>CM053790.1:170631662-171831662 GCA_028749045.1 Cupressus sempervirens | reverse complement strand
AAGCTTATTTATTCTATCTGCAATAGTTACAACATTACTAAGAGAGCTGTAACCTTTGTCAAAACAATTAATAAAATCCAAAACTTTTGAATAGACTCTCCATTTTTCTTTCTTTGTTTCTTGCTCCTATAGAGAGTATTGATTCCTAATCACATCTTCAGGGAAATAAAATTCATGCTCAACTGGACAAAGTTTGATCCTATGCCTAAGGGCCAAATTAAAGAAACCTTCTGCATCACAAAAATGAGAGTGAGATACTGCCATTTTATACTGCTCCAAAAATTTGTAGAGGAAGACCCACCCTTCCTTCGTTATTACAAACTGGTGGGCTACTATGCAAGTGGGAAAAATTGATCTTGTTCACCTTTTGTGCAAAAAGGCTTCTTCCAATCCTCCCAACTGCCACAAAAATTCAGCCACTCCTACCTTTAAGGGCACCTGGTAAGGTAGTACATGGGGTGTTCCCTTGAATCCATAAATTCTGATAATAGTTGAAACCGAATATGAGATAATATCTCCCCAATTATGTGAAACTTTCAGATTATGGGGTTTGTCCATAGGCCTAATGAGGTGCATTAGTGCCTTAGGAATTCTGGGATTGTCACTCAATATGAGGCATCTCAGTTTGGAGGAAAAGTGCTTGTCAAATCTAACAAAACTAACATTTTTTGCTTCCCCAGTCATATCTGCACTCCATAATTGAATTGGCAGTGCTTCCCCCTCTTGTTCTTTGTTTAGAACCATTTCTTTACTAAAGTATGTAGCCCCCTTAAGCATAAACATGTGCATCAATAGGGAATATTGGCCCTAAACCTTCTCCACCTTGCCCTTTGCAATTCCCACCAATCCACTGTGAATCTCATCAGCTAGGTAAGAAGCAAAATCAAAAATTATTTCCAAACCAAATGAGGAGATTTTAGTGATCATATACATGAAACTCACAGGGATAAAATCTTCTTCACCCTCTCCAAAAACTCTGCATAGGGTCCTGTATATCTCTACTGCCCTGGCATTGAAGCATGATTTCTTGAAAGGTTCTTTAGAGGATGATGTTATTGTTGGTAGGTTTCCAATTTTGCCAATGTGGGCCTTCAATGCACCTTGTCTAACTACATCCTTCTTTGACATATATTCTTTTTCTAAATCTGTCAAATCAATGGGCACATGATACCTAGTGAGAGGTCCCAAACATAAAACTTCCCTAATCTCTTCTAGATTGATGGTGATTAAAATTTCACCATCTACTCTTCTCACTACCCTAGTGGCTTGATCATAACTCTTTGCCATGACCTCAAGGAGGTCATAATCCATAAACACACTATGAACACCTAGCTTTCCCAGGTTGAAATTCCATATATTGGCATGTGGGGCAAACAATTTTCTTTTTGCAAACCATTTCTTGAACAAATTCAAACTAGTTTGCGAGGTTTGAGCATCCTAGACCCAATTACCCTTATCATACAATCCATCAGCTATCCTCAACCTAGGGTTTAAAGAGGTCAACTTTTTAAATTGCACTATCTCTACAGTAGACTCAGGAAACAACTCAAGCAAGTCATCATGTACATTTCTATCCAAATAATTTACTTGACTTGAAAATCCCTTCTTCGGAGGCATCTTGGATTATGTTTTACAAAACTGAAAAACCTATAGAGATTACAATAGTATTACTTACTTGAATTCTATCCTCGTTTTCCTCTATATTTCTGCAAAATTTTCACAAACAAACTACTTCACAAATTTGCCAAACTTCAGCATGATTTCCTTCAGTAATTGCTTCTGCTTAGGGAAAGCTCAAAATCTTTGTTCGTGTAAGGTGAAACTGATTAAATCTCCTGTATTATACTCTATTTTTTCCTCACATGCGAAGCTTTCATGTATAATTAATACACAGAGTGGCACCACCTTTTGCGTTTAAATCTGCGTTGTCAATCTTTAAAAATCCTATGATCATGGGATATGGAGAAAAATAACTTGCATCGCACTTGACAAGTTGGCCAGTCGATCCAATGAAAATTGCCCATGTACACAACTCCTTCCTTGATGGCACTTCTATTTGGACCCATTGTTGACTGAGGACACATGTCAAAAGGTTGCTACTTCGCTATACATAAAGAACGAGCACCTTGCCATAGCAAAGTAGTGATAGCGATCAATTTGATCTTGATCTTGCAGATGATAATGTTACTGTACTTCTTAGAAGGATAGTGGTGGGCCCTCGTTTGCTATCTCGCTATATGTACCACCCTAGCAACTCTTCATGGTGAGACAACGACAATCGTTGATCTGAGATTAAATCAAAGGAGGAGAAACTACATGAAGTTCCTTGAAAGGTGGTGGATCTCATACTCGCTATGTCGCGTAGCTTAAACAATTTGCAACTTTCCATAGCGAGATAGTGAGGACTATTGATTTTGCTTTGATTTGACGATCAGGATCTCTTGTACACTTTATGAATGGAGCATGTGTCTGGGGTATTGATGACGTAGGAAATTCTACACTGCTGGCATTCAACAAGACCTTACTTTAATCCTAGTCACTATCCACGTTACTTGAGGTCCCACTGGCTATTGATTTCATGTCACCTCACTATTTCACTAATGGTGAGATGTCAAATTTTTCCAATAGCAAGGTAGCAAGCTCTGATGACTTGAATAAAACTTGGTGCCATGAAATACAAGGACCCATCAAATCGTTATTACTCCTACCAACTTCTTCTAACAATATCAATTATTACTTGTCATGCCACCTGGACAAACCATGGTTACCGAGAAATTTTAAGGTGACTATGTCTTTAATTTTACGACACCTTGCTACTTCGCTAATAGCGAGATGCTCATTTTTTTGATAGTGAGGTAGTGAGGTATCAGAAAAATCCTCATTCTAGCACCGACTTCTGTTAGGTCACTTTTCCTATTTTGATAGTACTTGCAAGGTGTACATGACTGCAAATTCAGCCAAAAAATAAATCTCTGACTGCCATATCTTCATTTTTCGGTCTCGTTTTTAAAACTTTCTGGCACTTCACCACTTCACTATACATAAAAAGTGCTCATGTTTTCATAGCGAGGTAATGACAATGGTAGATCTATTCAGATAAGGTGGTGAGGAATCTGAGACGAAAGGTAATTCGGGGGCGTGAAAAATAAAAAGAAAACAGAATATTCGCCCGATTTGATTTTCAAAAATTTTGTGCCTGAATTTTTTTGAAATGGAACGAGAGGTAGGGTTTGCACAAATCAAAGGCTAACAAAAGGATGACTTAGGTAGAAACCCTTCTCACCATTAATGGATACAATCTGAATTTTCTATACCTGGACAAAGGAATTTTATCATGCAAAAATTTAGACCAACATACCAAATGAAATTGGGATGTAGATAGATTTCAAGCTGATCCTAAGGAGTATCATTTTGTAATAGTAAAGAGAATATTCAAATATTTGAAAGGAACATTTGACTATGGAATTTGGTATGATAGATCGAGTGATTTCTCTCTATGTGCATATACTAATGTGGATTGGCCAGACACTATGGATGATAGAAAAAGCACTAGTGGTCAAGCATTTTTTCTTGGAGGAAGATTGGTTTCTTGGCTAAGAAAGAAGCAAGGTTATATTTGATATAGTATAGCTGGGGCAGAATATGATGCAACAATAAATAACTATAACCAAGTTATGTTGATGAAGCATCTGTTGACGGATATTGAAATTGAGTTTGAAGAACCTATTATCATTTACTATGATAACACAATTATAGTGAGTATGTCTAAGAATACCATATTACATTCTAAGACTAAGCATATATCTATTAAGTACCATGTTCTGAGAGAGAAAGTAGCAAAAAAGGAGATTAGATTGGAGAATGTGAGTACTAAAGATAAGCTTGTAGATATCTTTATGAAGCCTTTTCCTAAAGATACATTTGAGTACTTGAGAGGTATGCTTGGGGTTATGCCCCTACCTATTTTTGAGTAGATGATGCAGAGAGTGCATTAGTCCAATGGTACAAAGCACTATTGTCAGACTAGACTGAATGTTGATGCTTCTCTTATGGGGGAGTATCTATGATGAGCAGAGTTATTAAGGAATCTTGGTATTTGGTTTTGAATAGTGTCTTTGGACACTCGAGCTAGTTGAAGACTTGGAGCAACATATTAGAAATTGGTATATTGTAACATTGAGGCCTTTGACATTGATGTCAATAGGGGAGAGAACATGCATGAAAAACATCTCCTTAGTAATGGGGGAGAGGAACTGTATGAATAAGGGAGAGATATCTCTTTTGAGAGGTTTAGAAAGATTCATCTAAGGAAGCAAGAATATGTACCTAATGTATTGTGAATTATTTAGTGTGAAGTAAAAAATTGTTGTCAAAGAATGTAGGATTATGCACCTATTGTGTTGATACTTTTTAGCTTTTGAACAACTAATACTAGTTAGCAGCAACAACAGAACACTATTTGGTATTCTTGGAACTTAGATGGTTTTTCATCTATGTTGCCATCAATGTCAAAGGGGGAGATTGCTAGGATGAATTCTGATGATAATACTTTGGGGGAGTATCCTAAGCATTGGAGAGTATTGATATGTTGTATTCATAATTGTATTTATCATTGATGTCAACATAGCATAATTTCTGTAAGACTGGATGAGTAGCAGATAGAGATCTTAATGGTACAAACAATGGTTTGATTTTCTAGTGATGCACACTCATGGACATGTTCTACATTATGTCCTAATTACATGGTCAAGTATGCAAAGTCTAAGTCATATATGTACAAAAGTTATACTTGATTACAGAGAGGAATTCAAAGACATAGTATTGTGAAAGTAGTTCCTAATGTTTATTTTCTATCTTATATCTGAGATGTAGTAAGAAGATGCAAAGTCAAATAATGATAGAGGATAATCTTTTGGTGATGTCAATGAGTACACAAGCCCTAGTATTGCACGTATAAAGTTTTGTATAAATTGTGAGCCAACAGTGCAATTGTAATTGTAATTAATTAATTATCATATTATAATTAATTAAGAAAGCCTCAAGGCTGACTCAAGAAATTATTTTGAAGATATGGTATAAAGGAAATGTGCTTTCCTTGTTCGTAAAGTATCCATTGAAGTGAAAAGTGCAGAAAGGAGCATAGTATTTGGTAACTGCATGTAAGAGATCCAAGGGATTATTGGATGCAAGTTCTATGATCTAGTTACAAGATCAGAAGGAGTAGAGGTCCAATTGATAGGAAAAAAGAAGAGGAAGGAAATACATTTCAATTCTATTATTCCACAAGGAATAATACAACGATCATTTGGATAGTAGGTTCATTGGTCTTGTCCTTGATGTTGTTTGGGAAGTGGATCTAGCTATCTTCCACAAATCTTAATAGGGTTGGAATCTCCTAACAAGGATTCAAAATCTCCTAACAGGAATTCATATGTACTAAATGTATTCATAGACTCCTAATAGGGTCCATCCTCTAATAGAGAACATTTATGTTAGTACATCATCTTGTGAGTACCATCCCCACTAAAGTTTTCCCTCTAATCAAGGATTTCCCTAGTTAACATATCTAGTGTTATTTTGTATGAGTATCTTGTTGTGGATTTAGTTTATATTGCTCATATGGTTAAGTTTGTTTAAGTTTTATAATTGTGATGATAGTTGGATAACTAATTCACACCCCCCCGCCTGACCACCCCTCAAGTTATATCAGTGGACTATATTTCTTAACAATTGGTACTAGAGCATTAGGTCCTTGAAGGATAAGCTTAATAGCTTTGAGAGATCAATGACTAATATTTTTAGAAAGGATAGTCATAGATTTGATGGGGTAAACTATGATAGTTAAAAGGAAAAGATGAAGACTCATATATTGTGCATGGGTTAGGTTATTGGATCTCAACAAAGAGTGGGAAGATGATTGTGAAAGAAGATCAGCTTGAAAAATACATGAAATAAAAGATAGATCTATTCTTGTGCATCATGAGAGCTAGAGAATATCTACTATAATCTCTTCTAGAGAAGGAATACATTTAGTTAAAGTCACTTCAAACATCTCATGAAATTTGGAAAGCATTAGAACATACGTTTGAAGGTGATACACATGCAAAAAGAATGAGATTGTAGAATTGGATATATGCATTTCAAGATGTTAAGATGATGGAAGATGAATCTGTAAGAAGCTATATTGGTAGAATATCAAAAATTGTTGTAGGAATTTGATCTCTTGGTGGAACCAAGGAAGACGATGAAGTAATATGGATGATCTTGAAAAGTTTGACACCACCATTAAAGCTGTTGGAAATAGAGATGAAGTAACTGAGAGGGGAGGGGTGAATCAGTTACCACAAAAATGATTCCAAAAATCTCTTAGATGTCTATAATGCTTAATTACTACTGATACTCGATAAATAGTCTAGGAATACTGTAACTTGGTAGGTTAACTAGTTATTAATCATCTAGCATTCATAGTAGTTAATATGCATGCAAATGTTAAATAAATGAACACAAGAGACACCGGATTTAACGTGGAAACCCAATATGAGAAAAACCACCAAGTAACTAGTCACCAATTTTCACTCTTTTGAAGTGAGCCCTATTAGGAGCCAACCCTGTTAAAGGTTACAATACACACTGTTAGGTGTGACCTTGTTAGAGGATTTAATCATCCTATTAGGAGTGGCCTGGTTAGAGGTCTTAAGAACAATTCAACTGAACTGTCACCTTTTTAGAGGATTTATAAAATGGCTGTTAAACCAACTCTGTAAAGAGATTCTGGATTCATTGTTACAATGATTAGAAAGCAACAATGAAGTGACTTGAATGATATGCAACTTATCTTTTGCTGATTACAAATCTCTATTTTGCTTTACTGGATCTTTACTGATCGAATACAACTTTGCAGTTCCTCCAATATATTTAATCCTTCATCAAAATTTTCTCAATACTCGCTTATTCCATCTTCATTCATATATCTCCACACTTCAATTCACAATTTGAACATATATATATATATATATATATATATATATATATATATAGACCTTTCAGATTATCAAGTTGGCTCAAATATAAGTTACAACAACTGAAAAAATCATTACATTAGTCGGCTACACTCATTGCACGAAATAATTGAACTTAATATCAAAACAATAAAATCCTTCGCTAGCCGACCCAGCTTAGTAACCACTACTTAGAATGGTTTTCTAGTGTTAACCAAGTGAGGCTCGATAAACACTGCAAACCTTGCAAAAATCCTTTGGAGACTGAGTGAACTCGGTTAGCATTGACCTTCCTTTGTTGACCTTGAGAGCTCGGTAGAAGCTAACTTTTTGCCACATTTCCTTTGATGATCGAGTGAGCTCAGTAGACATTAAATTTCTGCCACATTTCCTTTGATGACTGAGTGAACTCGGTAGACATTAATTTTCTACCACATTTCCTTTGATGACCAAGTGATCTCGGTAGACATTAACTTTTCTTCGTTAACCTCAGGAGCTTAGTTAACACTAACTTTCTGTTACAAAATCCTTTGATGCCTGAGTGAGCTCGGTAAGAACTGACTTTACTGTGTAATGTTTAGGAATGTTCAGTAGACACTGTAAATTGCTTTGCTGATCATCTGAGCTTGGTAGACTCTGTTTGATGACTGATATGACATTTGTGTAACATCAAAGACAATACACAATTAACAATTGTATCCAACACAATCAAGTAGCTTAGATGATTCAACCAGTAATGCCCTGTGCTATAGAATTCACAAAGGCAATGTTGCTTGGAAGATAAGAATATGCAGAAGTAGATTTGAGATAGTCTGTAGATCTAGCTAGAGTCAAAACAACTTTAAGTGCTTTGAACATGTGACCTAATCTGGCAAGGAGTGCAAGCATGCATGGATATTTTGCTGGTAGCAATAGATCTAATAAAGACAAGAAGATTGAGAAAGGTATAGCCCTTCTTGTGAGAAGAGAAAAATATGTTAAGAAAATCTTTAAATATTGGACTTGTGATGAATTCGGTTATTATGCATCTAAATGTCCTAAAATAGTGAAAAAGTATAAGGGAAAGTTTAAGCCTAGAAGAGAAAAATTGTTTTTATGCAAATGAAGATGAAGAATCTAATGAGAAAGGTAAAAGTGAAAGTGATGATGGATTGGGATGTGTGGCTATCAAGGAAGATGATCTTGATAGAGAAATTAGAGAAGAAAGAGCTCTATTTTTCCAAGTGGGAAAAAAATTGATTAGATAATTGATAGTGGTTGTTCACAACACATGACTAGTGATATGAATAAGTTTGTTAAGTTCAAGAATCAAGATGGAGGTATTGTTAGAGTTGGTAACAATGTAGCTTGTCATATAATAGGAATTAGATCCATTACCATTGATCATAAAACTAGCACTAATGATGTTTATTTTGTTGATGGATTGAAGCATAACCTATTGAGTGTTGGACAGTTGGTGGACACAGATTATTAGTTACAATTCACTAAGAAGACATGAATTATCAAAGATATAGATGGTAAATTGATTGGAACAAGCACAAGATCTAAATGTAATGTATTTCAGTTGAATCCTATTGAAATGACATGTTTGGTAGCTAAAGTGGACAATAGTTAGTTGTGGCATAGAAGATTCTATCACAAAAACTTTGAAAATATTATAAAGGTTAGTAGCACATTTGTAGTCAGAGACTTTCCTAAGATAACAAATCTTGCTAATGTTGTGTGTAGAGAATGTATTTTGGCTAAATAGAAGGAAGTATCATTTCCTAGCAAGAAGTTCACTACCATAGAGAAGTTGGAGATTGTTCACATAGATTTGAGTGGTACCTCTAGAACAAGAGGATTCTATAGTGAAAGGTACTTTATGATTTTTGTTGATGATTTTACTAAAATGATGTGGGTAGAATTTCTTAAAGATAAATTTGAACCTTTTGAGAAGTTTAAGATATTTAAGAATAGAGTTAAGAATGAATTTGGTGTTAAGATAAAGTGTTTGAGATCAGATAGAGGAGGAGAATTCACCTCTAGAGAGTTTAACATATTTTGTGAAGAGAATGAAATTAAAAGATATCTATATTCACCTAGAACCCTTGAGTAGAATGGGATTGTTGAAAGAAGAAATATGTCAGTAGCAGAGGTAGAAAGAGAGACGTTGTTTGAGAATGACATAGCTAAGGAATTTTGGAGAGAACCAGTTAATAGAACAATATACACTCTGAACAAAGTATAAATCAGAAAAGATATGAATAAGACACCTTATGAACTATGGTTTGGTCATTCACCATCAATTAAGTATTTCAAAATGTTTGGGAGAAAATTTTACATAAAGAGAGGTGATGACATAGGTAAGCTTGATCTGAGAAGTGATGAAGGTATGTTTCTTGGCTTTCATTGAAAAGTAAGGCATACATATGTTTTAACTATAGAACTAAGGCAATAGTTCAATGTACAAATGTAAAGATTGATGAAAAGTTTTGAACTAAGGAAAGGATGATAGATTATAATTCAAATGAAGAAGAAGATAATTCTAGAATTTTTAGACAAAATGTTAAAGTTTTCTTTGAGATTAATAATGATTTGCAGAATGATGTGCTAACTTTTGAGCAAAGAGGAGAGCAGAGGTTTGAACCTAGAGATGAGATAAGAGTTGAGATGTCAAATCCTACTCCTAATAGGAATTTGACAAAGAATCACCCTCCTGAGAAGATAATTGGAAGCAAAGACAAAGGTGTGATGAAAAGAAACAAAGTAAATGATGAGATATGTATGATATCTCAAGTTGAACCTAAGAGCACAGATGAAGCATGTAAATATGGTCATTGGATTCAAGCAATGAAGGAAGAATTAGACCAGATTATGAAGAATGATACATGTGAGTTAGTTCCTTGATCTAAAGATAAGAATATGATAGGAACCAAATGGGTATTCAGAAACAAGATGAATGTTCAAGGTGAAATTGTGAGGAATAAGGTTAGACTTGTATGCAAATGATATTCATAGAAAGAAGGCATAAACTATGAGGAAGATATGAACTGGTAGCTAGAATGGATGTAGTAAGGATGTTCTTGGCTTATGCAACAAATAAGATGGTCAAGGTTTATCAGATGGATGTTAAATCAACCTTTCTAAATGGAGAACTTGAAGAAGAGGTATATATTGAGCAGCCTAAATTTTTTCCTTTATCAGAAGACAAATACATGGTATGTAGACTAAAGAAATATCTATATGGCTTGAAGCAAGCACCTTTGGTATGTAAGATTGGACAGTTATTTTGCAAAGTTTGGATTTGCTAAAGGTATGATAGATAGTAACTTATATTTGAAAGAAGTTGCAAATGGTTTGCTGATAATAGTAATATTTATTGATGATATCATATTTGGAGGTAATGATGAAGCAAGTGATAAATTTTCTGAAAAAAAGAATGAGGAGTTTGAAATGAGCATGATAGGAGAAATGAATTTTTTTCGAGAATTGCAGATTGTGAAAAATAGTGATGGTATTTTCATTTCACAAGCTAAGTACCTAAAATATTTGTTGAAAATGTTTGGTTTAGAAAGTTGCAAACCTATTGGTACACCTATGATAACTAGTTACAAGTTATCCAACAAAGATGAGACACCTATAGTAGATTATAAGAAGTAGAAATTCATAATTAGAGGTTTGTAGTATTTGACTCACACTAGACTAGATATAGCAAATGCAATTGGGATTGTAGCTAGATTTCAAGCTGATCCTAATGAGTATCATTTTGTGGTGATAAAGAAAATATTTAGATATTTGAAAGGAACATCTGACTATGGAATTTGGTATGATAGATTGACTGATTTCACATTATGTGCATATACTAATGTGGATTGGGCATGCAATATGGATGAAAAAAAAGCACTAGTGGTGGAGCATTTTTTCTTGGAGGAAGATTGGTTTCTTGGCTTAGAAAGAAGCAAGATTGTATTTTGCAAAGTACATCTAAGGTAGAATATGTTACAATAGAAAATAACTATAATCAAGTTATATAGATGAAGCAGATGTTGAAGGATATCAGAATTGAGTTTGAAGAACTTGTTATCATTTACTATAATAACACAAGTACAACGAGTATGTTTAAGAATTTTGTATTTCATTCTAACACTAAACATATATCTATTAAGTATCATGTTCTAAGAGAAAGAAACAGAAAAGGAGACTAGATTGGAGTATGTGAGTAGTAGATATATTTATGAAGCCTTTTTCTAAAGATACATTTGAGTACTTGAGACGTATGCTTAGGGTTATACCCCTGCCTACTTCTAAGTAGATGATGAATAGAGTGCATCATTCTAGTGGTATAGAGAACTATTGTCACACTAGATTGAATGCTAATGCTTCCAATATGTGGGAGTATATGTGATGATTAGAGTAATTGAGGACTCTTGGTATTTGGTTTTGAATAGTGTCTTTGGATAGTCAAGCTAGTTAAAGAGTTGGAGTAGCATATTAACAATTGGTATTTAACAATTGGTATATTGTAACATTGACCTTTGACATTGATGTCAATGGGGGAGAGAATATACATGAAAAGCATCTCCTAAGAAATGAGGAAGAATAACTATATGAATAAGGGAGAGATTGACACAGGGAAGGATGTAATAACTAGGGCCAAGGGCACACCTAGCTATCCAAACCACCATGCAAGAGTTAATACAATAGAAAAACAACACAAAGAACAAAAACTAAAGGAGGAGGAAGAGAAAAACACATCTATTGATTCATCAAATAATTAGTATACATGCCCAGCTATAAGGCCTTTTGGGTTATGGCCAAATGCAAAATACAACTTCTAAATTTATGATCCAATTTTGAATTTGCACTTCTAGAAACATGCATTCCCTTTTAGAATTGTCTCTAAGTCATCCTTTAACTCCCTTTAACCTAAGCCTAAGTACTCTATTTACACTTTCCCAAATGGCTTACAAAAGATTCTAGAACAATCCAAATTAAATACAAAATTTAGCTCCAATTAAGGACCCAAAACACAGACAACTCGATCAATGAAGGAACACTCAGTCAATATTGGATAGCTCGACACACACTAGATAACTCGACATACACTGGATAACTCGGTAGGAACTAGAACTTAGTAGCGACTGGAACTCGGTAGCAACTAGAACTTGGTAGCAACTGGTACATGGTAGCAACTAGAACTTGGTAGCAACTGGAACTCAGTAATAACTAGAATTTGATAGCAATTGGCACTCGATAGTAACTAGAACTCGGCAGCAACTAGCAGAATGAACAAAAGTGCAAGATTAGAAGGAACCCCAAGATGCTCCTGCATCTAGAGTTGGAAGAGATGATTCTCTTGAATCATTGAGATGTCACAACCTGAGCAGAATCCAACTAAGATTGAAAAATTCATGAAGCATCTTCAATAGGTCTATTCTTTCACTTCACCAAATATTCAAAGTCATATTTTCCTCTTGTGCTCTTGCCAATTCTCTAATCCATTATCTATTCAACTTCTTTAGTCTACTTCTTAGGATAATCATCTAATACAACAACTTCATCATCTAACTCATGATACTTATATAAATTAACAATATTGAATATAGGAGATATATCCATGTCATTAGGTAACTAAACTTCATAAGCATTTCCACTGTCAAATTTCTTCAAGATCTTACAAGGTCCAAACTTCTTCATCTTTAGCTTACTATATGTTCCAACAAGAAATATTTCTTTCTTCAATTGAACCATAACCTCATCACTAACTTGAAAATCATGATGTCTCCTAGACTGATCAACATTCTCCTTATACTTTTGATTACTTGGTTCTATCCTCAACTTCACTTCCTTATGCAAAGACTCCATAAAATTAGCAAATTCTTCTCCTGTAGCGCTTCTCTTTTCTTCACCAGCAACATCTCTCAAACTTGATACTCTTTTAGGCTTCATTCTAGTAACAACCTCAAAAGGTGTCTTCCCTGTACTCCTATTCACAAAATTATTATATGCAAACTTAGCTTGTGCCAATACCATCTCCCAATTACTTAGCTTATTCCCAACTAAACATCTTAGAAAATCACCTAAGCTTCTATTCACAACCTTTGTTTGTCCATCTGTCTACAGATGGAATGTAGAACTAAATTTCAATTCAATACCCATCTTCTTCTACAAAGTCTTCCAAAAATAACCAACAAACTTATTATCTCTATCAGAAATAATGCTTCTTGGTAATCCATGCAATGTCACAGTCTCTTTAAAGAAAAGTTTAGCAACATGCTCAACATTTGATGTCTTCTTACATGGTATGAAATAAGACATCTTAGAAAATTTGTCCACTACAATAAATATGGAATCATACCCCTTCACTATTTTAGGAAATCCAAGAACAAAATCCATACTAATGTCATTCCAACATTTCTAAGGAACAGTAATAGGTGTATACAAAATAGTATTTTGACTCACTCCTTTTGTAACTTGACAAACTCCACAATTTTTTACAAATTCCTAAACATCCTTATACATTTGTAGCCAATAATACTTCTCTTCTAGCAAACTCAATGTCTTATCAATTCCAAAATGTCCAACTAATCCACCACTATGCTTTTTCTTAATCACATTCAGTATCATAGAACTTCTAGGAATACACAACTGAATGCCTTTGAACAACATACCTTCTTGAATGAAATACTCATCATACTTATGTGATCTATCAGATTTGGTGCTTTGCACTCTCTCCATGCCTTAAAAAATTAGGATCATCATCATACAACTCTTATCATTTCATCAAAACCAAGAGCTTCAACCTTCATTTTAGTTAAAAAAGAAAGTCTTCTACTCAATGCATCGAAAAATCTATTAGTAACTCCACTCTTATGCTTGATCAACTTAGCTTGGCTAAGAAGCGAATCCAAAATTTGGAAAACTACAATCATAATTTGGCAAATCAGATGATATCTATTCTGACTTCTATCAATGATAATATCTCTTCCCTTACTGGAATGTTGAAAGCTAGACATCTTCTGAATGAAAATGAGGAAAAGGATAGAGAAAGAGCTAGAATGGAAGAGGATGTGATGACTGACATCACCTTTAGTAGCATGTAGTAGGATGGTTAGAAGAAGTAGGATTAGATGGTTGAGGAGATTAACAAAGCCTATGCAGCAACAGAAGCCATGCAGGAGCTTGAGAGAAAGAGAGAGGAATAACTTTGGTTTTTCTTTTCCTATATTTTGGATTGTTAGATTGCTGTAGTTTTTTGTCTAGTTCATTTTTCAGTCTATTGTATTGGCCTTTTGGTTGGCCTTCATTTTTTGGCTGGGCTTTAACAACTTATTATCAGCCTTTGGCTTTTTGTCTGTCTGTTGAACTGGCCGTTTGATTGGCCTTATTTTTATGGCTAGGCTTTAACTACTTATTATTAGCCTTATGATATGTTTTAACTCTTGAGTTTCAGGATCCTTGTAAAACTCTACAAGTACTCAACCCACTTCATATGTCTCTGATTTAATTTATGTTGACTTCCCAAGTATTATAAAGCTTTATGATTAGTATATAGCACAAACTCCTTAGGAATCAAATAATGTCTCCACTTCTTTAATTCTTGAATAATAGCATAAAATTCTTGATCATACATAGAATACTTCCTTTTAGCATCATTCAAATTTTCATTAAAGAAAGCAAGGGGTTTACCTTCTTGACTTAATACATCTCCTATTGCATTACCACTTGCATCACATTCAACTTGAAATACTTTATTGAAATTAGGCAAATCCAATACAGGTAATTCAACAACCTTTTGTTTCAAAGTCTCAAAACTCTGATCGGCTCCATGTGTCCACTTGAATTCCTTTTTATCTCCCCTCATTGTCTCAGTCATAGTATTACAAACAACACTAAAATTATTTATAAACTTTCTATAAAATACTAGCCAAACCATGAAATGATCTTACCTCACCCACTTTCTTAGGTGTAGGCCATTCCAAAATTGCTTTAACCTTCTCAGGATCCATCTTCAATCCATCAGCTAAAATCACAAATCCTAAATACACAATCTCCTCTTGCATAAAAGAATACTTTTTTAGATTAATTAGCAACTTTTCCTCTTTCAACCTCTGTAACACTTGTTTAATATGCTCAAGATGTTCTTCCATAGTCTTACTAAATATCAAAATATCATCCAAATAAAAAATCACAAACTTACCCAAAAAATTTTTTAGAACTTCATTCATCAACCTCATGAAAGTACTAGGTGCATTAGTCAAACCAAAAGGCATAACCAACCATTCATACAAACCATCTTTTGTCTTTAAAGTAGTCTTCCATTCATCACCTTCTCTAATTCTAATTTGATGATAGCCACTCTTCAAATAAATCTTGGTAAAATACTTTACTCCACTCAAACAATCCATTATGCCATCCATCCTTAGCATAGGAAACCTATATTTTATTGTTATCTTGTTAATAGCTCTAGAATCAGTACACATTCTCCATTATCCATTCTTTTTAGGTGCTAATACAATAGGTATAGCACATGGACTCAACCTTTCTCTGATCAAACCTTTCTGCAACAACTCATGCACTTGTTTTTTAAGTTCTTCATTCTCTATAGGTGTCAATCTATATGGTGCTTTGTTTGAAAAACTAGCTCCAGGAATCAGATCCATACAATGACTTATACATCTTACTAGAGGTAAACCATTAGGAATGTTATCAACAACAATATCTTTATATTCATTCAACAATTCAGCAATTTTTCCTATCATACCAACTTTTAATACTTGGTCATTACTACCAATATTCAGTCCTCTAGAAACTCTAGCAAAACAAACTTGATTATTCTTTACTTCCTTTTAAAATTGTTTTCCATTAACAATGAAAAATTTTATTGTACTACAACTAACCTCATCTGGACATTCAATCAAAGGCAGTGATGTTTATTTTTTTCTATTTACCCAAAGAGTATATTGATTCAATCTTCCATCATGTACAACATATCTATCATATTGCTAAGGTCTACCTAAAAAAATATGACAACAATCCATGGGCATAATATCACACAAAAATTCATCAAAGTAATGTCTAATTTTGAACTTCATAAGGCATTGCTCACTTACCAGTATCTTATGCTCATCTTTGATCCATGAAACATGATAAGGGTTGGGATGTTTTAGCCTCTGCAATTGCAACTTTGTAACCAGCTCTTCCAATGCCAAATTTGTAGAACTTCGACTATCAATGATCACTTTGTAGCATTTTCTAGCCATCTTACATCTTGTCTTGAAAAGACTTCTCCTTAAAATAGGTTCCTCATCACTTCCCTTATTACATAAGGTTCTTCTCACCATCAGATTTTCTCTAGCCTCAGGTCCACTTGGTGAACTCTCAATATCTCCTTGAATCATAATATTTCTATTATTTTTCTCACTTTCATAAGATCTACATTCAAAGGATCTATACCCTTCTTTACCACATCTGAAACAATTACCATAGAAACCATCTCTAGAATAAGAATTACCTCTTCCTTAGTAAGATCTAGTACCTCCTTGGTATGAGCTACCACCTTTTTACTCTATCTTGTCTTTATCATCATTCTTTCATTTAGATTTGCCTTTATCTTGCCTCTCTAGAATTTTCTCCTTTCCTCTCCTTTGTCTATTAGTTTGCAAGTGTTCCCACCATAGTGATGCATGACCTTTCAACCTAGTGACTGTAATTTTCACCTTTCTATTATTAGAAGTGTTTTCACACTCAAAGATCTTCTCCATATCTGAGATCCAATCTAACACAACATTGGTATCCAATTTTCTATCATAAGGAACAACTTCAACTTCTACAACAGGCTTTGAATTTTCCCTAGACAACACTTGCAACAATCTTTCCTCATCTTGAACTTCTTTAGGTTCTAGATTATGGTTTGGTGGTGCTACCTCATCATCACTTACATCATCAAGATGCACTTCTATCCACTAGGCTATCTCCACAACATCTAATCTGGTTGCAATTTGTCTCAACTGATCTAGTATGGCATTATCAACATTTTCTCTACTATGAACCATCTTTACAAATTAGGTTCCTATAAGATCGTAACCCTTTGCAAGTTATAGGTCAAATTGGCAGATCTTCCACCCTACAACCAAATCCAAATTAGGGTTTTACATGATCCAATCTCCACAAGGATAAACCTCAAGCTCTGATACCATCTAATGTAGAGAAGGATGGAATAACTAGGGCCAAGGGAACACCCAACTATCCAAACCACCATGAAAGAATTAACACATCAGAAACACAACACAAAGGACAAAAACCAAAGGAGGAGGAAGAGCAAAACACATCTATTGATTCATCAAATAATTAGCAAACATGCCTAGCTATAAGGCCTTCTGGGTTAAAACCAAATGCAAAATACAACTTTCAGATTCACAATCCAATTTCAAATTCACACTTTCAGACACATATGCATTCCCTTTTAGAATTCTCTCTAAGTCCTCCCCTAATTCCTCTAACCCAAGCCTAAGTGCTCTATTTATACTTGCTAAAATAACTTACAAAAGATTTTAGAATAATCCAAATTAAATATGAAAGTTGGCTCCAATTAAGAACCCAAAATAGAGACAACTTAGTCAATGAAGGAATAATTGGCCAATACTGGATAGCTCAGTACAACTTGATAACTCAACATACACTAGATAACTCAGAAGCAACTAGAACTCAGTAGTGACTGGAACTCAATAGAAACTAGTACTTGGCAGCAACTAAAACTCAGTAGCAACTGGAACTCGGTAACAACTAGAAATTGGAACTCGACAGCAACTAAAACTTGGCAGTAACTGAAACTCGATAGCAATTGGCAGAATGAAAAAAAGTGTAGGATTACAAGGAAACCTAGGATGCTCCCGAATCAGAGATCCCTCTTTAGAGAGATTTAGAAAGATTCATGTAACTAAGTAGGAATACACACCTAATGTATTGTGAATTGTTTAATGTGAAGTAAACAATTATTTTAAAAGAAGTAGGAATATGCACCTATTGTGTTGAGACTTTTTAGCATGTGGACAACTAGTACTGGTCAGCACTAACAACAAAACACTATTTGGTATTCTTGGAACTTAGATGGTTTTTTATCTATGCTGCCATCAATGCCAAAGTGGGAGATTGTTAGCATGAATACTGATGATACTACTTTGGGGGAGTATCCTAAGCATCAGAGAGTATTGATATGTTGCATTCATGGCTATGTTTGTCATTGATGTTAGCATAGCATGGTTTCTGGATAGATTGGTTGAGAAGTAGATAGAGATCTTAATAGTATGGACAATGGTTTGATTGTCTAGTGATGCCTAGTCATATACATGTTCTAAATTATGTCTTGATGACATGGCCAAGTGCATAGAGTCTAAGGCATAGATGTATGAAAGTTGTACCCGATTTATAGAGAGCAATTCAAAGATAGAGTATTGAGAAATTAGTTTATGATGTTTGTTCACTATCTTATGTATGAGATGTAGTAAGAAGATGCACAATCAGGTAGTGATAGAGGATAGTCCATTTGTGATGTCAACAAGTGTGCAAGCCCTAGTATCATACATGTGAAGTTGTGTATAGACTACAAGAAAACAATGATATTGTAATTATATTTAATTAATTATCTTATTATAATTAATTGGAAAAACCTCAAGGTTGATTCAAAGAATTATTTTTAAGATATGGTATAAAGGAAATATATTTTCTTTGTTTGTAAAGTATCCATTGAAGTGTGAAGTGTGAAAAGGAACAAAGTGTTTAGTGAATGCGTGTAAGCTATCCTAGGGATTATTGGATGTGAGTTTTGTGATATGGTTACAAGATCATAATGAGTAGAGTTTTGGTTGACAAGATAGAAGAAGAGAAAGGAAGTGCATTTCAATTATATTAGTCTACACGAAATAATATAGAGATAATTTGGATAGTGGGTTCATTGGTCTTGCCCTTGAAGCTATTTGGGTAGCAGGTCCAACTATCTTCTACAATTCCTAATATGGTTGTTACAACTTCTAATAAGGTTGGAATCTTCTAACAAAGATTCAAAGTCTCCTAACAGGGACTCATATGTACTGAATGTATTCATGGACTCCTAACAAGGTCCATCCTCTAACAAGGAATATTTATATTAGTATATTATCTTATGGGTACCATCCCCATCAAGGTTTTCCCTCTGATCAAAGGTTTCCCTAGTTAACATATCTAGTGTTATTGTGCATGAGTTGTTGGATACAATTGTCTAATTGTGTGTTGTCTTTGATGTTACAAAAATGTCATATAAGTTGTTAGTTTATTCTTACCAAGCTCACTTGGTCAGCAAGACAGTTTCTCTTGTCTATTGAGCATTCTTGGAGATTACTTTGTGAAGATAGTGTCTACCGAGCTCACTCAGGCATTGAAAGAGATTATAGTAGAAAGCAGTGTTAACCGAGTTCTCATGGTTAACAAAGGAAAGTTGGTTAGAGTTAGTTTTCACTAAGTTCACTTAGTTGCCAAAGGATTTTTCAAGATCATAGTGTTAACCAAGAATCTATTGGTCAACATAGGAAATCATTTCAGGGTGATCCCACAATAATGGGTTTCACTTTTTGACCTATTTTGACATTGAAATCAATATTTTTGCAACAAATGTCAAGTTCAATTGACTATATCTCGAAAACTATAAATAATTTCGAGATGACATAAATTAATGATTTTGAGTACTCTATTCCTACTTTGTAACCATATTTTTTAATCTGAAAAATAAAATTATTTAGGTCAATTTTTTCATCTCCTTCGAAAAGTGGTACATAATAAAATTTAATATTTTAAAGAGTGACAGTTCGTTTGACACACAACTTTTTTTTCTAGAAATGATAATGGCATAATTCTTTTGGTGTTAGATTTTTAACATCAATATCCAAAGGATGCATTTGGTTTGATTCATTTTGGTTGAATATTGTATAGTTTATGAAGTTTTGAAGTGACACGAATCATAATTTAGACATACGTTCCATTTGACACAGATAATTTGAAGTCAATTTATCAGAAACCTTTTTTTTTTTTTTTGAATAGAAAGGTATCTTAATAAGCTAGTTCCTACATATTTTTCAAAAAAATTTGACCTAATTTACTAATTTTCCCAAGGTGTCGAAGTTGGCTGGTGCTTAATTGGTAATTAACCTATAATGAGTTAAACTCATATTTGAAAGTCTTAATGAATATAATATGTATTACAATTATAATCATTGGAAAGTTTGCTCTGAGTAGCAAAAATTGGCATTTTTAATTTTTACAATAGGAGATAATTCAATCTCAATTTAAGGGGTCAAAAGAGCCAATTTCATTTTTTCTCCAGAAAACAACACCAAAAAATTGTAATTTGAGATGTTCTCATGAACACTATCTTCACTCGACCATGTCTAACATGTTTGTGCATGAACATATGAGAAAAATAATCTAGCAATTGGAAATTTAATTTAATGTGTTCGCACGAACATGTAAAATAAGTTGTGTTCACATGATGTCTAAAATAAGTTGGAAATTTAATTTAATGTGTTCGCACGAACATGGCAAATTTATCAAGATCTCAAATGAAAAAGTGGAATTTTAATCGCAACATTGCCATTACAAATATGTTCACATGAACATATTAACAAGGTATATTCACATGAACATACCTTATTTAAACTCAATATGTTCGTGCGAACATATAATTATTTTGTGTTCACGTGAACATAGTTAGCACGTTCGGGTGAACATGTTTAAAATTCAATATGCGAATTTTTCATCATTTCACGATTTCTTTCGGCCCCCAAAAGTGATACCCAGTATTGTGGGTTCACCCTTCAAGATCAGTGTTTATCGAGCTGGGTCAACTATCAAAGGATTTTATTGATTTCGGATATGAAGTTTAATTATTTCAAGTATTGATTTGAGTTGATTGTGGTAATGATTATTGGTCATTATAATTTTTAATTAAGCTGACTTGATAATCTAGATGGTATATATGAAAGGTCAAGAGGAGATTCTAGTGTGTGTGAGTATGTAAGTGTATTGATTGAAAAGGAAAGTTTGTGAGAAAATTTGAAGGATGGTCAAATATCCTTGTGGAGTAGCAAAGTAATATTCAATCAGAAAGGATCAAGCTTTTGTGAATAGAATAAAGATTTGGATTCAACAATTCAGTTGCATCTCAAACATGTCATTTCATTGTTACTTTCTTACCATTGTAGCAGTGATCCAGAATCTCTTAATAGAGTTTGTTTAACAGCCAATTGTAAATCCTCTAACAAGGTGACAGTTCCATTGAATTGTTTAAAGACCTCTTGCAAGGCCACTCCTAACATGGTGATTAAATCCTCTAACAAGGTCACACCTAATAGTGTGTTTTGTAACCTTTAACTAGGTTGGCTCCTAACAGGGCTCACTTCAGAAGAGTGAAAACCAGTAACTAGTTACATTGGTGGTTTTTACCATATTGAGTTTCCACATTAAATTTGGTGTCTCTTGTGTTCATTTCTTTTCTCTCATGTTTGCAATTCATTATAAATGATGTTAGGTCTGCCAAAGTTAAACATACTCTGCACTTACTGAGTTACATCATTTTTTAGTATGTTTACCGAGTGACAACAATAATTAGTTTTATCAAACATCTAAAGGATCTATGAGAAATTTTTTTGTGATAACCGATTCACCCCCCACCCCTCCCCCCTCTTAGTTACTCCATCTGCATTTCCAACAATTGGTATCAAAGCTTTTGGTGCTTGTAGGAAAGGTTTCAAGGACCTAAGCTAAAGATCAGGATGTCTTACAAGAGAGAGATAATATAGAGATCTTTTGGACAATGGGTTCATTGGTCTTTCCCTTGAAGCTATTTGGGTAGAGGGTCCAACTATCTTCTACAACTCCTAATATGGTTGGCACAACTCCTAATAGGGTTGGAATCTCCTAACAAAGATTCAAAATCTCCTAATAGGGACTCATATGTATTGAATGTATTCATGAACTCCTAATAGGGTCCATCCTCTAACAAGGAATATTTATATTAGTACATTATCTTGTGGGTACCATCCCCACTGAGGTTTTCCCTCTAATCAAGGGTTTTCCTTGTTAACATATCTGGTGCTATTGTGTATGAGTACCTTGTTGTGGTTTCAATTTATATTGCTCATATGGTTAAGTTTGTTTAAGGTTGATAATTGTGATAATAGTTGGATAACTTATTACCCCCCCACTTCTCAATTATATCAGTGGACTATATTATAACAAGTATATGTTCATTCAAGAATAAAAATTTGGACCATCCTCTATACTTGAGAACTCATTTATATAGGATGAGCTGTGACAAGCTTCAGGCATCGAGGGAAAATGACAGCTATCCTGAATGAAACATAGTTACAAAAATGACAAAATGTCACTATCATCAAACCACAAGATAGCTAAAATAAGCATATGTGGCACCTTTAATTTGATTATGAGAGTAGTTTCATGATTTATTAAGAAAGTATACCCATAGTGGATGAACAAAAAAAGTAAGGTATTTTCTTATGATAACTACCTTTAATTTTCTAACAATGATCATTTTTTATACACCCTAGGTGTTTGTGCTTTGTGGTGGGGTAGGGGCTTCTTCAGTTTTGTCTTCTTTAAGCTTTGGAATTACCTCTAGTACTTTATCTTCAACTTCTTATTTAGATTATGGGGCCACTCCTATTTCCTCAGTCATTACTGGAATGCCTGTGTCAACTAATTTCTACTCTTCATTGGCCATTTTTTTGTCTCGTGACTCATCTTCTAGTGCCACCAATGAAGATTCTACTACTAAGGCATATTTTATTACCAATTCATTATAAACTGAGTCATCGAGCCAATTGAAATTGAGTATTTCTTTTTTTGTGGCTAGGGTGTCCTTGCCTATCTTTTTCAATTCTTCAAATTCAAACCAAAAAGAATCAAAGAATATTTGGACATTCACTATGTCCTCTATGGTTCTAGCAAACCAAATATTATCTTTCTTATTTATTAGATCATTCATTCTTGAACTTGTAATTTCTTTCAACTCATTTCCCCACATTTCTTTTGATTTGAAAATAATTAGATTGCTAAAAACATGGGGAAAGAGATCAAAACTCTTACTCACATACCTAGAAAAGATACCTTAATATTTCTATGAATAATATCCCTTTTTGTATCAAAATCTAGTAGGTTAGTGGTCTGATCATATATTTTTTTAATCAAAGTTATATCTATGTCAGTTTTATCAATAATACTGACACACCAATCAGTTAGATCTTGTTCCCTACTAATCCATTTATCTAGAATTGGTCTTAAGACAAGTTCTTTCTTTTTGAATTAAACCAAAATGTCTAATAGTTTAGATATTTTGAAATGGAACATCGACAGTTAACATGATCAACTAAAAACATAATAGCATCTTTGACTTTATCTTCATAATTCTATGATGCTTCCACTTGAGCAACCCTAAGTTTGGCCTTTTCTTCATCCAAATCCTCTTTAGTATAGAA
Source organism: Cupressus sempervirens (assembly GCA_028749045.1). NCBI lineage: Eukaryota > Viridiplantae > Streptophyta > Pinopsida > Cupressales > Cupressaceae > Cupressus > Cupressus sempervirens. The sequence continues at coordinate 171,808,159 of CM053790.1, read as the reverse complement.
ATCCTGATGCTAGGGGATTATCTTGGATATTAATAACAGGTCTAGTAGGAGGAGGTGGAGCAAGAGAAGCTACAATTATGGTCTGATTTGGCTTTTCTACCATTTTCCTTTTCCCTTGTTGCTTTTCAAAATTGGAAATAATTAATTTCCATTTTATTGATTTTCCTCCCCCTCTCATCATATGCTTCCAAGAAAAATTCAAATCTCATGTTCAACTCAATGAATTTATGCTTATCTTTTCTGGCCACATCTAGATTGAAATTAATAACTTCTTTATTCATGAGAGCTGATTACTCACTATCAGTATTTGATACTCTATATACTACTAGACTTCTAGTATTCTTTAAATCTAAAATTTCTTGAAGTCTTGACTCATTCCTCTTTTGAATTGGCCACATTACTAGTGCTCGGTGGTTGCCACAATAATTCACCCCTCTAAGGACCTCCTTGACCACTTCCTCTATTTTTAACTTGGTCTCCTTTTCCTTCTTGATGGCATCAAAGACCATGGCATTAACAATGTCCCTCTCATGGAGTAGCATAGCACCAGTATCAATTAACAACCTTCCAACCTCTAGATTTATGCAATCAAAATTCTGAACTCTTCCTGGACTTCCTCTTCAATGGCAGAGTCCTCTCTATCAAGTTGTTTTGCTTTCAATTTCTTGCATTTGGTCTCAAAATTTGGTATATTAATTCTCCACATGATTTGAATGAATGCCCTAGATTTGAAAAAAATCATCATCAGAAATAAATTTTTTAGAGGCCTGTTCTATGATAGGATCCATTTTTGTCCCCTTGAAATTCTCAACTATGAGGTCCAAAACCAGCATTGGGATTTTTTGTGGCATTCCTTCTTCCAATTCTGATGTTGTTATCAAAGCATCATCCTGGCCTCCCATTTACCTTAGTTGCTCCATTAGTGTACATTTTCACTATCAAAATGCATGGGAGTCTAGGAAGGTGACTACTGTTCAACCCTTGATGATGTCCTTGCCTCTAACTTTTGTCTCTTTGTAGATGGCTCTAAGAGAGGGCTTTCAAAGTACTTCCTTTGGTAAGTTGGCATAGGGTGTGCTTTTGTGTTTCTAGGCACTATATATCTAGTCCTCCTCTAGAGCATGTACTGTCCTAGATTTATGATAGATTTACTTGCCAATCTCTTCTCCACCTCCTTTTCTTGATCTAGATATGTTTTTATCAATACATCCCTTTTCTCATTCAATGTTTGCATGAATACTGCAAAATGTGACATTAATTTTTTTTATCTTATCTTTGCAAAATTTTGTGTCCTTCAATGGATCATACTTATTATCTAGAGCATTGACAAATTCAAGAACTTTTCTAAAAACTTGCCATTTCTCTTTTTTAACCTCCTATTCTTTCAAAGAGAGTTCATTCCTTATGATATCTTTAGGATAAGAGAAAACACAATTATAACTCCCAGCCTTGGTACTTTCTTTAAATATTTCATAAAATCCCTTAGTATCTATAAAATGAGGATGCGATTGGGCCATTTAATATCTATATAATAATTTACCAAGGTATTTCTAGCCACCATTTTTTATTACAAATTTATGTACATGGAAAATCTAGGGATAAATTGTTCCTCTAGACCTTCCAAACAATTCTCTTTCTCCAAGCCCTCCAACTTTCCATAGGAACTCAGTAACACCTATCTTGAGAGAGATTTGGTAAGATAGAACATGAGAGTTTCTCTTAAAACCGTAAACTCTAAAGACAAGAGAAATAGAGTAAAGGATAATACCCCCCCAATTGTGGCTCACCTTCAACCTTGTGGTATGTTCTTTTGGCCTAATCAGTTCTAACAAGGGTTTAGGAATTTAAGGGTTGTTTTCAACTAGAAGTGCCCTTATTTTCGATGTGAAGTATCTATCAAATATGAAAAAACTAGGATCTATGACCTCCTAGGTCATATCAACACTCCATAACTACACATGAAACTTCTCACACTCTCTTTCCTTTCGGTCCATATCATAGGTATAGGGGTAGTGTTGTTCATAAACAAGATTAATTTGGTTAGCATCTAAATTAGATTGAGCCATTAGGTTTTCTTATCCTTGGCCTCTCACAAATTTTGTAATTTGAACATCTATGTTGAACTCTTGAATCTTGTTTATCCATCTACATCTTCTGCTAGATACCTCTTGCTGGGAGAATATGTCATTTACAACATCACTTGGAACAAAGGCTATGAAAATGACACCAACCAAGTAACATCTAAAATCTTTGACTATCTTTACTAGAGCATAAGCTGCTTCTCATTTATGTAATACTTCAGCTCTACAACTTGAAGTGATTTATTAAAGAATGCAATGGTTGCTCGAAACCCTCTTTATTTTTCTAAAGCGATACTATTGTAATTGTGTGAAAATAAGTAAAGGAAAAAATGTAAATGGGCTTGGTACAATCTAGAGTCCTAAGTATAGGCACATTCTTGATTGCATTTTTTATTTCTTGAAACAAAATTCAAGGTTCTCCATCCCATTTGACTACTTCCCCTTTTTTAAGCATCTTGGAGATTGGCTTCCTAATCTTTGAAATTTTTTTTTATAAATATCCTTAGGAAATTAACTTTGCCAAAAAATGATTGGATACCTTTGAAATTTTTAGGCTTGGGGACTTTATCAATAGCTGCTACTCTTTCTAGATCAATTTTCACCCAATCTTTGGATACTATGTGGCCTAGTAGTTTTCCTTCTATGACTCCAAATTTACATTTTCTATGATTCAAGGAAACTCCATACTCTAGGGTTTTTATAAAAAAATTATCTAGGTGTTTACAATGGTCTTTTTTATTTATAGAATAAGTAGTTAAGTCATCTTGATAAATCACCATGAACTTGTCTATGTATTTTGCAAAAGCAACATCCATGGCTCTTTGGAAAGTGGCCCCTACATTAGTTAAGCCAAAAGGAATTATAAAATACACATAGGTCCCCTATGGTGCTGTAAAAGTAGTTTTGTATTGTTCCACTTCATCAACCAGTACCTGATTGTATCCAAAAAATCTATCCTTTAGGGAGACAATATTGAGATTTCTAAAATCAACACAATCTAATATCTCTATTTTTCTTTCTAACTAGAACTAAATTGGAAAGCCTAGTGGAATGTCTTATAGGCTTGATGATTCCTCCATCTCTGAGCTTCATTAGCTCTTCTTGCATATTTGGAGCTAATGTAGGATTAACATGCCTTTATTTTTTCCTAAATGGTTTGACGTTTTCCTTCAACAGGATAACATGTTTGAACAAATCCTACATATAAGCCTTTAGATCATCATAAGACTAGGCAAACACATGTTTACATTTTCTCAATAAATCAACCAAGGATTTTCTTATAGCAGGGGATAAAGTCTGATATATGTACAACTTTTTGGGAGGTTCATTTGTTCCAAGATTAATTTCTTCCAACTCTTCTGATTTCTTATCTTTGACTTCTGGTTGAACCCTATCTTTATTGTCAAAAACACTCTCCAATACCACTAACCCCTTGGGTATTTTATTGGTTTATAACTGGAAGATTTCTTAACAAAAAATGGTGTCCTTCCCATTTACATTTTCAACAAAGGCACTACAATATAACTCCTGACCATGGTATTTGTCTTAATTCAAAAGAAATTTCATAATGTATTTGTCATCTTCAGATACTTGCCAATTTTCTATGTTATCAGAAATTGAGGCCTATTTTGCACTTCAATCTTTGAGACCTTGACAAAAGACACATCATCAGGCTTGATAACTACATTGGCAAGCATATTAGCCATTTTATTATTTTTCCTATATATCCAAGTTATCCCAAAAGCATCAAATTCTTCAATCTCATCCCACATAACATTCCTATATTGTTTCAACCTTTTATTCTTGGATTCATAGGCCTATCTAATCTGAGATACTACCAACTCAGAGTAACCAATAACATATAATTTCTTAATGCCATGACTAGAAACCATCTTTAATCCAAGTAGGAGTGCTTCATACTCTACTATGTTATTGGTGCATGTGAAGTTCAAAGTGAAAGAATATTTGAATGTGTTCTTTTTTAGTGAAATGAAAACTACTCCAACCCCAGACCCTTCCTTAGAACTAGCTCCATCAAAATACATTGTCCAATGCCCTTGTGAGTCAATGCACCTAGTTCCCTCTTGTGAAATCAATGGGATTGTCTTTTTAGTCTCTACAATAATAATTTTCTCTCTAAAATAATTCACATACGTGTCAAGCAAATATGTGGCACTATTGTCTATATTGTCCTCAATCGTATGAGTAACCCGAGGTTCTCTATTGACCTTGATGGCGTTGTCATTAATGTGGAAAGTAGCAAAATATAAATCAAACTGTAGGCTTCCTCCCATTGTAGCTGATGCAGGAGCATCCAGAGGTATAAGGGCAATCCTGTGTCACCCAAAAAAAATGTACTTAGACTTAGTTTCTGTTTCATGTGTTTTCATTTTTGGACACCCATTTGGGTCAAATAAAGGTTCCAACTCTCACAGTTCCACTATCAGTGTGCTAGTAAATCCTGAAAAATAGGAGTATGCAATTGGGCCATCATTTTGATAAACTAGAAGGTGTGAATTGGCTAGATGACTGTAATTGTGATTTAGAGCATTCCAAAAAAAGAATCAGGTCAAAAGGCCCCACGGTTTGAAAGTTATTGCAGTTTTTTGGGTTTTGGAGACCTCCTAAGAATGCTTCAAAGTTAGGTTAGGGGCATTAAATGACCTTGAAAAGGGCCAAAAAATGGGGGATGAGTGAAGCTGGTCCATAGGGCTATAGAGTGCTTTGAGAGATTTTCGAAAATGTAAATAGTTCGTCAATCGAAGCTACGGTTCAAAAGTTATGCCTCCCAGAAGTTCAGTTACCATTTCTGGATTCTTCTAGATTTGCGCCAACTTCTAACGCAGCTTTTGGAGCCTTCTATTTGGTCGGTGGATGCCTACTAGCACTTTCTAGAATGTATTCCTAGTCCTTAACCCTTCGGGGTCTATTTAAGGAGATTCCTAGCATTGTAGAAGGCAGTTCAGAGTGGAGTTTGAGAGGAGGTACTGAAGGGAGAAATTATCTCCACATTTATGCTATTGTAAGCCCTTAGGGCATGTTTTGAAGTTTATTTTCTCTGTACTGAATGTACTAGCTTATTTTTCAGTTAATACAATTTCCCTTTTTCTATTGTGTCCATTCTATTTTTGGGTTGTGTCCCCATCAGTAGAATTCCATTTTCTTGACAATAACATGCCATATTGGGGAGGGATATCAACTACTAGGATACTCATGGTCAAATTAATATCAAGATAGGCAACTAGTCTATATGGTAATGCATTGATACTACCTATAATAGGGACCTTCCTTGCATCCATGGCCTGACATCTACCCTATTTGGTGTCTACTTTTAGACCAAGGGACTCCATGATTTTAAAGGGCATGAGGATATTCAAGACTCTTGAATCAATCATACAATTCTTTACAGTCTTTCCTTTTATAATCAATCTGAGAAATAAAGGGTCAATGTTTTCTATGTATGCTATTGATGAATTATCCAAGTACAATTGGTGTATATGAGAAATCACTCACTTATCTTATTTTTTTCTTGGTATGATTTGTACCCCTTGTCCCAATGATGATTCTTCCTTAATGAAATCACTATTTCCAATTCCCCTAACCAGGAAAGGGCTTTTCTTTTATGTTCTCCTATTCTAAACATTTTACACAGAGGAACCTTTACAATAATTTGTAACAACATAGTTATCATATCAATAGGGTCATAAATGAGAGGTTTACTTGAATTACCTCTAGTTTCTTGTACTTGAACACTAGGATCCTCAATTTTTTTGACAACATCAAGTCTTAGCTTCCTTCCTTCTATATTTGTCTTGATTGTATCTACATTTTGAGCGTGCACCTTCTTCTTATGTTCCCATTTCTTAACTTTAACATATTTGATTTTGACAACCATTTGATCCTCTTTTTTGTTGTCATCATTCATTTTGTGGGTAAAAATCTTTAATGAAGATGCCCGAACCTTTTCCAACCACATTATTTCCTATTCTATTTCTTAGGTTATAAGTAGTATAAACTTGAGAAACTATCTCAATAGTTATCTTGTCAATTTCTTCCTTGGAAGGTTTCCTCAAATTCATGTGTTCCACCCCTGAAGTCACGTTGCATGTTTTGTCATCTGAAAAGATCTGTTGATGGTAGATCTAATATATATCTCGTTGATTTCTCACATCCATTTCAAATTCTTCAATATTAGATTCTTCTTAGTCACCACATGAATTAGTCATATTGCAAGCTACATCATCATGACTATTGTCTTCCTCCCCTTCTTCGGGTTGTGTTTGTTGTGATGTAGAAAATGATTGAGCAATACCACAATAATTCGGAGAATGGGGAGACTAACAAACAAAACACCAAGACATTTCTTCCACCACATTTATAGAGTTCCTTTGTAATGGGTTTGGTGTATTCTTCTCATTTGTACCTTGCGCAAGGTTACTAATGGGCTTTCCATATTTCCATCATGTGTTGTAGGGGTAGTTCTTCAATCTTCTTTGCCTATTATATTTATTATCAAACTATGGCTTCTCACCAGCATTAGGCTAATTTGCATTGTTGACTACAGGTTTCAAATTCTTTAGTAACTTCAACACATGATTCATTTTATCTTCCTCGGGATTTTTAGTTGAGACAGGCTTGTCTCCTTCTTTCTTGTTACCCTTGGGATTAAACAACTTAGGATCATCTCTCCTCCCTAGCTTCCCAGACGCTCTCCTATTGTTTCTAATATTGATAGCTATCTTGAAAGCATCCCTTAATGTCTTTGGATCTTTGTTTCTCAGTATATAAGCCATTTTACTATCAAAAGCATTGAAATAGGTAGTGAAGCATACATTCTCACCTAATATCATCACTTGAAATAGCTTGTACATCCCTTTTTGGAATCTAAAATTAAAATCAAATGCAAACTCATTCTGATTCTTCTTGATATTGTTAAATTCATTTAAGAAAAATTTGGCAATAGTGTTGTCTCCATACTATTCCTTGAAATATTTCTCTAGATCATCCCATGAACCAAAGCTGTCATCAGGGAGTCTTCTAAACCAATCCTTGGAATCTTCTATAAGTGAATGCACAAATAGCTTTATAACAACATCTTCATGTTCCACCTCATAGTCATATAGCATGTTAGTGAATTTTATAAGGTGTTCTTCGCTACTAATGGTATTATTTCCAGAGAATTTTGTGACTTTATCCCTTAGTTCATTTGGGATAGGATGGGGAAAACCAAGAATACCTAAAAAAGACATTTTCTTGTGCCTTTCCATGTAGATAGGCCTTTTATGAGATCCTAATATATTTGAAGAAGTGCTACGTATAGTGTTGTTGGTGAACATTTTACCCTTATGAAAGTTAAATAAATTTCTCTACACATAGGATGGGAAACCAATGAAGCTCACAATAGTTGGGTAAATGTTTCTTTAACCATTTCCCTCTAAATTTTAAGAGGTACAACTCCCTCTAATAGATTATCTATGAATTTATATCTAAAGTAGAATAAAAATATAAACACATTTTTACCAAAAAGTGCCTAAAGATCTTTCGCACACTCTTGGGTACAAAGGTAAAATCTACAAATTTTTAGATATATATAGCAATTGAGAAACAAAAAGTTCTCCCAACATTGAGAAAAACTTTAGAAAAAAATTCTAAATTCTAAATGCATAAAAAAAATTAAGAACTAAAATCATATGAAAAAAAATTTAAAATAGTAATCAATGTCATGAATAATCGACACAATGGTTCACAAAGTAACCACCACATTAAAGTTCAAACTACAACACAAAGGTTGCACAAGTGTATTATAGTATTATAATTATAGAAAACCACCTGATTCACCCGAGTGGGTGTATGATGGAAAATAGCTATATTAGGTAAGTAAAGCTCACCAATGGTTATTGGAATATAACAACATCAAAAAAATTAGAAACCAAAACTACATATTCGTTAGAGTGAGTAGTTCAAGGGTCTTGATCCCATGGATATAGGTATGTAGGCAACCTGGTAGGCAGAGTATGCCTCCAGTGTGCAGACACCTTGGACATAGTTAGGTAGCACTTAACCATGTATGTATGTATGGATGGATGTAACTATTCTCTACTTAATAGTGCCATCCATATGGGGGGGGGGGGGGGGGGGGGGGCAAGTTGAGCTTGCACCTTCTATAATACTTCATTTCCATTATTTGCACTCTCTGAATCAAAGGTATACAACTTTATCACTTGTAACTATAATTTTCAAATAGTACAAACCATAATAGTTTCTTATAATTCTATGGTTCTTTTTGTAAGTTTATAAAATTGAATTTCAAAAATTAATTTCTTTTATGTACATCTTTTTCAAGTTTGATATTTCTCTTTTTCTCCACTCACAATCCAAGAATAATTTTTCAAAACACATACTAACTAGTTGGAGATTGAGCCAAAAATTGTAATAATGATTGTGCCAAAAGAGCTAAAAAGCATGACCGATGCACTATAATAATCTTTTTACACTCTTTTTGGCACAATTGTTCTTACATTTTATGATTTTTGGTGAGAATAAAATTTCAAACTAATTAGGTAGGTGATCCAAAATTAAATCATAATTGGTTGAGGCATGTTTAAATACCTTATTTCACATGTTATTGAATGTTATGTGTTTATGTGCTACTGTTAATGAATGTTAAAGGATGAATTAATGTTAGATGTTAGCTTTGGATATTATGAGATTATTTTATGGATGCTGATAATTATTTTTTGATTCATGTGATAATGAATGAATGTGAGATCCATCTCTTCTTAGGTACTCCTTCTAGGCTGGTGTAGCAATTCTTAATTCCAAAATAGATAAATCATGATTTGAAATGCAAACTTGGGTGCTTAACTTAATGAATAAACACATCAAGTGAAAGACCTTGTGTGATGAAGGATTATATGATTTTCTATATATTTCACCACATAGTAGCAAATTGCAGGTCCACATCCATTCTCAAATAGACATTTTTGAGCACTAGGTGTGTGAAGGCTCAATGTAAAAATATGTGGAAGCAAAAAAGATCATGATGAACATTTTTGATGACATGTTTTCCAAGAGCATACACAAGTTCCTCAAGATGACTTCAAATTATTAAATTTTCATGTTTTCCAACACCATGGCTCTTCCTCCATATCATGCACAAATAAAAAATGTTGCCTCTAACATTGCAACCATATGATAAATGAGAATAGAACATGCCCAATCCATAACCTAGTTAAATTGGTCTAGTTGTTGATTAGTTTGATTGATTACAAATTCTTGTAGAACTGTTATCAAATTAGGTACAATAAAACAAACAATCAATTGTTCCCAACTAGCAGGATCTTGAGCTAACTCACTTAGCACGGGTTGAGTGAGATTTATTGTTTAATTATTTGGACTTTGGAATATGTATCCAACTAGATCAATTTTTCTATTGTGTAGCTAAGATGTAATAAGCACTTTAAAAAAGATCTCTTAGTATACATACATACATACATGTATATATGTAGGTATGTACGTATATATCATGAAGAGATCTATGATTTTGTTGCCATTTCCTTGTGATCATTGTATTTTGTTGTTGTTCCCTTGTGATCTCTACATCTTGTTGTTGTGCTCTTCTAATATCTGCATCTCGTTTGATTTATTGTACCTAATATGATGACAATTCTATAGGAATTTTTTGTCATGCCATTATAATATCTGCATCCCAAGTATCTACTGCTACTATTAATTTGGACATCACTATATGATCCAGAATGTTATGAAGTATTGAAGTTGTTAGTAACTTCTCCCATGTCTCCAGAAAATGTAGCATAGGTTCAAGGTCCCTTAGCTCCTAGGAATTTGTAGCAGCTATTCTCATTTCTGGAAGAATAACTTTAGTGAAGAGTTGAGTGTAAGGAGTTGAAGAAGCAAGTTCTTCTTCTATGTAAATGCCATAATCACAAGGCTCATTCCCTCGTAGAAGCCATAACCTAGTTAAGTATATATATATATATATATATATATATATATATATATCAACCTAGCTAATAAAAAACTAGACCCATTTAACTAGGTTATAGCTTGTTTCGTTCTAATAATATCTGCTATGATATGTTTTTGTAAAATATCTTGCAAACTCTGCCCATTTTTTCTGGTCTGCATTATTTTTACGAAAGATCTTGAGGTAAGTCATCTAGCACCTTAAAAAATATCTCTTTGTATATTTACATATAAACATACATGTATGTATATACATATATACATACATACATACATGTATGTATGCATGTATATATGTATGTATGTATTTATGTATGTATGTATGTATGCATATGTATATGTATGTATATATGTATGTATGTATGTGCCCTTGTGATCAGTGCATTTAACTATCATGCCCTTGTGATCTCTACATATTGTTGTCATGCTCTTGTGATCTCTATATATGTATGCATATATGTATATAAATAGAGAGATCTTGGCACAACAAAAAAACTATAAAATTCACTCAATAGGTAGCATGGCCATAGATGAAATATCAATGCCTATTGGTAAATAAATTTCTTGTTCTCTCTCTTATTTTTAATGTGTTTATTTCACTTGAACTATTATTTCTTATGAGGCATATTGGATTCATTTTATGTAGGGGGTGACGAGGACATTCCTGGATGTATCTGTGTGATGAATTGCTCGTGAGCAATGAAGATGGAATTCCCTTGAGAGTAGCAAGAGGTGATGAGGACATTCTAGGTACTTTAAAGATTGATCCTTTCTTCAATATTTTAGATGTTAATGGGGAATTTAGATTTTGGGAGAGAAATAAGCTTCCACCTTCATGTGGTTGGTCTTGATTAGTAGAGAATATTAAACTACTCTTGAAACCAAGTGAAGCTCAACATTAACCTATGATTGTATGACAACTAATTATGTAAATCTATTGGTTTTGGGCAATGCAAAAGGATTTCATAGTTCAATATGCAATGTCAATTCATATGCATATGACATTAGACAAAGCTGAAAAATAGAACAGGTTTGCATTTTTGTTAGAGGTCTTTAATTAGGTATTTTAAGTTATAGACCATCATGAACATTGTTCATGATGGTCTATATTTTTAAAAACTTAATAAACCTATTAATTAAATGTAATCATGTTGTTTTATCAGTTCCACCTATTTTCCATGCCAAAATCTTATTTTGGATGCAACAAAAAATGACATGCACCAAAAGATGGGAAAATGATGTCACTTTTGTATGTCTGGAACCTTTTTTTATACTTTAAATATTGATCCTTAAATATTTTAGATTTTAATGGGAAATTTAGATTTGAGGGGGGGGGGGGGGGGTGGGCAAATGAGCTTCCACCTTCACATGGTTGGCCTTGCTTAGTAGAGAATATTAAACTATTCTCAAAACCAAGTGAAGCTCAACATGAACCTATGATTATATGAGAACTAAATATGTGAATCTATTGGTTTCAAGAAATGGAGAAGGATGCCATAGTTAAATATGTAATCTCAATTCATATGCATACGACATCAGGCGGAGCTAGAAAAAACCAACATGTTTGCATTTTTGTTAGAGGTTTGCATAGACCTATTAAATAAGTGTAAACATGCTGGGTTTTTTCAGCTCCTTCTATTGTCCATGCAAACAGGATGCAACTACACGTGCATTCTCGATTCAAAGTGGAAAAATCTTATTTTGGATGCAATGAAAAATGATGTCACTTTTGTAGGTCTAGAACCTTTTTTTATACTTTAAACATTGATCCTTTCTTAAATATCTTAGATGTTAATGGGGAATTTAGATGTTGGGGTGGGGCCAAATGAACCTTCACGTGGTTGGTCCTAATTAGTAGATAATATTAAACTATTTTCAAAATCAAGTAAAGGTCAATATTAATATTTTTTTAACTAGACTTAATTTTTTTTATTAATACAACACATCGTCACAAATGTGACAGCTAGCCATTGATCCTACAACATTCCTGCCACATGACCATCACAATTGTGATGGACATTTTTTATGGCTTTCCATGGGGTCCATAGCATTTATGTCACACAGACATTGCAATTGTAATGATGTCTTAGATAGATTTTCATTGCACTTGTAACAATGAAAATGAACAATTTGCCAATTTATTGGCTCAATTTGTAACACTTGCGACCATCACAATTGTGATGGTAACCCTTTCTATCACAACTTGTAGCAACAAAAGTTTTATGCCCATCCGACAAGAGCCAATTCCTCTTGATGTCAGTTGGGTGATAGGTTACCACCATAATTGTGATGGCCTATTGTTGTAATTCAAGCCCAAATGCAGTAGTACAAAAAACATTCACATTATCATCCTTACTTACCATCGATTACCATCCAAAAGACAAAATGTAATACTACTAATTAGACTATCTTATCTCTATCTAACTGCTAACCCTTAATCATTTTTATGCAGCAACATATATATCTTTTGAGTCTGATAAGCCTCCATTAAAACCCAAACATCTTGATTAAAAATAGTTACTAAACATAACCATTTGAATTAATTTTAAAATGAGAAATCAAAAAGGAAAACTTCCACAGAATAGAATTTCTTCATCAAGCTTATCATCTTTTGATGTGACCTACTTAACCAACTTCCAGCTCTAGAAATTGCTTGTGGTTGCATGAGAGTGTGGATTCTTTAGGCTAAGCAGTTCAACCTGCAAGTGTCCTTTTTCCATTTCAAGTCCTTGATCATTTTGCTCTGTATGGGCATGAGCTCCTTGGTCAAATACAATATAGACTCCATGTTGGTCATAGTAGTAAAATCCTAGGAATAAGAAGTTTCGTTGTCCTTGATCTTGAATATAGCATCCTAGAAACTCTTTATTAAAGTTTTTGAATCTATGTTCCCATCCTTGAACTACAAGATATCGGTAGTGATGTAGGAGCATCCAGAGGTATAAGGGCAATCCTGTGTCACCCAAAAAAATGTACTTAGACTTAGTTTCTGTTTCATGTGTTTTCATTTTTGGATACCCATTTGGGTCAAATAAAGGTTCCAACTCTCATAGTTCCACTATTAGTGTTCTAAGATAGAGTATTTGAGCACCTTGGGATACGTGTAAATGCCAAAAAAATTAGATTATGTAATTGAGCCATCATTTTGGTGAACTAGAAGGTGTAAATTGGTCAGATGATTGTAATTATAATTTAGAGCATTCCAAAAAAAGAATCAGGTCAAAAGGCCCCACGGTTTGAAAGTTATTGCAATTTTTCAATTTTTGGAGACCTCCTAAGAGTGCTTCAAAGTCAGGTTAGGGGTTTTAAATGACCTCAAACAGGGACAAAAAATGGGGGATGAGCAAAGCTGGTCCATAGGGCTATAGAGCGCTTCGAGAGCTTTCCAGAAATGTAAACAATTCATTAATCGAAGCTATGATTCAAAAGTTATGCCTCTCGAAAGTTCGGTTACCATTTTTGGATTCTTCTAATTTTGTGCCGACTTCTAATGCAACTTCTAGAGCCTTCTATTTGGTCGGTGGATGCCAACTAGCACTTTCTAGAATGTATTCCTAATCCTTAACCCTCCAGGGTCTATTTAAGAGCATTTCTGGCATTGTAAAAGGTAGTTCAGAGTGGAGTTTGAGAGAAGGTACTAGGAGAAGAATTTATCTCTAGATTTATGCTATTGTAAGCCCATAGGGCATGTTCTGGAATCTGTTTCTTTGCACTAAGTGTATTGGCATATTTTTACAGTTAATAAAATTTTCCCTTTCCTATTTTGTCCATTTTGTGCTTGGATTGTGTCCCCATTAGGTAGGGTTGATTATTTGCATGTGCTTCAAGATTCCTTTATCCATCTCTTTGATCTCATTCTCAATCCCCTGCATTCCCTCTAAGGAAGCTTTATATAGGGAGTCTTTCCAACTCATGTTCCTTTTCAATATGAAGAGCATAAATGGATCCACAATTTTCATGGGGTTTTCAAAGAGGAATTTCATGATGCCATATTTTTCTATCTCATGCACTTGGAAAGCAATTTCCCAACATTGACTTTGATTTGTTTCCCACACAAGAATGAGAGCTTGGATTTCTCCAAGTAGTACTTCTCCCTCTGTGTATTTAGTGGTAAAATCCAAGATGAAATTACCTCCTTGCTTCATGACTGACTTGACCAATCATTCATCACCTCTAGAAATAGTCTCCCTATTTACATCTATTTGACCAACTGCTAGTTATTGAAGGAGTTAGGATCAAAATACTGTGGAACCTAGATTAAGGGAAGTGTGCTAATATTCATTAGGAATTAATATATTTAACCATGGTAATGACTAGTCATTTTAGCTCTCTCTTGTACTTTCTTTTCTCTTTTATTGATTCAACATGTGGTCGACTGAGAACTTAGAGATGTGATTGCCACTGTCCCTGGTAAGGATTCCCAAATCCATGGTGGTGACCTTAAATATTTTTCTTCTACTTTATACAAACCCTCTTTCTACGTATAGGTGACCACCTCCACTATTACCTTCCTTATGATGGGATCTTTGGTTAGGCAGGCATCATTCTTTACCTTCTTTTTCTTGGGAGTGTGAGTGGCATATTTGGTGACTATATCTTTAAGAGGCATGGAAATAGGCTTGAAGCTATGCTTCTTGTTCATAGAATTAGATAGCCAGGGGGTTGGTGCTAGTGACTGTCACCCCTTCACTGGTTCTAGGGGAGTCATGAAGCTTGATTGAATCACATTTGTAGTACCTACCAATTCTGTATCCATCTCCTGATTATCTAACAACATGGGGTCATCTCCTTTATCTTTATCTTGATCCATAAGTTTAAGCCCTTGAACTATCATATGAACCAATGTTATAGACCTAGTTTTGGACCTATTTCTGGGGGTTTGTTAGTCAGATTGGTGGTACCATTCCTTTCGTCCTCTTAACTTGAAATGCAACCTGCGTTATTAGATGAAAGGGGGATATCAGAAGTCGAAGATTTAGAGAAAGAAATAGTCTTTCTAGATTTTTCAATTTGCATCACAATGGTTGACTTGGTTCTATTTTCACTTTAAACAAATATTTGTGCACTCCAATATGGATCTAGACTTGAGGTTTATGTCATCCTCCTCATCTCTGTTAGAGTCAACCTTGAACAGAACCTATTGAATCATTTCTTTATAACTAGGTTCAATGATTCTTGAACTATCTTCAATAAGCCCTTCCAGTTTGAACTTTAACTTCAATGAAGTGATTTGAGAAAATGTCAGCCTTGAGTGGTCTCTTTTAGCCACTTCCTATTTTCTACTACAGTCCTCCCACAAGTCTTCAAGGTGAGACACTGGCTAAACCTGATCTCCTATACCAAGCACTAGTCCTGCAAACCTCTTATTATCAAAACCCCATCTTTCTTGGTAGAACTTGTTGTCACAAAAGTTTGCACCCATGCCTAAAGTTTGACCTACAGATAACTTTGTGAAATATGGAAACAATCTCCAAGTTGTGGGACTTGAACAATGAGATTGAGTCTCCAGAGAATGTCACCTTCCTAACTATCAAGATGCATAAAAATCAAACTACCTAATCTAATCTAGAGGGGTGATGCACCAAATAATATGTTTGATTTGATCTTTTCCTAGAAATGCATAGTTCATCAACATAATCTCAAAATACATAGATCCAATCCTTTCTTAACTCAACAACCATATGTAGATAAAAAACCAAGGGATTTCTATAAGGAAGGGGCTTCACTTTATATCATTCAAGGCCAAGCAGATACAACCATAGAGTTGAACAATGGAGGAAATACATAAACATAAGGAAAGAATATATTGCACAACATGTTAATGAAGAAAGAACTACAATAGAGAAGTATATTCATTCAAAGGTAATAGAAAATTACAATAGTAGAGTATGTAATATAGTTGCTATAGAATAAGAGAAAAGAACGACCCTTAAAAGGGTTACAAAACTTTCTTTTATAGCTCAAGCATAACTATGAAAACTTCTTTGGAAGCTAAAACTCAACTACTACCTTTAAGTTGTAGAGAGCAATCAGTGCCAATACTACGAAGATTTGATTGAGGTACACATTCATATGCAAAAAATTTGACCTTTACGTACAAATCTAGCCTTAAAGAGATAGAAATCATGACCATAAATGTTTTGGTTGAGTAGATGGATAAACTAGGTGGTAGGAGGATAAAAAATGCATTTACTAGGCATGGAGAGCATCAAAAAGTAGTTGCAAACAATCAAAAGAATAACTATTTCATCATTCAACAATCATCTCTACCATACGACCCTATATTTTTTAAGCATTTTGCTAGATCACCCAACCTATCTGATTGTTATGTTGACCTGTGACTACTCTTGTTTGTGGCTTCACAACTTATTTTGTTTATTAAATGTTTGACCATGTAAAACTGTGACTACTTCATTTTCTATTTGATCATTGCCTCACATCTTGAAAACACATAAGCACTCTAACTACAGTGACCATGTGAATGATCATGAAATTGACTACTTCACATCTTCACAACTATCAGGACTTAACATCCCTATAACCATGTGATGATGTGATACCTCTCTCTTTAACCACGTTGCCCCATTGAAACCATACAACACAAAACATTTTTGGAGCACATGATATTGTGCTAGCAGTTAAATTAACTATTTTAGTCCTATATCACAACTTTACAACTTGAAATCTATGTTCATGACTTAATCATGGAAAGCTGTAGTCAATGTCAACCTAACTATTCCCTCATTTATTGCCACCTCATAACCTTGAAGATCTTCAATGCCTACTAACCTATGAAATTGTGATAATTGATGAAATGACCACCATCACACCATCATAACCTTAACTCTTAACCCATATTTTAACCTTGCAATGGTGCAAACAAAGACTTTCACCACTTCATAGCCAAAATTGGGGTTTACTCTGAATCTCTTGTGATAGTACGATTATAATATATTTCACAACCTTGTCACCCTGACTTTGGGTTAGCCTTGACCATGTGCAATGATGTGAGAACACTGAAATGGATTACTGTGGTAAGCTTTCATACCATCTCAACTTAAAGCTCTGAAGCTCATTTTGATGGAGTGTATTGATCAAAACAAATTTGCATCTAGTGAAGTGATACTCTTTCAAAAAATGATTGCCTTAGCTTCCAACCGATCCTTGCAACATTGCAATTGCCACTGAACTACCTACTTTATGTTATTGCAACCTCAAGACTATATTTCTTCATTGATCATGTTGACCTATAAAGTTGTGAAGACATCTTTAACTATTGATCACTTTGCCATAACCTTAACTCTTAACCCATATTTTAACCTTGTGATGCTATTACAAAGGGGATCACATCATCATAGTCATAACTCTAGGTTAACCTTAATTGTAAGCAAAGATGTAAAAACCATCAACGCACAACCCATTTGATGGTCAAGTGATAAACTAGAGTGATAGGGCAATGAAAGGCAGTCACATTGTCAAAACTTGAAATATTTCATTTGATATGAAGGAATTTAAAATAATTAGAGATATAAAGGAAAGAATAAGGTTTTTTGTATATCCCTAACATGATTGCATGTCAATAAATGGATAATTCAAGAATGTAGGCATGTCCATCACCCTAGGTGCTTCATGAGATTAACAACATTGGAACAAACAAGGGGGATGGTTAACATTTATGGTGACTTAGGGGGGATGCTTGCCTAGTAAGCATGAGGTCAGTGACCTTACCAATCCATTGGGCTATAGAGTCATAAAAATGAGCCCTTCTCTGCAAATAACCAAAAAACTTACAACATCTACAACTAGAAAAACTTCAAAACTGCTATCTCATAGAGAAATAGTCTATGCTTGTGTGCTTATTGAAAATAGGAAAACTACTTTATTATATATAGAAATCTCAACCTTCTCTAGAAGCAAGGCTTAAGGTAAATTCCATTGACTAGAATTGGAAAAATATCACCATCAGGCTTGAATAACTAAAAATAATTGGCCTCTTTACAACTGGTGATAATAAATGGGCCACTCTGCATAGCATCAAACCTGGAGTGTCTCCCTGGTTTAGCTCTGTCTGCATCCCACTTGAGTGTTGACCAAATAAATAAGATTGACAAATGAGTGTCAACACACTTAACCATAAATGTCAAATACACAATGGGAGCCGAGCTAGAATTTCTTTATGTTCCGAGTCAGTGAAAGTACCAAGAAAACTATAGTTGTTGCTGAAGAAAACTATAGTTGTTGCTGAGCATAACACATTTTAGTATATGCTGAGCTATATAGAATTCAACATGTGCCAAGTATATTAGAAGATAGTGTGTGCCAAGCATTGCAAAGTTAATAAGAGGCAAGTAATTTAGGAATCAGTAAGAGCCGAGTAACACAGGAAACACAGTGGATGCTGAGCAATCCAGAATAGATGGTGTAGAGCATCAGTATTACCTCATGTACTGAGCAATGCAGGATTAGCATAAGATTTTGTGGCAATACAAACCAAGATGTAAAACAGTTATGCATGAATCATGACAGGATAAGGAGATAAGATCAAATCCTTCCATTTACCTATACAATCCTTGTGCAGCCAATCAGAAAATTGGAATTGCATGTAGCCAATGGGTGAATTTCAAGGGTTTGAGTGGGAACACTTCATCCAAGGATGCATAATGATCCACTAATATTTATGAGGAAGTCCTAATACCATTGAAAGGGAGTTGGAGACAAGAAGGAATTGCAGAGTCTTTTTAAGGTCGTTACAGAGCTTTGGTATTAAAAGATTAAGTGGAAAAGAGAACAGTTAGACATTCAGTTGATGAGAACAAAGCAAGGGATACGAACAAATATTAGATCTCAGAAGATCAAGATTAGGGAAAGTAGATTAAGCACCTGTATTCAGTAATCAAGGATTGCAAGCTATCAGGTTTATTATACCTAATACTATTTAGCCATTGTATTAGAAAGGAAACCCTATGTTGATAGGTTAGCTTAACAACTATCTTGTAGATCCTTAAAAAAGGTGATTAAATCCTTTAACAGGGTACCACTTCATGTAAAGTGTTTGTAAATCCTTTAACCAATTAAAGTGTAACACTTCATGTAAAGTGTTTGTAAAGTGATTAAATCCTTTAATAGGGTCACTATTGACATAGTGTAAAGCCTTTAACAGGGAAAACCATCAGAAGTGGTTGAAATCAATTGTTGCAGTAATTTCATGGGTATCATCCCCACCCCAATTTTACCTTCTTATTCCTGGAGGGTTTCTGGGTCACCAAAATCTCAAGTGTTATGTGGTGATACATGCTTGTTTCACATGATTGTTTAATGTTTATATGCATGCATGACAATTTCATTATGTGTTATTAAGGGTATAAAAGTTGTTAAAGGACTAGTACTTCTGATTCACCCCTCCCCCTCTCTTAGAAGATCTCTTCCCATTAAGACATTCCAACATTGAGAACAAGATCTCCCTCCTTGAAAACCTTATCTTTAGCCTTTCTATCAAAACTCTTTTTGACCTATCATCAATGTGCCTCAATTGTCTACATAGTTTGTTGTCTTTTTCTTCTAGTTCAATCAATTCTACCATCTTGACTATCATGAAATTGTCTTCAATTAGCTCCAATTGATGAGGTAATTCTAGAGAGGGGAACTCAAGTGGAATAGGAAGCCTTGCTTCCCTTGCATATACTAGTATGAAAAGTGAGGTCCTAGTTGCTCTCTTGGGTGTAATTCTATTAGGCCAAAGAGCTATTATTAAATTTGAATGCCAATACCTCTGGTTATCCTCAATTTTCCTCCTAATAATTTTGATTAGGTTCTTGTTGGAGGTCTTGACCAAGACATTTCCCTAGGGATAGTAATTTGAGGAGGTTCTCAAATAGATGCCATGGTCAACTACCTAGGAACAAATATGAGTCCCAACAAAGGACTTGGCATTATTTGATATTAATTTTGAAGGGACACCAAACCTGGTAACAATTCCATCAAGGAATTCCACTACTAAATTCTTTTTGTCATCCTTCAAAACTACTATTTCTATCCACCTTGTAAAGTAGTCTATTGTGGCTAAGATCCACTTGTGATCAAAGCTAGAAGATGGATTGATTTGACCAATAAAATCAAGCCCCCACTAGAAAAAATGGCTGATCAATTTGAATAAGATGAAAGGGAAGAGCTGGTAACCTTTATTTATCTAAAAAGAAGGCACACTTCTCATATTTTCTCACATGTTGATGATAGTCATTGAATAGATTTGGCTAATAATAACCAGCTATCATGATCTTTATGGTTGTTGTTCTAGTTGAGAAGTGGCCACCATCGGGGCCATCATGAAGCTCTTTGATCATTCTATCTATTTGATCAAGGTTAATGCACCTTAATAGGGATCCATTGAGATCTCTTCTAAAAAGAATCCCACCTACTATGAGAAAAGGAATAAACTACAATCTGAACTATCTTCTTTTAGCTCTATCTAATCCTTGTGGATACCATCCTCCCAACAAGAAGGTTATCATATCTTGTACCCAATTATTCAAATTTTCATCCCTTGCTAGTTCTACATCTTGTAATATTGGTACAACCTCCTTAGTCATCTCCTTGGATTAAATCATCTACTCACATAGTCTCATGCCTCTCACAAGCTTTGTGATTTTGATATCCATCTAGCTCTTTTCTCATTGATATCTTTATTTAAGAGGAAATCCTTCACACTTGCATGTGGAAATAGGAGCTAGACCTTATTATGTGATAGAAGATGTTTGAATTTATTCAAAGCTCTTATGACAACAAGAACTTTCTTTTCCACATAACTATATTTATTTTCATAATCCTTTAGCCCTTCACTAAAAAAAGCTATAGGTTATTCTTCATCTACATCATTCAATTGTGTCAAGACAATTGATATGCTTGACTCACCCCCAAGGGTATAGAGAATGAAATCCTTATCAAAGTTGGGGTTGATAAGGGTGGGCCTTATGCTATTTTTTCTTTGATTTCTTCAAAATTGTCTCTCCCTTCCTTTGTCCAAGTGAAAATCATATTCTTCTTCAACATGGCTATAAGAGGCTTGACCATGGTAGCAAGATTAGTAATGAACCTTCTTATGAAAGTGATTCTACCAAGGAAGCTTTACAACCCTTTCTTATGAATAGGAAGTGGAAGAGAAAGGATGTCCCTTGTTCTTTCTAGATCAATGGTTAACCCATCCTTAGACACAATATATCCCAACAACTTTCCCTAACTGGTGGCAAACACACACTTGCTTGGATTTAAGGACACACCATATTTCCTGCATTTGATGAACACTTGCCTCTAATGACCAAAGTGGTCTACCATGTTCTTTGAGTATATTGTTATGTCATCAAGGTAGACTAGCATAAATCTCTCAAGCATACTCTTGAAAACCATATCCATTTCCTTTTGGAAGGTAGCATTTGCATTGGTTAGTCCAAAAGGCATTTTGTTACAGGCATAATTGCCCCATTTAGTGGTGAAGGTTGTCTTGTATCTATCAAACTCTTGGACTAATACTTGGTTGTAACCTGAAAAATCCATCTAGGAAGGAAAATCTTTTAGAGCCACTGACCTTGGATAAGACTTTTTCCATGGAAAGGAGGGCATGATGATTCTTGAGAGAAACCCTACTAAGGTCCCTAAAATCACACATATCCTAATTTCTCCATTCTTCTTCCTTACAGGAACAAGACTGACAACCCAAGAGGAATTCTTTATAGGAAAAATAATATCAGCCTCCATCAACTTGGATAGCTCCTTCCTCATCATAGGATCGATCTTAAAATTGACCGGTCTTTGCTTTTTTCTAGTAGGCTTTGCATCACTATTTACATCTATTGTATGTTGAAAAAAACTTGGGTCAAAACCCCTTAAGTAATCATATGTCCATGCAAATACATCATTGTATTCTTGACATAAATGAAAAACACTTTCTTGTTAAACTTTAGAGCATATCTTTCCCAAATTGAGAACCTTTCCATCAACAATCGTGACTGGTATGTGATCATCCTTATTTGTAGCTAGGTTCAGACATCTGCTCCTTTCTTGATCATCAAGATTGAAAATACTCTCTAAGGTGATTATACCGTTAAGAAACTTGTTGGAGCTGAGGTTCATGATCTGATCACCATATTGATTTTGTATCTTGGACTAATTCTTGTCAGAGAATTCTGCCTCACTTTGCAAAAAGTTGACAATTTGCACATTAGAGTCAAATACCTGCCAATTGGGATGATTATCTGGGACTGTAGGTCTTACAACTAGTCTAATGTGTTGCTCTTATTTATCTTCAACATGCTCTAGTACATCATAATGAGCATCTATTGTTGCAAGTCTATCAACATGTTTGTTATCTCTTCTAGGGACACTTTGGATATTGAATTCTTGGAAGCCCTCAAGAAGGTCTGAAACTCTGTGCTTGTATGATTTGAGAAGATTATTCTTTGTGATATTTTGGCCCCTTACTTGGTTAACAACTAGCTCACTATCTCCAAAGATCTATAAAGATTTTATTCCCTTTTTTGTGCAAGTTGGCGTTTTTGGATCAGTGCTTCATATTCTGTTATGTTGTTAGTGCAATTGAACTGGAATCTATAAGAAAAGTAAAACTTTTCCAAACTAGGGGATACAAGCATCACACCAGCTCTTGAGCCATTCTTGTTTCTTGAGCCATCAAAGAATATGCTCCATAGTCCATTGATGTCATCCTACAATTTTATGAGATTAGAAATAGGAGCATCCTTTTCCAATATACAATATGTACCAAGGCATGTTTCTAGAGCTTCTTGTATTGGATCAAATTTATAAGAAATGGCCCACTCATCCAAAAGATAATTAGACACCTCTATTAGGGAAGTAGCAAGTTCATGAGTAATGCCCTCATCATCTATCTCATGAATTGTACAAATAATGCTTACAGGACTAGATTTGTAGGTCTCCTATATGATTAAGGGCCAAAGGTTCTGCCCTTATGGAATATTTTGTGCTATATCTTGTCCTAAAGAACATATAGGACCAATCTGATGCAATATAACTACCTATCTATGCAATGAAGTCTCTAGAAAGATAGATGGAAAAATGTGGCTCAACCTTGGCTACCAATATATCTTGAGTAATAGTACAACTAGGGCATGCATGTAATTCCATTTCCACATTTTTAAGGATTTCTACTATTGTAATAGAGCTACCATCTAACTAAAGTACTCCTCTAACCACTAGTTCATATTTAATACCAAGGAGGTCAGCTATACATTTAGGCATCACAGAACTACTAGCTCCATAATCAATCATCCAATTATGAAAATTTTGTCCACTATAATCAAAGAAACATAAAAATGAGGAGGCTTGTTTTTATTACTTGTGTCTCCTTCTTTTGTTGGCTACACCAAACTTGTTGCATTGTCCAAGGTGGCTAACTAATTTGATACCTCTATACTCATTAACCCCTATTGTAGTAACTCCATTTGTGATGGTACAGTGGCAAAATCCCATAGAGAAAAAATAATAGTAGTCCTCTTCATCTAATCTATTATGTTGAGAGGAGTGCCAATTTCTTTGACTAGAGCCTTTGGGCCTATAGGAACTAATGACTAAATTTGAGTAGCCTAAGGTTCAGTAGATCTCTTGTTGCTTATGTTTTGCTTATTTTGGGGAGCAACATTTTATTGTGCATTTATAACTAGCACATGAGTAGTACTTGAAGTTGAGGCCTGATTTGGTGGAGGAGGTGTAGCATTCTCAATAGTTCTTCTTTTGCTTTTGATATTATGGGATATGGCATCATAGTTATCATGGTTGACATGACTATGTTCTCCCAACTAATGGTTCATAAAAGAATAATCACCTTGCTACTATAGATGGGAAGCATTAGTAGATTGACTAGCATTATAATGTTGTCTTGTTGCTTGATCCTATGTGGCTAATGCTTGGGATGGTTCCACCCTATAGCACACACAATATTCATATGAATAATTGTAAGGAGGACATAAATCTTACTCATGAGCAAGGTTGTTATGAGGAACTAATGCCCTTGTTGTATTTTTTTTTGTTCTCACAATAGAGGCATTACCCATAGGACTACTTTGATTGTGTGGAACATAACCTTGACCTTGATTTGGTGGTCTATTATATGTGGGGGTTTGAAAATGAGGTTGGAAAGGCCTACTATTTTGAATTTGTTACCTTGCTAAGGTCACCATTGAGAGTTGTTCTCCATCTTTTTTTCTCGATCTTGAAATTTCTTGCTTATATTGGAACCCTAATCTTGTAACCTCTGATAACTTAACATCAGGGCCTGCATAATGTCTTTCAACCCTCCTAACTCATTGGAGAATGTAGAGGCTATTGAGGTTACGACAAGAAGTTTACTTGTGGATATGATAGGAATAGGGGCTACTATAGGCTAATGAGTAGGTGTGCTAGGAAAGAAAGGCATTAGAGGCCTTGGAGCTAACTTTCCTCCTTGAATCAAGATTGTTTTTCCTTTATGGAAATTTCATATATAGCTAGTAAATTATCCCCTTGCATGGCTTGTAAAGTAGTAGCAATATCACTACTAAAATCTCTTAGGTAATGTAAGAAAGTAGTACCAGGGGAAGGTTTTACTACAACATGTATTCTATCCCATATCTTGTGAAATCTATAATTAAAATTTGTCATATATTCATGGGGTGCTCTCTTAATGGTAGTTAGCCTCTCTAAAAGTGATAGGTGATCATTTTTATTTTCAAAATGTTTGCAAAATCTTTCTCCTAATTCATCCTAGTTGGTGATAGAATTATGTGGTAATCCCCTATACCATTGTAAAGCTTTTCCCTTTAATGATGAGCCTGAAAGTCTAATAGCAACATCATCCTCTGTAATACCATGTATATTGTAGACATTGGAAATTTCTTGAATGTGCTCTATAGGAGAAATGGAAGTCTCACTAGTAAAATTAGGTAGTATCTTAACAAGACATACTGGGATATCATGTCTTTGGGCTATAATTAGAGGACTAACACCATTAAAGGTAGAAAATATCTAAGTCCTAAGGAGGGCCATATGGATCAATGATATATTCATATGAAAAGATGGTAACGTAGGTTGTAATCTATCAATAGGAGTAGAAAGAGATCTAATAGGTGTATGTGCTACTTCTAAACTCCTAACTAGTGATAGAGAGAGTCTACTTCTCTTTCTTCTAGGATTTGAAAATGGATGTTTAGTATATTAAAAAGTACCTCTAGAAGATGCCCTTATTTGAGCCTTGGGCATGAATCTTTATAATTCTATTCTGGAACCAAGATATATAGATGGAGTCACCAAGTACTTGAATGAGAGCCTCCTAAAGGCTGAAATACTAAGAGTAGTGCTGTCTTCTTAGCATAAGTTTGAAGTTCTTTTCATTGACTCTCATGAACTAGCAGACTTAAAAAATGCTTCAATATTGTCCCACCAGACATGCCAAAAACTATTCTCAAATTTTTTTTCACCCATGCCTAAAGTTTGACCTACAAACAACCTTGTGAAATATGGAAACAATCTCCAAGTTCTGGTTCTTGAACAATGAGATTGAGTCTCCAAAGAAGGCTGACTTCCTCACTATTAGGATGCACCTAACTACTTCTTGAGAGGAAAAGGGAGAAGGAAATGAATGAAAATCAAACTAACTAATCTAATCTAGAGGAGTGATACACCAATAGTATGTTTGATCTCATCTTTGCCAAGAAATGCATAGTTCATCAACATAATCTCAAAATACACACATTCAATCCTTTCTTAACTCAACAACCATATGTAGATCAGAAACCCCTTAAGGGAATGCTATAAGGAAGGGACTTCACTCTATATCATCCAAGGCCAAGAAGATACAATCTTACAGTTAAAGAATGAAGGCAATACATCAACATAAGAAAAGAATATATTACACAATATATTAATGAAGAAAGAGGTACAATAGAGAAGTATATTGATTCAAAGGCAACAAGAAATTATAGTATCAGAGCATGAATAAATTGCTATAGAATCAAAGAAAAGATTGACCTTTGGAAGGGTTACAAAACTTGCTTTTATAGCTCAAGAAAAAATGGGAAAACTTCTATTGGAAGCCAAAACTCAACTACAACCTTTAAGTTGAAGAGAACAATTACTGCCAATCCTAGGAATATTTGATCTAGGTACACATCCATATGCAGAATATTTGATCTTTACATACAAATTTGGCCTTGAAGAGACAAAAATGATGACCATAAATTCTCTAGCTAAGTACATGGATAAACCAAGCTATAGGAGGATAAAAATTGCACTTACCAGCCATGGAGAATATCAAAAGTAGTTGTAGGTGATCAAAAGAACTGATTCACCATTAAAGAGTTGCTTGGTTCCGTGTTTGCGACCATGCCAAATCAGGTGTATCATCATTCAACAAAATTCAACAGTTAACTCTGCCACATGACCCTATATCTTTTAAGAATTTTGCTAGATCACCCAACCTATCTAATTGTTATGTTGACATTTACCTACTCTTGTTCATAGTTTTGAAACTTATTTTCTTTATTAATTGTTTGACCATGCAAAACCATGATTACTTTATTTTCTATTTGATAATTGCCTTCTAGCTTGAAAACACATTAGTTCTCTAACTGCAATGACCTTGTGATGACCATGAAATTAATTTCTCCATGTTTTGTAATTGCTAGGACTTAACATCCCTCTAAGCATGTGATGATGTGATACCTCTATCTTTAACCGCATTGCCCCATCAGAACAATCAAAGAAAAAACATGTTTGAAACACGTGATGTTGGGTTGGTGGCTAACTTAACTATTTTAATCCTATATCACAACTTCACAACTTGAAATCTATGTTCATGACTTAATCATGCAAAGCTACAATGAACGTCAACCTAACTATTCCCACATTTATCACCACCTCGCAACCTTGAAGATCTTCAATGCCTACTAACCTACAACATTGTAATAACTACTGAATTAACTGCCATCACACCATCGAGACCTTAACTCTTAACCCATCTTTTAACCTTGTGATGGTGCGAACAAAGACTTTCGCCACTTTACAACCAAAACTAGGGTTTTCTCTAAATCTCCTACAATAGTGTGATTATAATGTATTTTGCAACCTTTCCACCTTGAATCTAGGTTAACCTTGACCATGTGCAATGATGCGAGAACACTAAAATGGACTAGATTTTGCACCATCACAACTTAAAACTCTAAAGATCATTTCTATAAAGTGTATCAATCAAAACCAGTTTTGCATATATCAAAGAGATACTCCTTAGAAAATTGATAGCCTTAGTTGCCAACTGACCCTTGCAACATTGTGATTATTGTTGAACAGATTGCTTCATGTCATCACAACCTCGCAACTATATTTCTTCATCGACCATGTTGACCTATGAAGTTGTGAAGACATCTTTAACTATTGATCACTCCTCCAAAACCTTAACTCTTAACCCATCTTTTAACCTTGGGATGTTGTTACAAAGGGGATTACATAATTATAGTCATAACTCTAGGTTAACCTTAACTGCAAGCAAAGATGCAAAGACCATCAACTTGACTATTTTGTACCCTTACAGCCCATCTGATGGTTAAGTGATAAACTGGAGCGACAAGGTGATGAAAGGCAATCACATTGTCGCAACTTGAAATCTTTCATTCGATGCGAAGGATTTTAAAAGACTTAGGGATATAAAGGAAATAATAAGGTTTTTTATGTATCCCTGACATGCTTGCATGGTAATAGATGACTAATTCAAGAATGTAGGCATGGTCATCACCCTGGGTGCTTCATGAGATTGGCAATATTGGAACAAACAAGGGGGGGAAAAAATGGTTAACAAAACCCTAAATTGAAGTTCACAAGGTTGTTCCCTATTGTTGAATCATTGATCATTGTGTTGCAAGCTAGGTAGCCTAGTTTAATGGGGAATATAGATTCCCATCTCCCTTTGGGAAGGTTGTATTTAACTATAAAGAATATTTTTCTTCATATTTTGGCTAGGACAAAGCAATCTAGAGAATACCTTGGTAACTTTATTGGTTCTTCCTTAAAACTCCTTATTCTCAAATAGATGAACCTTGAGAATTGAATGTAGAAACTTCCATAGGTTTTAATTAATCTTTGAGCTACTAAGAACATCCTTGGCATGGGGACTTTAGCAAGACTAATGTGTATATTTCCTAGAAAAACATCACATACTCTCCTAAAATCAACTAATAGTCTATCTTTTCTTAGCAAGGAACAATAATGATATATCCTTATGTCTTCACTCCAAGGTTCATGAGGAATAGTAGTGAGATAACTCATGCATGCAAGATAGTAAGTTAGATAGGAAGACATATAAAATTATTGTTTAGAGGCTTGTGAGTGCTTAAATTGGTTCCTTAATGAACTAGCTATCAACTTGGCCTAGTCAAGAAATTTTTTTTTTACTAGTTAAAACAATGTCTATATAATGAAACATCCATTCTTCAAAAACCAAAACATTAGTTGACCCTCTTGCTCTATGCAATTTTTTTAAAAGTCATGTATATGGGGTTTCATGTGATCCTTTGTGAGCACTTTAGGAAGTCTCGAACCTCCCCTATAAAAGGCTTCTATCCACTTCCTGGCCATCTTGTTATGAAATTTTGAAGCGTCTTCTTCGAATTGAACTAAGGACTGGGTAGGGATGAAACCAACAAATGAACACTTTGGTTGTTTTTCTCTTGATTTCTCATGGAGTAGGATAAAAAGAATACCTAGGAAAGTAATGTTGAATGATGAGGTTTTAATGGTGATATTATTGTGGGCTAGTACAAGGAGTCATGATGCTTCTTCATTAAATGCTAATTTGAGGAAAAGTGTCATATCCATCATTAATATTCTTCTAAAAACATGATTTAGACTCAATAAAGATTTATCCTTTTCCACTTACATCACCAACATGTTGCTCATACTAGGCAATAATGATTTTGAGGAGGTGCTTACATCATCATTAGGTTTTCATCTCCTATGTCTTTGGGATATCTATCCAGTTAGACACTAATTACATTTTTAGGTGCTAATTTTCAATGTTAGAATAGCTTTGAACTACTTTGAACCAAGGTTCAAAGAGGTTTGAAGTGGTTCAGAGATAAGCCAATGACATATTTGGTAGGTTCCACCTACAAAGAAAAAGTTAGTCCAAAAATCTTTAGTTGAACCACTTTGAGCTAATTTGAACCAAGGTTCAAAGAGGTTCAAAGTGGTTTAAGAGACTTATTCAAAAGCATTTCGCAATGACATTTGACTTTAGGCACCTAAGTCAAAACAACATCTTGAGGGGAATGCCACATAGTTCAAAAGGTGGACTTTGGCAAGTGAAAAGAAAAATAGAGGATTAATCATGGTGACTCAAAATCTAGGGATAACAAGTTGTTTTGGCTTACATGGGAGTTTTTCCTTGTTGAGCTTGTAGACACCTAAAAACCTTTAGAAAATAAAGTATTTTTATTTTCTGAAAAATTCCTGATGACATCATCATTAATTAATTAATTAATTATTTAATTAATTAATTAATTTTTATGCCATTAAATCCCTTTATCTTAATTAAAAATATTTAATTAAGGAATCCCTCCCAAAAATGTTTAAATCTTATTTAAACATTATTTCCTTATTTATTAATTATTTAATTAATAAATTGACCAAAAAACCCAAAATAAATAAAAAATTTATTTTTTGCCCAAAACTTGGCCAATTTCCTTAAGACCACTAACCTCTTCCAAAATCTTCTAATCCTTCTTTAATTTTGATTAAAGGCTAATCCCATCATTTCCTACCCCTAATCCCAACTCAAAATATTTAATTAAGATTAAATATTAATCCTCATGTTTATTAAAAAAGTTTTAATAAATATCTCCTCAACCCAAACCCTTGAAATAAATAAAACTTTATTTATTTCCTAAAAATCTAATTTATCCTCATCCTAAGAAGTTCTAGACTCTTCTAGAAAGTCTTCATCCTCATCCTAGGAAATTCTAGACTATTCTAGAAAGTCTTTATCCTCATCAAAAGTCTAGACTCTTCTAGAAGATGTCTTTAAACCTAATCCTAATCCCCTCCTAACTTTGTCACATTCTCTAAACATGGGTTAAGACTTACTAACCCAAGCCAAAGTTAACAAATATCTCCTCCTTCACCCACCCTCATTAAATGCCATCCACTTGCCTATCCCTAAGCTAATCCTAAACCATCCTAATCCATCCTCTAATCATTTGCACAATCCTAAGCAAGCTTAAAACCCTCCTAATCAAGCCCAAGTCGAAATTGCTCTCATCTCCCTCAAAATATCTCAACCATAAAACTTTATGAAGCCCACTAGGCCATAAATGACTCTTCCAAGCCCTTTTATTGCTCTTACAAGCCATTATGAGGGTCTCTATGAAGATTTTATCCCATTGAGCCTCCTTTGTTGACTCATCCTTCCCCTTTCCTCCATCCTCTCACCCTGTGACATGTGTCACTCCCTGATTGGCTGTAAGGAAGCACAATCCATGTGCTCTCCTCTCATGCAATCTGAGCTCTCCATGAGCTTTTTCCCATACTTGCATCTTAGCCCTCAATCCCTCAAGCCTCTTGCCTATAAATTGGATCCTTCCCCTTTGCAAAATGACACAATCCATGAAGTAAAGTCATAATGCCATTTTAAGAAGCCATTTTACATCAAAACCATACACTCACACCCAAATTCCAACTCCATTTGAAGCCATTTTTGAAGCATAAGGTTGAGCATACATCCTATCTATTTAGACAAAGCCACTCAACAAGAGAGCTTCTTATTGAGAGAGCCCATTAATGGCTCATATTCTCAATTGAGAGCTCATCTTAGTCTATCTTGAAGTTTATGAATTTTGTTTAGTTTGTAGAAGCTTTATTTAAATTTTGTTTCTATTAGCATACTAACATTGTTCATATACAGAGCTATAGTTAGCTGGCTAGTTGTGGTAGATGCAAAAGCTAGTATTGATTAGGAAATTCCTTGACTACTTGTCACAAGACCACATATTGGGATGGAGGATACACCTTGTGAAGTATGGTTTTTTCCTAGTATTAGAAAAGAGGTGGATCTTACAAATTGGAATTTCTTTTTCATTTATGTTTCTTCAGCTTCATTTTTAACTTTTTCCAAATCTTCCATCTCTTTCTTAGCTCTTTCCAACTCCAAATCAATCTTGGAAATCACAATACTAGTGGAAGCAACATGAGGTCCATTTATATGAATAACACTAGCCTTCTAATTTCCTTTATCAACATTCTAGGATCTATCAAATCTCTTCAAGGGGTATATAAGGTTGGACTTGGGAAATGATAGGTCCTTTTTCACACAGAGCATGTTCATGGTCTTGGACTTTCGACCTCATCTCTCCAATATCTCTAGTTATATCTGAATGTAGGGTTGAAGATTTTTCCTCTAACTTCCTATTTTTCTCTTTAAGAACCTCCATTGTTTTGAGAAGACTTTCCCTTTCTATAAGGGTATTCACTATGATCATTTCTTTTTCTTTTTCTAGATGTATGCATTTAGCATCTTCCTCTACAAGCTTTCTTCTAAGTATTCTAACTTCTGACAAGTAGTTATGAAGAGGTGGTTTCTAAATCTATAGGATCACTCAAATCTATAAGGTTTCTCTCAACAAATGGAACATGCTCAAGGTTTTTCCTATTATCTAGGGTGTTCTTATATATCCTCAGTTGATCGACCTCAGACATATTAAGCATGAAAGTAGTATCTCCTATGGAAGAAAAAATCTTATCTTGGTATGCTCTTTCCTTAGGTAAAGGAGTAGTGAAGATCTCACACAAAAGCCTAGTATTATTAGACTTAGAATTTGAAGATGAGGATTCTTTCTCAATTACATGCTAATATTGTGTATGAGCTAAGACAGTGTATCAGTGCTTTCGTGTATGACCAAAATCTCCTTTCTTTCTAGGTTAATTCTTTCTACCAACTTGAGGTAATTCAATATATAAAGGAACCTCTAGATTTTCTTTCTCATATGCTCTCATGTTTCTCC
Source organism: Cupressus sempervirens (assembly GCA_028749045.1). Taxonomy (NCBI): domain Eukaryota; kingdom Viridiplantae; phylum Streptophyta; class Pinopsida; order Cupressales; family Cupressaceae; genus Cupressus; species Cupressus sempervirens. The sequence goes on along the minus strand of CM053790.1, from coordinate 171,776,046 downwards.
TTTTGTCAAAAATTTGAAATAATTATTAAAAAACAACACCAGCTACTAAAACCTTTGACTAGGTCACCATCAACTAAGGGAAAGCTCTTAATATGACTGAAAATAAGAGACTATCAAGAGAATTAAATTTTGACAACATATCTAATACAAGGGCCCAATACCAAATAATTTACTATCATGATACACTTTGGGAAACAAAAACTTTGTCACATCAACAAGACACAAGTTTGATATATGACTTATCATAATTTGAGACAAAACCCACATCATGTGTATCCCAAGCATTCTTTATTTTGTTGGCTCTTTATTTGACAAGATTTTAACTACCTATTGTAGCTATAAAGGATACCTAGGAGATAACCAAAAACCATAATGACTATTCCTAAAACAAATCAATAGGACCAACTATTAAGACTGCTTCAGTCTTCTTCCCTAATTTGCAAAATTTAGGCAGGTATACCTAGAAATTCATGAGTCTTCAACATATTTATCATTTCTTACAATGAATTTCTTAATAATAGATGAATGCCTATGATTCTTCTATTTTAAGGGATGCAATATAGAAAACTTCTCAAATCCCAATACTACTTAAAACAAGTGTAGGCTATATTTCTAGATTTACAACAATGAAATTAATTAGTTGTGGATTATATAATCCATCCAAATTTTACCAATTTATAATATGATTAGTGCCTTCTCCACTAGGCTAATACTCACAAAAACTTGATACATAGAACTGGATCTATCCTATCACTCTATGAGGAGGAAAAAAATAGTCAATCCAAAGTCCCATTCTTATCATGATCTTTTGACAACTTTCAATTCTCCAAATTCATATCAAATGTTTACATAACCCATTATATTATCAACAAAACATGAACTAAGATATAATTCAAAGTGAATCATAACTAAAATTCAATAGACACTATCATCAAATTCTAGAAAATTAAAAGCAACACAAGAAGAGAGAAGATCTAGATTGGGTAATTACACTTTTGTATTAATATTCTTTGAAACTATACAACTAAGTATCATCTTAAGTGAGAAAAAACTCAAAAACAGACTTAGCCATCTCACTTTTTATTTCCATTAATGTCATTTTTGAAAAAAATACAATTATACAGCTCTAGAATGACTAAAAAATGAAAGTATATGTTAATTCAAGAATGAAAACTTGGACAATCCTCTAGCCTTGGGAACTCATTTATAGAGGATGAGTTACAACAAGTTTTAGGCATCAAGTGAAAGTGACAACTATCTTAAATGAAACATAGTTACAAAAAAATTTTAAAATGTCACTATCTTCAAACCATGTGATAGCTAAAATAAGCATATGTGGCACCTTTCATTTGATTACAAGGGTAGTTCCATGATTTATTAAGAAAGTATACCCTACATAGTGGATGAACCACAAAAATTTAAGCTATCTTGTTACGATAACTACCTTTCCTTTTCTAACAATGATCATTCATTATACACTCTAGGTGTCTATGCTCTATGGTGGGGTAGGGTTTTCTTTAGTTTTGTCTTATTTAATCTCTGTAGTAACCTCTGCTACTTTATCTTCAGCTTCTAATGTAGATGCTGGGGCCACTGCTTCTATTTCCTTAGTCATTACTTGAATGTCTTTGTCAATCAATTTATGCTCTTCATTGGTTGTTTGTTTGTCTTGTGACTCATCTTCTAGTGTCACTTGTGAATATTATGCTACTGAGACATATTTTATCACCCATTTAGTATAAACTAAGTCATCAGACAAAACTAAATTGAGTATTTCTGTCTCTTTGGCCAGGATGCCCTTGCCTATCTTCTTTAGTTCTTCAAATTCGTGCCAAAAAGAATCAATGAATATTTGGACTTCTAATAATTCCTCTAGAGTTCTATAAAACTAAATATTATCTTCCTTATTTGTTATATCATTAATTCTTGAACTCATAATTTATTTCAACTCATTTCCCCACATTTCTTTTGATTTTAAATTAATCGGATTGCCCAAAACATGGGGAAAATGATCAAAAATCTAACTCACATACCTGGAAAAAGATACCTTCATCTTTCGATGAAAATATCCCTTTTTGTATCAAAATCTAGTAGTTCAATGGTCCAATCATATGTTTTTTCAATCAAAGTATTTGTGTCAGTTTTATCAATGATATTAACGCACCAATAAGTTAGATCATGTTCCCTATTGATCCATTTATATAGAATTGGTCTCAAGACAAGTTCATTCTTTTTGAATTCAACCCACATGTCTACTAGTTTAGACATTTGAAAGTGGAACATTGGCCAATTAACATGATCAATTAAAGTCATAATAGCTTCTCTAATTTTATCTTCATACTTCTATGATGCTTCCACTTGAGCAGCCCTAAGTTTGGCCTTTTCTTCATCCAACTCCTCTTTAGTATAGGAACCTTGATGCTGGTGCTTATCTGGGATATCAATAATGGGTCTAGTAGGAGGATGTGGAGTAGGAGATGCTGAAATCATGGCTTGATTTAGGTCTTCCACTATTTTCCTTATCCCTTTTTTTTTTTTTTCAAAATTCACAATAATTCTTTCCATTTCATTGATTTTCCTCCCCCTCATCATATGATTCCAAAAGTTTTGCAAATATGTTGTTCAAATCAATGAATTTGTTCTTGTCTTTTCTAGCCACATCCAAATTGAAATTAACAAATTCTTTATTCATAGGAGTTTATTTCTCACTATCAACATTTGATACTTTATATACAACTAGACTTCCAGTATGCTTTGAATCTAAATTTCTTGGAGTCTTGACTCATTCCTCTTTTGAATTGACCATATTACTAGTGCTCAGTGGTCACTACTTTACTTCACCCCTCTATGGGCATCCTTAACCTTTTCCTCTATTTTGAACTTGGTCTCCTTTTCCTTTATGATGGAATCACAGGCCATGACATTAATAATGTCCAACTCAAGAATACCATAACACCGGTATCTTTTAACAATTTCCCTCTAGCCTTTGGAGTTATGTGATCTAAATGTTGCATCAACTCTTCCTTGAATTCCTCTTCAATGGTAGAGTCCTCTCTATTAGGTTGATGTGCTTTCAAATTCTTACATTTGGCCTCAAATTTTGGAATATTAATTCTCCATTTGAATTGAATGAATAACCTAAATTTAACAAAATCATCATCAGAAATATTTTTTTTAGAGACTTGTTCTATGATAGGTTCCATTTCCCTCCCCTTGAAATCCTTAGCGATGAGGTCCAAGACTGGCATTGGGGGTTCTTGGGGAATTCCTTCTTCCAATTTTGATGTTGTTATCAAAACATCATCCTGGCCCCCCATTGGCCTCAGTTCCCCCATTAGTGTGTTTTCACTATCAAAACGAATGAGAGTCTAGAAAGGTGAATAATCTTCAACCCTTGGTGATATCTTTGCCTCTAACTTATGTCTCTTTGAAGATGGCTCTAAGGAAGGGCTTTTAGAGTACTTCCTTTGCCTTTGCTAAGATGGCCTAGGGTGTGCTTCTATTTTCTTGGCCACTTTATATCCAGCCGTCCTTTGGAGGGTGTACTATCCTAGATTTATGATAGATTTACTTTCCAATCTCTTCTCTACCTGCTTTTCTTGATCTAGATATGTCTTTATCAATACATCCCTTTTCTCATTCAATGTTTGCGTGATTCCCACAAAATGTGACATTAATTTGTTTATCTTATCTCCCCAAAAATTTATTTCCTTCAATGGATCATACTTATTATCTAGATCATAGATGAATTCAAAAACTTTGCTAAAAATTGGTAATTTCTCTTTTTAAACCTTTTTTTCTTGCAAAGAGAATTCATTCCTTATTATATCTTTAGGATAATAGAAAACATGATTATAACCATTGATCTTGGTTCTTTCTTTAAACATCTCATAAAATCCCTCATTATTTGTGAATCTAGGATGATATTGGTCCATTTGATATCTACTAAGATCTTACCAAGGTATTTCCAATCACCCTTTGTTATTATAAATTGATGTGCTATGGTAAAGTTTGGGAAAATTATTCCTCTAGACTTTCCAACCAATTCTCTTTCTTCAAGCGCTCCAACTTTCCACAGGAACTCAACAACACCTATGTTGAGAGGGAGATGGCAATTTAGAACATGAGGTTTTCCTTGTAAACCATAAACTCTAAAGATAATAGAAAGAGAGTAAGGGATATATTCCCCCAATTGTGGCTCACCTTCAACCATGTGGCATGTTCTTTTGGCTTGATTAGTTCAAACAAGGGTTTAGGAATTTGAGGGTTATCTTCAACTAGATGTGCCCTAATTTTCAATGCAAAGTATCTGTCAAGTCTGACAAAACTCCCAAGTCATATCAGCACTCCTTAACTGCATAGGTAGCTTCTCACCCTCTCTTTCCTTTTCCAAAACCATTTCCTTTTCAAACACAAAAACAACTTTAAACAAACACATATACATTAGCATAGAGTACCAGCCAAAAGGCTTATCCATTTTCACCTTGTTTATGCCAATTAATCCATTATGAATCTCTTCAGCTAGATAAGAAGTAAAATAAAAAATTGAATTAATTCAATACTATAAAATTTGAGCTATCATATACAATAGAGGCACTCGGATGTATTCATGGTCATCTATACCAAAACTTTTACAAAGAGAGACATACAAGACTTGTGCTTTGGGATTGAAGTATTTCTTCAACAAAGGCTCTAGGGTAGATGATGTTAGCAGTGTCAAATTCCCAACCCTTGGAAAATGCTCTTACAGAGGCCCACTTCTGAGATACACCCTCTGTGCATCATAGTTGGCCTACAAATTTCTGAAATCTATCTCTTCATGCAAGATAGTGTTAGGGTTTAGCATTAAAACCTCCTTGATTACCTCTACTATCACATCGAACAAACCATCTCTACAATGATTTAGTATAATCGAAGCATGAGGTCATATCTTCTTTCTATCATGGTTAGCAAGTCTGCATCCATAAATACCCTAGATACAACAAGATTCCCTATGTCAAATTCCTAAACATTATTATGAGGTGTGTCCTTGTTTCTTTGAAAGAACCACCTTTTGAATAACTCTAGGCCAACCATGGATGTTTGCACATCTCTCATAAAATTTCCCTTGTCATAGAGACCCTCCTCAACATTTAATCTAGGGCTCTTAGAAATTAGCTCTTTGCCTCTTGCTATTTTATTAGCTGTGGTGCTCAACTATTCCAAGAATTCATCATGGACATTACTATGTTGGTAGTCTATTTTTCTAAAAAATTCCCTTCGAGGAGGCATTTTTACAAATTTTGAAAATTTCAACGTAGAAATATTTTGACAAAAAACAGGTTAAAGATGTACTGATATATCTCTATGGATTCCTCAATGTGAAAAATTCACTTTGATCACAATAATTCACAATCTCCTTGCACTAAATTCTGCACTTATTCTACTTTGCTAATCAATCATGCATTTACAAGAAACATGAGAGAAACTATACATTATATTTTGAGTTTCATTTACATGAGGAGAATTTGCTTCACCATTAATTTCATGCAACTAATGAGTATGCATGCATTACAGATGAATTTGAAAATAGACCATTGATTTGTAACACATTCAACAATATCAATTGAACTAATGTCAAACCAATTGCATTCTGCCATCTAAAAGATGCATCACGTTCGTGCATCCTTGTTGCATTGATCATGAAACCTTGGGCACGTGTCACACTCTCACTTTGTCCCTTTGGTTAAAAACCTTGCTACTTTGAATAATGACAAAGTAAGAATCGTATATCTATCTTGCATTGGGCAGTGCAAACTAGTCTTAACATTATCAGTGTTTTTCCCACAGTGGTCCCAACATGTCTATGCGCCGCATTCTCGCATTTGCTAAAAACCTTGCTTGTTGTTGATATGAGAGTTTTCTTTAAAGTGAAGAATCTGTAATGGAAAAATCATTATTTTGTCAATGATGTCAAACTTGCTACCTATTGGCAAGACAAATTCTTTTTGGTCTAAAAGCTATTATTTAGTTGATTGATGTAGAGGATTTGAAAAGAGGAGATAACAATAACACCTATAGAAAGGTTGAGTTATTTGGTATGTAAAAGAAGCACTAAGACCAAGTAAGACATTACTATAGTGTATTGTTAATCTACTTAAAGTCTGAAATGAAAGATTACTCAAGTCAAGACTAGAAGAAGATCAAGTATGAAAAGTGTCTTTCGAGCCTTTCCAAATAGTCAGTACAAGCCGAGAAAAAATTAGTGGAAGCTAAGTGAAAAATAAGAAGTGTCGAGCAAAGGGGAAAATTAGCGCAAGCCAAGTGATTGTCAATATATACCAAGTAAAGTTTAGTCGATGTCGAGCATCACTAAACTTTAGTGTTCACTAAGTAAACTAGTATTGGCTACGTGGAAGAATAGTATAGAATCTAAGTGACAAAATATTGATGTCAAGTGTTAGTATTCATGTTAAATCAAAGATTTAATGAATTTGAGTTGACTATTTTGTTTTCTTGAATTGTGTGAAGTGTGTGGAAGATAACTATGATGATCTGGTGGCACAAAATTCAAGGTAAACTATTTTGTGGAAAATTCAAGGAATATTGAAGTAGAAGTTTCTAAAGGAACCAAATGGAAAAGTGGGTAGATTCATTGTATCCTACTTAATCCTTCCTAACCCTAAAATGGATGATTCCAGTTAAGCAACAAAAGATCTTAATTCTCTATTTATAGAGAGAGCTAGTCATAAGCAAAGGTTGTCATGTGTGAGAACCTAAGGAAGACAAGGAGTCTAGGGTATTGCTTCATTCAGTGGCCAAACAGAAGATACTGTAACTGGCATGAAAAGAAAGAAGGCTTAAGAGTATGAAATATTGAATGGTGAACAAGCTATCAGAGTTGAAGTGTGTGAATGTCAAGCATAATGGAGGACTAAAACAAAGATTTGTAATCTGTAAGTAAGTTATAATTTGTTATCAAATCAAGCTTTATTATTACTTTCTAATCATTATAAATCCTTTAACTAGGTCACATTTAACAATGTGTATTATAACCTTTAATAGGGTTGGCCCATCATAGGGCATCAGTTCAAAATAGTGAGAATTAGTAGCACGTTACTGGTGTTTTTTCTCAAATTGAGTTTTCACATAAAATTCTTGTATCAAATGCATTATTGAATATATTATGTTTCATGTTTACATTTCTACAAAATTATTTTGACCTAGGATGGTAACCTACAAGTTTAAGTGTTGTCTGATCTGATGGATGCATGAATAATAAGGTTTTATGAATATGAGCCTACTAAGAATTGAAAAGTTTTATTTGTACATCTAATCCTTAGAGAACTGATTCCCCCCACCTCCCCTCTTAGTTATTCTAAAGAATTCCAACAATTGGTATGAGAGTGCCATAGTGCTTAAGAGGACTAGTTTGAAGGTACTAGAAGAAAAAGATCAAGATGTCAAAAAGAGAGGTACCCAAGCTCAATAAGGAGAACTTCCCTACTATTGAGATGTTGTTATACATGATGTTAAATGATAGGAATTCTTTCAAACTCCTCTCTTGAAAAGTCAATCTTGTGAATCAACTCCAAGGTTTTGGCTGATCTTGTGACCTATTGGAATCTACTCAGTTGAAGATAAATATTTTTGTTCATGAGGAGGCCTTTGCTTGTTTGAATGATTTTGGATAAGATGTAGAATTTGTTTATTTCTTCAAAATAAAACATGCAAAAGAACCATGTTTTTATATTTTTTTGTTTATTTATGAATAGAATCTAACAATTAAACTAATGTGAATTCCTAAACTAACAAGGGGTTAGTAAATCAAATAAAAAGAAATTTAAAGCAAATAACATGAAAATGAAATTCTAATGGACATAAGCTATGGAAACAATATGTCTGCGAGTTAAGCTTTCAAAGAAATCAGTAGGTAACCAATGAAAATTGGATCAATGCTTCCTTGATTCCACTGATGCAATTTTTGATGGGAAACTTAATAACCATATGATGTTTCACTCTTCATCAAGTCACAAGGCCATGGAAAGTGTGCTCATGCGAGACAAAGAGTTATGCAGGCACAAATTGGTGATTTCTTCTCGAGCTAGATATGTCAGTAGAATTCGTCAAATCATAGCAAACACTAAAATTAAAAGATCACACAACCAAAAACAAAGCAATTAACTTTTGGCTTACTCACAATTCCATGAACATAAATTCAAAAAATAATGACACATTTAAGCAAGATTGCTACACTCCAAATGCGAACACCAAAAGCATAATATTATTGCAAAATAATGGCAACCTAGAGTACACATTACAATCCTGTATTTATAAGAAATCATCTCCTCAATTTGTGTTGAGAGTGAGAGATATCTTCATGCAATAATATGCTTTTAATTTAATAAAACAAACTAATTATATACAAACTAAATAATCTAACTGGTGCTTAGTAGGACTCCATCCATTTTTATATTTATTAATTGGATGCATGAGCCTTTACATGTCATAAAAAAAAAGAAATTATGAGAGAAGAAGAAGAAGAAAGCGTTCATTCAAAGTAGAAGTGTTTAGAAGTATAAAAAATGGAAGTTCCTCCATTGGGCATCTATCAGAGTTAAACTACTGCCAGAATGTGTTTCCAATGCATGGAAAGCTCTAATTTTGGAACTAGTAGTTAACTATCAGCACACCTCGGAAGAAGTGCATCAACACACCTATGCACCTCTAACTTCTCCAAAAATCTCCCAAGACTTTGTAACCAAAAAGCATACCAACACAACTCAAATGTCCAAAAATGCAAAAATTTCACCAAGTGTCAAAATTGAAATTCTAGCTTCTGGGTTTTGTCTCCTTTCATACCAGAGATATGTCTGGATGCTTGCTCTTGAATTTATCAATAATGTCAATGATCTTTGTCGTATCTGGAAAATCCAAGGCATTATATTTATCCTTAATCTTTTGCTGGTAATTATCTACCTCTATACGGGTCTCAACAATATTCCTGAGTTTGGTATCCAGCTCTAACAAGGCTTCTTCTATTTTAAACACTTGTCAGATATCCTCTTCACTAGAAGCTTCTTAAAATTTTTCCCTAAATTTCTCTACTACTACCTCTACTAGCATCAATTTCTCCCATGCATTGTCTTCAAATATGTCTAGACATGCATCACTGTAGTGTTTCTATGCCTCCAAAATTTGCTCTCAAGCTTGGTCGTTGAGCTGATGGATTTCCACATGTAATGTTTCCATTACTTTATTAATATCTGCTGTCTTTTCAATCCAATCATCAATTAAATCTAGCTCCTCTACTATATATATATCTACAAACATTTTGTACCTTTGCCCCTTTATGGCCTATAATACTTGTAAATCTTTACCCCATGCATGTACTTCATCCATAATACTAAAATCTTGCTTCAAAATTGCTACCATTTTATCTATAGTTTCCTACATAGCATGAAGTAGCTTTAGATTTCCTTGGATGATAACCACACCCTTTTCCTCAAAAATTTCCTGCCATTGTTGACATGCATTCAAAAATGGATCCAATTGTACTCCTCACCTATCCCTCCTTTGAATTTCTACATTCAAAGTCTCCTTGGGGTGTTCAGGATCCAAGGGACCAACAACTTTGGCTAAATATCCTCTTAAGATTTCATTCTGCCTATGAAGTGTCATTTGTTCTACCCCTTCTTGTTCTAAACTTTTGAACACCTCGTTCATCCCAATTGTAACCATCAGCTTGGCTGTATCCAATGTGGGCTTCCTAAGCATAACCTCTCTAATTTGATAATCTTGTGGATGCAAATCTTCTATTTTTGAATTAGGAGGAGGGTTAGCCACTTACACAAACAAATCTTGATTCTAATCATTGTTGATGAATGTTAAAGCTCTTTCCTCTCTTGAGGGGACTCAAGTTTCCTTAGAACCTCAATCAACTCAATCATGTCCTCTTCATTGGCATTAAATTGTGGCTTTTTATTTCTTATCACTTCTTTCCGTAACCACCTTGGGACCCATTCCACTGAAGGCCTACCTCTTGAGGATGGAATCTGCTCTGCTATTCCTTCTCCCTTATCACTCCTCTCCAAGGTTCTCTCCCTCTATGATGGTTCTCCCTTTGTAGTGTCTATTTTATTGGAGCCTACAATTCTTACCTTGGTGTCCTAGGAAGCTTACTAAGGATATTAAACCATTTACCCTTCTCTAGACACTTCATCGGTTGATATTTTCTATGATTCTTCCTTCAATTCTTTTTGAATTTTCTCTTCTTTGGCACTTGGAGGTAGGGGAGTAATAGAGCTTTTATCCACAACTGAAATATGCAATGGGGATGAAGGAGCTATCTCGGGACCCTGTGACTCTGGTGGCATTTGAGTCTAGTCCTCCTGTTGGGGCTCATTTGTCCGTGTATCCCTAATTTTGTCTCCTACCAATTCCATCCCTATAGGCATAAAATCAAAATCTGACATCTTAAATATGTCAGTACCCTCCACATCTTGCTCATCAATCCATTGTTGCATTTCATCCTTAGATGTAGTTGTTTGCAAAGGTTCTTTTGGGATTAATGGTAGTGTAATAGTAGAACTTATCCTTCTTTCTTGCTCTATGGCTCTGGCTAGCTAGGTTCTCCTATTTAAAGGTATGTTATCCTCATCATCCTCTTCTTCTTCCTCTTTAGGAATGGGTTCCAGGACAAATGAGAAAGGCACTACCCTCCTAATCACCTTTTGCCTTTTCTTTACTGGAGTCTTGATTTTTCTTCCTTTCTTGGGCACAGAAGGGCATGCTTGTTCTATCTAGCAAGGTGGAGAAACCTCTTGAATCTCAACTCCTATCTTTGTTTGGCTTGTTGCAGTAGCTTGTGGAAGTTGGGGGTTAATTTAAACTTGTGACGCCTCAACATCCTTTGGTCATTGTACATTTACTTCTTGTTGTTGTTGAGGTGTCAAAATTTTGCCGTCTTCTAGCTTAGCTCTTTGAGGGGAACTTCTTTTCCTCTTCCCTTGGCCTCCACTCTTGTGAGCTCTATATTAACCTACTAACCTATCAAGTTGATGCATAGTTTTAGGCCTTACTAGAGATTGAGCTACAAAGGTAGGAATGGTAACTTTCTTCCCTCTACCTTTAGCCGAGTGGGTTTGTGCATGGAAGATTACTATTTGAGGTATTGGATCAAGATCAAATGGCTTCTTAATCCAATCCTATGTCATTTTAATGACGTGCCTAGCCCAATGGTTGATATCTACATTTTTCTTCCTTGTCAACCTCAACACTCATTAAAGGCTTGTCACCAATTCTATCCCTGTTAAATAGGGGATCTAACAACTTGTTAGAATCTTGCTGCCATATCTTCAAGGGAATTGTTATTTTTAGGGCCTTCTCTGCCAAATACATAGTCATCCTATAATAGTCCGTTATTTGAACATTGTAGTTATTTGTAGTGTTCATCCAATGGTCTTTAATGGCCTTCTCATGTGTGAATGCTTTACTTGCTAGATATTGCACTCTCCTAATGTTATCAAAACATGGCCGCAGAGAGTTGTATTCTTCCAAGAGATATTGATCCCATTCACACTTAAAGGAAGAAATATGTTGCTTCCATTTCACTTGAAAAGTTCCTATGGTTAGAGGCCATGTCCAACAATGTTTATGTTGTTTTTTGACCCTGTCATATGCAATCTCAATTTGCTGAGCAATCTCCAAGAGGATGTGTAATGCCTCGCTTGGAGATCCTTGGAACAAGGATTCAATACAAGATAAGATATTTTTTTTTACAAGTATGCATGCACATGAAAACATCATATAGGGATCACATAGATCACAATGGAAGACTTCACTAACAATCCGAGCAACCAAAAAATCTCCAAATGTCACTACCAAACAAAATGATAGACAATGAGAGACACATAATTGAATTCAAATAGAAACATTCCAAATCCAAAATGTGACACCAAAGGATTGAAGAACACTTAAGAGGGTACCAAAACACTTTTTGAAAAGTTTGAGTCTTACTAAAAAATGCCCACTGTCTATTGGATAGGTTTCCACAAATACAAGGCGATACTTTAAATTAGCACTAGGCGATACTTTCCAGTATCATGCAATATTTCCAAAGAAGCAAGGTGACACTTTCAGGGATTGGGAGATATTCCTCTCAAGGGCATGTGATACTTCTCAAGTATCGTATGACAATTCATCAATGAGGGTGTGATACATTCTAGCATCACAAAACATTTCTTCCCAAGGGGTGTGATACTTTCCAATGTCACACAGTGGAACTTTAATGGACATGCAACACATTATTGTATCGCCCCATGCTGACACATGCTTGCCCAAGAAAGCAAGGAAAACTCTTAAAGGACAAACAAAAGAGGCAAACTGAGATCAGAACCTCCACAGTGGGGAGTACCAGATCTACATAGGTTGAGGAATGAACACAAAAGTGCATAAACAACAAGGTGCCATGAACAAGAATGAGAAACATCTATCCATCTAAAACCAAAGTAGTAAAAGAATGTACTAGAAGCAACATCATAGTGAATAGAAGTAACATCACAATGTATAAAAATAACATCGCAATGAACAAAACAACTAAGTACGTAGTTCCTCCCAATTGTCAATAGCATCATAAGACCATAATGAATCCTAGCCATCCCCTACACGTAACATCCCAAGCCACCGATCAAATTATTGGTAATATCATAATAGGGATGTCACTACTAAAACATGCTACAATATAAGCATAAGGAAATCTAACATGCTAAACCAATCAACAATAGATAATCCAATACAATAATTCACATCATCTTGTCATATGCTAAACATCATAATATGAGAATGCATCAAATAAACTAACATCATCTTAACATGATATACAAGCATTCCAATGAAAGCATAAATCACAAGAAAGCATAATTTGAAACCCAAAGCATCAAGTGAAAACATCTAGCAAGGGTCTCACTAGGAAAAAAGACCATCTCTATACACTGGTCCCTAGTAGTGGTGAAGGTAGCTATGCCTCCCAACCATGTAGCACCTATAGGTCCACACCCACCATGTTGATGGAGATAATGATCCAACCATAATCACACACAAAGTAAAAATCCATGGCTAACACTCACGCTAGGTAGTATGATGGTTGTAACCAAGAACCAAAGACAATGCAAGTAGTATAGGTCCTGGTCAGACACACATAAGGCTACTAAGTAGGGGTTGACATCCTAGAGAGTTGCTTGGCATTGACAAGCCCAAGCTCAGATCATGCAAATACAACATCCCTCAACAGAAAGGCTCTCACACATACATTTTATTATCTTAAGTTTTATCAACACTTACACATTTTATTTAGTTATCACTTATATAAAGCTTCCTTTGACAACCTTTAGTGCTATGATCACCGAGCTATGAGATAGAAGCCCCCTCCAAATTCTACCCTACCCTACCCTACCCATGCTCATCCTACAACAAGTGCCTATGGGCATGCATATTCCCAACCCAACCGCATTGATCATAACTTCTTAAAGTACCACAGAAGGTTGAGACCTACAAGTCCTCTGACAAATGTATGCACACATACTTGTGTGTAGTGCACCACCATAATGAAGATCATAACACAAGGACTAGATGAGAACACAATGCAAAATATCACCCAACCGAAAACAACTTGGGAGGATGGATTCTACATGAATCCCAAAGCCAATAAAACCATACATCATGAAATCACTCAACTGGCTTCAATCTAAGAGTATGAATTCTACACAAATCTAAATGATGCAACAAGACCAAACATCATGAACTCACTCAACCGGCCTCAATCCAATAGTATGGATTCTACATGAATCCTAGTGTCCATGAAACAATAACAAAGGTCTAAAAGAAACAATAACACCAGGTATAAAATCACTCAACTAAACACAATGTTGGTATTATGGATGTGAAATGCATCCCAATGCAAACACAACAGTACAACAAAGGTCTGACTAATATCCAAATAGATAATCCAGGTCCACAACCCAACTCAAGCTAAGAAAACTCAAGAAAATAGGGTGACACACAAAATAAAGTAGAACCCCCCAGATTTTGGAAAACTTCAAGATTAAAACCCATTTGGCCTTTGGGTAAAAAACTCCCAAAAATCCAAAAATAATTAAGTTTGGATATCGTATGCAAAAATGGCTAGCATAAAGGCACAAAACCCCAAACCTTCATCCTAAAAAATAGGGAAATGCTCATACCTGACCAACCAAGTAGAACCAACAAATAGAAACAGAGGGGAACACTAGTTCTCAACCTCCATCCAAATGGCTACCAAAAACAAATGTAGAAATGAAGCAAAAATAATAAAATAGGAGAGCCCTACCTTGCAACCAAAAGGGAAAAATGGAAATTTGAGCCATAATATAAAAAGCCAGCTGAAGTGGCCAAAAATTGCAACAATCCAAGGTCTCCTCAAAGCTGGATCCAATGAGCTCAACCTCAAGATGATCACACACCCATAGCTTCCACAACGAACAACACAGTAAATCCTCATGAACAGAATTTTGGGTTTTACTCTCAAACTTTCTAACTCAAAAGTGAGAAGTGAGGAATTAAATTCCTTTTATGATACTTATTCACTTTTTGAGTGAATAATTGATTAGGGTGAATAACTAGCCAACCTAGTTAAACCCTGAATTGACCCAAACGAAAACAAGCTATTCCTATAAATTGGAATTCATCTATGGAAAAGCTACCAAAAATTAAAATAAATCAATTAAAAATCCTAAAAACCCAAAAACACGTAAATTTCTTTAACAACTTTCGTCACAATGTGAACCTCTAAATGCATAGACATGCTCACTAGTCTAATCACATAATGCAAATGAGTTCAGATTTAATAATCATTGAAAGTATTAATTTATCAATTAAAATAAGGATACATTGACCATACAGGGATGCCATTGGCAAAATATGAATAGCTGAATCACTAACTCCATGTGCCACTACCAAGGATATAAATCTTGCACACTAAACAACACGATCAAGTGCAATTACATATAATAACTTAACTGAAGCAATAAATGCATTAAATCACCTAATTTAATCATTTATTTAATTATTTCAAAATAATCTATTTACATCACTCAAATTTGCATAAAGCATAACAATGCAAGAATGAAGTAAATAAGCATAGCATTAAATCCATCACATAACACCATTAGTGATATGTCCAAATACTGGATAACTAGATATCATCATAAAACATATTGTCATCTCAAAATGACATCATCATACAATATGATCAACTAAACAACAAAGTAGTCTAACATCTATGATACTGAAACCAAGGTATAACATCAGACTCTTAGGTCATCTCACATGTAAAACATAAGTAGATATCTGTAGCACATAACCAATGAATCCAACATGGACAATCCATTTCTAACTATTTAAGCATTTAATAATGGTTGTTTAAACAACATAAAAAAGCACTTAAAACACATAAGCGAACATAGTCATAAACATGACTAACCATTGGTACAAGAACTTAGTCTCGTGTAGCATGGTAATAGTACATAGTGCAATCTATGCACACATCTCAGGGTAATCATAGAACAACCGCATGATACCACATTGATCTTGGTAACCACTAGCACAAACCTTAGTGAACCATAAATCACATCATAATCTCATAAATTAGTCATAAGAATAATCAAAGAAATTGATACAAAAACATAAATACAATCACCTCAATAGTGTAGACCACTCATGGTCACAATCATGATCCATCACAATAAAAGGTCAACAAGGTTGCATCCATCAGGATGACTTATAGAAGTCAAATGGGAGTGGCACTACATCATCCCCCCAAAAGACTAGGCTTACTCCTGGAAGCCTACAATCCAAGAATAGAAACCAAAACACATCAAGAAAAATCAAAATTGAGCAAAAGGAATGACTCAACAAACTCTCCAGAAGTCAAATCCAAATAACTTCAACATTCTCAAACCATCACGTCAACCCCTAGATTTGTCAACCACAATAGAATAGGTGTCAAACTGACACAAGGTCCCCCAACAAGGAACCCTCTATGTGCTAGGAAAAACCCATCTAGCCATAAAGTCAACAATACAAGGTAAGGAAAAACCCACTTTACCTCATTCACAGGTTCCCCAACTAAACATACACCTACCGCATGACTACAAAACTAGGTCAACACACATCACACTTCCAACAAGAGTTGGAATAATGGGGAATAATCATCCCAAGATTCCTAAGAACATTGTCATGTCACACATGAGCATCCTTGAATCCATGTAAATTCACCCTTTGAACAAAGAGGATGATGGTTTACTAACAAAATTACACACTCCAAAAGACTACTCACCACCAAGCATAAGAGCACAATGCCTCTCGAAGGTACAAAAGCTTAACTACCACTGCAAACTAGGGTTACACAACCCAACTAGACAAGATATCATCTTTCCACAAGGCTTCAAAGAATTCCATTAATGGACAAAATCATGTAAAACTTCATACCAACTCTCAAGATGGTAACACATGTCCAACGATACCATGTCCCTCCAACACCATTCTAGGAATACCACAGCCAACCTACCACTAAACTCAATATCCAAACTCAAGTCAATGGTCAATGAGAAAACTTGACTGAGATAATCCTCTTGAAGAAACAAGCTTAGGGAGGAAGAAACTACAGAGTATTAGAATTGAGAAGGAGTCTCTTACTCAACCCTACACTAAATCAACCCAAGATGCATTAGGGAACTCACAATTCCACAGCCATCAACATACTCATCTAAAAACACTAACTAAGCTAGTGGCATAACCACACTAGCCTACTCTCTCAAAAGAGAAAAGGATACAAAGATGCACCAAAGTCAACATCAAAAAAGGAGAATCTAGACCCATCAAAGAACCGAGTCACTCCCAAATGATAAGGCAACATCAACCTTAAACAAGGTACACTAACAGGCTACACTTCACCTTAAGAAGGTGGATCAGTGCAATAGGAAACACACAAACCCAAGCACAAACTCCAAAAATTACCTAGTAGATTATGAAGACTAGATAACTCTTCCATTAAGCATAACATAAAGAGTTAAACTTCTCCAATGTCCATAAATATGATATGTCATGATTGAATTGGCCTCTACTCGATAAAGGGTACTTGAGAGATCGATTAGCAACTCCAAAAGTGCAAAAAAGTTATTCTTGTTCCCCAAGAAATTTTTTGCATTAGCATGGTCTCACATGAAGTTTCTCACCAAACTAGGCAAGAAAGTGCAATGAACCAGGCGAGAAAGTGCAATGAACCAGGTGAGAAAGTGCATGATCAATAGTTTCTTGCATGAAATTTCAAATTAGCACACAAATTGCCGTCACTCTGAAGGCCATAAATTTGATGTCTGGACTTAGATTGACTCCATTTGAAAAGTGTTGGAAATATATCAACAAGCACTACAACATGATGGAGCTTAGAGAGTCCTAAGATCTAAGAGCTTGAGTCACCACTCAAGACAAAACAACATAGGAAAAATCAACAATCTTGGTTAGCAAGACAAGCGATACACAAAACATCCAAAACCATTCAAGAACACACATTCCCAAAACAATATAAGACATGGAATGAAAGGTAGTTCACACACTAAAAACCATCATTACTTATCTTTCATAATTTTATTACTTAAACATAACATGAGCACTAATGCACAATGAAACTAAAAAGTTTTCAAAGCAAGGGTTCAAGAGTCACCTACCATAAAAAAAGTACATATCTTTCAATTTCTTTCAAGAATTAACATTACATTTACTCATCTTTTAAACCATCCAATTATATTAACAACTTTAAATCTATCAAAGACACACTAGCAAGTTCTCCATGATATTATCCCTTATACGTACTACCAAAGCTTTGAGATGAACATGTTAGAGTCACAACACACAACTAGGTAGTAGTTAAAACATATTCAGAATAGTCATCATGAACCAAAACAAAAAGCCCAAATGGGGAATTGTCAATTCCAATAGTAAATATAAAAAATGCACATTTCAACAATAATTCAAATGTGACAACTGTCACAAAGAGAGTGATAGAGAAATTAATGACTAGTCCAAGAAGCAAAATACTGAAAACCAATGCCAGCCCAACAACATGAGGAAAGTACCTCTAGCTAAATAAAACAAGGCATCAATCAAATCACATTACATGTGATGACTGAGGATAGTCACACAAGAGGGGATAAATCACCACACAATGCCAAGGAATACATCATCCTAGCAATGTTAGAGAACATACTCACACACATCAAACAATATACCATTAGTAATCTCATGCAAATGCAGACAACAATAATTTCCATGCAATGCAATATTTAAATATTCATCAATTTAATGCAAATTTCCATAAGCTTAAGAAATAATTAGATTCGGGACTTAAGTCATTAACCCAAAAGATCTAATGCAAGATCTAATCCTTTCTAATGATTCAAAATAAACACTTATCTCTTAATGAAAGGAATCATTTCATTACTATAATGACAAAACACAGAATCACAAATAAGATTCATTTATATACTTGCAATTAGGAGAAATAGGGAAACAATGCACCTTACTCCACAAGAAGAACAAAAGAGTCACTCAAAGCCAACACATGGACACCAATCAATGGTTCCATCCAAAAGGGTCACATAAGCAACCAACCAAACAAGGCACATTGATACCATCTACAAAACAAGGGAAGACTCACTTCCTTCTCCTCACACTGATCTAGTTGCATCTATTGGATAAGCAAGTCCATCCCAAGTAGACATTGATGCAATACAAGATCACAAGCTCTTCTCCAAGACACTTGAACTCAACCAACATAGGAACAAAAATATGGGCAACATATAAGTAGAGATCCCAATGTTTGATCATGGGCTTTAATACCAGATATAATGCCCCGCCCAAAGATCCTTGGAATAAGAATTCAATACAAGCGAAGATTTTTTTTTTTTACAAGTATGCATACACATGACAACATCATACAAGGATCACATAGATCACAATGGAAGACTTCACTAGCAACCTGAGCAACCAACGAATCTCCAAATGCCACTACCAAACAAAATGACAAACAATAAGAGACACAAAATTGAATTCAAAAAGAAACATTCCAAATCCAAAATGTGACACCAAAGGATTGAAGAAAACCTAAGAGGGTACTAAAAACACTTCTCAAAAAGTTCAGGTTTTACTGAAAAATGCCTGATGTCAACCAGGACAGGTTTTCGCAAATACTAGGTGATACTTTAAATCAACACTAGGCACTACTTTCTAGTATCATGTGATATTTCCAAAGAAGCAAGGCAACACTTTTAGGGATTGGGCGACACTCCTCTCAAGGGCATGTGATACTTCTTAAGTATCATAAGACAATTCTTTAATGAGGGTGTGATACTTTCCTGTATTGCACGACAAAACTTTAATGGACATTTGACACATTATTGTATCGCCCCATGCTAACACATGGTCACCTAGGAAAAAAAGGAAAACTCTTAAAGGACAAACATAAGAGGCAAACCAAGATCAAAACCTCGAAACCAAGGATTATCAGATCCACATTGATTGAGGAACGAACACATGAGTGCATAAACAAGAAGATGCCATGAATAAGAATGAGAAACACCTATCCATCTAAAACCATAGTAGCAAAAGAATGTACTATACACAACATCATAGTGAATAGAAGTAACATCGTAATGTATAGAAATAACATCGCAATGAACAAAACAACTAAGTATACAATTCCTCCCAACTATCAATAGCATCATAAGACCATCATGGATCCTAGCCATCCCCCACTCATAACATCCCAAGCCACTGATCAGATCATCAGTACTATCGTAAAAGGGATGTCACTACAAAAACATGCTACAATATAAGCACAAGAAAATATAACATGTTAATAGTAAAGCATAATATAATCCTTCAAGTAGATAACATCACCTATCACATGCTGATCACCATAATAAGGAAATCTAACATGCTAAACCAATAAGCAATATATAATCCAATACAACAATTCACATCATCTAGTCATATGTTAAACATCATAATATGGGAAAGCATCAAATACACTAACATCATCTAAACATGATATACAACCATTCCAATGAAAGCATAAATCATAAGAAAACATACACTAGAACTCGAAGCATCAAGTGAAAACATCTAGTAATGGTTGCACTAGGACAAAAGACCATCATTGTACATTGGTCCCTAACAGTGATGAATGTAGCTACACCTCCCAACCATGTGGCACCCGTAGGTCCACACCCATCGTGTTGATGGAGATAATGATCCAGACACAATCACACACAAAGAAAACATCCATGGCTAACACTTATGCCAAGCAGTATGATGGTGGTAACCAAGAACTTAAGATAATGCAAGTAGTATAGGTCTTAGTCAGACACTCATACGGCTACTAAGTAGGGGCTGACATCTTGGAGAGTTGGCATCGACAAGCCCAAGCTAGGATCGTGTGGATACAAAATCCCTCAATGGAAAGGCTCTCACACATATATTTTATTATCTTAAGTTTTATTAACACTCACATATTTTGTTATCACTTATATAAAGCTTCCTCTGACAACCTCTAGCATCATGATCACCAAGTTGTGATATATAAGCCCCCTCCAGATGCTACCCTACCCTACCCATACTCATCCTATAACAAGTGCCCATGGGCATGCATATTCCCAACCCAACCCCAATGATCATAACTTCCAGAAGTACCATGGAAGGTTGAGACTCGCAAGTCCTCTAACAAATATACACACACATACTCATGTGTAGCACACCACCATCACGAAGATCATAACACAAGGACTGGATGAGAACACAATGCAAAATATCACCCAACTAAAAACAACTTGGGAGGACAGATTCTACATGAATCCCAAAGCCAATAAAACCATAAATCATGAAATCACTCAACTGGCCTCAATCTGGTAGTATGGATTCTATACAAATCCAAATGATGCAGCAAGACCAAATATCATGAACTCACTCGACTGGCCTCAATCTGGGAGTATGGATTCTACACAAATCCTAGTGTCCATGAAACAATAACAAAGGTCTAAAATAATAAATAACACGAGGTATAAAATTACTCAACCAAACACAATGTCAGGAGTATGAATGCAACATGCATCCCAATGAAAACACAAAAGTGCAACAAAGGTCTAACTAATATCCAAATGAATAATCTAGATCCACAACCCAACTCATGCCAAGAAAACTCAAGAAAATAGGGTGGCATGCAAAACAAGGTAAAAATCCTCAAATTTTAGAAAACTTCAAAATTAAAACCCATTTGGCCTTTGGGTACAAAAACCTCAAAAATTCAAAAATAATTAAGTTCAGATACCATATGCAAAAATGACCAGCATAATAGTGCAAAACCCCAAACCCTCATCCCAAAAAATAGGGAAATGCTCATACCCGACCAACCAGGTAGAATTAGCAAAAAAAAAAGAAGGGGAACACTAGTTCTCAACCTCTAGCTAAACAACTACCAAAAATAGAAGCAGAAATGAAGTAGAAATAATAAAATGGGAAAGCCCTATCTCACATCCAAAAGGGAAAACTAGAAATCTGAGCCATAAAATAAAAAGCCCACAAAAGTGGCCAAAAATCACAGAAATCCAAGGTCTCCCTGAGCTAGATCTAATGAGCTCAACCTTGTGACAATCCCACAACAAACAAAATAGTAAATCCTCATGAAGAGGATTTTGGATTTTTCTTTCAAACTTTCTAATTCAAAAGTGAGAAGTGAAGAATTAAATTCTTTTTTCGATATTTAGTCATTTTTTGAGTGAATAATTGATTAGGGTAAATAACTAGCCAACCTAGTTAAACCCTAAATCAACCCAAATGAAAACAAAATATTTCTATAAATAGGAATTCATCTATGGAAAAGCTTCCAGAAATTAAAATAAATCAATTTAAAAGCCCAAAAACCCAAAAAACACATAAATTTCCTTAACAACTTTTGCGACAATGCGAACCTCTAAATGCATAGACACGCTCACTAGTCTAATCACATAATGTAAATGAGTTCAACTTTAATAATCACTGAAAAGATTAATTTATCAATTAAAACAAGGATACGTTGACCATATAGGGATGACATTGGTAAAATATGAATAGTTGAATCACTAATTCCATGTGCCATTGCCAGGGATATAAATCCTACACACTAAACAACACGATCAAGTGCAATTTCATATAATAACATAGCCAAAGTAATAAATGCATTAAATCACCTAATTTAACCATTTATTTAATTATATAAAAATAACCTATTTACATCACTCACATTCAGATAAAGTATAACAATGTAGGAATGAATTAAATAACCATAGCATTAAATCCATTATATAACACAATCAGTGATATATCCAAATACTGGATAACTAGATATCATCATAAAACACACTGTCATCTCAAAATGGCATCATCATGTAATATGATCAACTAAACAACATAGTAGTCTAACATCTATGATAATCAAATCAAGGTATAACATTTGACCCTTAGGTCACCTCACATGTAAAACATAAGTAGATATCCGCAACACATAATTAATGAATCCAACATGGACAATCCATTTCTAACTATTTAAGCATTTAATAATGGTTGTTTAAAAAACACAAAAATGCACCTAAAACACATAAGAATACACAATTATAAACATGACTAACCACTGCTATGGGAACCTAGTCCCATGTAGCATGGTAATAGTACATAGTGCAATCTCTGCACACATCTCAGGGTAATCATGGAACAACCTCATGATACCACATCAATCTTGGTAACCACCAGCACAAACCTCAATGAACCATATATCACATCATAATGTTATAAGTCAGTCATAAGCATAATCAAAGCAACTGATATAGAAACATAAATTCAATCACCTCAATGGTGTAGACCACTCATGGTCACAATCATGATCCATCACAACAAAAGATCAACAAGGTTGCATCCATCAAGATGACTTACAGAAGTCAAATGGGAGAGGCACTATAGGATGAGTCTATTGCAAGGGTACCTAGGAAGCTTCTTTGAGTTGATAGTGGTACCAACTAACCTTAGATATGTAAATGTTTTGAACTTGGCATAATATGCTCTGAGTAATGTTATCTATGGCATTGCATTCTCTGATAACCTCTTTGCATAATCTCCTTCTATGGATTGGATGATGGAAATTATGAATGCATCATTCACGATTCTATATTCTTTACTTTTCTCTGAGAGCTTCTTCCTTACCAACTGAGGGTACACAATGTAAGGCCATGCATTTGGATCCTACATGCTACCTTTCCTGTACAATCCTGCATAGTCTATTTCCCTTGCAGGTAACAAATACACCAAATATGAAGTCATATAAAACTTCCTTTTATTCTTGGTCGCTACCTATTGTTCACATAAGTTCTCACTTAGAGTGGAAGCCCAATCTAGTGACATTGTCACCTTCTTGATTGTTTCAATAAAATGCACCTTGAAAATTTTTATATGCCTAGCTGAAGGTAAACCCATAACTCTGCTTAATAGGATAATAGAATATCTGATGTCCTTAATCACATATCCCCTAGTCATGTCAACATTTTCCATTTTCTTCCCCAAAGGAGTCTTCTTGATAAGGTATGAGGACTGAATGATTTCTGATGTCTCCTTAATATATTCGCTATACCATCTTTCCACTTGCTCATATGTGAGCCTAAAGAATTGGCCTACCCATGGGAGGTGGAATACTTTCTTGATATTCTTGGGGCATAAATCAGGTATGATATCTCCAATTCTGATATAAGGTATGAAGCTATGTTGACCAGTCCAGATTGGATAAGCACAGAAACCATTTGTGATCTCTCGATGGGCTTGTTGTAAATCTTAAGAAATTCCCCAAAATCCATGTATCCCAATTCGATATCCTTGATTTTAGAGTAATCATCCTGAAATCTCAATTTCGATGGAGCTCCTTGGAACTTGAAAACCACTAGTTTTAGTGCCATTTTCTTGCCTAAAGCTGATGAGGATGCCATTATATCTGGACAAAAGAGAACTCATTAATACTAGTAAAGAGAAAATCCAAAAAATGAAACGTTCTAAAAAACACCTAAAAAAACTATTTAAACCCCTAGAATACAAAAATCAGTGCACTTGGCACACTTAATAGGTGTGCCTGGTGCACCATATTTTTTGATTAAACTCTTAAAATAAAATGTTCACCATCACACCTTATGGGGTGAGCTAGTGTGCACCTCATTTTTGTTTTAAGTTAAATTTGTTTTCAAAGTATATATAGGTGTGCACTAGTGCACCAAGTTAGGCGCACTAGTGCACACTAATATTTTTGACTTGGTGTGATTGTGTTTTTATGTTTTGTTGTTTTTCGAGGTGTTCACTAGCACACCAAGTTAGGTGGGCTAGTGCACATTGGGATTTATTTCTTTTGTTTTTTAAAAAAAAGGTTTTATGTGAAGATTGGTGTAGACTAGCATGCCAAGACAAGTGCATTTGTGTGCACCAATATAATCTCTAAGTCTCTCAGGGCAGCAAAGAGAGGAAGGAGGTGTGGAAAGGCACACCTTAAAGGTGCGGCATTTTGAACAAATGAGTCTTGGAAAACCTAGGATGTGTGGGAGCTGTAGTGCAAGAATATCAACAATAACAAAAGGAAAACAAGGTGAGAAAGGAGGAGGGGGGAGGAAATATATAGGCTCACTCACCTTTGGGTGGTGTGAAAGTGTGCAACTGCACTACTGCACATCTGTGCATCATCAAAGGATAAGTGCCATTTCTAAATACATTTGGTGCACTAGTGCACCAGTTGAGGTGCACGAGTGTGCCCTTTTAAATTTTCCAAGTTTGAAACTTATCTCCTTTGATACTTTGATTTTTGTCAATAAGGTTTCTCCACCAAAATGTGGAACATGAACTAGGGGCTCATGGGGAACCTCAACATGACTCGAATCTTGAATTTAGGAGTCCACAGACCAAAAGTAAAGTAGGGGATCCTCATTTTTTTTGGGAAATGGGGTGTGCATTGTATAACCACAAAAAATAGCCCCAATAAAAGGAAGAAATGACAGACATTTCTTCATTAGCGAACATTCCTTCAACATGTGTTAAACACCAGCTGAACCTCAAACATCCCAAGCGTATTTTGAATGACTTCAGAGTGAAGACTTTAGGATCCAAAACCTCCAAGCTTAGTGTGTGCTTCGTGTATTCATTTCCTTTGATATCTCAAGATGTATTGTTATAAAAAAAATTGACAACAAGAAAACAATCTTCCACCCCATTTAGCTCATTCATCAGGAATCGTCATGAAGGTTTCTTATCGATCCTTTTTCTAACTAGATGAGAGAATCAGTTTGAGGGCTCTTAGTGGGATATTTCTTTTCTTTTGAATTACTTGGAAATCCCTTGTGTAATTGCTCTATTTAGTTCATAATGTCATCATTTTTACTCTTGGATGAAGCAATACTTTGGTACTAGATGACTCATTTTGAATGTGTATTTATCAGATTACCCCTTTTAGATCTCTTATAAGCCTTCAGTCTTAACATCATTTTTTTTTCCTTTTCTTTTGTATGCTAACTACACTTAGACTATGTAGTCAAGACATCAGTGTCATTTCTTGGATTCAATATTTTGTGAACATCCCTTGTGTTCCTCTTTAAATTTTTTTTAGCAACTCTCACGCCAAACAATGATCTTAGAAATTCCTTTGAGAAGATCCTTCTATTTGAATCAATTGGGATTTGGATCATTCCTTGTTGTCTTCAACCTTGATTTGAAAACATCTGAGACAATTGATCTTTAATATTTGCAAAGTGTTGAGAACTTGTCAATCTACAATCCTAAATATAAGATTGAAAGTCTCCCTATTACCACAAGTAACATCTATTCCTTAGTTGGTATAAGATACACAATCATCCAAATTTTTTGACAAAGAAATACCTCTTCCTGAAATTAGAGCCAAAAGAGTAGTTGGTAAGGTATCTTAAGATAAAATCTCAAGTTTACCTACCCCCCAGACTAACACAACCTTGAAAGAAAACACATGACTGAAAGAAAACATGCAACTAAAAGCAAACACACTTGCAGAAAATAAACACACTTGCAGAAATAAAATATAACTAATTTAAAATAAAAATAAAAATTAGGGTCCTCTAGGCTTCAAAATAATGTTTTAGAAATTTCCCACTAACTAGCAATGGAACTAATTCCCCCTGTAAGGAACTAAGCCTAAAAGTATTTTCTCTGAGAATTTCCACTATCTAATAAGGACCAATCCACAAGCATTGAAACTTGGTGTGGCTACCCAAATTTTCTTTCACCTTATCCCAAAGTAGAACAAGGTCAAAAAATCTAAAGGAATTTATCATGGCCCTCTTCTCAAACCATCTCAAAATGAAAGCTTGGTGTTTAGCCATGTGCTCTAATGTAGTTGTTCATTTTTCATCCATCTCTAAAAGATTCATCAAACTGATTTGTACTTTGTCAGCATCTTCAGTGTACCCACTCATGAATTTCAAAATAGGAATTCTAAGATTAAGTGGGAATATAGGCTCCTATCTATAGACAAGAAAATATGGAGATGTCCCCATAGCATTCTTGACCCTTACTCGATCTATCCATAGAGCATATTTGAGTTGTGTATACAATCTTTAATATTCTCCTTCAATATATGCCTTATTACTGTGATCAAGTTTTTGTTTGTAGATTTAGCTACCCCATTTCCTTGTGGGTAATAATTCAAAGAGAACTTGATAATAACATGATTTTTGAATGCCCACTGAGTTAAGAATACCAATGCAAAAGCTGATCCATTATTGCACACTAAAGCGAATGGCATCCCAAATCTAGTAACAATGTGTTCCTCCAAGAAGTCCATCACCACTTTAGTAGTGCAACGTCTAATTTTTTTTTCTTTTTTCCATCTTGTACAATAATTTATGGCTATGATAATATAATTATGTCTAGTAGATGATGGTGGATTAACTAGACCAATAAAATCTAGCCCCCACTTTGCGAAGGGGCACACCTTGTACATTGGTTGTAATGGCATTGTCAGGTGTCTTTCTCTATTGGCACTAGTTTGACAAATATGACAAGAACTTACATGCTCAAAGGTATCTTTGAATATTGTGGGCCAAAAATAACCTAATCTTAAAATCATATGAGAAGTCACCTCTGTAGAACCATGCCCTGTACCATACTTATCGTGAAATTGTTCTAAAACTTCATTTCCTTCCTCATGTCCCAAGTGTTTTAGGTAGATTCCCTCATAATTTCTCTTGTACAACTTTCTATCTTGCAACATATAGGACTTGCACTTCATTTTAAGTCCCCTACGTCGTGAACTATTCATCCATCTAGGGCACTAATTTTGCAAAAGGTAGTAAAAAATATCCTAGTATTAGACATTTGTTACCACACCTTGATTGATATCAACTTGAGCTACTATCATCCTCTTCTGATCTTCCGTATTGGTTTCATTATCAAATTAAAATTCCTTTTCATCCCCAACCTGGTTATCAGCTAACATTTTTTATAACTCTTGACCTCTAACCAGCTACATGGGTTGGATTTCTAAATCAAATTCTTGAAGTATTTCCATCCATTTCCCTAGTCTTTCACCAAGTTGATTTTGCATCAATAATGTCTTTACTACTAGATTAGGTACAATCATGTACACCTTAATTCTTAGTATGTAATGACGAAACTTCTCTATTGCCTTGATTAAAGTGAAAGACTATTTGTTGAGGTTGGAATAATTCAACTTGGCACTTCTCAGGGGGCAGTTCATGAAAGCAATAGGTCCTTTGTCTCCTTTCCCTTCTTTTGCATTAGTATCCCAACACATAAATGTTCTGAAGAAAAAGAATATATCTCAAAAGGTAGCTCATAGTTAGGACTTACTAGTACTAGGGCCATGGAAATGGCCACTTTGATATCCTCAAATAATTTTTTAATTTCTAGAACCCATTCTATCTTAGCTCCCTTTTTGAGTAAATCATTAAGGGGATGAACTATTTCTGCAAATCCACTTATAAATTTTTGTACAGAATTTATCTTCCTAAAGAAAGAATTGAGTTCCTTTCAACTATGAGGAGGTGATAACTTTAGAATGGCCTCAACTCTATCAAGATTGATGGAGATTCTAGCTTCAAAAATGATATGACCTAGGAGCTTTCCTTTAGTGAGCCGAAATGAATATTTCTTGGGATTGAGAGATATGTCATATTTATGACATCTATTGAATACCTGCCTTAAATTAGCAATGTGAGTGCTTTGATCCTTTGAAAAGATAGTTAATTCATCCATGTAGATAACTATACACTTATTTACCAATCCCTTAAAAGCTTCATCCATGGCTTGTTGAAATGTAGCACCTGTGTTAATTAGTCTAAAAAGCATTCTGCTATAGGAAAACATTTGCCATTTAGTTGTAAAAGCCATCTTTAGTTTATCTTCTTCATCGATCATCATTTGATTATATCCTAAATATCCATCTAAGAAAGATATCATCTTTGAACCATTCACAATTTGTAGAACCTCATCTAGTGAGGGTAAAGGATAATTGTCCTTTTGAGATGCTAGGTTCAAGTTATGAAAATCAAAACAAAGACAAATCTCTCCAATCTTCTTCCATACAGGAACTAAATTGGCCACACATGTGGAATGACGAATGGGGAAGATGATCTTGGCATCTAATGACTTCTTAACTTCTTTCATTATCAAAGGTTCAATGATAGGATTAACAGGTCTTTGTCTTTCTTGAAAAGGCTTAGCATCTAGTTTCAAGGGGATATCATGGGTTATAATCTTAGGGTCATACATCTTTAGCTCTTCATATCTCCAAGCAATAAAATCTTTATACTTAGTAAATAGTTTGAGCATATCTTCCCTTTCTTGTGCATTGCACACTTTCCCTATCTAGACCATTCTCGGCTCTTTGTCAGTCCCCAAGTTATATGCATCACATTCCTCGATCCCCTTTTCTTGGGTTATTCTTTTATTAAGTGTTGATTCATCCTAATCAAAGATGCACTCTAACTCAACCATTTCCTTAGGAATAGTGTTGGTTTTTAATTTTAGGATCCCATCTTCATCTTCAAGTTCACCATCCTCGAGTTTTTTGTTCAGAGTGTCATCAATTTCTTGCCCTTTAAAGTGGTCGTTGGACATGATAAACTCAAGTATGTGTTCATTGTCTTGAAAGACTTGAAAGTTTGTAAAATTTTCTGGAATAGATGGAGCGACAACCAATTCTATTGAAAATCATTTCAATTTCATTTTCTCGACTTGTTGTAATACACTTGCTGAAATAGCGAGAGCATCTGCTACCATGTTTTTCCTTGTTGGAATGGACCTTATGTTTAAAGCTTCAAAATCATCCAGTAAATCCCACACTCTTTTCCTATAAGAAAGTAACCTTTTTTTGTTGCAAGAGTATAAAAATTTTACTTGTCATATAACCAACTAAGAATCTCCCTCAATTATGAGAGCTATAATTTCTTTCTCTAGTACAAAGATAAGTCCTTGTATTAGTGCTTTGTATTCTGCAACATTGTTAGTACATCTAAACTATAATTGATGTGCTATGTAGAAAGACTTACCTTTTGGGTTGACTAATTCAATACCTATGGCAGCCCCTAATTTTCATCTAGAACCATTGAAGTGAAGTGTCCAAATTGGATCTTCCTTGGGTTTTCTATGTTTGTGCTTGTTTGTCCTAAGTTTCTCTTTTACTTGATCTTGGAATGACTATTTCATGGGGACCCATTGCAACTTATTGTAGGGTGGACTTGACGATTCTCATTATAACTTCTTGACAGAGGAAGCGTATGTTTTTATTGTTTGTCTTGAAATTCCCCTATTAGTTCTTTAATTTCATCAACTTTAAGTTTAGGATAAATGACTTTTGACCTTGACCTTTTATGTATCGTCTTCTTCTCTAAACTTTGATCATTCCTGGGGGAGGAGAAGACAAACCTCCACCATCTAAAGAGGTATCACTATATGATAACTTTAGATCTTCGATTTCCTCTTTAATCTTTTCCATATATTCAGATAAGTTTATATGACTTTGATTTTCCATGGGTCCCTTTTTTGGAATTTTATTATCCTTGTCTTGCATCATGTGTGTTAACACCTTTGCAACTACTTCTTGACATGATGAGCATTCAAATTTAGAGTGACTAACTTTATGCAATCAACAAAATCTTGGAAGAAGTAGGATACTGGGGTCAACTTCTTCTCCTAAGCACTATAAATTAGCCACCAAGCTATCTATGAATTGTGTCATGATCTCATCCTTTGGGATTGGTACCTTGAGTTCTTTGTCTTGATCACTTGATATTTTGGTGGGAATCATATCAAATTCCATCACTTTGTAGGAGCCCAAATCTGATTGTATGAATGTCACCTCATTCAGAGCATTGTATTCTGTAATCATTATTTTTAACTTGGGTTTTGCATCTATCTTGATTTGATTGTTCAATCCCTTCCATGGTAAACATAACTAAGTGAAATTCATAGAAAACCATTTTCTTAGGTAGTTAGTCCATTCTCTACTTAGGAGTAACCCATATGTCTCTAGAATATCAATTACATGTATATCAATGACATCTTGAATTCGGGGATTGGCTGTCAACTGTATCCAAACATCTTTCAATACATTAATGACTTTCACCTTCATTTTCTCCAACTATATCTCTATTCAATTGGAAGGTTGAGGACTGACCCCTAACCCTTGTGCTATTGATAGTAGAATAAAATTGCATGAGGCTCCTAAGTCAATCAAGCAATTGTGAAAATTCTTTCAATATATCCTAATGCTGAGCAAAAATGAGGGCACCTCCACATTGTCTTTAAACATAGTGGGCATTGCTTCTACAATATTAACCTATTGAGATACTATCTTTTGAGGGATAGTGTTCATATTATGGGGAGCCTTCATATGACCCAGAGTCTTCATCAATGCTTCTCGTTGTTGTGGAAAATTTTGGAACATGTCAAACATGGACATATTGGCCTTGGTTCGTTTCGAGTCCTCTATCTCACTGTACTTTTAATAGACCAAGCAGGATTTTTTAAAATTGTTGGTACATTTGCTTGGTTTTGATTTTGTTGTCCTCCATATGGTGGCCTAATTGGTTTTGGATTGTTACTCGCTCTTGGATCAAGAGGATTTGGTTGTAAAACCTGAAGAATTCCATCTATCATAGGTTCTTTTCTCCTTCTCAAATTGTATGTATTTCAATTATCATTATGAAAAGCAAACATCTCTTCATGTTGAAGGCCAGGTTCCTAGCTAAATGGGAATGAGAACTCTTCATTGGTTGGTTGTTTTACCTATGCATTTTATGCAAAATCATAGGATTCTAATAGCGTAGCATTAAATTGTATAGGAGGATCATTATCATTTAAATGTGAACTCTGAGCCATCTCTTGATTTTCATTATAATACAAATCATCATTGTTACATGGATTTTGACCATCATCATACTAATTAACATCTACATACTGAACATTGTTATTGTTATTGTCTATAGGAATGCTTCCATTATTCAGATGGATATTTGTTTGTCAGTTATGTCTTTGGAAGCTATTATTATGATTAGGAGGATTGAAATTGCTCCCCCCATTATTATTGTTGTTTCCACTGAAGTTCCTATTATAATTGTGGCAATAATTGTTGTCGTAAGGACTAGCATTATTTATTTGAAAGTTGTTATTTTGTCCTTGTGAAAACCTTATATGAGTCAATTCATTGTTCATTTGTGACATAATCTTTTTCATCTGACCAAATTTGAAACAAAGCTATTGTCTACTTCAGTGAGCACAGCTACCTTTTGCTCAAAGAAGGCAGCTTTCAGAGGTTCATACCTTGGATATGTTAGAGCAGAGTTTTGCAGAGCAAGTGCCTATTGTAATGGAACTAGATTCATAGGTATAAATTGACTAGGTATTGTGGATACTTTGACAGGGTATGTTGGCATTGTTGTGATAGCTTGAGCTAGAAGCATTAATCCTCCTCCATTGGGATTAGCTTGCTTAGTGAAGGTAATTGCTTCTACAAAGACTTTATCCAATATGTTGATATTTTTTGCAGGAAGTCTTCTTAGAAAATAGTAGTAAGATGGTCCATAGCATTCAAATAAATCTGAATAGTAGCTTCAACTGGTATAGTGTATGGCACTTCTAGCTTGTGATATGCCATATGAAAGTGATGGTTGAAGTGTGAAACTATCTCAGCTGAGTCCCTTCTGATTGATATAAATTGTTGATGTATCATGGCTGTTTGATGAAAGTTTTCAATTGTTCTAGGAATAGTTTTTCAAAAGTATCCCAATCTCCAATACATCTGGGTGGCAAATTAATGTAACAATTAAAGACAATTTCCCCCAAAGAGTAGGGGAATAAATGAAGAACCACATCCTCATTGGCAATCTATTTTTGGTTGCAAATTTCTTTGAATACTTTGATGTGATCTTTGGCAGTTCATGTTTCTCCATAAATGAATCTTGGGAAAAACTTCTCATGATTCTTGGGAAGGTCATGGAGTGCACCTCTCAAGTTGATTGGTGAATCTACAACATTTGCAAAAAAGGCCATTGGAGGATTTGGAAGACCTAAAGGTGGTTGTTGTGGAGGTGGAACTATTAGAATATTTGGTGGTCCACCAGGTGGTTGAAGTGGAGGCAAAGTTGAAGAAGATGATGAAATGGTGAATAGAAGTGATTGAGTTCAAGATATTCCTTTGTCACTACATGGTTTGCAAAAATGGGTAAGCTCAAGAAACTCATGTGCACTTGGAGAAGATCTTAGAGCTCAGTTAAATGGGGATTCTAGATCAAAATCTTCCAATTTACATCAACTCTAGAAAAATCACACCTCTGCAGAAGTACACTTTCTCACAAAATGAGGTGCACCATTGAATTTAGTGCAACAACATAGTAGTGCACCTAAATTTCTCAAAAACTCAAAAAAAAATTGAACTTGTAAAAAGTGCAGAATTTTAAAACTTTGGCAAATTTTTCTTCTATTCTGAAAATCAAAATCAGGCCCTCCTTTTAGTGTCACTTGTATTGAGCTGTCATTATACACGATGCTAAATGAAAGGAATTCTTTCAAACTCCTCTCTTGAAAAGTCAATCTTGTGAATCAACTCCAAGGTTCTAGGTGATCTTGTGACCTACTAGAATCTGCTCAGTTGAAGATAAATGTTTATGTTCACAAGGAGGCCTTTTGTAGGTTGAATGATTTCAGATGAGATGTAGAATTTTTTTTTTGATTCAAAATAAAACACGCAAAAGAACTTGTTTTTGTATTTTTTTGTTTATTTATGAATGCAATCTAACAATGCAACTAATATGAATACCTAAATTACCAAGGGGTTAGTAAAGAAAATAATAAGAGTTTTAAAGTAAGTAATGTAAAAGTAAAATCCTAATGGACATAAGCTACAAAAACAACATGTCTATGAGTTAAGCTTTCGAAGAAATTGGTAGATAACCAATGAAAATAGGAGTAGCGCTTCCTTGATTCCACAGATGCAATCGTCTATGGGAAACTTAATAACCATATGATGTTTCATGCTTCATCAAATTGCAAGGCCACAAAAAGTGTGCTCATGTGAGACAAAGAGTTATGCAGGCACAATTTAGTGATTTCTTCTCAAGCTAAATATGTTAGTGGAATTCGTCAAACCGTAGCAAACACCAAAATTAGAAGATCACACAACTAGAAACAAAGCAATAAACTTTTGGCTCAATCACAATTCCATGAACATAAATTCACAAAAAAATGACACATTTAGGCAAGAATCAGTACACTCCAAATGTGAGCACCAAAAGTATGATATTATTGTAAAATAACGACAGCTTGGAGTACATATTACAATCCTATATTTATTAGAAATCATCTCCTCAATTTGTGATGAGAGTGAGAGATATCTTCATGCAATAATATGCTTTTAATTGAATAAAATGAACTAATTATACAAATTAAAAAATCTAACTGGTGCCTTGTAGGACTCCATCCATTTTTATATTTATTAATTGGATTCATGAGCCTTTGCATGTCATAAAACAAAGAAATTATGAGAGAAAAAGAAGAAGAAAGCCCTCAATCAAAGTAGAAGTATTTGAAAGTATCAAAAATAGAAGTTCCTCCTTCATTGGGCATCTGTTAGAGTTAAACTACTATTAGAATGCATTTCCAATGCATGGAAAGCTCTAATTTTGGAACTAGCAGTTAACTGTCAGTGCACCTTAGAAGAAGCACATAAATGCACCTACACATCTTTGAATTCTCCAAAAATATCCCAACACTTTGTAACCAAAAAGTGTACCAGTGCACCTCAAAGGTCCAAATATGCAAAAATTTCACCAAGTGTCAAAATTGAAATTCTAACTTTTGGGTTTCATCCCCCTTTATACAAGAAATATGTCTAGATGCTTGCTCTTGAATTTCTCAATAATCTCAGTGATATTTGTCATATATGGTAAATCCAAGGAATTATATTTATCCTAAATCTTTTATTGATAATTATCTACCTCTATACGAGTCTCAACAAAATCCCTTAGTTTGGTATCTAGCTCTAACAAGGCTTCTTCTGTTCTAAACACTTGCTAGATATCCTCATCACTAGAAGCTTCTTCAATTTTTTTTCTAAATTTCTCTACTACTACCTCTATTGGCATCAATTTCTCCAATGCATCATCTTTGAATATGTCTAGACATGCATCATTGTAGTGTTTCTCTACCTCCAAAATTTTCTCTCGGGCTTGGTCCTTGAGCCAGTAGATTTTTGCATGTAATGTTTCTATTACTTTATTACTACCTGTTATCTTTTCAATCCAATCATCAATTAAATCTAACTCCTCTGCTATATATACATCTACAAGAATTATGTACCTCTACCCCTTTATGGCCTATAATACCTATAAATATTTACCCCATGCATGTACTTCATCTATAATACTAAAATCTTGCTTCAAAATTGCTACCATTTTATCTACATTTTCCTGCATACCATGAAGTAGCTTCAAATTTCCTTGGATGATAACCATACCCTTTTCCTCAAAACTTTCCTGCCATTTTTGATAGACATTCAAAAATGGATCCAATTGTACTCTTCCCTTATCTCTACTTTGAACTGTTGCATTCAGAGTCTCCTCGGGGTGTTCAGGATCCAAGAGACCAATAACTTCAGCTAAATATCTTCTTAAGATTTCATTTTTCCTAAAAAGTGTCATTAGTTTTGCCCCTACCTTTTCTAAACTTCTAAACACCTCATTCATCCCCATTGTAACCATCAGCTTGGTTGTATCCAATGTGGTCTTTTCGAGCACAACCTCTTTGATCTGATAATCTTGTGGACCCAAATCTTCTATTTCTAAATCAAGAGGAAGGATAGCCACTTGTACGAACAAGTCTTGATTCTAATCATTGTTGATGACTATTAAAGCTCTTGCCTCTCTAGAGGGGGACTCAAGTTTCCTCAAAACCTCAATCATGTCCTCTTCATCAATGTTGGATTGTGGCTTTTTATTTCTTATCACTTCTTTTCTCAACCACCTTGGGACCCATTCCACCAAAGGCCTACCTCTTGAGCATGAAGGACTTTTCTCTAGTATTCCTTTTCCCTTATTGCTCCTCTCCAGGGTTCTCTCCCTCTATGATGGTTCTTCCTTTGTAGTCTCTATTTTAGTAGAGCCCATAGTTCTTACCTCTGTGTCCTGAGGAGCTTGTTGAGGATATTGAACCATTTGCCCTTCCCCAGACACTTCATCAATTGATATTTTCTATGGTTCTTCATCCTCTTCTTTTGAATTTTCTCTTCTTTAGTACTTGGAGGTAGGGGAGTAGCAGAGCCTTTATCTATAGCTGAAATTTGCAATGGGGATGAAGGAGTTATCTCAAGACCCTGTGACTCTAGTGTCATTTGAGTCCAATCCTCCTATTGGGGCTCATTCGTTGGTGTATCCCTAATATTGTCTCCTACCAATTCTGTCCCTACAAGCATAAAATAAAAATCTAACATCTGAAATATGTTAGTACCCTCCAAATCCTACTTATCAATCCATTGTTGCATTTCATCCTCAGATGTAGTTTTTTGCAGAGATTCTTTTGGGATTGCTGGTAGTGTAAAAGCAGAACTTCTCCTTCTTTCTTGCTCCATGGCTCTAGCTAGTTGGGTTCTCCTATTTAAAGGTACATTATCCTCATCATCCTCTTCTTCTTTCTCTTCAGGAATGTATTCTAGGATAGATGGGAAAGGAAACACCCTCCTAATCACCCTTTTCCTTTTCTTTACTAGAGTCTTGATTTTTCTTCCTTTCTTGGGTGCAGTAGGGGATGCTTGTTCTATCTATTGAGGTGGATAAAATTATTGAATCTCAACATCCATCTCTATTTGGCTTGGTGCAGTAGTTGGTAGAAGTTGGGGGTCAATTTGAACTTGTGGCACCTTAGTATCATTCGGTCATTGTACATTTACTTCTTGTTGTTTTTGAGGTGTTGGGATTTTTCCCTCTTCTGGCTCAGCTCTCTTAGGGGAATTTATTTTCCTCTGCCCTCAGCCTCCACTTTTTTGAGCTTTATAATAACCTACCAGCCTATCAAGTTAATGCAAGGTTTCAGGTCTTATTGGAGATTGAGCTGCAAAGATAGGAATATTAACTTTCTTCCCTCTACCTTTAAAGCTGGCCAGGCTTGTGCATGGAAGATTACTATTTTAGGTATTAGATCAAGATCAAATGGCTTCTTAATCCAATCCAATGTCATTTTAATGATGTGCCTATCCCTATGGTTGATATCTAAGTTTTCTTCCCTGTCAACCTTCAGACCCATTAGAGGAATGTCACCAATTCTATCCTTGTTAAATAAGGGATCTAAATTATTTTAGAATCTTGCTACCATATCTTCAAGGGAATTGTCAATTTTAGGGCCTTCTCTGCCAAGTACAAAATCATCCTACAATAGTCTCTTATTTGGATGTTGTAGTCATTTGTAGCATTCACCCAATGTTCTTCAATGGCCTCCTCATGTGTGAATGCTTTACCTACTAGATATTACACTCTCTCGATGTTATCGAAACATGGACACAGAGAGTTGTATTCTTCCAAGGGATATTGATCCCATTCACACTCAAAGGAAGGAATATATTTCTTTCATTTCCCTTGAAGAAGTCCTATGGTTAGAGGTCATGTCCAACAATTTTTTGTATTATTTTCTAACCCTGTCATATGCAGACTCAATTTTCTGAGCAATCTCCAAGAGGATGAGTCTATCATAAGGGTACCTTGGAAGCTTCTTCGGGTTGATAATGGTACCAGCTACCCTTAGATATGTAAATATATTGAACTAAATGTAATATGATCTGAGTACCATTATCTATGTCATTGCATCCTCTGATAACCTCTTTGCATAATCTCCTTCTATGAATCAGATGATGGCAAATATGAATGCATCATTCACAATTTTGTATTCTTTACTTTTCTCTAAGAGCTTCTTCCTTACCAATTGAGGATACACAATGTAAGGCCATGCATTTGGATCCTGCATGCTACCCTTTCTATACAATCCTAGATAGTCTATTGCCCTTTCAGCTAACAAATACACCAAATATGAAGTCATATAAAAATTCCTTTTATTCTTGGCCACTATCAATTGCTCACATAAGTTCTCACTCAGAGTGGAAGCCCAATCTAGTGGCATTGTCACGTTCATGATTGTTTCAATAAAATGCATCATGAAAATGTTTGAATGCTCAATTGCAAGTAAACCCATAACTCTTCTTAATAGGATAATGGAATAACCAATGTCTCAATCATATATTCCCTAGTCATGTCAACCTTACCCATTTTCTTCCCCAAAGGAGCCTTCTCAATAAGGTACGAGGACTAAATGATTTCTAATGCCTCCTCAATATGTTCCATATACCATCTTTCAACTTGCTTATATGTGTACTTGATGAATTGGTCTACCCATGGGAGGTGGAATACTTTCTTGATATTCTTGGGGCATAAATCAAGTACAATCTCTCTAGTTACACTCTTCACTACCCTTTCCTCTGGGACCAAGTGTTCTGCAAGTGTCATCACAAGCTCTGAAGATTGGACTAATACCAAGTGTGAAGCTATGTTGACTATTCCAGATTGGATAAGCATAGAAACCATTTGTGATCTCTCAGTGGGCTTGTTGCAAATCTTAAGAAATTTCCCCAAATCCATGTGTCCCAATTCTGTATCCTTGATTTTAGAGAATCATCCTGAAATCTCAATTTTGATGGATCTCCTTGGAACTTGAAAACTACCAATTTTAGTTCCATTTTCTTGCTTGAAGCTGATGAGGATGCCATTATATCTGCACAAAAGAGAACTCATTAATAGTAGTAAGGAGAAAATCCAAAAAACTAAACATTTTGAAAAACACCCAAAAAACCTATTTAATCCCCTAGAATACAAAATTGGCATACCTGGCACACCTAATAGGTGTGCCTAGTGTGCCTTGTTTTTTAAATTAAACTCTTAAAATAAAATGCTCACCATTGCACCTTATGGGGTGTGCTAGTGTGCTCCTCATTTTTGTTTGAAGTTAAATTTGGTTTCAAAGTATATATAGGTGTGCACTAGCACACTAGGTTTTATTTCTTTTATTTTATTGTTTTTTAAGGTCTGATGTTAAGATTGGTGTAGACTAGTGTGCTAAGATAGGTGTGCTAGTGTACACCAATATAATCTCTAAGTATCTCAGGGAAAAAAAGGGAGGAAGGAGTTGCAAAAAGGTGCACCTTAAAGGTGCAACATTCTGAAGAAATGAGTCTTGGTGGACCTAGGATGCGTGGGAGCTACAGCACAAGAATCTCAGTGATAAAAAAATGAAAACAAGGTGAGAAAGGAGGAGGGTGAGGAAATATATAGGCTCACTAACATTGGGTGGTGCATAGGTGCACAACAGTGTAGGTGCACACCTACACATCATCAAAGGATAAGTGCCATTTCTAAATACATTTGGTGCATGAGCACACTAGTTGAGGTGTGCTGGTGTGCCCTTTTAAATTTTGCAAGTTTGAAACTTATCTCCTTTGATAATTTGATTTTTGTTAATAAGGTTTCTCCACCTGGACCTAGAATGTGAACTAGGGGCTTATGGGGAACCTCAACATGACTCAGATCCTAAATTTAGGAATCCATAGACCAAATGTAAAGTAGGGGGTCCCCATTTCTATTTGGGAAATAGGTTATGCATTGTGTAACCACAACACCTACATGGAAAAGTTCAATGAAGCTACACCTAGGAGGTCTTGGAGACCACGTACAATCTATGATCACCACTAAGCATATCAACCTTGTTGGAGCCCTAACTATTGATGATCTAAAAAAGAAGAAACAATATAATCAAGTAATGTTGGAGATTGCCTCTGTACTAAGTTATTCTGAGTTTGATGACATCAAGGGTTGTGATACTACAAAGAAGATGTGGGATGCTCTTCACACCATTATGAGTGAGATGTAAATGTTTTGAGAGTCAAATCTAAAAGTCTTAGAGATAATTTCGATGACATGAGGATGCAAGAAGGTGAAAATGTTGCTCGATATTGTTCTAGAATAAAATATGTTGTTAATGATACAAGAGGAGCTACTAGTAAAATTGTTGACCAGATTGTATTAAGAAAAGTATTGAGAACATTGTTTCTCATCTATGCTATTAGAGTTTCTTCCATACAAGAATTAAGATGTATACCAGGTTATAACCTGCCTCTTAAAGGTTTGGTAGGTAGGCTCACTGCCTTTGAACTCTTTAATTTTGATAATTTCAAATTCAAGAACGTTGAATCTTCTTTCAAAGCTAAACTATCATTAAAAGAACCTAAAGAGAAGAAGAAAAAGTTAAAATCTATTTCTAATGATAGTGATACAAATGAGGAGGATGTAGAACAACTTGAAGCACTACTAACAAGGAGATTCATAGAGGCAAAGGAAAATTTAAAGGTAAGTTACCTATCATTTGTTTTAATTGTAATGAGGTTGGTCATATTGTTGTTAGATGTCCAAAGAAGAAGAACAATAGAAGTGGAGACAAATATAGAAGTAAAAGAGATGAGGAAAACAATGATTACAAAGATAAAGGAAAGAAGTCTTGCTATATTGCAGAAGAGGAAACCATATATGAATCTGACAATCATGATGATGAAGTGGTGTGTGTTGCAATGAAGGATGATTCTGATGAGGATGAGGCAACTACACTAGTGTCTTATGTGAACAAGAGTGACAGATAGATCATTGATAGTGGGTGTTCACATCACATGACTGGAGATAAAAGTAAGTTCATTACTCTAAATTATTATGATGTAAATATTGTAAGGTTTGGTAATGATGCATCTTATTTGATAAAAGGTAAAGGATCTATCAAACTTAGAAAAAAGATCATGTGTGATAATGCTTATTATGTTGAAGGAATTAACTATAATTTTTTGAGTGTGTCACAACTGAATAGTTCAGGTTGCAAGGTTGAGTTTGAGAACAAGATAGCTAAGATCTATGATACTGATGAGAAACTAATTGGGAAAGGTGATCAGACTATAGGTAATCTATTTTATCTTGATATGAATGATGTTACTTGTATTTTTGTAGAAATTGATGATGTGTGGTTATGGCACAATAGGTTATCTCATATTAACTTTGATAACTTAGTAAGTATCAATAACACGAAAAGAGTTAGAGGTTTACCTAAATTGAAGAAAATTTGCAAATAATGCCAATTAGGCAAGATGACAAAATCTAGTTTTAAGAGTAAGACTCACACCTCTAAATAAATTATTGAGATTGTTCATACCAACTTGTGTGGACCAATTAATGTGCAAAGTTACAAGGGTGACAAGTATATTATCCCATTTGTTGATGATTATTCTATGATGATGATAGTTATGCTTTTGAAATAGAAAATTGATGCTTTCCAAATGTTTAAGTGGTACTTAGCCATAGTTGAAAAGGAGATAGGAAAAAGCTTGAAATGTATGAGATCTGACAGAGGTGGAGAATTTACATGAAATGAGTTTGAGATGTTCTGTAATGATAGAGGAATCAAAAGACAAACATCTGCACCTAAGACCCCTCCATAAAATGGGATTGCTATAAGGAGAAACAAATTTGTAATGGACTTTGATAGGACACTCATAATGGAGAAGAATGCTGCTTTGAAATACTAGAGGGAGGCTGTAAGTATAGCTGTCTATACCTTGAACCATGTGCAAGTCAAGAAAGGTACCCATTCAACACTTTTTGAATTATAATAAGGATACTTACCCAATGTAAAATATTTTAAGGTATTATGGAAGCAAGTGCTACATTCTTAAGAATTTCAAAAATGGTAAATCATATGTTAAAAGTGAGAAGGTATATTCCTTGGGTATTCCACAAGAATTAAAGCATATAAGTGTTTAAATACTAACACTAATAAAATTGTGGAAAGTGAAAATGTAAAGTTTGATGAGTATATAGAGGTACATGAAGATGAACCTTTGAAGGAATCAGAGGAGTACAAATCTTTTGAATACTTTTATGAAGGTGTGCCTATTGATGATGATGCTATAAATCAAGTTAAAAATCAACAAGTTTCAGTGACTATTGAGTCATATACAATGAATGTTGAGTTGCATTCAGGAACCAAACTACAGTTAGGAGCTGAGTTATAGATAGAAGTTGAGACTCATTCTGATTTTGAGATAAGTGTAGATGAAAGAAATGTTGAATTTCCTAATAGAGAAGTGCATAGTGATCTAGAAGTTGGCAGTCCTAATGAGAAAAGTAGAATAGAACCAAGATTGTCAAAGTATGTCAGAAGACATCACCTTGTTGAACAAATTATTGGAGACAAATGATCTAGGGGATAAAAATTAGTGAAAATTAAAATGTTCCCAATGCTCCAAGAATCAATATCATTACATAGTGTTCATAATTCTGTCTCCAACACAACTTGAACGGGATAAATTGGAGTTCAGAAGAAAAAGTTACGGCCATCAAAGTTTGGTCAAACCAAGAGTAGGGGCTATAAAAAAGTGAAAAAATAATCATCTCAAAAGTGGTTAACAATCGATTTCAAATGAAAGAGCTTATTGGGATCTTTCCAATGAAATTCATTTCATAAAAAATGGAATTTTTATGTAGAAGTTTGAGGGAAAAAAATAATTATTGATGACATCATCATGATGTTAGCATGATGAGGAGGCACCTTGAAAAGAGGTTGGTGAATTTTCTTCATGGGATTGGAACACACAACCCCCTGCTGACAAACCTTCCAAAATGGTTGCTACACCACCTGTCGGTATTTGTTAAACAAAGGAGGGACATGCTATTTAAATGCAACAAAGCTACCAAATGGGGGATTGAGGTTAGTGGGGGTTAAACCCCTAACCACCAGGCTCCTAAAATTAAGGCTTACCAATGTACCATTCAACATTTTTACTTATATGATGAGATTCATTCTATTTGAATGATAGATTTTCCACCAACCTCATTCAAATTAGGTTAATTATTAAAAAAAAACCCTTTATTTTAACATGAAATCATAACCAAAATTCATTAAGGGATAAATATAAAGATGATGATGATTATGGAGGGATTATTTTTGTAATAATTTTTTAAAGCCTATTTTGGCTAATTTTATGTATTTAAGTGGGGGTTGTAGGCCTTAGTAAGGCATCTAGGTGATGAGAAGGAGATTATGATTTTGGGAACTTGGTGATTATTCCCACATATTAGAGAATAATGCTACAATTGTGCTTGAAGGGAATAATTTCAAAACACTTGTAATTGATTCTCGGAGTTAATCAGATCGGTCACCTTATAGGAGAGGGACCCAGAGATGTAGTTTGACCCATAGATGAACGTTGTTATCAATTTGTATTTTGCCTTCTATCTCTCTATTCTCTTTCTTTTAGTTTATAAATTTTATATGCTTTATTTATTTAAGCATTTAATTTATGTCAATTTTCTAATTAATACTTTGAATTAACTTTATGTAATTATGCTAAGAATTCCTCTATAATAGTCCTAGATCCTAATCAGATCAAATTTGGTATCAAAGCTCTTGTGTGACTAGTATTGTCGATTTGAATTCTAGCAAGATCTAGGATAAAGAAAGGCAAAGGAAATTTTGAGGAATAAAATCCCGAGATCAAAAAATGAAGGACTAAACCATCATCACAAATGGTAGATGAAGGTGGTGGATGAGTTTTTCAAGATAAGAGTATCTAGAAGACTCTTCAAAATTTGCATAAAATTGTAGAAGTTTTGGTACAAGAAAGAGAAGAAAAGTTGTGAAGACGTGCAACTCAAAAGGACAAAGGAAAAAAGAAAGGAGGTGATCATGATCGTCCAAAAACACCTCCCTCTTCTCCTTCTACCCCCTCTTTTCCTTCTTCTACCCATTCTAAGTCTTCTAACATTTTTAAGGGTGGACATAAGCCTTGAATCAAGTTGGATGTAAAGTTTGACTTGCCAAAGTATTGTGGGGAGTTAACTGCTAAGAAATTAGATGATTGGATTCAACAAGTAGAAATCTACTATAGAGTTCAAAACCTTGTAGATGATGTTGATGGAATTTAGTTAGCCACTCTTCAATTAGGTGGTGTAGCTCTAACCTGGTGGGAGAGGAGGACTTAGGATGAAACTTCACAGCATGGTAAGTTCAAATTGTCTTGGTCAAAATTTGTTAGTTCTTTATAGAAACAATTCTACCCCCTAGGCCATATGCAATAGTTAATGATGAACTAGCAAAATTTTAGGCAAGGATAAGGTCAAAATATCTAGGAGTACACCCATGAATTTCATAAAAAGGAT
This sequence comes from Cupressus sempervirens, assembly GCA_028749045.1. NCBI lineage: Eukaryota > Viridiplantae > Streptophyta > Pinopsida > Cupressales > Cupressaceae > Cupressus > Cupressus sempervirens. The sequence goes on along the minus strand of CM053790.1, from coordinate 171,732,148 downwards.
ATTTCATTAAATGTTCCATTGTACACCCAGGATACTTTACTCAAGTACATAGGTGGTCTTCATTCTTACCTTAGACATTTTGTTTTGATTTTGAATCCATGTAATTTGGATAAAGTATGTGTACAGGCTACACATTTAGAGTTGAGGGGTAAGGGTACATTCATTGATAAGGTTGATAAGAAGCCATCTAAGTTTGAAGGTAAATCCAAAGACAAAGGAAAGGGGGAAAAGATAGCTATAGTAAAGAAAGAGGGTGAAAAACACACATGTTGACATTGCAAGAAAGAAGGGCATGATGATTCTATGTGTTCGAAGCTACACTTAGAAAAGAGGCCCAAGAGATATGGTGGAAACAAAGGCAAACAAAAGACTTTTATAATTTAAGAAGATCTTGGATCTGACTCCAGAGATGAGACAAAGATTGTTGCAACTACAATCCAAAGTAAAGGAAAAGGTATATCTCTTTCTCCAGCTACAAGTTCTTCAAATATAAGTGCAAGTACAAGTAAATAATCTTCTCCTAAGAATGATAAGCAAATGAGTGAATTATTTCATATATAGGTTTTTATAAAACAAACTAAGGTTGATACTTTATTTAATACGGGTTCTCAAGTTAATTTGATATCTAAAGAGATTAAAAAGCTTAACTTGACTACAACACCTCATCCAAAAACATATCCACTTGGATGGGTTTGCAATGATGCATAGTTACAAGTAACTAAGCAATGTAAATTGAGATTTGCTATCACTAAAAACTTTGTAGATGAGGTAGAATCTGATGTAGTCCCTTTGGATATTTGTGGTCTTGTGCTTGGCAATCCATACCTAAATGATCGACAAGCTATCTTTTATAGGGGAGAAAACAAATATCATCTTTTAAAAGATAAGGTTGAATACATTGTACGAGCACATAATATAAAGACTAATCTTGCATTAGTTAATGTTTGTCAGATGAGAAGGATAGTCAATTCTAGTAAAATTTTTTTATTAATGCTTGTAAAAGCCGAAGAAGATGAAACATCTGAGGCATTCAAGGGATGTGATCCTAAACATAAGTCTGAAATGGTCAAAATTGTTTCCTCTTATGATGACTTGTTTCAGGAACCAAAAGGAATGCCTCCTAAGAGAGAGATTCAACATGAAATTCAATTATAGTAGGATGTGCCACTTCCTAATATCAACATGTATTTTTTATCAATTCTGTAGAATGAAGAAATCAAAAAGCAGTTCAAGAGCTAGTTAAGAAAGGAGATATTCATCCAAGTAGTTCTCCTTGTGGTTCTCCTACTATGTTGGTTCCAAAGAAAGATGGTACTTGGAGAATGTGCATCAACTACAGGGCTCTGAACAAGATAATGGTAAAGAATAGGTATCCTCTTCCTAGAATAGGTGATTTACTTGATCAGTTGAAACATGCAATTTATTTTACTAAGCTAGACTTGCATAATGGATATCATCAAATTCGAATTGCAGATAATGATATCTAGAAAACTACTTTCAAGATAAAATAGGTACTATTTGAGTGGTTGGTCATGCCTTTTGAGCTTTGTAATGCACTAGCTACATTTATGAGAATCATGAATGATGTCTTTCATCCCTTTCTTGATGATTTTGTCATAGTCTATTTAGATGATATCCTTGTATTCAATAAGTCTTGGGATGATCATGTAACTCATGTAAAAAGAGTTTTGGATGTATTGAGAAAAGAAAAACTTTATGTAAAGATTTCTAAATGTGAATTTTTTAAGACATCATTAGTGCACTTAGGCTATGTTGTAGGGGATGATCAATTGAAAGTAGACCCTACAAAGGTTGAATGCATTATAAAATGGCTTAAGCCAAGTACAGTTAAAGAAGTTAGGAGCTTCTTAGGTGCAATTTAATACTGCAAGAAGTTCATTGCAAAATTATCTTACATTGCATCACCATTGCATGCATTAACTAGTATGAAAGCAACTTTTTAGTGGGGCGGTCTGCAACAAAAGGCTTTTGACTCTTTGAAGGAAAAGTTGAGCACTGCACCAGTTCTGGGTATACTTGATTTACATCAACAATTTGAAATCTAGACAGATGCAAGTGGGTTTGCCATGGGAGCTATACTAATGTAAGGAGGACATTTCGAGTATGTAAGACATTGGGTCAATTGCAAAAACATTGTTACTAGCCTCGTATGTAAGAAACTATCACTAAGTATATAAAAGGATGTGTAATGTGTGCAACTAGCAAACCGAGTAATAGGAAATTGGGTTTTTACACACCATTACCTATACCATATCATCCATGGGAAAGTGTATATATCAACTTTGTGGAGGGTATACCTATGTCTAGGAAGGGTCATGATTATTTGTATGTAGTAGTTGATCAATTCAACAAAATGTGTATTTTAATGCCTTGTAAGAAGCAAGTCACTACTCAACTCATAGCTCATTTTTACTTTCAATTTGTATGGGTTCATTTTGGGTTAGCTACTTCTATTATATCATATTGAGATTCTTAATTCTTCAATTCCCAGCTATCCCACCAGTTCAGGGCATTCATTTTTTGACCATCCTGGGCACCGAGGATGAGAGGGCATTTCTATTCAATGGAGATATGGCACCCTTAAGACCAATAGAGATGTTTCCCTACGACCAATGGAGTAAAGGAACATAAAGAAGGATGGGCCCTTATGATGAATAGTGAAATCCAGTTATGAACAAATGAATGCCCCAGAGAGGGCTCAATAGGGCTGCATAAAATCACTCCCCGTAGAATTGTAGGGCAAACACCCATATCTCTTACTAAACAAAACCCAATTTTGGTCATCTTTGTGGGGATTCATGGACACCAAGCTGAAAAAGAGTACAACCTTCCATCCATAGTCCAACAGACAGACAGAGGTAGTCAACAAGATAGTTGTTCATCTACTTAGAGGTTACTATAATAAGCATCCTAAGTTGTAGAATGAAAGTCTTCACTATGTGCAACATGCTTACAACCACACTGCACACTCTTCTACAAAGAGGTCTCCTTTTGAGACTTTCTTTAGTTACTTTCCTAAGACATCAATGGATTTTTATTTTGGGAAGGATGATGTTGTAGATGGCCATCATAATGCAGAAAAGGCTTTAAAGTTCATCCACAAAGTCCAAGCAATCCATCAGGAAGTAGAAGCGCAGTTGGAGCAGAGCTAAGAAAAATACAAGGCTCACCATGATAAGCATCATATCTATCACCATTTCCAAGTTGGTGACAAAGTTTGTTTATATATCAACAAGGAAAGAATGAAAGGTGAAGGAAGGAAGCTCAAGCCTATCTGATATGGTCATTTGGAGATCTTAGAAAAGATCAGTACCAATGCCTTCCACCATAATCTTCCTCCATACATGCAAATTTACTCAATTATTGATGTTGAGAATCTAAAGTTGTATGAGCCTCCAATGATCTTGCATGAAGACACAGACATTCAAGTTCCATCCGTTGATGATCTTTCACTAGAGCACATGCTAGAATTGCCAAAAGATGTCATCCTTGATAGGAATGTTAGGACATCACGAAGAGGAGCAGTTGAATATGTTTGAGTGGGATTGAAGGGGATGCATCCAAGAAAGGAAAGATAGATGGAGATTGGTAAAGTGAGGGAACTTTACCCTCACCTACTTTTCAAGTAATCAAACTTTTGGACATCCAAAATCCCTTCAATGGGGAGATTGATCGAGGGGATATATATTAGGGAAAATTAAAATGTCCCCAATGCTCCAAGAATCAACATCATTATAAAGTGTTCACAATTCTAACTCCAACAAAGCTTGAACAAGAGAAATTGGAGTTTAGAAGCAAAAGTTATGGCCAATCAAAGTTTGGTCAAACTAGGACTAGAGGCTATAAAAAATTGAAAAAATAATCATCTCAAAAGTGGTCAACAATGGATTTCAAATAAAAGAGCTCATTGAGATCTTTCCAACAAAATTTGTTTTGTCAAAAACAAAATTTGTACATAGAAGCTATGGCATTTTAAAGTTTGAGCGAAAAAATATTGATGACATCATCATGATGAGGAGGCACCTTGAAAAGTGGTTGGAAAATTTTCTTTATGGAATTTGAACCCACAACCCCCTTCCAACAAACAAGGGATGTGCTATTTAATGGGCCAGTGGGGATTGAGCCCCTGACCACTAGGCTCCTAAACCCACAACTCCCAACCAACAAATGAGGGATGTCTTATTTAAATGGGCCGCTGGGGGTTGAACCCCTGACCACTAGGATTCTAAAATTAAGGCCCACCACTTTTCCATTCAACATTTATGATTTCATGGTGAGATTTGTTCTATTTGAATGATAGGCTTTCTGTCAACCTCATTCAAATAAGGTTAATTATTAAAAACAAACCCCTTATTTTAACATGAAATCATAACCAAAATTCATTAAGGGGTAAATACGAAGATGAGGATGATTATCTAGGGATTATTTTTGTAATAATTTTTTAAAGCCTATTTTGGCTAATTTTATGTGTTTAAGCGGGGGCTGTAGGCCTTAGTAAGACATCCAGGTGATGAGAAGGAGATTACGATTTTGGAGACTTAGTGATTATTCGCACACATTGGAGACTAATGTCACAATTGTGCTTGAAGGGAATATTTTTAAAACACTTTTAATTGATTCTTGGAGTTAATATTATTGATTACCTTATTGGAGAGGGACCCAAAGACGTAGTCCAACCTGCAGACAAATTCTATTATCAATTTGTGTTTTGCCTTCTATCTCTCTACTCTCTTACTTTTAGTTTATAAATTTTATATGCTTTATTCATTTAAGAATTTAATTTATGTTAATTCTCTAATTAATTGTTTGAATTAACTTTATGTAATTATGTTAAGCATCCCTTTATAATAGTCCTAGATCCTAATCGGATCAACAAAGATGCTAGACCAATGACAAGATATAGGTTGAGAAGTGATACATGTTTGTTGAGCATGCATGAGCCTAAGACAGTGAAAGATGCCTTAGAAAATGAGGAATGGAGTAAAGCCATGAGAAAAGAACTTTTCTTGCTTACTCTTTATACAAAGGTTTCAAATTTTATCAAATAGATGTGAAGTCAACATTTCTGAATGGCATATTAGAAGAAGATGTTTATATAGAACAACCATAAGGATTTGTTAATGCTAATAAAAGGAGCATGGTATGTAGACTTCACAAAGCTTTATATGGTTTAAAGCAAGCCCCTAGAGTATGGTATGAAAGGCTTCACAATTATCTTGTGCAGATTGGTTTTGAAAATATTGATGATAATAGTAATTTATACTTGAAGACATAAGGAGGTAAAGGTATTTTACTAGCTAAACTTTTTGTTGAAGATATCATATCTGAAGGTCAAGATGGATTATGTAAAGCATTTACAAATGAAATGAAGAAAGAATTTGAGATATCTATGTTTGGAGAGATCAAGTTTTTTTTTGGTTTACAAGTATATCAAATGAAATATGGTAAATACATCACTCAGTCTAAGTATGTGAAGGAAATATTGAAATTTTTTGGATTAGAAGATTCAAAACTAGCTAGCACACCTACAGTGACATCACACAAGTTATTAAAGAATGATGATTCACCCGATGTTAATCAAACATTATACAAGTCTATGATTTGAAAATTACAATATGTAGTGCATAGTAGACCTGACATTGCATTATCCTTTTGGATTGTTGCAAGATTCTCTGGTAATCCTAAAGAAAATAATTTGATAGATATTGAGAGAATTATGAGATATTTGAAAGGAACAAAAGACTATGGTCTACACTACAAGGAAAATGAAAATTTTGATTTGAGAGCCTACATAGATGTTGATTGGGCTGGAAACATTGATCACAGAAAGAGCACAAGTGGAGGAGCATTTTTCTTAGGAAAGAGGTTGGTCACTTGAACTAGCAAGAAACAAAATTGCATATCTCAATCTACTGTTGAAGGTAATTATGTGGCTATTGTAGTAAATTGTACAAACATTGTATGGATCAAATAGCTACACAAAGGTATGTAGGAGGAAATCACTAAACATGTGGTACTTTATTGTGATAATACAAGTGTTATAAATATATCAAAGAACCTTGTGATGCATACAAATATTAAGCACATTGCAATCAAGTATCATTACTTGAGAGAGTTAGTTCAAGACAAAGAAGTGAGGATGAAATATGTTAACAAAAAAGAGTAGATAGCTGACATCTTCACAAAATATTTACCTAAGGATGCTCATAAGTATATAAGAGGTAAAATAGGGGTGATTCCCCTATCCAAAGCTACTTAAGATGCATGAGTAGTGCCCTGTATCAACTGGAGCTAAATGATGTATCTTACAACTTGGCGCAGTGGATATTACTTGAATAGTTGTTGAAAGTAACAAAGGAGATGAATTAGTAGATTTATAGTCACATGTAAGGTGACAAAGGGAGAATCTGAAATTGATTATATTTGCATAAAGAGATGACAAGACTTTTTCATTCTTGTAAAAGAGGGAGATAGTGTACTTGATGCTTAGTAAAGGGAGATAGTATACCTGAACATATAAGACAAAGAGAAGAAAGTAAAAAGGGAGATATAAGATTGAGGGAGAAATACATATACATCTACCTAGTAAAAGGGAGAAAGCACTGGGGGAGCTATAAGTTAGAGTGAGATGATTCAGTAAAGGAACTTGACCAAGCTCACATTACCCTACATAGAGGAAAGACATATACTACACTAATAGAGGGAGAAATTTCAAATATTTATTTTCTTTTTGGAATTGTTGTTGGTATTGGTTTGCCATTAATATAAAAGAGGGAGATTGTTGATATGAGATTGTTTTTTGAAGTAAAGAACATGTAATGGAACAATCATTATTTTGTCAATGATGTCAAACCTAATACCTATTGGTGAGATAGTTTCTTTTTGGTCTAAAATCTATCATTTAGTTGATTGATGTAGAGGATTTGAAAAGAGGAGATAACAAAAACACCTAGAGAAAGGTTGAGTTATTAAATATGTAAAAGAAGCACAATGACCAAGTAAGACATTGATACTATAGTGTATTGTTTATCTATTTAAAGTCTAAAATGAAAGATTACTCAAGTCAAGACTAGAAGAAGATCAATAATGAAAAGTGTCTATCGAGCCTTGCCAAGTAGTCAATGCAAGTCAAGAAGAAATTATTGGAAGTTGAGTGAAAAACAAGAGGTGTTGAGAAAAGAGAAAAATAGTGCAAGCCAAGTGATTGTTAGTATATATCGAGTAAATTTTAGTTGATGCCAAGCATCAATAAACTTTAATGTTGGCCAAGTAAACTAGTGTTGGCCGAGTGGAAGAACAATATAGAAGCCCAGTGACAACATATTCATGTTGAGTGCTAGTATTCATGTTAAATCAAAGATTTGATGAATCTAAGCCAACTATTTTTTTTCTTGAATTGTGTGAAGTGTGTGAAAGATAGCTATGATGACTTGGTGGCATAGAATTCAAAGTAAACCATTTTGTAATGAATTCAAGGAAGATTGAGGAAGAAGATTCTAGAGGAACCAAATAGAAAAGTGAGTATATTCATTGAAACCTACCTAATCCTACCTAAACCTAAAATGGATGATTGTGGTTAAGTGGAAAAATATCTTAATTATCTATTTATAGAGAGTTGGTTAGAAGAAAAGGTTGTCATGTGCAAGAACCTAAGGAAGCCAAGGAGTCTAGTGTATTGCTCCATTCAGTGGCTGAATAGAAGAGACTACAATTGGTATGCAAAGAAAGAAGGCTTAAGAGTATGAATGCTTGAAGGGTGAACAAGCTATCAAAGATCAAGCCTTATTGTTACTTTCTAATCATTGTATTAGTCTAGGGTAAATTCTTTAGGTTAAGGTTGACTTAAAAATCATTTGTAAATCCTTTAACCAGGAGACATTCTACTAGAATGGTCTAAATTCCTCTAACAAGGCTCACTCCTAATAGGGTGATTGAAATCTTTTAACCCGATCACATTTAATAGTGTGTATTATAACCTTTAACAGGGTTGGACTTTTCATAGGACATCACTTCAGAAGAGTGAGAATTAGTAGCATGTTACTGGTGGTTTTTCTCAAATTGGGTTTCCATGTAAAATCCTTGTGTCAAATGTGTTATTGAATCTACTATGTTTCATGTTTACATTTCTACAAAGTCATTTTGACCTAAAACATGAACCTATAAGTTTAAGTATTGTATGATTAATGGATGCATGCATAATAAGGTTTTATGAATATGGGTCTACTAAGCATTGAAAAGTTTTATTTGTACATCTAGACCTTGGATAACTGATTCACTCCCCCTCTCAGTTATTCTAAAGAATTCAAACACTTGTTCCCTTTGTGAGATTATGATGTCTGTCGATCTATTAAGCATCACATTTTTTAGAACCCTTGTTAGTATTTCATATCATTGGGCCCACAAGGGACACGAGTCACCTAGTTGCATTGTCACATTAGCTAAAGTTCTTGCATCTTATAATAGTGACAATATGACAACCATAGATTAGCTCATGATTTGACGGCTATGAAAAATTTGCTTTCCTTTCTTTGCATGGCTCATAAAGACATGCGGCACTCAGTAACTCACTCACATTTGTTAAACCACAAACACCTTCTCATTGTCATGATGTGATAATCATCTATCTTTGCAAGATCAACGATATGTAAAACATCACATTTGCTTTGAGCTGAGGACCTCGATGGAACATGTCATTTTCTCTCCTTGTCACCTTTCTTAAATAATGAGAATCTCTTCATAATGACTATCCAATGTTTTTTGATCATCAACTTGATCAACAATGATGAAAACTCAAAAACTGGTTACCCTAAGCTATAAAAAAATCACACTGTGACACCTGTTAACCTAATGATATCATTCCTATTGAAACTCACAATCCTTCTAACCCCACTATATCCACATGTTCTCTTCTTGCTATATCACATTGGGTAAACTCAACACATCTTCCTATAGTGAAACTACGACAACCATTGATATGTGTGGGATTTGAGGGCTCCCATTGATCATTCACCTAACTTTGTTTCATGGTCCCACTAGATGTGCATCACTTTCTCACTTTGTCTCAAAATTTAAAAACCTCACTACTCTAAATAGAAACAAAGTGAGAGCTGTGAGTCTAAATTAGATCTAATGGTGATAAAATAATTCATTGCAATGGTCCACCAAAAGAAAGAAATAATGAGGAATTAAAAAAAGAAAATCCTGGAAAAAATTTATGTGACCACCAAAAAAATAAAACATGAAAACTTAGAATATGAACTATTTTAATTGATTATCTCTAATCAAAGAAAACCCTAAAAAGGTTCAAAAATATAATAGGGTTTAACCTATTCATTTTATTTCCTAGGATTTCTAACATAATTTCTCACCCTATAAAATATAAAAATGAGGTCGATGTTGACATGATTTAAAATTTAAACTTTGAAAAGGGAGTAACTCAAATAGGGGCTAACACATTCAAAGGAAAATATATCAAACATGGAGTTGTGAAGGGATCTCAAAGATGGTTTATGTACTTTAGTCTTGGGGCCTTGGTATGATTACTATCAGATCTAATTCTTTGCAACTTCATAAATTTACAAGTATTTTACATACATGTACACTTACATGCTAGTGTTTCACTCACGGAGTAGATTCTTAGCATTTTAACATATTTGCATTCTATATCTATAAATCTTAGATACACTCATATACACATACACACAACATTTTTTCTAATGGTTATTAATAGTGTTGGAAATCACCTTTATAGCTACCCACACACACATAAAACTTGTTACAAATTTACAGGATATCAACAAAAGGTTGACAAATTTGGAACCTATTTTTTGGAACCTTTATGGAGGAGTTAGTCTTAGGTCACTAGACTACATCAACCTATTTGTAGGACATCTTCCCAAGTCAACCTAGTCCTCTAGTCTCTATTTTTTAGGAGATTTCTAGGTTTCATTCCTTTTTGTCAATTTATTCCAAGATTCATGGTAAGAACTTCAAAAATAGTTCATATCTATAGTTTGAAGAAAAATTACATCTTCCTCTTCATATTTTGAGGTGGGTGCTTTATCTCTTATTATTCCTCTTAGCATACATCTACTTTTAGATCTCTATTGGTCTACTTGTATGTATTTAGATCTATATTTTTCATCTCTTGTTTGCATTGCATGAAAGAGAACTTGATACCACACTTCCTTGACAAGTTTTTAGATTTTGTATTGGCATCCCTTTATCCTCTTTGGAGTTTTTCTAATTAAATTTAGGGCTTATAAAGAGTTATTCTTGGAAGCCCTCTTTCTCTTGTATTGAATGACTCAAGGAGAAAGTGCTCAACTTGCTTAGTCTTGTTTTCATTGTTATCATTGGTGTCGTTTTCCCCTAAACATTTTGGTGAACTTGCCATGAACACTCCTTTTGTTTGAACTTGGTAGTTAGATCTTTTATGAATTACATTCATAAATTCAAAAATACAAAAATATATTGCATTGTTAGGATTACTTCGCATTTTACATTCTTATATGCTCTTGAGTAATATTGCTTCAAGGTGTATGATTTCTTTCATGAGTATTTTGATGACATGTCTACTAGTAAACCTTTAAAGGTTTCTAGTAGTGAAGGGTAAAATGAAAAGAATGAGATCTTCATTGAATCCATTCCTCCTATGACTTCCTCTACATCTTTTACAACCAACATTTACAATAGGGTTATATCATGACTTCCTATGTATGATGCAGTGTGTAGTATGGAACCTATACAATTCTCTCAACCCCTTATCACTCTTAAAGGATGTCCATCTCAACAACCCATTATCACTCTTAAGAGAGTTCCTTAGGATGATAAGCCTCTTATAGTCCTTAAAGGGAAATATGATTACACTTTAAATTTTCACACTTATCAGACACAAAATAATCCTTAGCCCAATGTTTTGGTAGCTCCTACATCTTTACCACCTTCTCAACTAGTTCTTCCTCAAGCACCTTGTTTACCTGGTTCCTCTGGAGAAGAGTATGAAATTTTTGAGCAGTTAACCACTATTCCCACTAAGATCTCTTTATGGGAACTTCTTCAAACATCTTAGGTACTTATCATAAAGGTTTGAAAAAGGATTTATCTACTCTTCTTGAACCTCCACCTAATTTGGATAACATTAATTATTTCTAAATTGAATGCTTGATACACCTTCTCCTCTTCAAATTGTGTTTACTAAGGATAATTTTCCACCTACGAAAGTTCAAGACCAATATGATGCTCTTATGGTTGCGGTCCTTATCAGTGAAAAACTAATTCGTCCTTATCAGTGAAAAACTAATTCAAATAAATTTAATTAATAATGGGCCAAGATTTAATATTTGTAACTTAAATATGTTGAAAGATATTGATGCTGATATGTCTACTATGAAGCAAGATAGTCCTCCTATTTGTGGCTTTGATAACATTGCTAAGAAACCTTTGGGAGTTATAACTCTTCCTATTAAATATGATCCTATTGTATTGGATACTCTAATTCATGTAATGCCAAGACCTCTCAACTACCTTCATTTAGGAAGACCATGGTTACATAATATGCATGATATTCCCTCTACTCTCCATTGCAAGGTGAAGTTTATCTATGAAAACATGATGTATACTCTTCCTACAGAAGATAGACCTAATAGTTACTATAATGTTGAATCTTCTAAGGTGGTGGGACCACTAGAAGAGAAACTAAAGAATAAAATTGAAAATAACAATCAATAAAATGAAGAATCCTCTTCTTCTTCATCTGAAGATGATTGGGGAACTTTATACTTTAACCCAATATTCATTAGATAATATAAGGTCTTTGATCTCTCTTTCATGAAAGCATGTGAACAACCTAAGGATGAAAAAGTTATTTCAACTACTCTTTCTAGAGAGTTAAGTAATAACTTTGTTTCTGGTTCATCTAAGGAAACCATTGAAACTATTAAACAAGATGGCTAAGAGGTAGTTTCTTATGAAGCTCCTTTGACTATTTTTGACATGGTTGATTGTTATGGTCCTAAATACCATTGTCTATGTGGAAAGTTTTAACAAGAAATACAAGTTCCTTTATGTAATGATGGTTATGAACATACTTATGATTTGGGATTTAATCCTTCTAAGAAACCTTCCTTCTTTCTGAATGTGACTCATATTTTTAGTGGTCCATTGAAGTTATCAAACCTACATCTTATCACATTTGGTCAATCACCTTCTTTAGATTATTTCTCCTTCGATAATGCTTTGGCTGAATTTCTAGACACATATGAGCTTTTACATTCTTTTCATCATACTAAGATAAAAACTTATCATTTGTATATTAATAGGTATTTTGGAGAAGAAATTGAATTGAAACAACATCTTATCGTTTGTATATTAACAAGGATTTTGGAGAAGAAACTGAATTGAAACAACATCTTGATCATCTTCCTTCTATGGAGGAAGCACATAAGAGAAATCTTTTAATCATTGAAATGGTAGATGTTCTTTTTGATAAGGATGATTCTGAAAAGGTTATTAAGATTGGGAAATGTTTGGATGAAATGGATAAAAAAAACCACTTACTAAGCTTCTTTTGAAATTTTTGATATCTTTGCTTCAAAATATTCTGATAGGCCTAGCATTGATCATAAAATTGTTACTCACAACATATTTTTGACAACCAATGTTAAGGTTGTTAAGAAGAAAATTCATAAAATGAATTCTAGAATAACTCTTCTTGTTAAGGCTGAGATATGAAAACTCTTGGATGTTGGTTTTGTACGTGTATATGTAAAAACCTAACCTATCAGAAGCACGTGTAAACAAGAAAAAGTTAGTTGTACATGTATATCAAAGATTCAGAGTAAATCAAAATACAACTAATTCTATACTTGAGTTTTAAAACTTAATGCAACCGAAAAGAAAGATTCCTCATACAACCTTGGTGTGACTCAATATTGATGTGCTCTTCTCAAACACAAATATGGAAGAATCCCTTTAAATCATTTGAATGAATGCAAGAATGTATATATGAAAGCTATGCTAAAATGAATGTGGAATGAGTAAGCCAACCTCAAAAGGATTCCAAGGAGGTGAGTGTGGAGATGATATGCAATGAAATAAATTAACAATAGTATACTACCATAAAATATGTAAAATCTAGAAATTGAAACAATGCAAACAACTACCAAGGGTTAGCTCTAAGCATGAAAATCTCTAAAAACTCTAACACTATACTAGTATGATAACAATGCAAATGGGGAAGATGAAAAATGCTTGAGACAAGGGCTCTACTTATAGGCTTGAGAGAAGACTTGAGGAGGTGGCATCTATGTGGCATCCATATAGGTTTCATAAGGAAGAGACATGGGATAAGGCAACAAGTGAAGCAAAGGTCAATGTCAACCTTTTTTATGATTGAGATGGCTCAAGGTGTGCACACACATGTGTGAGAAACCTTGGATAAAGGAAAGGGGTACAATGTGTAAGAGTGTAAGAGGATTTTTGGAGAGATTAATGAAAAGGGGGCTTTCTTGGATTTTTTATTTGCTCATACATGTGTGAGAAAACACTTAGGGACTAATAGGTGTTTATGATAATAAAGTGGGATTAATTAGTGGGTAGACTTAGAAGGATGAGAGTGATGGGTGGTTGACTAGCTTTTAGGTGGGATTAGGATTAGATTAAATAGGATTTAATTTAATAAAAGGATTATAGAATTTAATAAAGTGGAGGAAATTAAATAAATTGAAATTTATTTAAAAGGGGATTTATGGAGCACTATGTATTAAATAAATTTAATACATTAGAGGGAAGTATTTAAATTACATTAGGGAAGTGAACCTATTTAATTAAATAAGTAGAGGAACATGACAAAATATAATTAATTAATAAATAAATAATTATAGTGTCAAGGGAGATATTAAATCAATTAATATAGCATTTAGAACAATTTTAAGTGTTTACAATGCGTCCTATAGATTGCTCCCCTTGGATCTCTAACATTGTGGCTATCTCCAAGGGGAAAAATAAGATAAGGATGTGTACTAATTTTTGTGATTGAAACAAGGCTTATTTGAAAAATGACTTTTCTTTGCCTAACATTATATGATAGTGGACTCAACTGATGGACATGTATTACTATATTTTACGAATCGATTCTCTGGGTATAATCAGTTTTGTATTCCTCATTATCAGTCTAAAACCACTTTCATTACTGCTTGGGGAACATTTTTTTGGGTAATGATGCCTTTTGGTTTAATAAATGTGGGTGTTAATTATTAGCAAGTTGTGACTTTTATTTTCCATGACTACATACATAATATTCTTGAGGACTATGTGGATAAAATTCTAGCAAAATTTATGAAATGTAACAAGCATGTTCCTACCCTTAGACAAATCCTTGAGAGAATAAGGAAGTAAAACATGCATATGAATCCACAAAAATGTGCATTTGGGCTTGACAATGGGAAGCTCCTAGGGTTTATCATACCTAACAGTGGTATTGAGGTAGATAGAGAGAAAATTGATGTTATTGTCAATATGCCTCCTCACAATATCTTGAAACTTCGTAGCTTACAAGGAAAATACAACCTATTCATAGAGTTGTTTCTAACCTATCAGATTGTACTATTCCTTTCGCTTCCTTTCTTAAGAAAGATTTTACTTTCTCTTTTCATGAAGATTGTAAGCTCTCATTCAAACAATTCAATACTTATCTCATTTATCCTCCTATCTTAGATTTGACTCAACCTAATAAGTTGTTATTTATTTATACTTCTACCTCTTCTAATCCATTAAGTGTTATCTTGGTTCAACATGATCAAGATGGTAAGGAATGTCTTGTTTATTATATAAGTCATACATTGATTAATTTATGAAATACATTATACTACAATTAAGAAACAATGTCTTGCTTTAGTTTTTTCTTGTCAAAACTTAGACATTACCTCCTTAATGTAGAAGCTAATGTTTATGTGAATTTTGATCCTTTAAAGCATCTCTTCACAAAAATAGATTTATAAGGGCAACTTGCTAAATGGGTTGTGCTCTTAATAGAGTTTGGTTTAAAGTTCATCTCTCATAAATCTATTGAAGGGAAAGCCTTGACTGATAATTTGGCTAAGGGTTCTTCTCCTATTTCAATAGTAGAATCTATTGAGTTTCTTGATGAATTCATCTTTCCTATCGATATAGATGAGACATGGGAGTTGTGCTTCAATGGATCTAAATGTCAAGTTAGATCCAAATTTGAAGTTGTATTAATACCCGCATCTAGTTGCGACTTATCTGCCAGCTATGAGATGAATCTATGAATGTATTGAAGTCTTCCTTGTAAGCCCCTCATTTAACTAATATTGCAAGGTAGAGGCATATCCATGATCACTTGAACTTGCTCTGGATCAACTTCAATCCATTTTGTAGACACAATGTAACCAAGCAATTTCTCAGATGTCACCCCAAATGCACATTTCTTGGGGTTAAGTCTCAAACTAAATTTCTCCATGTGATCCAGGATAGTTCCCAAATCTTGAAGGTGAGTGTTGCATTTTGCATTCTTAACCAAAGTATCATCTACATAGTCTTCCATTGCTTTATGCATCATGTCATGAAAATTTTTAGTAACTACTCTTTGATATGTAGCACTAGCATTTTTTAAGCAAAATGGAATCACATTCCAACATAAAGTTCCCCATGCACAAGTGAAGGTAGTCTTTTCTTGATCTTTTGGTGTAATTTTGATCTAATTATAACTAGAATATCCATCCATGAGTGAGTACATTTCATATCCTACTATCATGTGTAATATCATATCAATGTTAGGTAGTGGAAAATCATCCTTCAATCATGCTAAGTTTAGATCTTAGAAATTTGTACAAACTATGATAGATTTGTCATGCTTAGAGACTGGAACAATGTTTGATATCCATTCAACGTAATCGATAGCATGTATAAAACTAGCTTTTATAAGCTTTTCTAGTTCAACTTTGACTAGTAATGCAACATGAGGATGCATTTTCCTAAGTTTTTGTTTGACTGGTTTAATTTTTGGTGCAATAAACAAGTGATACATTATGAGATTAGGATCTAATTTTGGCATGTCTAAGTATGTCCACACAAAGTTTATTTTTTTCTCTTGGAAGAAGGCAATGAATTCCTCTTTTTCCTCTAGAGATAGTGACTATGCAAGATGTATCATATGAGGTTGTTCCTCTATTCCCAAGTTGATTAACTCTATTAGTTCTATCAACATCACTAATATTTCCTAAAAATGACTAGGAAGTGCATCAAATATCTCATCCACAGACACCTCAGAGAAGTTTTCACCCTTGGATACATCTTTTATTTTTACTATTTTAGGTTCTAATATTTACACAATGTGGTTTTCGTCATCAAACCTTCTATTTATTTTCTTTTTGATTTTACGACTAAGATATTTGATGTTAGCTTTAGTTATGTTGACACTTTGTTCGCTGGTGGAAGATGTTACTAGTTTGACAGTGTTTAAGTAGCAGGCAAGAGCATAGCCATTCTAGAATGTAGGGACTTCACTAGATGCATTGGAATTCTAGTTTATGATCTCAAGATAGGTGAGTGAAAGAGATGTGATAGGTTTTATTGCATTCATGGTATAATCATTAAATTCTTGGACAAGAAATTTGAGACTTAGAGTAGCTTCATCCATAAGTGTGTTCGAATTCCTTTGAGCATTTACATCATTAATCGAAGACTCAAGGACACTAGTTGGATAGGACTCATCCAACTTAACCCTGGATGATTCACCTACTTTGAGGAGCTTTTCATTGAGATGAACTTGATCTATGTCTTTGTATGTAGTTGTTTTTGAGAGAGAGTCAAGTTCACACTCTTAGGAATCTGTGCTACATGGAGACAGATTATAGAATTCCCCAAAAATGATAGGGACATACTCTCCTTCATCCTTTGGATTTTTGCAAAGGCACTCAATGTGTAGAGCATGACTAGACTCTTCTTGTTCTTGTTGAATACAGGAGAATCAATAATGTCATTAGAAGAATCACTATCACCATCCATGGTACTAATACGTGGTACAAAATCATCTGGTTCTGTAAAGAATTTAGCAAGATCATCAAGAATTGGATAAGGATAAGGATCCTCATCATCAACATTTTCCTCATGGTTATCAAATTCAGCTTGTGACTTGTTTTCAAATGAATTCTCAGGTTCTAGTATAAATTTGTTAATCCCTAAATGGAAGGGAATCTTCTTAAAGCTTAGATTGGATGTGTCTTGATTCCTTCTAGCTATCGCCTTGACAAGGTCAACCAAACCATTTTTGTTGCATCTAATAGGACCAATCCCCTTGTAGCTAGAACATTTCATGAGTCCAAGACTAGGACCATACTTTTCAAGGGTAATTTCATGAGCCTATTCTGTGAGGTCAACTAGAGTTTCTTCTTTGTAGATCCATGCAACAATAGCTCTATTTTAAGATTCCTCCTCAAGAGGTACAATAGCTTTGACAAAGGTACCATTGTACTTATTTTGAGGTGTCAACACAAATTCTCTCTTCACTTCAGAGAGTCTCCCATAATGACAAGGAGACTCAAGAAGAGATGTCAAAGATACAACTAGTTCTATGTGATATTCATCCATTCCAGTTTCTTTCAACTTGAGTGAGTATTCAATTTTCTTCAGCTTGTTATCATGATGGTGTGTAGATTCCCCTATTAGCATGTACAATTTTTTTAGTAGATTTTAGCATGTTATAAGCATAGCTAGTAGTTGTAGGTATGGTGACCTCAGAGCCATGAAATGGGAATTTTATGCATTGATCATAAGTAGATGGCACAACTCGCATCTCATGTATCCATGGTCTTCCTAGAAAAATATTGTAAGCTAAGGGAATGTCAAGGACCTAAAAAGTGACATCCCTTTCTACAGGGCCAACATGGAGAGGCAATACCACAAGACCTAAATATTTTTGCTCAACTTCATCATATGCTTTGATAGTTATCTTACAATGGGGATCAATGGATTCTTCAAAATAGTCCAATTGGCTTAGCAGAGCAGCAAAGACAATGTTTAAACTAGCTCCATTATCAATGAGCACAGGACAAACACATTTTTGGTGTATCATGACCTTAATCTGTAGAGGTTGATTATATGGATGACTCAATGAGTTGTCATCCTCCTCAGAGAAAGACATATAGTAAGATGAGGTCAAATGACCTACCATAGATTGAAATCTCTCATGAGCTAGATCCTTAGGTACATTTGCCTTAGTGAGAGATTTGTCGAGAATCTACCTATGAGTAGACAAGATTTTGAGTAGTTCAAAGATTGTAATTTGAGAATTTTTTCATTGTAACTGATCAAGAATATTATAGCTAGTAGCTACATAATTTGTTACAAGTTTTGTTCCTTTTCCAGATGGACCAGAAAGAGGCTTGTCTTTGTGTTGTTCTATCTCAGGTGTAGAAGGCACAAGGCCTTTGAGAACTAACTTAGCATGAGAACATGTAACAACATTGGCACAAGATTTTGATAGTTCATTGTCAAATGTATTGGAAGAAAGACCCCTTAAGACAAATGGTGTCTTAGGTTTAGTTTCATCTTGTTTGCCCTTGATGGTGATAACATCAGAGTACTCAACATCCATGGGTTCAACCATGTGGACTATCTCATCATCATCATTAGAGTATGTATAGTTGATATTGTTTTGAGATTTCTATCTTGAGTTTTCTCCTTTTTCATAAGATGGGAATAGCTCCTTGAAAGCCTTGTGATCTACATTCTTGTTATGTCCATCCACAACAATGTGACCATCGTCAATTAGGTCTTGGATTTTGTGACACACATTGATCCAATTGCTATTTTTGTGACCTTTGTTTTGGTGATATTTGCAAAATGCAGTTTCATTCCACTATGGTGGTTGTGGTTGTGGATCATAAGGATGAGAGTTATCCAATGGAGAAATGAGCTTGTTTTGTAGCAAGGTCTTATAGACAACATCCAAAGGTTCACCAAGAGGTGTAAATTCTCATTTTGGGTGTGTAACCCAAGATGAGCTCTTTGGTTTGTTTCCAACTGTCTTGTTGTTAGAACGAGTTTTCTCAACATTCTTGGATGCTTTGAGATTGTCTATGAGAGTGAAAGCTACCTTAGCAGGCTTAGGAGTAACATTATCAACAACTGCATCATGTGCAACCTATCAATTTTTGTTCACATACTTGGATTTTTCCTTATTAGAGGTGGATCCTTGTTTAGTGTCCTTTTGAAAGGTTAACTCACCCTTTTGACCATGAATTCCTCTATTTGGATAGCTTGTATTACCATATCTTTGAAGGTACATGGACCTTGAAGTTGAAACTTATACCCAAAATTAGGTAAAACATTATCCATAAAGATATCAAGTTTTTCAGTTTTAGGGATTTTACGTGAGTATTTGGTGTAAAGTTGTCTCCATCTCTAAAGGAATGTGAGAAAAGGTTTCCCAACTCTCTATTCAAGGTTACACAAGTCTCAAATGTTAACCAGGCATTGTATGTTGTGAGAGTACTATTGGAAAAACACATTTGCAATCTCATCAAATGTTTTGATACCCATAGGCAGGCATGAAAACCACTCCATAGCCTAACCACCTAGACTTCTTGGAAATATGCACATGAGATATGTCTAATTATGCATAAATTCCATAGATAAGACACCAAATTCCCATAAATGATCTTGGGGATCCATAGTTCCAAAGTATTTATTGTACTTAGGGAACTCAACTCCTCTTGAAAAAGGAGGCATGTCTATACTCTTGTCAAAAGGAAATGGAGAAAGAGCATCTAGAGTGTATGTTTTGGTATGTTTATCTTTATCACACATCATTTGGGCTAGTTGGTCTTGCATGATCTTCAATTGTTTTTTCAATCTAGATGTTTTAGTTTCCTCTTCAAGTGTAATGATAGTTTCAATGTTAAAGTGATGAGGTAGCTTGGCTCCCTCTTAAGAAAGTTTGAGAAAGTATTTCTCTTTCTCTTTGTTAAGCAAGATCTCCATGACTTTATGGAAGTTTTTGTCTTTATGACATTTTTCGGTATGCTTCAGGAGTATTTCTACCTCTGCTTCATTCTCATCAGTAAAAGGTTCCCAAATTCTTTCAGTCCTATGTTGATCTTGTTCTCTACTATGTTCTCCATGTTCTAGTTCTGGTTTAGCCATTTTACACTAGTAAATTTGGACTCAATTTTTGATGAATTTTGGTCAAAATTTTGATGTAAGTTGGTCAAAATTTCAACCAAGTAGTTCATGGTAATTTTTCTTGTTGAAATTTCAACCAACCTGCACGATGGTCAAAATTTTGACCAATACATTCATCAAAATTTTTTAATTTTTGCTAGCTCTGATTTGTCATTGTTGGTTGAAATTTCCACCAATGTCTAGTCGAAATTTTCTTAGAATTGGTCAAAATTTTGACCAATTCTTGGTAGGAAACTATCAAGAATTGGTCAAAATTTCCACCCATGTTTGGTCAATTTTTTTATATAATTGGTGGAAATTTCGACCAAGTCTTGATAGAAAACTATCAAGAATTGGTCAAAATTTCCACCAATGTTTGGTTGAATTTTTTTTAATAATTGGTGGAAATTTCGACCAAGTCTTGGTAGAAAACTATCAAGAATTGGTCAAAATTTCCACCAATGTTTGGTCAATTTTTTTTAATAATTGGTGGAAATTTTGACCAATTCTTGGTACAAAACTATCAAGAATTGGTCAAAATTTCCACCAATGTTTGGTTGAATTTTTTAAAATGTTGTATCAAGTAATTGTTTCTTATCCAAGTCTTATCCAAGCCATTTAATTTGCAACCTTTTAAATCTCAGCAAAGATAAAGTTGGAGTAGGAGAATTTTTCTTCTCAAAGGTGTCCTCTAATTGTAAAGTGTCCATTCCATTATCTGTTGAACTAGATATTTCTTGTTTGTTGAACATATAATGGAATGGATGTTTTATAATCAGAGGACACCTTTGAGAAGAAAAATTCTCCCGTTCCAACTTTATCTTTGCAAAGATTTAAAAGGTTGTAAATTAAATGGCTTGGATAAGAAACAATTGCTTGATACAACATGGAACAAAGAAGAACATAAACATATAACATGGACATGTATTCTTTAAAATGAAAGCATCCAATAATGTAAGCAAAAGCAGAACTATTGAAATGTAACATGCCTCACTATGCACTCTTGATATTGCCAAAGTTGATAGAAATTTTTTTCAACTATGAATAATGATATATTATATAATCAAAGTAACAAAGGAATTTCATATTCATGACAACTGGTTTTCAAAGTACAGTATAGTACAATACACAAGTTGAAGAAGAAAATAATCCTAAACTGAACATCACTATATGAAAATTATGCAATTTATCCCACAATAACTTCAGCACTCAAACAACTACTTTTGATGTTTACTAAAAATGAACAGGGCATAAAATTTATATAGAAAATAGACAACAAAATTTCATTAAAATAGTTATAAGAAAGATCTCTTTTTCACTGTTTTATGAAATTTTGCATTCAATGGCACAAAGTTTAAGTGTACCAACATTAAGAAAATATAAATAAGTTCGTAATAAAAAGAAAAATGCTTACATTATGCTAAAATCACCAAGGTAATTACATATAATCAGCACCAGATGATAGAAATTGAGCAAGAACCTAATAATAATGATGCCATTCTTGTAGTAACAAAAGATATAAGCTCTAAAAACTCAACTAGTGGGTGCCGAGTTGTCTATTTTTTGTTCTTAGTGGGAGCCAACTTGCATATTTAATTTTGATCATGAATTTAATGATAGGATCTTTTGTCAGCCTTTCTTTTATGTAATGTTCTAGAATGATTTGTAAGCCATTTTGGCAAGTATAAATAGAGTGTTTAGGCTTAGATTTAAGTAATTTGGAGAGAAGATTTGAGGAGGAAGAAGATTTGAAGAGAAGAAGTTTGATCTTTGAATGTGAATGTGTTTGTAATTGGCCGTAACCCAGAAGGCCTTACAGCTGGGCATGTATGGTGAATATTTGATGAGTTAATAAAAGATATCTTGTTATTTCTCCTTGGTGCTATCTTTGTGTTGTGTTTTTTGTTGTGTTAACTCTTGCAGGGTGGTTTGGATAGCTGGGTGAGCCTTTGGCCCTAGTTATTCTATCCTTGCCTGTGTCAGAGATGTAACTCTCGTACCACTAACTTATCTTTAGGAGAAAGTTTCTTAACCTTTTGGAAATCCTCTCTTGCATCATCTATCTACCTAAGAGTATATTTTTCCTTCCCATGTCTGAATAAAGCCTTCACATTGTTCTCATCTTCAACTAACACCTACAGATAAGGAAATTGAACATTAGAGAGTTGAGACCCATTTCCTAATCTCTTCTACATATAGAGGTAAAAGGAGACCCACACTTGCAATTTATGGAATCCTTGGCCTCAAATTAGATTGGGTACAAAAGTATCACAAGTTTTATAATAACAAAATGACTCAATACACCATTGCACAATACATATGATGTTACACTAGCCAATGACATCTTCATAACAACTTAGTTTCAACAAACATGCAACCATGTTGAGATGACATGTATTCTTAATAGCATTTTCCATGTCCTTATATTTTCCAAATAACTGGAACATAAAATCATCTCCCATGTAAGCCAGGGCTTGCACAAAACCACATCTTGGAAAAGTCTACTAGGTAGGAAAACTACCTGAACCTAGGTAATTTGGAATATAGTAAATAGAAGAATCAACAAAGGAATAGATATGTCACCATTTCATATTGCTGCATTGCCTCTGCTAGTTTTCCCTCTTTAAAAAATGCATTACCCTTTGTTCGTCTCATATTAGCTACTTCAATCTATTCCTCTACTGTCATGTCACTCTGTGCCTTATCTTGACAAATTTATAATAAATGAAAATAAAATTATAATTTACGAATTGTAATGTAACTACATGACAAGACAATTGGTTCTACAACTGTAGGCTACCAAGATTGTTGGAATAAGTATCCAGTCTGATTTGTATTTGTTGAAGGGGAAGACTAGCAGGAATTCGACCTAGGTCTACATTGTAGCAAGCACTCAAAATTAACACTAGACAGAGTTTGCTTGTCATCTTTTCGAAAGACATTAAGGTTCAAGAATGATACAAAATAAAATTAGCATTGAAATATAACCTCATCCTTCACCCTTTTTGTCCCTAATACTAGCCATTCCAAAGGAAATTGGATCACACAATGTGTAGCATTTAATATTTGAGCCTTTGTTACTCTTACACATTTAGTGCCTACATATATACCTTGACCAATTAGTGTGAGAAGAGAAGAATTAGACTTATCTCCTGTGCTTCCTAAAAACCAATAAGCTCAACCTCATATATGAGATCAGCCTTAGGAGGAACATTTGGAAAAGAAAAGTTTCCTTCTTCCCCATATCCCAGTTGCCATCCCACATGAAGCAATGCATGTTCACTAGCTTGCATGCTTGCTACACCAATTGACAAGCCACTGAAGACTTTTTTCTCTATAGTAATACTAAAAGTTACGTCAAACTTAAACCATGTTCATATATAGATACATTATGAATAAGAAACTAATTACATTCTAGACCATATAAGAGTTCATTAATCTCATAATAGAATACATTTGTTTTAATATAACATATCAATAAGAACTACCCAAACAATGCCAACCATAATTTATAACAATAAATTATTCCTAGAGTTTTTTTTCATTTTAAAGAGCATAAGATTTCAACTAGAGATAGAATACACCATTCTTTTAAAAAAAATGTCACACTTGTAATTTTTATTGATAATTTGAGGATTATAATGGGGACCCAACCCATTAAAGCTATTAAAAAACTATATGAAATACAAGAGCCATATAAATTTGGACACTTGTAAACCTCTAATGAATAACTATAGACCAAATAAAAACTCATGTACCAAAATGAGCAAGGTAAAAACTGCCTAATAACTGACCCTGCAATTGGACAAAAAATGGCATTATACCAAAATCCACCATTCTCAAGCTAGCATGCAAACAAATGTTTTTATATTGTGGAAATAGGGACCTAGCCATATTTGCAATAAGCTGACAGCCCTAAGATTTTCCCAATGAACACATATTTCACATAGCACCCAATTTCCTCCCCTACTCCCTTACCATCAGAACCAGTAGCAACTTGAACACTAGGCTCTTTAAAAGAGTGTTTTTAAAGTGCAAATCAAACCATCTTTTGAAATAATAGGAAGAATTATCAAAATTGGAAATTTCCAACACTCATTACAGAGAATTACCAGCAGTCCATCTACATCCATTGCAAGATCTCAACCCAAAAATCTAGTTCTATTTCAGAATAACCCAGTTAAATCTGATTGCACAAGGTTATGAGTTTCCCCACCAAGCTTTTAGCTAGTTACTGTACCATGCCTGTACAATCTTCATTTAAACTATTAACTAAAATAATTTCTCTATTGTTCCCATACTACCTTCATTTGAACTATCATATAAAATAATATTTTCTATAGAAAGGAAAACTACTTTTAAGACCCACTTTTGATAGCTAGATGATGCATTTAAGCATTAAGTTTATCCTTGAAATTAACAAAAATGAAAGCATTAGTTCTAAGAATGTCCACACTCCCACTAACATCCTACCCTAGTATTACTATAAGCTTAATAATCTTTTAGGCATCAACATCAAGAATCACAATGGTATTTTGGAGCCTATCAATTTGAAACATCTCCACAAATGGGAGAATCCCAAAATGAAGAGCCATGTTCCATCATTTCTAAGAGAGCCAAAGCTTGAGAGCACACCAAAAATATCTCAATAAAACATATCCTAAAAAGTACAACACGATAGAGAAAAAATTTATCTTCCACCATAGATATCCCATCTACACATGCCAACTGGTAGGAGCACTTACCATGCACTACGATTGTTGGCACATCTTAAATAGAGCCACGTGGGACAAAGTCAACCTTACTAAATAATGATGATCCATCCATTTACATGATACACTCCTTGAGCTCAGGAAAAACACATTGGGAAAGGTAATGTGAATGAGAATAAAAAGAGAAAACAATAGGGCATTCAATATGTTGCTGGCCCCTACAAAAGTTTTAAAAACCACACCTCAGGAACAAGTTTATGTGCATACACAATTTAGTAATTTCAAAATTTATTATAGGTGGACATTATAACAAAGTTGAAACAGTAGTTAGATGAATGCCAAAGTGAATTAAAAATCAATGAGTAAGTTTGAAAGTGTAAGGAAATCAAGATACCATTTTGATTTATATTAGGATACAAGAATTAAATACAATTTTAATTTTTAATACAATTGCAAGGGGTACTAACAAGATCATTATACAGGGAAAAGATATAAATATATATTAGATGGTGTAAATACATAACAATAGTAAAATGAATGAATGGACTTGCCAAATCATCATCTTGTCTCTATAACCCACACAAAATGTCAGATATAAGTACCTCACTCTCAATGGTATCAAATTGTTTTCCTATGTTACAGATGCCAAGCATATAACCATGGAGAAAGCAAGAGATTGTATAATCCAAACTGAGCATGCATTCACAAGACTAGGAGTGGAGTTAAATAAAATGTATGAAGAAATAAGGAATAACCTGACAAGAGATCTCAATAGAAAACTACGAAAGGAGAATGTGGAGTATAAATTTATGGTGCTGCCAAAGAAAAATAGTAATCTCTTGCATGAGATCAATATATTAAACTCTTAAAATGCTTCCTTGTTCTCTCACGACTCTGATGCTAGGTACCCTGTCTAACCTATTACAAAAAAGCTAATTAACAGTTAAAGAATTCTCATAACACTGCTCATTCTTTCTAGTCATTGTGTTAATGGAGTGAATATAATTCTCATATCACTAGTGCCTTAACGTCAAGAATGGATGTTGTGAAAGTCTTGACTCCTTGGCTTTGGAAGGAATTGAAGAACAATGGTTTGAGAAGGATTAGAGAATTCCATCACTTTGCAGATATCTAAGAACACAATGTAGATTGAAAAGCTCATGGTATAGGTAGGGAAATTCATGTATATTCTAATCTATATTCTAATCTAGCGAAGGCTTCCAAAGATAAAATTAATGAAAAAGAGGGTCCTAGAAAAGAGGGTTTATCACAAATTTAAAAAATGAGGATAGAAAATACCTCCAATCACAGACATATCTGAAGAGAAATTATGATAAAGGTAGGCTAGATAAAAGAGCTTGATAAAATGTGACATAAATTCCTATAGTAGTAACCAACATGAAATACTAAAGAGCCCAACTTTCCTTAAAAATAGGCTATGGAAAAAGATGATACTACTCATAGTTAGATATTATCAATGCACCAGTAAAATCATAATCATAGTTTTTCTTAGTGGGCGAAGGCATTTTTAGTCAAACTGGAAGTGTGGGTCTTTCATTTTCTATTTATTGCAATGAAAAGCAATTGGTCAAGGACTTGAATGTCAAGTATTTATTTTCAACCATCTGACTTGTAGAGAAGGATTAGAAGGGAAAATCCCAAGGAACCTTCCCTAGACCCGTCACTATTGACATGACTATAATTAATGCAACAACAAATGAGGATGATACATATATTTGACAAAGCCATACAACTCAAGGGCCCAGTTGATATTCATGGGGCCATGTTGTTGTTATGGTGCAAGAGGGTAGCATAGGCATCCATGCCATGTCTAATGAACTGGTTGGGTGGCTATTGCCAAGATATGGCATCAATGAAGAGGTAAATAATCCAATACCATTCTACAATAATCTTGCTCCCAAAAGTTGTTAAGTGTTATCATTAATGTCAACATGTTGTGTGCATTAATGTAAACTTTGGTGTAGTGAGGCATGAGCAATCCATAAATACTAATTGGTAAAGCATGAAAAGTGTGGAGGTATGAAGAGCCTATGATATGGAGTGGAAAAGTATGATGAGTTTAATATATAAAAAGGAGTATCTAAAGTTTGATATGTGCAACAGAGTATCTAAAATTCAATATGCAGGAATTCAATAAAGCATGAGAAGTACTAAGAGATAAATATGCAAGAACCTTTGAATCTTGAAGTGAGAAAACGTATTTGAAGTTTGGCTTCACTTGGTTTTGAGAATACTATAATATTCTCTACTTAACAAGCCAACCATGTGAAGGTGGAAGCTCATTTGGCCTCACCCCCCTCCCCCCAACATCAATTTAAATTACCCATTATCATCTCATTACATACTTCATTCATTCATTCATCCATTTATGAACTATAACATTCAATCAAGATAGTCACAATGAGGATAGTCACATATTATCTTTTATTGTTGCTATCAAATGTAGTGGTTTTTTTGAAATTGCATCAATGGGAACATGCCTACCTAGGGATGATAGTGTCAGCAATGGAACCTTATTGTTAGCTTGGAAGGCTATGTGTTAGATCTACCAATCTACTCATTATGGAGATTTTTGCTATATTACCAATTACCTTCCAATGGAGATTAATTTTTGGACCTGAAGGTGTTCATCATGTTCTTGGACTTGCTGGAGCACAAATGCACATAATGACTATCCAAACTAGGTCACTTAATATCACTTATTTAAAAAGATTACTCATTTTCTGCAAGTAAATATATTTTTTTCTAATAGAATGTAAATAATTGGTATACCAAGAATATTCAAAAGGTAGAAGTGATTTGTTTTGTTCATCAAATTCATGATGACAAGCTTAAAAAGTTTGTTATTAGATGTCTTTCCAAATTTTCTTCTACTTATAAATTATTAAATTATTGTTATATTATAACTTAACCACTAGAAATGTTCCCAAAACCATAGGATATCAGGCTACACTAATATGTACTTTGTACTATCTAATTATGTATTTCATATCTTGACAGAATGGTTGTTATCCCACTTTATTTCACTATCTTAATTTTAGATTTGTCTTCATGAAGTAGATCATAATAGGGTATTTCCTTTGAAGTCTAAGGTTCAAAAATAGGTCTACATTAGGGGCTCCCGCTCCTTTCTCTGGATGCTAGATTTAGGGAGAATGGTGTCATAAGTAATATATCCATGAGCACTTGAAGGCACTCTTCTAGCATAACTTCTCTTATGGGTTTTTCTTTGAAAATTATTCAAGTTTTTCCTTCTATTGGCCTAACCATTGCACCTTGTTGAGGTGCAAATGTTAGTATAATATTTAATAATAATTTTTTACAATAGCTTTATCATTTATAAAAAAATACTTTGTTTAAAATGTGATTATTAAAGTGCTTTAACTACAAATTGGCAAAATAAACTTATAGATTTGTACATATGACATGTAGATAATTCATAATAATATTATAAAACACATTATAAGAATTTTGTTTAAAAAATTCAATTTTGTGAATTGTTAGGGTAAAAAATTTGTTTACCAATGCTTCCCATTAGTAGAAAATATTTGCCTATATAGGCAATTAAAAAAAGCATTGCTACCTCATCAAAGTACTTAATAGATATATTACTACTAAACAAAATGCTTGGATCTTATATTAAGGGGTGAATGATAGCTCTAAAAAAATGGAAGTCCTCATCAAACTAAAATGAGATTTTGAATAGTGATTTTGGTATGTGCCAACACATTCCCATTATAAATGACAAAGATAGATGCAATGCTACCTTTAAAAAAAAAATCAAATAACAATGATATTTCAAAATGACTAATTGGGCATTGGTTGTCCACCTAGTTCTATGAATAATTTATATGATCAGTGATTGCTAACATTCAACAACACACAAAAAATGCTCATCAAATGGCATTAAATTACAGCCCGAGGGCAGATGAAGTTCACAATTTGTAACAAATTATTACCATTCTACCTTGATAAAGTATTTTTCCTTTCATTTGGTAGGCATTTGCATTAACCATAGATGCCACAATTTCTTGAGATCATAGTCAAACTGCTTCTTGCCCTAGATCCTTTTATTACAAAAAGGAATTGAAATGCACAAACTGAAGCAACCAAAATTTAATTGATAAGAAGCAAAGCTATGTGCCAAAATAGAGAAACAATAGGAAAGATGAAGATTGTTTGCAATAACAAAAATTATTGCCTTAATTAACAATAATTATACCATGAATCAAAAGTCACAAGGTTCATTTCCATTTACACTATATAGGAACATGTAAAGATATTTGTTGACGAATTTGCACCATGGGTAAGACATCAATGTTCTGCAAGCTTCTATGTTATAGCCTTTGATGTAATCATGGATATAATAAGTATTTCAAGGCTATAGGGATCTTCTTAGGTGGAGTTCCTTAGCTACCTTGCCACAATAACCATAAGATAACAATGCTACACAAGTCATCTTTTCTATAGGTAAAGTACTTGAGAAACCTAATGCTAGAAGTCTTAATACTTAAGACCTTGTAAAACTCTTAAACTAAAGACATCTCTATGGTTAAAAATAGGAGCACAACCTATGGGTGTTGAAATTTGACCTCCCTATAATAATGTATCCAAACCTATCAATTCAAACAAGCACTACCATTTTTTGAGCATAAGTCTCTTTTCCATAAACCCCAACTTCATCACTCTATTAAACACCCATATATTAAGGTAATTTTTAGGTAGTAGCACACTCAATAGTCAACTAGAATATACTAGATTCCCATTGTAGGAAGACTATTTTCTTGCTAAACCATCTATACTTTTTGAATTTCTATCCACAAAATTTTGATCAAGCATGGGAAGTAACACACCCTTGCTAGTCCACTTAAGATTCAAAACCCCCAAGTATTTCTGGGTATGAAATAAATGGGTCTTTAGACTAATCATGTTTAACCAAAAATATTCATGAAATAGGAAAACTTATCAATTATAATTGTTATAAATAAATAGAAGAGTTTTCAAGAAATTCTATTCATGTTAATAAGAAAACTAAAGGCCTAACTTAAACTTCAATGGTTTTGAAAGGCTATAGAACAAATTTTCTTAAAAAATGCTACATAGCTTATGCAATAGTTATTGTGCTTGAGTTGTAGAAAAGTCAAAAGTGTGCTCTGTGGAATGCTAATTTGTTGCCAGAAAGCTATGGTGGCATACCATCTTAGATCCATTGATTTTTGGCTTCATTGAAATTGCATTTTAAAACACATGCAGTGGAGATTAATAATGAGTTTACTTTCACTGTATAACATTCTCACTGTGATTTTACATTGATTTTGATTAAGAAATGCTCCAACATATAAATTGAGATCGCATCTAGGTGATAACAAATGCAAAAATTACTTCTAAAAACATGTTACTTTGCTACTATCTATGCAAAAGATGAAAAGAACATTTTAAGGTAAAATTTGTGTTCTTGTAGGCTTTATCTAATTTGAAAGAAGAAAGATCAAGATAAGTGCACCTATGAGCTTCTTAATACCATAGTCAACTTTAAAGACAAAATTTTGTGTTCATTGAGGTTCGCCTTTGAGATTATTTGTTGGATATTAAGGGTGTCAAAGACTTGGGCTCAAGTTTAGGTAGGCTATCTATGCAATTTTGCCTCATAAGAAAAACTCATTGCTTCCACAATTCTATCAAAGATAAGTGCACCTAAAAGATTTTTATTACTATAGTCCACTTTAAAGAACAAATTTTATGTTCATAGTGGTTGGCGTTTGAGACAATCTCTTGGATACCAAGGGTGTCAAAGAGTTAGCCTCAAGTTTAGGTAGGCTATGTATGCAATTTTGTATCATAAGAAAATTTATTGCTTCCACAAGTCTATCAGAAGATAAGATCATTTACCATCAAAATCAGAGACCAAAAACTTTGTTTTAGATTCTTGTCAACTCTGTTGCCTTCATTCTTTGTGCTTTTACAATTTTACAAATACATATCTTTAGTTAATTTGAACAAGCCCTAAGGAAAGCTCTTGAAAGTTGAAACCATTAATGGCTAGAAGTAATTTTCTAATGAAATTTTATAGAGACATAATTTGGAACTACATTGAATTTGCACTAAATGGCATTTTCAAGAGAGGCAATAGTTGGTGAATGGAAAACAAGTCATTATTACTCACACCATAAAATGAAACATTTAGGCTTGTGGAATATATCTTACTTACATGTGCAATGATAAGGTGGCTTGAGAAAATGTCCTTGTCCCCTTGCCATTAATTTATCCTACAACATCACATTAGTCCGTTCCTTCAACTTTTTTGATGATATGGAAGCCTGGAGGAAAATGTTTCTTCAAAAGGGGGTTGTAATTTGGAAAATTAAATATGAAAAATACTATTCAATGGCACTTTCTATTAATTATGTCAGTTTTTTGCAGTGCCATATGGGATTTATGCTTGACTTTTCAAAGAGATTAGTTATCCTACCAGAGTTGGGGTGATGAGTATAGTAGCATTTTGACTTTAATAGCATTTTTCTATTCAGGGAATGGAGTCAAATTTTAACTGTTGTGGAATTTGAGAGATGTTTAGCTGTCAAAAGGGTCTCCCTTTTTGTTGTTGGTTTTTTGCACTAGTGTTTTGTAGCTGATTTGAGAAAAAAATCCCTTGAATTTGAAACCAGAGGATGAAACCCTTTTGGCTCCCTTTGGCAGTCTCATTAAGAGCTGCAGTTGTGCTTAAGCTATTATCTTTCTTGATTCTTGGTGGACTGCCACAGATGTATATAGGATACAATTGTTGGGAATATTAGAGAATTCCCATCTCTTTAGGTATGTAATAGTTGTTTTTTAGTTTGTTTTAAAGTTTGTTAGGACCTGTGAACATTTATTATGATTTGTTAGGAATCATTTTTAGACTAGAATGGGAGAAGCTATTGGAACTCTTCTATAACTAGGAGATGAATTTACCATGAAAAGGTAATGAATATGATTGAATAATGTAAAGAAAAGAAGCCTCTTATTCTACATGAAAAATATTCTTGCTTCTATATGCTCTTCCCAAATTCTTAAATTAATTACATGGTATCAAAGTGGATAAGGGGACAATTTTTTTTTCGTGCACTAGGATCAGGAAAAGTTTGATCTGCCAACCACATCACAACTATTGGACAAAGAATTTCCAAATGATGAAGGATTCAAAGTCACCTTTATGATTGGTTAAAATCAAAATGTTGGTGGCTTGAACATGAGATTTTTTGGTCCAGTAATCTATCCTTGGTAGTGTCCTAAAATCCATCTTCACTAGGCTCTATCAGTGGTTTTGGAACACAACTGAGTATTGGTGATATGGTGCAACTATTTTCAAAGGGCTAAGTACTTGTTGAATAGGAAGTTCAAGTTGGAAGCATCGATTGCATTTGAAGACATTGGAGAATGTGACACTGGTGAAGGTGGTGATGATGTTGAATGTATTGATCAATGGCTATGCCTTAGCATAAAATATCCTTGTTGTCGTCTCTTTTTTTTTCCCAACCTGGACCTTAAGGCCTTGGAAAATGCCCAATGTTCTCAAACTAGAGACTCAAGTAGATCTTTTGAGGCATATGCAAATGCCCAATCTTCTCAAATTGGAGACTCTAGTAGATCCCCCTTTCTTTGCAAATGTGGTAATGTTTAGGTGACAATGATTCTTGGAAGGAAAATATGTCATTATTGTATTGATGAAAATATTTGGATGGTTTAATTGTCAAGTATAATACTATAAAGTTAAGAGAAAACATTCTTATCAAACTAAACATGGTATAGGTTTTAAAGTCACAAATCATGGAATGAGTGTCTAAAAGACATTAATGCATAGTGAGTAGAAATAGATCTTGAAGACCTTAGAATGTAAAATATAAAAGAATAATAGGCTGCGAGACTGTCAAAATGAGGATAGTCATATATTATCTTTTATTGTTGCCATCAAATATAGTGCTTTAAAATGATGGAACATTAATCAATAATCCTAAAAGAAAGACATTGTTATTGAAATTAAGAGCAGCAGACTGGGATATGCAAGACAAAGTAGAGGTATCCATCAAAGTAGTCATAGAGGACACCATTATGAGGACATGAAAAAATAGAGAGGTCTATTATGTAATAGAAAAAGATGCACTAAGAAGATTGAGGTCTCAAATCTTTCCATGAGCTCAAAGGGAATTGTCATGATGTGACAGACCTATGAGGTCCTTCTAATAGTATTGAAGACTAGTATTGTGAACATGCAAAGGTTGTAAAAGGGATGTGTAAATAAAAATGATGAAAAAATGATAACTACACTATTATGATAGTGTTGAAGGTATGTTAACAGTATGAATTAACTTTAATCCAAATCAACGATGTAGTAGCATGTAAAGGACAATGGTCAGTGAACAATGGTTTCCTGATATATATCTATATCAATTTATTTTGTTGTGTCAATTATGTCTACTACAACAAATGATCTGAGACGTCTGGACTTGAAACCCTCTCTCATGAAGGCAAGCTGAATGTGGTTTATGTAACATCTATTCCACTAGGATACGATAAGCAATAGTCATTAATCTTATGATCTCAACAAGATTTTAATTGCTACATCATATTTTTTTTTATGTTTTAGATTTTTGTGATTGTTGGTTACCTTCAATCATTTTGTTTGTATTTATGTTCTTCTATGGCTTATTGTGCAGGACAAATCATGACTGTGGGACTGTACTTTAAGAGTTTGTGTCATAGAAATAAAATTGGACAATATTTTTGTTGTCTGTTAATTATTATAAATTTTAGAGTACTTATAAGTCCTATATTTTATGACACAGGACTTGAGAGGACTTGTGTTCTTGAATAAGATCACAATTTCAAATCTCATTAAGTGACTTTCCTAATACAAACTATCTGTAGATCCAAATTTACATCTCTTTACTAACCTAATAAGGGTGACAGTCGTGGTCTTATATCTTTGTTTGGCCTTTTCCAAAGATTAATGACACTACAAAGAATATACTAAACCCAATAAACACTACAAACCAACTACAAGCTATGAGCTATGAGCTAATCAGATTACAAGGACCAAGATAAATTTTT
Source organism: Cupressus sempervirens (assembly GCA_028749045.1). Classification (NCBI taxonomy): domain Eukaryota; kingdom Viridiplantae; phylum Streptophyta; class Pinopsida; order Cupressales; family Cupressaceae; genus Cupressus; species Cupressus sempervirens. The sequence goes on along the minus strand of CM053790.1, from coordinate 171,698,123 downwards.
ATGTGATATGCAGTGCTCTTGATGTAAAATATAAAAGTAGGTTACTTTAGACATGGGTATTGCTGTTACTATAGACTACGATGAAAGTGTATTATGTAGAATGAAAAACTTGTCTTATTCCTTGTAATGGAAGTGTTCTAAACAAAAATGTGCATAATTTTCTATCAATATGAATGTTGGCTGAAGAGTTGGGAAGGAGATAAGTGTATATTTGCAACTAAGACACCAATTTTGAAGGATCTACTAGACTTATTGAAAGAGTGTGCATTTTCCAAAAAAATTTAGGTGCACATATGTTAAATTCATATTGGAAAGGTTAGGATTTTATTTGTGATCCTGATAGCAGTTTAAACAATGGAGTTCAAGAGATTGGACTACTCATCTCTAAGTAGTATGCACTAAGGCACCAATTGTGAAGGGGTCTATTGGATTTATTGGAAAAGTGTGCATTTACAAGAATAATGTAGGTGCACATATGTTAAATTCACATTGGAATGGTTAGGATTTTATTTGTGCTCGTGATACTATTTTTTAACAATGGAGTTCAAGAGATTGGACTACTCATTCTCTATTTAGTATGCACTATTCTCAAGAACTGGTCAAGTTATTTATCAAGGAAGCTTATGAAATGTCCATTTCTTTTTCAATGTTCAGAGAATGACTATTAAGTGACCTTAATGGTTAATTTCTTTCATGTTTGCTAACTATAGAAAGGGTGATTATCAATAGCAGAACATGTTATCAAAGGGTCCAAAAGAACAATATGATAAGAATATGCTTGAAATGAGCTAGATATGTATTTGAAACATTGATAAAAGTAGTTGACAACTGTTTGGTATTATGCTAGTGTTTAGGAAATGTATAAAAAATTATATTTACAAACTATGTTGTAGGATGTTCACTTGATTATGCAATTGTAATTAATATGGATGACTGAAGGAAATCATAAATCATAAAGTATAAACAGAGCTCCTTGTCTTCCAACCATGCATAACTTATCCAACAAGCCCATGTCAAAGCCTCACTTGCTTTATGTTGAATGATGATCTTTGATGGCTCATGAATGCTTAATTAGGTTAGTAAGAGTCATGTGCCCTGAAAACACAAAATTTCTCCTTTAAGACAAAGAGCCCACTTTTCAATTTTGCCTAGTAAACCCTGTAATAATCAATTTACAAACACCCAAATCTTGAAATCAACTATGAACCAATCCTTCTCATTAAGTTATGCTCTATTCAACACTTGAATATCCCTCTAACATAGGCTATGGTCAACCACTCGAATGCTATTCACTCTCACTAGTCAGTTGTAGCTGGTATTGAAAGAATGGTTCCACACTAGACCAAGTCGACATAGGGCACCTGCAAGAAAACTTGTTCATAGGCAAACCCCATGTGAAATGCCAATCTAATATGTGCACTCACCAAAGTTTAGAAAATCTAGGCAAACCCTATGTTAAATACCAATCCGATATTTGCACTCACCAAAGTTCAGAGAACATTAGCAAACATATTTAGCATGCACTCACCAAAGTTCAAAAAATGCAAGCAAACATATTTGGCATTTCTAGTCTTTGCATTGACTTTATCCAAATTTGGTTAGTCAAAGATTTGTTATGATCCACTTTGGGTAATTTGATGTTGGTCAAAATTTTGACCAAAGGAGGAATTTTTATTTTTGTGACTAACGTGGGAATGAAAAGAAAAAATAAGGAGGATTCATAGCGTTGGTCAAAAAATTTGGTAGAAAAATGGATGCAAATGTACTAGTGTTAGTGATGTGATAAGTTCTAGTATATGTTGGTTGAAAAAGTTTTCTGAATAAGAATTTAGTTGTGTTGTTTGGAGATATATGAACTTTTCTAGCTAGAGGATCCTCTTGATACAAGGGGTTCTTGGTTTGTTGTAAGTTTATAGAAAATGTTCTCTAAACACAAGGAGATCTAATAGGTGAAGGAGATCGTGAAAACTCCTCACTAGATGAATTGGACAAAAATAGTGTATAAACTAAAGAGTGACTTCTACCATGATTATGACCTCTAGCTCTACCTCATCTAAATCTAGAAGGATAAAACATATTTTTGCTTCTTGTTGCCACAGTCATAGACAAGGAAAAAAAGTGAAAGCCTAGACAAGGACCACACTAGAACATAGTCTCAAAAATCAAGATAAGAGTGTTGTATACTGGGGTATGAGTTGTCTAAGTAACGGTTAGAACAACCAAAGATTATGACTATCATGACACCAAGTACGACAAGCACAGGGGAACAAAGACAAGTTAACTAAGAGATGAGACTAGTTTACGTGTAGGTCACAAGTGTTTATCTAAGTGAGATGCCATTATTTGAAACTATTTGTAGACGAAAAAGAGGTGAACTATTGTAGGTAACAGACCAAAATTAGAGTGCAGATAGCTTTGACAGAGCAGTTTGATAGTTTTAATGCAAGATCCTACACGAAGATTCTCAGGGAACCACATGAAAAGACACAAAGAACCAAGTGAAGATTCAAAATAGTAGATTTTGACCAGGTTTTTCATGCACGAACTTGTACAGAGCCATGTGAGGATGTTCTAGATTGAAAAGAAAATAAGGTTTTGACACAGCAGGACAGATTGCAAGATCTCATGCAGAGATTTGCATAGGACCACATGAGGACTTGGATAGGGCCATGTGAAGAAGTGCAAGCTCAACATGTTTTTACATGAAATTTCATAAAACTGTGTGCAAAAATAGGGACCAGACTGAAAACTAAGACAAATTTTGGAAGATATTTTATATATTTTTGATAGTTTTGGATAGATTGTTGGTTGTTTAATAGATTTTAGGTAGATAGCAAGATGGTTTTCAAAATTTTGAACAAAATTTTGGTTTCAAAAAGAAAGTTTGTTTTCAGATAGCACAAGAAGCAAGCAGTAGTCACAAGCAATCCAACCAAGGGAAAAACAACTTGGAGGGATGGGGAAGTCTTGACCTTTTTATTTTTTGGATAGGTTTGGACAAATTTAATACTTAATAATAAACACTCTTTTATCCCTATAACCAAAAATGGTAGAGCAAGAAAAATCTTTGTCCCATAACTTATGTGCATGTGTTCACCTTACACAGCCATGTCACCCCACTAGAGGGAACCCATGTTTTTGATGTATTCCAAGGGCTCAATAACATATACACTAAATGAACACCCTTATGGTAGGGGTCAAGCATGTATACCACCTTCCAATGCTTGGGTACATGCCTATGGTGAGTTCTACATGAGAGATTCTTCCCCCTCCTTGCACAAAAATTATGCCTCCTTTTGGAGGTGAACTGGGTAGCAACTATCTAAGAGGTTTTTACTTGGCTTCTGTTAATATTAACCCTTGGTGGCTTCACAAGGAAAGTTGAGGCTCGCAACCCACACCATCATTTGTAAGTGCACACACTTGACTAGCAAGACTGGGGTAGACACCAACTAGTGCAGTTTACAAAGCCTCTTTTTGATACGTGATATCATAATGAAGAAAAAGAAATTAATATGGCTTTGGAGTCTTTTTCTTTACAAAGCTTCTTTATAATAGTGAGGTGGAATCTTTGGTGAAAGGAGTGTGCTCACTTGGGTCATTCTCGAAGGTTGGATCACTTCAGGAGGCTCTCTAAAGGTTGACTCAGACTGGTGATTTGGATCTAAGGGTCCAAGTTTCTAATTTCCCTCAAGAGAAAGAGTATACTCCTCTACCTTGTCACCTTATCCAAACACACAAGACATGTTAATCACCGAGTTAGCTTATCGATCCCACCTTGTCCTATTTCAGGACTCTGATTCCCTTAAAGTAAGTCATCATCTCTTCATTAAAGGCTTCATTTGGGAGAGCCATTAACTTGCTTGCCTCCCTCAGGTATTGTCTTTTAGAGGCTTCTAGGTTTTTGATCTACCCTTCGGCATCACTTCCAAGTGGTAAAGAGCATACTCCCCTATTCCCCTGTCTTGCACCCTATGAAGTTCATAAGCCCTATTTATACTATGTGTGGAAAACAATAAAGAAAACATAATGTTTTAAGTGGGTTTTAAATAATTATTTGACATATGTATCTTTGACAAAGCGTCCTACAATCACACAATTAGTACTTGTTTCAAGTGATAAGGTGTCTTCAACATGCATCCTACAAACCATTATCAAGCTGTTTGAAAACCATAAATCAGAAATAAAATGCTTTAAAAAACACCATTAGTCTAACAAAAGCTTAACTATGGGAAAATAAAATTTAATTTTTTTTGTTCTTTTTTATATCCATAAAATAGCTTAGAAAATGTCAAAACCTATGAAAACATCAAAAGTCAAAATTCATTTTATACTCTTTCCTTTTTATAAAAAAACAAATGTCCTGCAAACCATTGTTAAGCTACAAAAAAATAGAAATCCAAAAGAAAATGCTTCAAAGAAAACTATTAGTCAAGCATCATGATAAATGAGAATATGAAAAATTGTATTTTGCATTCCTGTTGCAAAATTCCATGCAAAATCATGTATAGACCCACATGAAAAAATGATGTTCACTACATGAGAATTTGTGCAATTATGTACTTTTTTGCATGAGGAAGTGTAGAGGAAAATGCAAAATCCTTAGTTCTTCACACAAAATGAGATTTCTTGTGTGAAAATTTGGAAAAATGTACGGACAAACATGACAGAATCATAAAAAAATGTAGAAAACAGAGAAATTGAGGCCAGAAAAATTAATTTCTTGTCCCCAAGGTAGGCACTAGAAATGTATATGTGAAATGTGAGCCTCAGATCCTCACACACACTTCAACATAGTCATTATCTGAAAGATCATCCTAGAATGAATATGAGATTATTCATTCGAGTAATTTAATAGTTTGACCTATTGCCTTCTAACTAGAAATATTTTGCCTTTGTTCTCAGTTGAAGAAGTAGGCAACCAGACCTCTAGAACAAATGATTTTAAGCTATATGAGATATGTAAGATTAATCTAAATGTATGCAAGATTATTCTAAGAATAAGAAAGAAAAATTAATCTAAATGGATGCATTATTAAACTATAGGAGATTGATATGCAAGGATATTCAGCTAAGAATGCAAGAGCAAATGAGCACATATTCTAGCATAAGTTCAATGCAAATTTAAATCAACCTCTCTAATGAGGAATCAATGGCTTCTTAAATAGAACCCTAGAATCGACCGACGGTTGAGATTAATCGGAATGGACAATCCAGATTTAAGGTTAGACTTAGTCATAATGGAAAATTCTTTACGAAAATGAAGGTAATTGGTTTCTATTGAGTGGGAAAAGGAGTTAACTGATTTGATTTGGAGTGGAATAAGGAGTTAACTGATTTAATCCCTTTTCTGATTTTAGTTCACCCAGAGTTTCCATTTCTGAATTGAAGAGAAGATTTGGAAAGAATATCTAATTTAATAAAATATAATATGACCTCATAAATGGATAAAATTTAATTAATCAAATAATTAAATTCATTAATTAAAAAGAGGAGATATCTTATTAAATCAAATATTTTTAATTCCTTTGTACATTAGCTATAGGGGTAATTTTAATTTATTAAAGTATGAACACTTATAACTAAATTAAATCAAATCAATAGGTTTATTATAGCTAATTTGAGTCAATATTTAGGAATTAAATAAATAATTTGATTAATGCATATTAGGGTTTTATGCATTTGACACTTAGGTCAAGTAGCGATTATTAGAATTAGAATTGCCTAGTAAAATAGGACTTAGGAATAATTGAATAGACCAGAATTGGTTGATATGGCAATGTGCCAATTTTGGGGTATTACATTTTGTCCCTCTTTGAATGAATGTGTGAGCAACATGTTCAATTCAAAAAAATCAAAAGTATGAAGCATAGATCAAGAAATGAGATTTGTTTTGAAATTGATAAAGGAGAGACAAGTAGTGATGAAATGGAAGAATTTGCTAAAAATTTGAAAAACATTCATGAGGAGGTGAGGAAGCACATTATAAAGATGAATACATAGAACAAGGGTAAGAAAAATATAAAAAGGAGGTATGAGGAATTTTGTATTAGAGATGAAGTCATGGTTTACTTATGAAAGGAGCATTCTCCAGTGGGTACATATAATAAGTTGAAAATGAAGAAGTTCAGACCGTGCAAGATAGTAAAAAGACATGATTCTAGAAATGCCTATGAAGTGGATTGTTTTGCTGAATTGAATATTTCACTAGTATTTAACATTTTAGATTCGATAGAGTATTATGAAGGAGGTTATGGAGATGAAGTTGGAGAAGCGCAATGGAGTATTCCAACAACTAGTTCAACAACAAAGGAGATTAAGAAGATACTGGATAGTCATGTTGGCAAAGTACAAGAAACCAAACTTATGAAGAATACCTAGTCAAATGGAAAGGGAAGCTAGTAGAAGATTCATCATGGCTAGCAAAGGAGGAGGTTAACCATCTTGGTTTTCCTCTTAATACTTGAAACATGACAAAGACACTTCTGAAATTACCTTGGGCATCTGATGCAGGAGCATATAGGGTGTAAGAGAAATCTTGAATTAACCAAAAATATCTCATTTCAATTGTTTCAATAAATTTTGGCATGCTTGGTGGGACCCACGTCTTTATTCCACCATCAAATTTCATTAAAAAACTATAGCTTGTTGTTAAAAATTACACATTGTCATCTCCACTATGACACAATATCATCTGCGTAGATCAACGTCTCCACTTGTGCATTTAAAAAAAAAAAACTTGTTAATTCTGCAATCTAACACATTCTGTCATCATTGATACATTTTCACATCTCTAAAGCTTACTTTGTCATCTTTGAATTTTACCATCCTATCATTTGTGTAGCAGGCGATCGAAAAACTAGTTATTTTATTAAACTGTCATCTGTGGTAATTTGCTAGTACTGTTGTCTTTGCTCAGTCCTTTGTTATCTATGCCAGTCAATATTTTGTGCATTCTATCATTTAAGAATTTTGGTGCCTTCTATGTTGTTCTATTGTCTGCAACTGTAAAGTTTTAGTGAAAAATAAATCATACTTCTCTATGTTCTCTCATCTACGAGTTTTGTTGTCTACACCTGGTTTTTGTCGTCTTTGATTTTTGATAGACTAACTTATATTTTTTAATGCCTAACTCATTGTTCGATTGATATATGATGCAAGAGCATCCAGAGGTATAAGGGCAATCCTGTGTCACCCAAAAAAATGTGCTTAGACTTAGTTTCTGTTTCATGCCTTTACATTTTTGGATACCCATTTGGCTCAAATAAAGGTTCCAACTCTCATAGTTCAACTATCAGTGCATTTGAAAATCCCAAAAAAATAGGAGCATGTATTTGGGCCATCATTTCAATAAACTAGAAGGTGTGAATTGGCCAGATGAATGTAATCATGATTTAGAGCATTCTAGAAAAAGAATCAGGTCAATAGGCCCCATGGTTTGAAAGTTATTGCAGTTTTTTGGGTTTTGGAGACCTCCTAAAAATGCTTCAAAGTCAGGTTTAGGGAATTAAATGAACTTGAAAAGAGTCAAAAAATGGGGGACGAGCAAAGCTTGTCCATAGGGCTATAGAGAGCTTTGAGAGCTTTTCGAAAATGTAAACGGTTCATCAATCGGAGCTACGGTTCAAAAGTTATGCCTCCCGGAAGTTCGGCTACCGTTTCTGGATTCTTCTAGATTTGCACCGACTTCTAATGCAGATTCTGGAACCTTCTATTTTTTCGGTGGATGCCTACTAGCACTTTCTAGAATGTACTCCTAGTCCTTAACTCTTTGGGGTCTATTTAAGGAGATTTCTAGCATTGTAAAAGGTAGTTCGAATTGGAGCTTGAGAGGAGGTGCTAAAAGGAGAAATATTCTCTAGATTTATGCTATTGTAAGCCCGTAGGGCATGTTTTGAAGTTTATTTTCGCTGCACTATTTGTACTAGCTTATTTTCTCAGTTAATATAATTTCCCTTTTCTATTGTGTCCATTCTGTTCTTGGGTTGTGTCCCCATCAAGTGGTATCAGAGAGGGTTTTCCTGAGTGTGTAGATAGAGAGCCAACTGTGAGGTAGTTTGCACCAGGACTGTGTGGTTGTGGGTTCAAGTTAGAAGATGCCTCCGCGAAGAGAGTGTGGCAGAAGGGCCAGAGCTATTGATCCTGAGGAGGTTAGAGCCCTCCAGAGGCAGGTACAAGCATTGCAAGAGGAGCTTCGTAGAGGAGCAAATGTTGCCGCAGGTGACAATAGTGAGGATGACAATGAAGAGGAAGTAATAGGACCAGAAGAGGAAGTTGATGGGGAAGTTCTAAATCCTGTAGAGGAAAGGCTTTGTAGGACCATTACTAAGTTTGGTAAAAGACCTACAATTGAAGTGGGTATATTTTTAGGAAATCTAAAACCAGATGAGTTGATCGATTGGATCAATGAACTAGAAGAATACTTTGAGTATGAGGATATAAGGGACCGAGATAGGGTTAAGTTTGCAAAGGCCAAATTGAAAGGCCATGCCAAAATCTGGTGGCAAGAGGTTCAACTAGAAAGACTTAGAAGAGGAAAGGAGAAGATCACAAGGTGGGATCGCATGGTGGAAAAATTGAAGAAGCAGTTCATTCCTGTGGACGACGAGCTTGATCTATTTAAGAAGATGCATGGGTTAAAGCAAGCAGGAAGATCAGTCCAAGAATATACAGAGGAGTTTTACCAACTCTTGATTAGAGCGGGGCATGCAGAAGAAAATAAGGAGAAGGTTGCTCGTTATATCAGTGGATTACGACCTAGCATCCAGGAGGAATTAAGTCTGGTAAGAATGACCAATGTTGAAGAGGCATACCAGTTTGCCCTACGAGTTGAAGAGAAGCTGAATAAAAGGTTTGAAGGAAGACAAAGAGGGTACGGTCAAGGAGGAAGGGGAAGCGGTAGATCATCTGGAGGCCACAATGAAACCCAAAAGAAAAATGAAGATGTGGGTACTAGCAGAAACCAGAGGAATGAGGGTTTCAACTGCTCCCATGATCAAGACTTTGGAAATCAAAGAGGAAGAGGTAGAGGACATGGACAAGGAAGAGGAGGCTTCCATGGAACCTGTTTCCATTGCAATGAAGAAGGTCATCGTGCCTTTGAATGCCCTCAATGACAAGGAAGGACATATAGGAGAGCTGAGGGCCAAGCTAGGGTTTCTCATGTGGATGAAGATGCACAATCATCACATTTAGAGGATGCAGAAAGAGGAGAGACCTTGGTAAATGAAAGAGCCCTACTAAGTGGTGAGAATGAACCAGGACAACGAAGGAGTTTGTTTCGTACTAGATGCAAGTGTGAGGATAAATTTTGTGATGTGATCATTGATGGTGGTAGCACTAATAACCTGGTATCAGAAGAGATGGTCTCTAAGCTGAAGCTCAAGAGGGAGAAACATCCCCAGCCCTATCGAATTTCTTGGGTAAAAGATGATCATAAGGTCCTGGTGAGTGAACAATGTTTAGTAAAATTCAAAATTGGGAGTTACCATGATGAAGTTCTCTATGATGTTATTTCGATGGATGTTTGCCATCTATTTTTGGGTAGACCATGGCAGTTTGATAGACATGCAATACATGATGGACATGCAAACACATACTCTCTGATAAAGGATGGAGTTCGCCACAAATTGAAGCCCATGAAAAAGGAAGGTGAAAAGGTATGTAGCAGTGCTAGGATTTGTCTTGTTGATGGAAGGAAGTTTTTAGATGGCATGAAACATCAACGTATATGCTATGCTTTGATTCCTAGGAAAGATAAAGAAGGTAGGAGTGAAATACCATTTGAAGTTTCAGATTTACTAGGGGAATTTGGAGATATTATCTCTGATAATGTTCCAGATGGATTACCACCAGTAAGGCAAATCAGTCATCAGATAGATCTGATTCCAAGAGCTAGTTTTCCTAACAAGGCTGCTCACAGAATGACTCCTACTGAAACAGAGGAGCTAAATAGACAGGTTCAGAAGCTGTTGAGGAAGGGCTTGATTCGAGAGAGCCTGAGTCCATGTGCAGTACTTGCAGTACTTGCACCAAAGAAGGATGGAGAGTGGAGGATGTGTACAGATTCTCGAGCTATAAATAGGATAACCATCAAGTACCGGTTTCCTTTACCAAGGATGGATGATCTTATGGACTGCTTGAGTGGAGCTCAGTACTTCACAAAGATATATTTGAAGAGTGGCTTTCATCAGATATGGATTCGAGAAGGAGATGAGTGGAAAATAGCCTTCAAGACCAAGGAGGGTCTTTATGAGTGGTTAGTCATGCCCTTTGGATTGACAAACGCCCCAAGCACCTTCATGCGGCTCATGAATGAGGTACTTAAGAAGTTCTTGGGAAAATTTTTTATTGTTTATTTGGATGATATTTTAATTTTCAGAAAGACTTTGGAAGAACATTTACTACATATTTGTAGTGTCCTTGAAAGGCTAAGGGAAGAGAAACTGTTAATTAATCTAAAGAAGTGTGTCTTTGCAAAAAGGGAGTTAGTCTATTTGGGGTTTGTTATATCACCTAAAGGTCTCAAAATGGATCCAGAGAAGGTAAAAGCCATCTTGGAATGGCCTACTCCAAGGTCTGCTACTGAGGTAAGATCATTTCATGGTCTGGTTAGTTTTTACAGGAAGTTTATTAAGAATTTCAGTCGCATATGTGCACCCCTAACTGATACAATAAGAGGGGATATAAAAGAGTTCAAATGGACTGCAATAGCTGCGAGAAGTTTTGAATTGCTGAAGAAGAAGGTGACTGAATAGCCTGTGTTGGCACTTCTAGATTTTAGAAAAGTATTCCAGGTGGATTGTGATGCTAGTGGTAGTGCTATTGGGGCTGTATTAAGCCAAGAAGGTAAGCCTATTGCATATTTTAGTGAAAAATTGAATGATGCAAAGAAGAAGTATTCTGTTTATGATCAAGAGTTCTATGCAATAGTTCAGGCCTTAAAGAAATGGAGGCATTATTTATTGCCAAAGGAATTTGTTTTGTATACTGATCATCAGGCATTACAGTACCTAAATAGCCAAGGTAAATTGAATCAGAGGCATATGAAGTGGGTAGAATTCTTGCAGAGTTATACATTTGTGTTGAAACATAGAAGTGGAAAATCTAATAGGGTTGTAGATGCACTAAGTAGGAGACAATCATTGCTTATAGTAATGCAGGTTGAAGTAGTTGGGTTTGATGAACTCAAGAATTTGTATCCCGAGGATCCTGATTTTGCTGAAGCATGGAAAGCTTGTAAAGAACCTGTTGCTGTAGATAGAACCAAGTGGTTAGATTATTTGATTCAGGATGGCATGTTGTTCAAAGATAATCAATTGTACATTCCAAGGAGTTCCATGAGGGAAAATCTGATTAAGGAGAAACACAGTGGAGGGATGGCAGGACATTTTGGTTGAGATAAGACCATTTCCATTCTTAGAGAACATTATTTTTGGCCTCAAATTTCACAGGATGTGAAGAAGTTTTTATAGAGTTGCCAGGTTTGTCAAGTTGCCAAGGGGTTTAGTCAAAATACTGGCCTATAACAGCCATTGCCTATTCCATCAAGGCCATGGGAGGACATAAGTATGGATTTTGTTCTTGGATTGCCAAGGACACAAAGGGGTAATGACTCAGTATTCGTGGTGGTTGATAGGTTCTCCAAAATGGCACATTTTATTCCATGCCACAAAACTCATGATGCTATCCATATTGCAGACTTGTTTTTCAAAGAGGTGGTAAGACTACATGGTCTTCCAAGGAGTATAGTTTCTAACAGAGATACTAAATTTGTGGGGTATTTCTAGAGGACATTGTGGAAGAAGTTGAGAACAGACCTAAAATTCAGTTCCACACATCACCCACAGACTGATGGTCAAACGGAAGTGGTAAATAGAAGTTTGGGCAATTTGTTGAGATGTTTAGTTGGGGATAAGCCCAAGGGATGGGATTTGATTCTACCACAAGCAGAGTTTGCTTACAATAACTCTATAAATAGGAGTACTGGAAATCACCATTCCAAATTGTATATGGGAATAGCCCAAGGACTGCACCAGAATTGAGGAAAATAGAACAAGGGGAGAGGACAAGTGCTGAAGCTGAGGAATTTGCTGAACACATCAAATGTCTACATGAGGAGGTTCAAACAAACATTATCAAGATGAATCAAGAGTATAAAGCTAGGGCTGATCAAAGGAGAAGACATAAGGAATTCCAAGTAGGGGATTTAGTCATGGTGCACTTACGAAAAGAAATATTTCTAGTTGGTACTTACAACAAGGTGAAAATGAAGAAATTTGGCCCTTGCAAAGTTTTGAAGAAACATGACTCAGGAAATGCATATCAGGTGGAGTTGCCAGATGGTATTCGCATTTCTCCCATTTTAAACATTGCAGATTTAACAGAATATCATGATGATGGTGCAGATGAGGAGCTGGTTTTAGAGCCATGTCCAATTCCTGCTTCTAAGAAGGAGGAGATAGAAGACATTCTAGATCATCGTGTGGGTAGGAGTACCAGAAACAGGCAGTATGAAGAATATTTGGTCAAATGGAAAGGACGACTGATCGAGGACTCAACTTGGATTTCAGCAGCTGAGGTTTCCCATTTGGGATTTCCTCTACCATCCATAAAGTGACAGGGTCACTTTTCAATCTACCCTGGGTGTCTGATGCAGGAGCATCTAGAGGTATAAGGGCAATCCTGTGTCACCCAAAAAAATGTACTTAGACTTAGTTTCTGTTTCATGTCTTTACATTTTTGGATACCCATTTGGCTCAAATAAAGGTTCCAACTCTCATAGTTCAACTATCAGTGCATTTGAAAATCCTGAAAAAATAGGAGCATGTATTTGGGCCATCATTTCGATAAACTAGAAGGTGTGAATTGGTTAGATGAATGTAATCATGATTTAGAGCATTCCAAAAAAAGAATTAGGTCAATAGGCCCCACGGTTTGAAAGTTATTGCAGTTTTTCAAGTTTTGGAGACCTCCTAAGAATGCTTCAAAGTCAGATTTGGGGCATTAAATGACCTCAAAAAGGGTCAAAAAATGGGGGACGAGCAAATCTAGTCCATAAGGCTATAGATTGCTTCGAGAGCTTTTCGAAAATGTAAACGGTTCGTCAATCAGAGCTACGGTTCAAAAGTTATGCCTCTGGGAAGTTCGGCTACCGTTTCTGGATTCTTCTAGATTTGCACCGATTTCTAACGTAGCTTCTGGAACCTTCTATTTTGTCGGTGGATGCCTACTAGCACTTTCTAGAATGTAATCCTAGTCCTTAACCCTCTGGGGTCTATTTAAGGAGATTTCTGGCATTGTAAAAGGCAGTTCGGATTGGAGCTTGAGAGGAGGTGCTAAAAGGAGAAATATTCTCCAGATTTATGCTATTGTAAGCCCGTAGGGCATGTTTTGAAGTTTATTTTCGCTGCACTGTTTGTACTAGCTTATTTTCTCAGTTAATATAATTTTCTTTTTCTATTGTGTCCATTCTGTTCTTGGGTTGTGTCCCCATCAATATACATGAATTTCTAATCTAGCTTTTATTGTTGGAGACAAACTTTGAAATATTTGTAGTGATTTTAATCACTTGGAAATTTGTAATGATTTTAATCACTTAGGGATTTATAATGATTTTAATCACTTAGAGATTTGTAGTGATTTTAATCACTTGTAGGATTTAAAATAGTAAATGAAGTTGCATGAATTAATCATTTTTCCTTGGGATGCATGTTGCAACTAATGTTAAAAGGTCAAATACACTCTTGAATGTATTAAGGTAACATTACACACACACTCTTGAATGATTTAAGAAAATTTACACACATTTCATTGGAATGAATGATGTTTAAACACATTCTTAAATGCCTTAATGAGCTTACAAGCTTTTCATTGGAATGCATGTGTAAAGTAATCAAATACAATCTTGAGTAACTTAAGGAAATTGACATGCTTTTTAATGGAATGAATGATTGAATAGTGAATACACTCTTGAATGCCTAAGGTCAAAGAAAAATGTGATGAAACATTTCAATTTTGGTTTTAAAACACTCTCATACAATCTTGAATGACTAAGGAACAAAAAAGTTTGCTATGAAACATTTAGAATTGGTGCTTAAAATGATTACACTCAATCGTGAATGACTTAAGAGAATTTGTTTATTTTCAACAATTTTCTTATGTTGAAGATGATCAATTTACTTTTTGTTGATGAATCCTCACTTTTTATTATGTTGATGATGTTGTCGAGTTGGAAAGAACAATGCATGCTTAAACACAAGTGTCTTCAAAAGTAGATAAAAAATCTAAAGCTTCTTTTGGAAAAGAACAAGTGTCTTTTAGACCCCAAGGATTCTTACATATTCTCTCCTCTCATGCCTTTGGGTGATCTTGAGTGCACAAGAAATAAGTGAATCTTTTTTATATTTTTAGGGGGCTTTCTTATGGATTTCATCACCCCTTGGGATGACCTCAACTCTAGCATTCTGGTGGAGTATAAATATTGAGAGGTGAATGAAAAGACACCTCTCTTGAAAGAAAATTTTTATCACTCTTGGCTAAACCCCAAAGAACTTTATACCTTTGGGAAGTGAAGGTAGAGATTTGGGTTACCGTCTCCTCTCGACTGTGTGGCACTATTTTCTTTCATATATAGATTTGGGCCTCATGTACCTTGTGTATATCAAGGATGCTCTCTATATAATTTTTGTACATCCTAGTAGTAGCCTTATTAGGATTGTTGATGTGTTCAATGCACTTGATTGTTTAAACATCTAAAACCAATAACAAACATCAAAAAAATCTAAAAATGAGTGAAGTGGTGAGCTAAACATTAAATCAATGAAATGGTTGTAAGTGGGTCCTCTTGGCCTACAATTATTTTCATGAGTTCATATATTTGGTCTAGCATTTGAAATTCATTGGGTCTTTTAGTCACAAGCTTGTTTGCAAAGTTTTTGTGCTTGGTCTTGTAACTGGGTTTGTTTTGTTCCTACCATGATCAAAAAAGTCAAACCTAATAAGGTGAAATTATCCAAACCATTTTCCTAAAAGGAAAGAAAAAACCTAGCACACAGTGATAAACAATTCTAATACTCTATTAAAGACATCAAGAAAGAGAAAGTTGAACAAGGCCATTATGAAAGAATCTTATACAATGGTAAACTTCAAAATTGGTCTACTTTCCCTAAAGTAAACCCACTAATTTTATTTCCAGTAAGAGAAGATTGAGTTATCCACATAGTGACCATATCATTCTCATTTTCCACATCAATTCACCTTCAAAATTTCTAGTCTTCTATTTGCAAAATTTTCTCTAGAGAGATTGATCATTTGAATCTTAATGTTTTGGCCTAAGAACTCCTTAGTTACAAAAATTCCAAGATTACAACACTAGACTTTTATCAACAAGAAAACATTTATCATAGTTACATCACTCATTTGGGATCACAAGTCCATCTCCAAATTGTGAGTAATCTATTCAATGTCCTATCTTGCCCAAAGATCACTTGTCCATCTTTGGTAGGAGAAATGTACTTTTATTCTATATCACACTTGGTTTGCCAAATCAATAAAGTCTTTTGTTTATATTTAGGTTGTTGGCAGGGATAACTTTAAGAAACCCCTCCCAAAAAAAGAGCCTAAAATGTTGGTGAATCCAATATTTTGTGGGCAAGAAAATTTTAATGTCGAGAATTTTTTTTTTGTTCTATATAAGGAAATAAAATATTATATGTTGGCAATTTTTTTCTTGCCCTAGCAAAAATCATTTTAAATGTGGAAAATTAATATATTTTTTATTGATGGATAAATAAATGATGGCTATTTTTTCCCTTTCCAAAAATGAATTAATAATGTCAGAGGCAAATTACTTGTTTTTTAGGAAAGTGAATAATAATGGTCTTGGCTAATTTTCAGTGGTAAACTGAAAAATTGTTTAATCTGAAAGTGAAATTTGCACATGTATTGGCTAGCAACTATACTGATTGCTGAGTAGCTTTAAGTTTCAACTTGTGTACTATCTTAGGTGTATTATTATTATTAATGTTGTAACATTGGTACGTCAGTGTCACTATTACCAAGTCGGCTACCATCACTTTCATATTGTTAATAGTAAATACAATAGTTTTATTGACCGTTGATTAATTAGATCAATGATAGAAGATACATCTCGGGGCCACTCGCTTAAAAAGACCTAGAGTGGCATGGAATTCTCCGAAATGGAGACACGTGAAAATGTTTGCATGGAAATCATTACTCAATGTTAGGCACTATCAACTGTCTGACATTAATGCCAGTGCATTTTGGTGTTTCACACACTTGAAAATTAATAGGAATACAAAAAAAAAGATATGAGAGATTGTGAACACCAAAGAATTAAATGTAATTGCCATTAAATAGCCTCTTCAATTCCTATTTCATTATCATTTCTCATATTCTTCAATTTGAATTCGGTTTGTAGTTGTACTTTATAGAGTTTCTTAAATCTTAGGCATGGATATGCCAATTCGCCTAAAATGCACTACAATGGCTCTACAAAAGCCCTTTTCAGGTAGGATCCCTAATGATGTCCTTGCCATGGTTTGCAAGGTAGATGCCTGAAGTCCTTTTATCTGCCATGCTATATTTATGGTACTCGGCCATGAATTCTTGAGAAATGATAAGAGGTACCATGTGTCCATGGATATTACCTCTCTCTTCCTCACGCCTCTTCTCGACCTTGGAGGTAGTCAAATAGACATGTTGATGCTTATGTGTAACATTTTTAGAAGATGATGTAAAAATTATTGTATTGGCCAAGGAGGTATTGTGGCCAGGCATTGACATCCCTTTTGTAGATGTAGCAGACAAGTGCTGGGAGAAAGGCATAGGGTGCATTATACATAAGCATCCTTTTTTGCTTAACATGAATGAATGACAATTAACTCACCATCGAAAGTGGGCATGGCTCAGAAGGGATTTTCTACGAAAATGGTTGTTGTTGGACGACATTAGCAAGACTGACTTCACATGGCTAGATGAGTTCAGCGGCATCATCTTCTCCAATAGATTCATCATAGATGGACTTGAAGACCTTTCTGATTAAAAGCTTCAAGCCCTCGAGCCCTTCGCCCCCTGATGCTTCTAGCCTCCCTGGTTCCCTGGTTCCCTCACCCTGTTCCCTGTTTCTGAATATTGTTTCCTTACCCGTTGTCCTTAGGGCAAATTTTTTTTTTAAAATATCTGTATTTTTCTTTGGATTGGGCCTTGCCCTTTTTTGTAAATTAGGAAATAGTAAAACTAGGCTGATTAGTATTATGTACATTGTACAGTCTAAAATATTATTAATAAAAATAATAGTTTTTGGCTTCTCAAATTGTTGTTCTTGTTAGTCTATGACTTTGTAAGTTATTTTTTGGCATCTTGATTCTCAATGCACTGTTGAAATGTTACTGTTAATCTGTGACTTTGTTAAAAATAGTTAACTGTTAATAATTAACTATCTTTCTTTAATCTGATTGGTTAAAACAAATGGAGTTTCAAGGAAAACTAAAGATTAATACATTATAACCTTAACAAAGTTAAATATAATTTTAATAATTTATGTGTCAAATTTTTATTTCATACCTATCTTGTCACCTATTCCTAACTTCTTTTTCATTATGAAATCTTTTAAATGATGAAGAATAGTTTATAAACAATTATCACAATTTTCAATATATGTTAAATTTTAATAATTTATAGATATTTTAACTATATTATATTTTAATTTTGAAACTAAATAATAAATATGAATAAAAATATAGCATTTGCAATTATATTTTTAAATTGTAATTATTTTATTTACATTAAACTATTGTCAATATTATTATTATAACCATATGATACATATGTAATAAAACATACATATCAATGATTATATAATATATTTATGAATTAAATTTTAATTTAAATTAACATCATTATAGAAAATATAATTATATTACATTTTTATTAATTAAAATATTTTATATATTATAATAAATTTATTAAATTTAAATTAGATTTATATAAAAAGTAAAGGAAAGTAACTATGGCATTTGTTTCATATCTTGCACCAATTTTATTTTATAAAATTTAATATATCTTTATTAAATATTAATAATTAAATTAACTCAAAATTGGGACACGTATACTATAAGATTCTACCCGAAAATTGAAATTCCGACCATTGACTAAAAGAAAGATCGATGACTCGAGATGAATTTTGGGTTAATTTGGAGAATGCTTTCCCAAGTGCTTAGATTTATCTAGAATTGTGACAAGTGTCACGATTGACATGTGTCATGATTCTAGATGACTCTTGACAAGAATGATAGCTCTCCACAAATTCACCCAAAAATCATATCCAATCATCAATAATTAAGTTCTATTTTTATTAATTAATTTATTTAAAATGAACAAAGTTATTCAAATGTATATCAATGTAATAAATTTTTACTTTTTTAAAAATTGTTATGTACATTACTAAATTATTGAGTCTTGACTTTTTATATCATTTATATGTACATTGTACACACTATTAATAAAGTACCTAAAACCATTTATTACTTAGTACTTTCTTTTTAACTATTAATCCTATATGTTTTTAGAGTAAGAAGTTGAAAGTTCTCCAAGTCGAGTCCGATACGATAGGGTTTTCAAATTTGAAATTTTCTCAGACTAGCAGAATTCTATTTTGTGTTCTAAAGACTGAAAGTGTGAAACTTGAGTATTGGATAACAACACCAATTATCCAATCTTGATTTTGGATATTTAGTTTTTTTAAAACTTTTATCATTGCAATTTGTAGCAATAGAAATCTTGATTTTAACTATCTTAGGTTTACACTTTACAATTATTTTAATAGGGCTTGAAGAAGAAATTTGTGTAATAACTAGTAGTAGGCATGGGCAAAACAAAGTAAAAAACCTCCTATATGAGTGCAAGCATAAAGGAAAAGGAACAAATTATAGAACTTAGGAAAGTGCTACAAACTCCAAGTTTCACTGATAAATGTCATGATATTTTTTTAATCCTATTGTCCATGGAGATTTAGGAATCATGGAGATTAGACATTCATTATTTAATAAGTGGAAAGATCCATAGAAGGAGAGAATTTATTGCAAATATAACAATAGTATTTGTGCACATATAAATAAACTACCTGCTCTAGTTACTAGATTAGCAAACCTTGTTGTACCCAAATTATTCCCTTGCCCTAAAATTGTAATGCTATGCACTTAGAATTATGATGAAAATGGAAAGAGAATTGTAAACCAAAACACTCATGAAGAAATTTTATCCATAACTAAGAGTGAATTTTTCAGTCTGTTAGACCTAAAGCCAAGGTTTGAATCAGAAAGCTCTAACGAACACATTGACTTGGATAAACTGGCACAAGTTTATGACAAACTGAAAAGAGTTTTTCAAGTTTCATTTATTAAGGATTTAATAAACTCAGAGTCCTCTACTAGTGTTAGACTGGACATAGACCATAAGCCTCCTTATCAGTATGATATTTTTGTACCATGGGTTCAGAATACTGTTTCTTTGTTATTATTTTGTTTGGGGTTGTATAGTAACAAGGAAGTGGGGGCCATCATTCTTGAAATGATTTATAATATCCATTGTCGAGGTTAGTCAGTCGAGAAGGTACATGTTAGATATAATTTTTTTCAACACATTGTTGAATCTATGCAACAACAATTACTAATGATTAAATAAAGTACAACTACAGCCAAGACAAAGACATTTAGGTTCACAAGTTACTTTTGCTACCTTCTTTTAGCAAAGCATCGCCCAATATTTCAGACAGAGAACAACAAGCTTGATATTGAGGTCTATAAGTTTGATGAGAAAACCTACAAAAAATCAGAGACTCCAAGTCTAGTATATGAGTGGACACATAAGATGAGGATGATTGCTATAAATAAAAACTACAACCATTTCATAAACTTCTTTTTGGCACCTATTTACCAAAAAATCATAGGCACTTTGATGCCTAGATTGCCTGTGTCTTGTAAAGATTGCATTCAGCTGGGAAGTTAGATTCAATTGGTTGACTGGTTCTTCATAGAAGACTACACTATCTTAAGGTTTTATAGTTCAGCAGTTGAACCCTACAAACTTCCAATGCATGTTATAGAAAGGGTTTTTGCACTGGAATATGTACGATAGATGGAGAGCACATATGAACTTTTCAGTGGACAACAAAAGAAAATGATATTTCCTTCCTTGCCTTTCACAATTGGAGGCCTCACATTTGAGAGAAAGGCTTTCAAAGTGGCAGATGAATTGGTAACTTTTTTTGGCTTTGATTTTGTCAGTCACTAGAATTATGATCCACTAAACATAATAAAAATGAGACTTATTGCCAATGGGAACTCTGTAAGAAAATATTAACATCAGGAGATGCCATTGTTAGAAAAGTTAAAAAACAAGGATTCATGGGATGAGTTTAAGAAAGAGATGGAGAAACATGCAATAATGAATAACATTTCAATACAAGAATTGTCATCCCAAATTATGACATTACACAAATCAGAGCCTCTAACATACTTAAATTTATACAAGAAAGCATCTAAACCTTCTAACAAGTCTATGTTGAAAAAAATAAAGAGGCATGCATAGATGAATTGTGGTGTCAAACCAAGATGACTAATTTTTTGAAAATGAGGCAAAATTTGGTGAACCAATGACATCAGCTGGTTTTGATGAAATTGAGGAGGATGAAATTTTCAGCAATTATTGGAATAAAGAGCATCCAACTATACTATATGATTTTGGTAGTGACAGTGATAATGAAAGACAGAAGGACCTCAAGTCTGATGCTGACATTCAAGATATTCAGGATTCTAGGCCAACCAGGGGTAGAGATATTGTTAAACTTCAAATGAGTGATTTTTTTAAACAAACATATAGTAAAGGGGCAACTATGATACAAAAAATGTGTTATGCAAGTATAGTTCCCATCGGTGCAAGTGGTGAAGGGATTTGAAATCTAGTTCTATTACTAGACCCAACCAAAAGAGGATGTAATCCAATCATTGGACTCTCTGATATTGAAGATGATTCATCTAGAAAGGGAAAAAAACATTATACTTCTACTTCTGAAGGCCATCCTAATACATTATTTATTAAATCTTCAAATCTAGTTGTAGTTGATCCCACTGGCACTGGCACTGGCACTTGCATGGATGAACCTTGTGTAAAAAAGAAAAAAGTTATGATAGTTATACTGCTAGCAATGTCAGTGGTTACTTCACCAATTTATGCACCAATAGCTTCTATACAAAACCCAAAAAGTAGTCCTAAAATGCTAGGATTTGGAATGGGCCATCTTCAATCTATTGATAATCCTCAAAATACAATTGTAGGTGGAGTAAGTTTAATTAGAGTTGGAGGAGCATACAATGATACAACTAATAATTCACCTTTCAAACATCAATTGTGTCAGCAAACCCAGACTTTAGTTTGAACGAGTTTGCATTAAAGTTTGAATAGATAAGCAAAAGAAATAGGCAAATTATGAGGACTTTGAAAAATGATGCAGTTACTGAATGTCAAGGATCTACTAATAGAATATTTCCAACATATGATCCAAACTATGAAATGATGAACTTCATGGCTATTATGCCCTTGGGTAGAGATAATAATCCACCATAAAATGTAATAAATCGTAACTATATACAAGTTACCAGTCTTCAAATGGATTTGTCAATGTTGGGCCCATTTGTTGTTGCACCAAAATTAGTGAACATGGAACACCACATAATTAACCACCTGTGGGCAAGGGAGCACATCGCATCACCTAACAATCTCCCCCTCGACGTGCATACCAAGTGCTTACGCGGGTCGAGAAGGCACCGGGGAGATTTGAACCCATGACCAAGCCAAAACTAGGCTCTGATACCAATTGTGGGGTACATTTGCCGTTGCACCAAAAGCCATGACTATTAGTGAACATGGAACACCACATAATTAACCACCTGTGGGAAGGGGAGCACGTCGCATCACCCAACAGTTAAAAGTGAAAAATATTGGCAAAATTAATATATCAAAAGAGAGCAACAAATTGGTCTACTCTACACTTCTGAAAGCAGAGAGGTAAAACAAAAGGCTTACAAAGCAAATAGAAAAGTTACAGGTAGACCTTGAAAATTTGAAGGTGAAGGAGAAAGCAGCATACAATATGTTCAAAGAATTGCAAAATAGGATAAAGAAATCTTCTCCTACAAAGGCAATTATCCAACAAGAAAAGATGAATGAAAAAGTGCAAAAATTGACTAAAGAATTGGAAGAGTGCCAAAAAAGACTTCAACATGAACAAGCCTCTATGCACAGTTGTTCAAGTCTATAGAGAGTAATGCATAGGTCAATAATAAATTGAAAATTGACCTAGACTCTACTATCAAGGAAAATAATAATTTGAAGATTGAATTGGAGAATGAAAAGAAAAATTCAGAGTCTAGGGCAAGGATGATTTTTAATTTGCAAAAGGAATTGGAGAATGAGAAGAAAAAAGAGGAGTCTAGTGTAAACACAATCCATAATTTGAATAAGCAATTGGAGAATATGAAACAAAAAGAGGAGTCAACTGCAAAAACTATCAGTGATTTGAAGAAGGAATTGGAGAATGCAAAAAAAATGGAGTCTAGTGCTACTGCAAGCACTAACACAATCCACCATATGAGGAGAGAATTGAAGAATGCAAAGAAAAAAGAGGAGTTAGCTACAAAGAAAATCCTCGATTTGAGAAAGGAATTGGAGAATGCAAAGAAAGAGGAGTCTACTCAAAGACTCCATGATTTGAAGAAGGAATTGGACAGTGCGAAGAAAAAGGAGGAGTCCATTGCAAAGACAATCCATGATTTGAAAAGGGAACTCAAGGATGAGAAGAAAAAAGAGTTAACTACTGCAAAGAAAATCTAAGATTTGAAGAAGAAATTGGAGGATCAGAGGAAGATAGCAACTAATTGGAAAGGGCAACTAGAGGAAATATAGAAAAAGAGTGAAAAAGAGATGTCTGAAATGAAGAAAAAGATGGAGAATGTAATGATAGAAAATAGAATGATCTCTTCCGAAGACCATCATGTGAAGGATACTATAATAAACATGGTTAAGCTTATCAAAAAAGAAAATTGGGACAAAATAATGAAGAACAATGATAGTTTGTTTGAATGGATTGATTTAAATAGCAATTGTAGACTTCTCTTTGAAAATGTAAAAAATGATATTGTGGGTAAAAGACAAATCTTCACTAATTCCTTAAAAAATATTTCTAATTGAATTTTGAATAAAGTAAAGAGATACAGTGACAAGGATTTGGCAAACCATGGAATAAACAATAGCTTGGATGCCTCTGTAATGACCATTGAAGTCTATCACAATTGTCAACAAGTAACAGAAATAGCTAAAGCTCTCAAATCTGCTTCCAAAGACTTGATGAAGATGAATAACATTATACTGAACTTGCTGACTATTAGATTACCAAATCTAGCTAACTCAGATGGTAGATTCATTAGAAAATAAAATTACATGAAAAAGTTGCAAGACAACATGAATTTTGATTTAGGTAGTTTGCCTAAGGAAACCACTCTAGAAAGAATTGCAAGTTGCATCAAACTACTATCAACAATGAGTGAAGTTATAGATAAATTCCTTGATTCATGTAAAACTATCTCTCAAAATTATTCATTGTTGATGAGGTTACAACTATATAGCAACAAGCTCAAACAAATGGAGCTTCCAAATGATGCAGAATGGAGTGCACTAAAGAAATTCATTGAAGCTAGGTCATCTTCTCAAACTAAAACTATTATTGTTGCTATCAGTGGTAGTCATAGCTGATAGCACTAAGAAGTAACAACTTAGTAAGTTATAGTACTATAATTATTTTGTTACTTGTTGCTCTTTAATTTTAAATTTTGGATTTAATTTAAACTTTGTTTAATATTAATTGTTATAGGAATCAAGAGCAAACATATCAGGATAGTTGGGTAGTTAGGCACTGGCATACTATTACTACACATAGCAGATGGAAAAAATTTCCCTACTACTTGAAAAAATTATACAATTGGCAATGTGATTGTACACACAATGTATTATGTAGTAATAATCTGATTATATATACAATTACAAACTGACCTACAACTATTGTTGCTCCCTTGTATCTGCGAAAGGAAATTTAGAGTCATTTCAATTTGACATTGAGTCATTTGCAAAGGGTTGTAATTGTTTGTAATTGATAATTATTAAATGTATTATGTTACAAGATGATTTATAATTATAAATTATAATACAATTTTTTAAAAATAGAGCTTATTCTATTAAATGCATTATGTTACAATTTCATAAAGAAACTAGAATCAATGAAAATCTCAACATATTAAAAAATACAATCAATGAAAATCTCAACATGTAAGTTTGTAACATCAACATGTTCAAAATAAATAAATTTAAGCATCTATAAAGGGACAGTGAATGAAGGCTATAAATTAACTTCTACAAACATGTTACATAATTAATTAGTAGGTAGAGTGTTAGATCAGAGCTACCAGCCTACTACTTGACTCACATAGAAGTTAGAACTTGAGGTTGAGAAGCTACTGTAATTGTCATTCCACTTAGACTAGCTCAACATCACTATCATTAGAATCCTCCTCATTTATTACATACAACATTTCATTGTTTGTTGTGTTTTCTTTAGATTCACTGTCAGCGTCAGACTCACTATGCATGCCAAAGTAAACATCATCTTCATTGCTTCCAATATCAGGATATGAACCACTGCCACCTCCACTACCACTACCACTACCACCACCACTACCACTGCCACTTGGGTTTGAAATGTTGGCAATCCCTCTTTTTTACATTGGTTTCTCCAAATGCTGACAACCTTATTATAAGGGAAATTTTCTACCTCATACCTAGAATTATAGAGCCTCAAACAATTATCCAATTTTTTGTCTAATTTGTTTCTAACCTTTGACTTCAGGAAGCCCAAAGTACTGAAAAATCTCTCATCCTCCACTAAACTCAACATCATTGTCAAACATAAATTGGTAAGCTTGAAGTATTCTGGTATTGCCTCTCTCAATTGATTGCTCTCACCAAGGTTTTTCCAAAGCTTTGTTACCGCTCTCTATTCATTTGGGTTCTCCATAAGAGCATATTGTTCCCTCATTATGTTTGCAAAAGAATATGATTGATCTGTTAGTCGAGATTCATCTAAAATTCCATTTATAGTGACTCCATTGATTACTTTAGGTTTGCAAAAATGCTAAATCAAAGCTATCATCCTTCTTCAAAAATTAGTTAGATAGTTTAGAGACCAATATTGTGGAAAAACAATTGACATTGCTTCAAGTAGTTCCTCTGGAGGGAATTGAATCTGATTTCTGAGGAAAGATTGTAGTAAACTCACTTGAAAAAGTCAAGCATAGAGCCTTTGATCTTCTTGAAGTCTTCACTTATAACATGTGAAAGTACCTTCTCTAGTACCGATTCAACTTCACTTCCTACTTCGTTGGGGTTGGAATCAGGGTTGATGTGGGCACAGTACTACATTGGTATGTCAACTCTACATACCCTAGCATATACCTCATCATTTACACCAATATGTAAAAAGTTCCTAGGATTGTTCAAATCTAAGATTTCTAATCACTTTGCAAACTTTGTTTCATCTAATGGTATTAATCGGTACAGAGTATCCTGGCTACTACATGTTATTTTACGTAGCTTATTATATTCTGCAATATACATAGCTCTTTTTTGAACCTTTTTTTATAATATTTGTCATGTCCTATAGCTTGGGGAGAATAGATGCTAAAGTTAAGAGTACCTTAACATTAGTTAGACTTGAATATAGCCAAGGGAATCTGTCTCACACAGAGTGGATTAGTCCAAGAAATGATAGCTATTCAGACATTACTCGATGTGTTGGTCCATCCAAAGAGATCCATCTAGTATCATTGTATTTAAAAAGTTTCCTCCCATTAGTAAGTCCTTCAACAAAGTGTTGAAATTCCTAGACTTGTTTTGGAGATTGATAGAAGTATTGGTAAATCTCTTTGATTATAGATTCCACTTTACTTACACAACCAAAATTGCTGACAATTCCAAAAGCTAGATGCATTCGATGGGTTATGCAATGAATGGGAATAGCGTAGGGTGCCAAATCATTCTTGATCTTTTTGTGAAGATTGCCTTTATGACCTTGCATAACCGAAGCTCCATCCGCTTCAACACACACCAACTTTTTGGCAATATCCATGCTATCCAAACCTCTAGATTCAATTAGAGTAGTCTTTAATAATTCATATAATTTTTTAGTTGTCACACTACGATTCAATTTAGCAACAGATAATAGAAATGGTTGATGAAAAATATTTTTTATAGTATAAACATGCATGCACACCTAGGAAGTATTATCAATTGCTGAAACTTCATCTAGAGATAATGCAATGAAGTTTGAGTCTTTTATTTTTTCCTTCATATGTTCTTTTTCAACCTGTGCAAGACATCTAGCCCATTCCCACCTATTGTTTATTGACTAGTGACTGTTCGGATAGTTTCGAGTTTTCAAAAAGTGTAATAAGGAAAGAATTGAAGGGTAGTCCATCATAGGACATCCTTTACTCAATATATAAAAGACCACACTTAATTGAATTAATTTTTCCATATTTTGCAATTCTGTTTCTTTTCCAATGAAATCTTCAATGGAACCTTTTACTACAGAACACTTCTCCTGTAATTGCTGGTGTAACTCATATATTTTGAGATTCCTAATATTCAAACAGTTATCCTTTGTTTTCAAAGTTAGCATATATTTTTCAACTCCATATATAAATTCCTTCTTGTAAACTTTACCGACATGCTTTTCTTTGGTATCAATTTTAAGTTGCAACCTCTTCTCCTTATTTGTTATCTCTATGCAAATCTTACATTTGCATTCTACAAGAGGCTCATCATCAATTGGATTGGGTATTGGTTCAATGAACCAATAATTTTCCACCTATTCTAACTGAAAATTCCTTTTGGACAGATCCCAGCGAGATTGATCTTTCATCGATTCCAAATTTCTTTCCCCTTTTGTGCATGAACATAATTTATGGAATCAATTTTTTTTTTCTCATCTAATTGGTCTGAGATTGACTCCAACTCTATAATCTCAGTTTGTGACTCCCTACTTAGGGGAAGTGCCTCCAAATCATGTTCAAGTTTTTCCTTGACTAAGATATCAGGTTCACCAACTTGAACTTCAATATGGTCTGAGGGTCCAACTTGTGATGAATCTCCTTTTTCAATAAGCACTGGAGATCTAACTTGTGAATCTTGTAGGTTGCCAATATTTTCACCACCAAAATATGCCACTATGGATTTGTGTTTTGGTAATGGTGGCCTCTCTTGGCTTTCAAGGATCCTACCGAAACCCCTGTTACCCCTCTTGTTTGACATGAAAAATCGATAAAGGCTACAAAAATATATCAACTTAATTGTTGAACAAAAGACTCAACTACTTGGACTACATATAATAACAATAATATGATTCATTCTCAAAAAATAGGTACTACTACTATGGTACTATAGTCTATGGTACTACCCAATATAATTCATAAACCTATAGGCTATCTTAGCATGTGAGATGTCCAGTCACTAGTGGACATTAGATAATAAAACTAAAAAAAAACTAGTACCACTATACTAGTGATCCAGTACCATTGTTGACATAAAAAATAAATTAAAATCACTTGCATTTTACAAAAATTAGGGTCCACGAGTCAATGGTCAATGCACTCAACACTCTAAAAGTTCAGCATCAATCAGAAATGCCAGTCTCTAGACTAGAAAATAGAAAATTTTGTAGAATAATAATATCTTATAGTCCAATCTAGGTTGGCGAATTAGGTGTGATTAACAAGTGAGAATGTCAAATATAGGCAAAATGCACCTTCCTATGCAAGCCCATAGTAGGAAACAATTGGCTAAATGGGGCTGGTGGTCGACACATGTCAAGAAAATGGTTGGCGACACCCAACCCAAGGGAAAATTATTTGGTTGTAGTAATGACAAAAGAATGTGGGCCAATAAGAAACAACATGCAAAGGCTGGCGATATTTTTAAAATAAATGTATCCAAAATGTATATTATATTGGCAATTGGACTGATCTTTTTGACCCATCATGTGATAACTAATGGGTGACTACCCTAGATGTTGGACCCAAATTTGATAAATATTTGAAAATGCGGTTGATCTGCATTGCATGCGCTATTCACCAAATGAAAATTGACCCGTCAGATGGGATCACCAAAAGGTGAAGATTCACCACTAAAGTGATATCCATGGAGAACCTTGTCAAGGGAAAATTTACATAGAGGATTATTCTCAAATATATGAACACTAGTTAAGGTGGAGTACAAGAAACACTCATTTCTAGAGGCTCACTATTGAAGGGTTTATTTCCCAAAGAAAAAATGATCACTATCAGAGGGATTACTTCCAAAGGATAAGAGAGAATAGATTCACCATTAGTATACAACTTTAGCACCACTTCAATATCTATGATCACTTTTGAATCACTTCTTCCACTAGGTAACACACTAAAGTTTACACTACACTTCACACTTAACTTATGCAACAAGTCCTATTGGGAATAACAATATATCATTTAGTGGAGTTACATGTTTTAAATGCAATAAATTTTGACACATTTCTAGAGATTTTAGATCACAAGTAAATCAAAATGGACCATGATATGAAATTTCAATTTTTACACTGTACAAGTGTAATAATCTAGGGCATAAAACTAGATTTTACAGATTTCATGGATTTGTAAGCAATAGAATAATGCCTAATGTTAGAAGGAATAAGTAAATCTGGCTAAATGGTTAGCTTAAAATATTAAACATTAGAACTCAAATCACTGTGTGCATCGTTAGTTGAATGGATCTCTATTTTAAAAGTTTGGACTATCTATTTCATTTACCTTGGAGATCATGTCCCAAATATTTACAACTTCCCTTACACCAACACAAAGAAGATGATAGGCAAGAGCCTACAACACAATGGTAACTTGTGAGCCTCTCATGTGGGAGGTCTTGGGTTCAAATTTGCTTAGCACATATAAATAATTAATTACAATAAATAATAATTAATCTAGGCTTTAGCCGTTTACTAATCCAAAAGAAAAACATAAAGAAGATCAATATCCTTTTCTTTATTGTCATTTATTTTAATTCCTTTCTAGATTCTACCACATTAGTTGACAAGGTTTGCATGAGAAACTTGTCATAGTAAATGTCTAAAGGAAATTCCCTCTTTGTGTATTTGGGACCAGTTTTTCCTTATTAACCTCAACTGTCTTTTGACATTAAACCAAATCATTTGTACTAAAATACTATTGAAATAGTTGTATTTGGTTACTATAAACCTATTAAAGAAAAAAAATGGGTAAATCATTTTCATTGGATCTCTTACCTAACTAAGCCCACACTTTCCCTTGACTATAATCAAGGCAATAAAACCATCCCATGTGTGCACTTGCAAACTGTTAGATAAAAAAATGAAATGTTTTTTTTTTTTTTTTTTTTTGTATCCTGACAATGTCAAAATTTTGGAAATAAACTTAATTGTCGTCAAAATTGTGATGGAAACCGTAAGTTTTGTCAAAAATTTGAAAAAAAAAATTAAGTTTGGTCAAAAGTTCAACCTTGTTCAAATCATATTATTAAAAAAAGTGGATTTGACAAGCCAACTTGGCATGTCGTCAGAAAAATTGGTCAAAAATGGAGCCCTAATGTACTATTTTTGGCACAAATTATGTCATTCTTCATCAAGTCTTAATCTTTCTCATATATAATTTTTATCATTCTCTTTTCCCTCTACATACTATGATTATACAGAGTGCTCCAACTAACATGAATTATTTTTCTAACCCTTGTCGTAGTTTTTATTCCAATTCTACTCCTTAGGTGTCCCATGTGGTACTCCTAAAATTGGAAAGAACAAAAAGGACATTACACATGTTCAATATGGTTATAAGAAAAGACCTAAAGATGACCCCCCGATAGACTATGGTGACTCACATGTGGAAATTGGTGAAGGTTGTAGGTTCTCTAATAGGATTTATTTAAATCCAAGGAAGAAGCAAATGGTAGTTGGAAATATTGATTTTGATGAGGAGGATATGGGTTATGGGTCTAAGGATGATATTGATTTTTTTGTAATGGTCAACTTCTATGATGAAGTGGGAGATGAGCTAGAGAAATCCATAATAGAAGTGATGAAAGAAGCTAAGAATCCATGTGTACCTAAACCAAAGAAGAGATTGGTATGAATAAGCATTAATGAGCATACTAATAAGGCTATTGATGAACATGACACAAATCAATTCTATAACACAGTTGGACAACTAGATTTCCTTATAAGTGGAGTACAAATCACTTTAGATGCTACACCTAAAGAGAAAGTTAAGGAAAATTGGAAGAAAATATTGAAAATACAACTGATATAGGTGATATCATGATAGAGGTAGTTGATATTGTAGAATATATAAGTGACAATGATAAGGAGTCAGACTAGAATGAAAATTAGAATAAAGACCAATGATAGAAGGATACAGATATAGATCAAATAGGATTGACATGTATGGAAAATGAAGATAAATATTCATTTCCCATAGTAGATGATGATATTAAATTAGAAACTTAATCCACTATTCCTAAATAGATATTAGATTAGAAATGGGATGTCAGAGTTGAGAAAGGAAAGATGATTCCTACACCTAGCACATAATAACTTCTCTTCAAACATAATTTGAAAGTATCATTCTAAGTGATGATATCACTAAATTGGTGAAATGAGAAATGGTTGTAGATGCATTATTGAAAATATCATTAGTTTCTTATGTTAAGAAAAAATAGAAATTAGATAAGAAATCATACTTGAGAAAGCCTTGGATAGAATTTAAAAGACCTTACCTACACCTACACCATTATAAGGCACTAACATTGCAAATATCTTGAATAAGGCAATTGATGATTTTGATACTCATTATGCTAAATTGTCATAAACTAATAGAGTTTGAGAAGAAAGAGAGTTTGAGTATGCACAATTCAACAAAGTTTGTATGAACATAACTTATGACATCCAACTGATAGATGAGCATAAACAGAACATTAGGGGATGTGTTGAGCAAGATAAGAAGATCTATATTTTTTGTATCAGATCAAATAAGTATGCATAATATGTCACTAAATGCATCAAGGAGGATGAGAAAAAGCTAGAGAAGCTAGCTATAGATTTTGAGAAGAAAGAAATTAGTGCCACTAAGATGGATAGAATAGTTAGCAAGACTAATGAGACTATCAATGTAATTTAGAGAGACATGGATAGAATATGAGGAATAATTACTTTGTTTCTAATTTGTGTAACTCCAAAGTTGGATATACTACAAAAAGAACTCAAGATATTAGAATCCACAAAGAAAATCTACAATTCATTCACACCTTTGGACCCTAATGGAGAATAGATATTAATGTTAGAATGATTAGAATAACTGAGAGGGGGTGAATCAGATGTCCTTAGGTCCAGATGCACCTTAAACTTTTAACAACTTCAAACAACTTAATCAAACTCATAAAACCACTTGGTCAATATAGAAAATATCAATAATTCAACTTATTCATATCAACACCTAGATCTTTATTTTTGTGCTAGCTGAATTGCGTAAAAATATAATAGCAAACAACATAAGACATGAAAACAACATTCACACAAGTATTACACTAGGATTTAATGTGGAAACCCAATTCAGAAAAAACCATCAAGTAACATGCTACCACTTTTTCACTTCTCTGAAGTGAGCTTAGTTAAGAGCCAACCCTGTCAAAGGTTTCAAAACACATCGATAGGTGTAGCCCTATTAAATGATTTAATCACCCTATTAGTAGTAGCCTTATTAGAGTTCTTCAAAAATATCCCATTAGAATGTCACGTTGATTAAAGGGTTTACAACATGATTGCTAGGTCAGCCTTGACTAAAAGATTTTTACTACTACAATGGTTAGAAAGTAATAGCTAGGTTGATCTAATAAATTAAAACTTGCTTTGCATATTTAGATATCAATTCAACTCATTCCTAGTTCATTGATTGGTCTTTGACACATTCTCCATCTCTGATTTGCTTAACAACACCTCAAACAATCTCAATATCACCAACTTCTCACTTTTTCTCTAAAACTCTTGTTCTTCCACTTATTCTTCACAAATTTGCTAGTAAAATTGTACAACATCTCATATTCCTCCTTAAATAGATAGGTTTAATAATTTTCTACTTAAACATAACCGTTGATCTTAGGGTTTGATCAGATTAATAAAATATGTCCATCATTTTGTCTTTCTTCTTCTTTCCTTAAGACTTTTGGAAACTTCTCATTGAATCTTTGAGTTAGGTGTTGATCTCATTTTGGTCTTGACATATGAGTGACAACACACTTAAAGTCATTACTTAACAATACTTTGTGCATGCCAAGTAAGTAGTGTATGTCGAGCATAATTAGTTAGATAATACATGCTAAGAAAAATGGATAGTACATATCGAGCACCAATATGTGCTGAGTCACTCTAGTGATGAGAAAGTTAATACATGCTAAGTGATTTTGATGCCAAGTGAATAGTGGATGCCGAGTCATTTAGAGGTTGTATTATAGTATTGAAGATATAGTGGATGTTAAACATTAGAGGCTTCAAGTGTTGAGTAAATAGTTTTGGACATAGTTGTTTGTAATGGCACAAACTCCTATGTAAACCATTTTGGGCTGACTTAATGATTGTTTTGTGATTCTAAATGATAAGAACAAATCTATATTGAGAATCCCTATGCATTGTATGCAACCAATCAGATAAAGGGATGAATTAAGTAGAAATATGGGTGAATCACAATTGTTGATTGCTACCTAACCTTAGGTCACCTAGGTCTTTTTAAGAAGGGAAAACCCCAAAGAGTTTATGGGTGGACAGAGAAGTTTGCATGTGTAGATAGAGAATTCAAGGTGAATAAGGAGTTGTGAGAAAGGATATGAATTGCAGAATCAATTAGAGAGAATAGAGGAAAGTAGAGAAAGGATAGAAGCAATACATCTAATTAGGAGTATCAAGTATACATTCAGAAAGAGATGATATGATATCTAGCAAAGAGGTGCTAATCAAAGGATCAAGGCTGAGACATTCTACTGAGTGAATTAGTAAAATCTCTTAACCAAGTAGTCCTAATAGGCTTTCTAAATCCTTTAATAGGGTCCTTAATTTTTTGTAGGTTTAAGTCCTTTAACCAGGCACACTTCTAACAGTATGTTGAAATCCTTTAATAGGGTAAGATTTAACAATCATTGTAAGCCTTTCACAGGGAAGACCTTTCATAGGGTAGATCATATTTTATGATCAAATATTGTAACCTTCATTACATACACTTTACAATTGTAGTAGTGAAGATTTGTAGGTGTCATCCCCACCCCAGTTTTACCTTCTCATTGGACAGTTTTTGCATAAACAAATATCATGTGTCATATGTGTTGAATGTTTATTTGTTTTCATGCTATGGATGAATATGTTTAGTTTGGTATTTCAATTTACATGCAAATTGTGAGATGGATGTGTCATGAATATTTTAATGGATAAATTTTTGAAGAACTAATTCAACCCCCCTCCCCCCCCCTCTCAAAGTTTACTTTCCCTATTATATTTCCAACAATTGGTATCAAGGCCTTGTTCTCTAGAAAGGAAAGCTTTGCAACTTTGAGGAAATATCTTGAAGATGGAAGTCTACAAGTTGGGAAAAGTCATTGAGAACAAGAAGATTTAAGTCCAACTTGCCCTACATCAGTTGAATGAAGTAAGAGATGATTTGAAACACTTATTAAAGAGAAGAAAAGAGATAGCTAATGAGGATAATGACACACATTAACAAGAGGAGGATACTACTGAATTATTTGCAGATGGAAACCCAAGTGAGTTTGATGTAACAGTTGCATTAATGATGGAAAAGAATGGTGCCCTAATTGAAGAGGTCAAAAATCTTAAGATAGAAAAAGAAGTCCAATCAGTATTGCTATGTGAGGTGACTGAATAGAAAAATAAACTTGAGGAAGAAAAATTCATGATTGAAGATGACAAAATGATACTAACCAAAAGATTGGAAGAGAAGACATCAAAGGTACAAAGGATTGTTAACATGTAACTGGAAATAATGAGTCAAGTGATGATTTCCAATCATGAATTGAATGGTAAGGACATTGATATCACAACCTTGAAATTACAGTATGAACAACTGAGAAATGATCTTAAAAGAGAAAAAGAATTGCTGAAAGTTTCAAAAAACCTAGTAAAGCCATCAAGTACTTTGAGAAATTGATGAGATCTCCTAGATCTAACAATGATACTATTTGATTGGGATACATCAACACTAAGGAAGGAGAATCATCTAAAAGTGGTGAACAAAGAAGCAACAAAGGTAAGAACTAAAAACCCACTTGTCATAATTATGGAAAGTTAGGTCATATAACAAAAGTTTGTAGGAGCAACAATACAAATCAAAACCCTGGGTAGAAATTCATAGGTTACTATCATAAGTGTAACAAGCAAGGACATCAAGCACATGAATGTAGGAACAAGACTTCAAGAAAACAAATATTTGAAGGATATTGCCACAATTATCACAAGTATGGACATTTTAGCATATGAATGCATATGTAATGCCAAGTGGACATGTAACAAGCAAACAAAGGTATAAGACAATGGAAAACCCTATAATTAGGATTACAATACAAGGTATGGCTATTACTATTTTCAAGAGTATGGACATGTTGGTGAGAATTGCATAAGAACACATTTTAGAAGTGACTATAGTAGATGGTTGAGTCAAACTACATGTTTTAGTTGCTTAAAGACTATTCATGTGAGTAAAAATTGTCCAACAAGGTCAAAGGCACCTAGCAATGAATTCAACAAAGGAATTGATGTTGAGAAATTCAATATACAGATGAATAAGACATGGAAGAAAAGGGAATATTGCATCACATCAAGTTCAATTGAGGTCACTTCATCTAATGGATCAAGGGATCACATCAGCCCCAACTAGGCAATCAGAAGGTATATGAGACTAATATTTCACTAATATATTTTACATCAGTTCTAAGGATCTAAGTTTTGAAAAGATTATATATGGGTGACTTAAGATGCAATGTATTGGTCATAACTTGGAAGAAATATATAAGTTTTCTTAGTTTCCACAGTTGTTGCTAAGTGAAAATGAAATTTTAGTTGATGACAAGCTATTAAGGGTGATAGTGTTGGTTGAGTTCATTGTGGTTGCTAAGCATAGTAGAAATCATGTGTAAGCTGAGTGAGTTGAAATTTATATGATAGCCAAGCTTACAGATGTGTAAACATTGAGCATTTATTGCCAAGTTTTAAGGGTTATATGGTCAATTTTCAATTTTTTTGCATTCATTTGAGATTGAAGAGAGCACAAAGAGAATAAGGTGAACTAAGAAGAATGATTCAAGCATTTGTGAACTAGATTCAACTGCTACTTGTCATTAATCATTAGATTCATAAGGTATTTATTGTGTGCCAATTTATAATGTCTAAATTATCACAAACCCTAGTTATTTTAAATGGCATCTAGCTCTTCTACTTCTTTTAAGAAGGAAGGAAAAGAAGTTTTGAATGTTCAATTAATAAGAAATGAGATTAAACAACCACCCGTCAAAGCTATTCCTGAGATTTCATACAAGGGAGATCCAAATGGTGTGTTATCAATGATACCACCACAGGTTTTGATGATACAAGATGTAAGATGCTACACTTGTAAGGTCGAAAGTGTTGGAGACATGGAAATTAGAGATTTGTATGGAAAGCTATGTGTAGATGGAGTGTTGAATGAGGAAATCAAGATTGTAGAGAGAAAAGGGTTAACCCATGCCCTAGATTTTCCAAATGTATTCAAAATGAAATGGATTAAGATTGTACTTAGCTAAATACATGATCATTTTGTATGGTTGGAAAATGGCCCTACCAAGATCACAAAAATGATCATTTAATGAGTAACAGGGTACCCTACCCTAGATAGACCTAAGACCATGTGAAGTGATGCTAAGGAAGTAATTGAGAAGAATAAAGGGGTTGTATGGAACAAAAGAGGGATGACTATAGTGAAAATTTTAGATCTCCTAATTGCATTTGTAGTGAGAATAATTACTCACAAGTTCTTTCAATCTAGCAGATTGAATAGTGTGTCATGTATGGCTATGGATTTAGGCTACAAGATAGTGAATAAGGATCACTCTTATGACCTTTCTGAGTTACAACTCGAAAAGTTATCAAAAAACTTGGGAGACATAAGAAAGACAAAGAGTGCACAATGCAAATTTGGTTCATTACTAGTTTACACATTCTTTTATGTGTAGAATGTTGGAAATCTAATTGAAAGGATCATTGTTGAGAAGAAGAAAGTTGGTTGATAAAGAATGTTTTCAATCATTATTTTGTCATTGATGTCAAACTTGCTATTTTCTAGAATGACAATTGCTTATAAGTGTATATGAACAATGTTAGTATGCTAATATAAACAAAATTTAAATAAAGCTTCTACAAACTAAACAAAATTCATAAACTTCAAGATAGACTAAGATGAGTTCTCAATTGAGAATATGAGCCATTAATGGGCTCTCTCAATGAGAAGCTCTCTTGTTGAGTAGCTTTGTCTAAATAGATAGGATGTATGCTCAAGCTTTATGCTTCAAAAAGAGCTTCAAATGGAGTTGGAATTTGGGTGTGAGTGTATGGTTTTGATGTAAAATGGCTTCTCAAAATGGCATTATGCCTTTACTTTATGGATTGTGTTATTTTTCAAAGAGGAAGGATCCAATTTATAGGCAAGAGGCTTGAGGGATTGAGGGCTAAGATACAAGGATGGGAAAAAGCTCATGGAGGGCTCAGATTGCATGAGAGGAGAGCACATGGATTATGCTTCCTTACAACCAATCAGGGAGTGACACATGTCACAGGGTGAGAGGATGGAGAAAAGGGGAAGGATGAGTCAACAAAAGAGGTTCAAGGGATAAAATCTTGATAAAGACCCTCATAATGACTTGTAAGAGCAATAAAAGGGCTTGGAAGAGTCATTTATGGCCTAGTGGGCTTCATAAAGTTTTATGGTTGAGATATTTTGAGGGAGATGAGAGAAATTTTGACTTGGGCTTGATTAGGAGGGTTTTAAGTTTTCTTAGGATTATGCAAATGATTAGAGGATGGATTAGGATGGTTTAGGATTAGCTTAAGGATAGGCAAGTGGATGGAATTTAATGAGGGTGGGTGAAGGAGGAGATATTTGTTAACTTTGGCTTGGGTTAGTCAGTTTTAACCTATTTTTAGGGAATGTGACAAGGTTACGAGGGGATTAGGATTAGGTTTAAAGACAACTTCTAGAAGAGTCTAGACTTTGGATGAGGATATAGACTTTCTAGAATAGTCTAGAACTTCCTAGGATGAGGATGAAGACTTTCTAGAAAAGTCTTGAACTTCTTAGGATGAGGATAAATTAGATTTTAAGGAAATAAATAAAGTTTTATTTATTTCAAGGGTTTGGGTTGAGGAGATATTTATTAAAACTTTTTTAATAAACATGAGGATTAATATTTAATCTTAATTAAATATTTTGAGTTGGGATTAGGGATAGAAAATGATGAGATTAGCCTTTAATCAAAATTAAAGAAGGATTAGAAGATTTTGGAAGAGGTTAGTGGTCTTAAGGAAATTGGCCAAGTTTTGGGCAAAAAATAAATTTTTTATTTATTTTGGGTTTTTTGGTCAATTTATTAATTAAATAATTAATAAATAAGGAAATAATGTTTAAATAAGATTTAAACATTTTTGGGAGGGATTCCTTAATTAAATATTTTTAATTAAGATAAAGGGATTTAATGGCATAAAAATTAATTAATTAATTAATTAATTAATTAATTAATAAATGATGATGTCATCATGACTTTTTCAGAAAATAAAAAATATTTTATTTTTTAAAGGTTTTTAGATGTCTACATTTTGACCCTCTTTGATGTGATGCTGTAAGTGGCATGGCATCAAAGATAAGAAAATAAGATGCCCAAGGCTAGAGCAGAAGAGGAGAGAATGGACTGTGAGATGCCCCCTCAAGAAGGCGGTGGGGAGAGAAAGCGAGGCTTGATGGCTTCTTAAAAAGTACAAGAATCTCGGATGAGCAAGGAAACTCATATTGACAAAGAGAAGGGGCTGAATTAGCTCAAACTCTCACTATGGGAGAATGATAAAGGAGAATCAGATGCACAAGAGGAAGCAAGCTTAATACTTTAGGGAAGGTGGAGGATGAAGGAGCAGAGCACTATAAAAAGGAATCTAGGATAGGGAGATGGATGAGGGGATTATAAAGCTAATGCAATAGGATTTCAAAGAGTCAGATTGGCGGAAGATGGGTTTCGGAGATCCCTAGGACTAGGATTGTGGATCTTGAAAGAGGAGGCTTGGTGGATTGATTTGGATTGGTGGATCCCTAAGACTAGGATTGTGGATCCCTAAAGCTAAAGGTGAGGAGTGATTCAAAGAGATACTAATGCATAAGCTAGGGTAGGAGAGATGGATGTTGGATATGGATGGGGGATAATGGAGATGAAGGAAAACTATTGAAGCTTTTTGAGCGAGGGGATACTTCAAAGAGAAGTACCACCATGTAGTTGAGCACTAGATTTGCTATAGGATTGTTGGTTAATTTCCAAGGTTACCAAGAACATCAAGGCCTTTTCACCAACTGTCCAGAGGATTGACAAACTGACTCAAAACAAACACACAAGGATTGCCCCAGTATCACACATGAATCCCAGAGGAAGCAGTGTGGAAATGACACTGGGTAACCCACAAGTAGAAAAGAAATTAAGCAAAAGACATGATCAAGACCTTACGCTCTGATTGCCCCATTCGCAGTATACCATGATATGGAAGATCATGACAACCTTGAGGAGGGAACAAGTAGATTGCTTGGAAAAGATATTTCAAGACCCAACAGGGAAGAGTCCAAATCAAAAGAAAGTGAAAATCCAAAAGAGAACCATTTGCCAACGAGATGGGTAGGACGAGGTACTAACGGACCAAGATTAGACATGAGGAAAGCTATATCCTACAAGGACCTATCAAAGAGCACCTAAGCTAGTGGATTTGGATGAGTGATGCGTCTGCAAGCTGAACTAAGAAAGATAAAACTTTGGTGATAGGAAATCTAGCTAAAGGATGCATTGGAATAGCTAACCAAGATGTGTGATGGGTGCAAGATGCTGATCAAGGATGAACTGACATGAACGTTGGATATATACAATGGTACTAAGATAAAGAGGATGTACAAGCTAACGGACCAAGATATTTACAAGCTAAAGCTAAACAAGATAGTTACAAGCAAGAAAAAGCTCAGGATGATAGGATAGCGAAATGGTTGGATTTTGTGCAAGATTCAAAAGCTAAGGATGGGGTGATAGCGAAAGATATGGATTTGGCAGGATGCATCCAATGATGATGAGAGATTTTGTGACCAAGGATAGCTAGAGGAGCAAGATGAGATGGCTAGATAGGATGGTAGATAGCTAGGATTATGATGGATATAAAGAGATGACATTGGGTTTGCATGAGGATAGCCTAGAGCTAGATACCAATGACAAGGGAGGATGGACAAGAAAAGATCTCCAAGGAATATAGTGCCCCCAATTAGAAGATAATATGCGGAAGGAGGTCTTATGATGGATGTGATAAGATTCAAGCTAGGATGGAAAAGAGAAAGGTTCTAAGGAGATGGATGATAGCTGGGATGATTGGCTGAAGCTGCAGAAGATTACTGGATGGTGTGAGATGGAAGCTGGAGGATGGAGGATAGGTGTATAGATTGGAAGATGGATTTAGATGTCAAGAGATGACCAAAAGCATGAGGGTGATAGGCTAAGCTAGGGATGGCGGGATTACGCATGACGCTTGTTTTCCAAGTTTTCATTATGGTACTTGTCCAAGGTGCTTGAATTGCCAAGTTTTCACCAGTGGATGCTTTATTTTTCTTTATTTTTTTGACTTTTTGACTTTGGACTTATCTGGAATGATTTTGGCTTTCTTCAGCTATTTTGGCTATTTTGGAATTTTTCACTAGCTATTGGAATGTTCAATTTTGTTGCTAGCTGTTGGTACACCAGATGTGTGATTTATGCAATAGATTGGATTAGATGGGATTGATGGTAGGAGATGGAGGGATGAAAAGGTTGGAAAGGATCATGAGATGGGGATGCTTGTAAGAGCAACACTGGCACATGTTGGGACGGGTGTGAAAAGAGAATATGGGGGATAGATGGTAGATGCAGGCATGATGGAGGATTTGTGGAAGCGTGCTTGGGGATATAGGCACCCAAGATGGAGTTAGGAGATGGGGGACATGAGTCACTAGATGGAGGATTAGCAATGGTGGATGCCATTATGCATTGGGTTTCAACTTTTTTCTTTGGGATCCACATGGTTTTGGTTTTTCTTTTCATAGGTGTTTGCATTATTTTTCATTCTTTGATTGGATTTTTTCTTTTTGGAGTATGTCTTTTAGAATAGACATATGATTGCCTAGGATGTGG
This sequence comes from Cupressus sempervirens, assembly GCA_028749045.1. Lineage (NCBI taxonomy): Eukaryota > Viridiplantae > Streptophyta > Pinopsida > Cupressales > Cupressaceae > Cupressus > Cupressus sempervirens. Next base: position 171,657,458 of record CM053790.1, on the reverse strand, counting down.
ATTTTTAGCTTTATTCATTTTGAAGTTGGCATTTACATTGCTGTGGTAAGCTTTGGAAAGATGGCTAGGAGAAGCTTTGTGAAATGGAGAGGATATGGGAGAGCATGTAGGGGGATGATGATGGATGATGTGCCTCGATATGTGCCTTTTCTGATCTTGCGTAGGAATGGAGGGGAATAGGATTTGAATATTGGCTGATAGGAGGATGGAGGATTATAGATTTTGGGACATAGGGACCCAAAATGGATTTAGTGGATGAAGGGGGGATATGGTAGGTTGTTTTAGGTTGCAAAGATGGTGGAGGGGGGATGACATAATATTTCTTGAAGGAGTGATGGGAGGCTGGCATGGGGGGTTTGGAGATAGGCTTGGTTTGGGGGTGTGGTGTACCAACACCTTTAGATGGTGAGCCTTTGGATACATATCCAAGACCATGAAATCCTAGATTTTTTTGTGAAATAATGGGCTTTATGATTCCTTTCTCTTGTGGTCCTAAACCTTGACCTTGATAATGCCATCGATTGAGCATTTGAACTAGCTGAGGATACTTTTTGCTTGCAGAAAATGGTGGAAGTGCTTTATCAGATGTATTGCAATAGGGAGATACTATTCTTAATTCTTCTGTTGAGAGGAGGCCACTATGGATGAATGTAAGTGAACCAAGAGGGTATATTATAGATGGTGAAATAGCTTGGATAGGTGGTAAGATGGAAGCATGGATTAGAGGAGATGGTAGGATAGGATCTTGATTTAGTTGATGGGATGAAAAGATATCCTACAGTAGAGGAGGTATGGCTTGAGGTTTTGGAGATGGAGGGGATAGTGACTGCACTATGGATGGAAGACATGGTACGATGATATCTTCATTTATGCTTCGGGGGATGTCAACATGCTTTTGTGCAGGATCTTGATAGGATTGGTTTGGAGTGGATGGTGTGATAGGAGGTGAAGGGATGGACTCTTCAAAGGTAGTGGATGGATAGATGGGAGATTCAGTAGTGGAGATGGGTGAGTAGAAGATGGATGCATAAGGTTCATTATGAGAGATTTGGGAAATGCTTGGAGGTGATATGGATAAGATTTGGAGGGTTTTGATAGATGGTGGGATTTTGATGCTTGCGAAAAGTGGAAGGATTTTAAGCAATTTGATGGATGGTATGGGGATGATAGCTATGGGAGATGGAGGTGATATTATGGATGGGGAAGGTTCATCGCTGACTACTTCACATGGTTGGATTAGATGACATGACTCATCAGTTGGAGGAGATGGATTGGCTTGTGGTTCCTCTATAACTTTCCTTGGAGACTTGCATATCAGAAATGGAGATGGAGGATTGATAGGAGTAGCTAGAGTGATGGGGGTGGAAGATTGTAGGCTTGGTTGATTGGGTGATGGAGGAGAAGTTTGGATATCAGATGGCATGACTAGATAGTTTGGAATAACTCTTGGATTTTGGGGGATGGTTGGTGGAATGTTTCTAAGGCTCTCAAGATACCCTTCATAGTCAACAAGATTTTCATCATCATTGGAATAGGAGGTGGTAGGAGTAAGGACAATATGACCAAACACATCATGATAGGTTTGGTACTTCATGCTTTGACGATGAGTTTGATGGGGATGGGGTCTTGCATATGGATGAACACGGAAGCTCATGGTCAGATTTGGATTAAGCTCAGATTTTGGATTGGTTGATGAAGGATTTCCTAGGGAGAGTCAAAGCTATATGACAGACCTAAGGAGGATTGGCTAGAGATTTTTGGCTTTCCTGTGGATGGAAGAATTTAAGGGCATGCTGTCAAAAAGTGAGAGTTTTGCTTTCCTATGTGCTGGATTGGTGGAGATTGTGTCAACTTAAGGATAGACTAATGATCCTATGGGCATGACACGAGATTGACCACTTGTGGATCCCAACCTTTAGCTCAAGGTGATGAGGAATACAAGTGACAAAGCTAGATTACCCTAGACAATGCTCTGTCAGAGGGATAACCTTGGTGAGATTGGTTGATTGGTAGGATTAATTGGATAGAAAATTCTAGCAGAATGACAACAACTCTCTAAATTCTTGGGTGTGATTATGGATTGGGTTGCTAGCTGGCTGGGGGGGATGATTTGGAGAGACTTTGGATTTGGGATTGTTCTAGATAGATTTGGTTGCGGCAGAGGAGCTTGGATGATTTTATGATGAGGCAGTGACTACGCTAAGTATGCCTTCAGCTGGAAGATTTTTTCTTTTTTGGGATTTTGACCAAAGTTGGCAAACATTCATTCAAAAGTTATGAACAAACAAGTAGACAAAATTTTGGAGCAAGCACGTCAAACACACCAACATCCTAGGAAGCTTTCTACAAGGATGAAATTTGTTATAGCTAGGGAGTCCTCGATATACACGAGGTAGGTGAGGCCCAAATCCATAGATGAAACCAAAAAGATGTCACACAGCTGAGAGGAGCGGTAACCCACTTCTCCTCTTTCACTTCTCAAGGGTATAAAGTTCCTTGAGGCTTAGCTCGAGTGACAAAATCTTGATTCCAAGAGAGGTGTCTTTGGATTCACCTCCCGATTTTTATACTCCGCTGGAATGCTAGAGTTGAGGTCATCCCAAGGGGTGATGAAATCCCCAAGAAGGCCTCCTAAAAAGAGAAACAAGGTTTTGGATCCTAATCTTATGCACCCAAGATGGCCTCAAAAGATGACAAGGGGAGAGAAGACTTGGATGACCTTGGGCTAGAAAACACGCTTGTTCCTTTTCCAACTGACTCTTATGTGTGTTGATCTAGACTTTGCAAGCACTCATGTTTAAGAGACAATGTTCAATTCCAACTTTGAAATGTGCTAACAAAGCAAAATTGATCAAAGAATGAATACAAGAAGAAGAGTTGGGGTCAACAAAAAAGTAAACCCGCGCACCCGGAGGCCCTCCATGTCAAGTATCGATTAATTTTCTTTAAAGCATTCAAGAATTGGTGTGATTTAGTTTTAAGCCCAAAATAAAGATGTGTGAAACTCAATTTTCAAGCGCACGCCTGGAGGCCCTCCACGTCAAGATTTGTCCAATTTTTATGCCCAAATGAAGTGTGAGCGAGATTAATGCGCATTCAAGGAATTTTCTAACTTAGAAAAACCACTAAAGACCCAAGTGAGTGGAATTTGATCTTTGTGGAGCACTTAACACCCTCTTAGGTAGACCCATCCCCATAGATGGCACTAAGATTGCAACCAATGGTTAAATTGATGGGTGATTAAAGAGGGTGAGTCCAACTAAAAACTTACTCAAAGCGTCTTTATTAGTTTTTATAACTTAGAAGATTTCAAAAATGTGGATTCTTTTTATGCCCCAAAAGATGATTATTTGATCTATGGCATTCAAGATTGGATTTGTTGTTTTAATCATGCATTCATAAAAAAAACAAACTTGATTTTAATCCATGGCACTCAAGAGTGATTTTAGCAACATGCATTCAAAGACAAGTGATTAAACATTCAAGTTTTTTCCTTTGAGCATTCAAGATTGAGATTTTGTGTGTTATTTTAAAAAATTTGAAGTGCTTTGTTTTAACCTTAGATCATTCAAGATTGTTTTGGACTCAAAAGTGAAAATTTGGTTTTCATTCAAGATTTTGTGTTCTAGTTTGCATATTTTAAGCCCAAAAATGACATTCCTAGATTGTTTTGATGCATGAAAAACCTAAGAAAAATTCAAGATTTTGCAAGAATACATTTGTTTGGAACAAATAACAAAGCTTGTAGGACAATTTTTGGCAACCATTTAGGACTCTTAGTTTTCATGAGATTTTTAAAAGAACTTTAAAATATTTGCAAATGAGGTTCATTTTATCCTTGATTGATGCTTTGAGTTTGATTTAGATTTTAGTGTGCACTTAGTGTTGATTTTGAACCTTTTGAAATGGAAACTTGAAGTTCTTTTTAAATTCCCAAAAATGAAGTGTTCCTAACTTTGCATGAATGCATCTAAAACCTTGATGTTGCAAAGATGCAAATGATTGGATTGGTTTAGTTTCACTTGTTAAAAGATTTTTTCTTTTTTGCAAATTTTTAATTTTTTAATGGATTTAAGTATGATTTGGGGGTTCATTTTAAGCACTAAAAAGAAGTGTGTATGATTTTTCTTCCTTAAAAAAAAAATGTCCAAGATCTCCCACAAGAAGAAGAAGAAGTAGATGGAATAAGAAGAATATAGACAAGAAGAGGAAGAAGAATTCCAAGTTCTTTGTCCACCTATAAGCTTGAAAAATTTGCAAACACTATGAGATAGATTATGAGTTCCTTTTTCTTTTTCATGCTCATGTGGACCTACAAAACCAATTTATACAATCCTACCAATCACAAAAACAAGAAAAATTAGCCAAAATTAGCAAATGACATACAAAACTTGTCTAAAAAAGCTAATGAAGATGACCCATGTGGGCTCCCACTGGGTGTACTAAAATGTATATGAACAATGTTAGTATGCTAATAGAAACCAAATTTAAATAAAGCTTCTACAAACTAAACAAAATTCATAAACTTCAAGATAGACTAAGATGAGCTTTCAATTGAGAATATGAGCCATTAATGGGCTCTCTCAATGAGAATCTCTCTTGTTGAGTAGCTTTGTCTAAATAGATAGGATGTATGCTCAAGCTTTATGCTTCAAAAAGAGCTTCAAATGGAGTTGGAATTTGGGTGTGAGTGTATGGTTTTGATGTAAAATGGCTTCTCAAAATGGCATTATGCCTTTACTTCATGGATTGTGTTATTTTGCAAAGGGGAAGGATCCAATTTATAGGCAAGAGGCTTGAGGGATTGAGGGCTAAGATGCAAGGATGGGAAAAAGCTCATGGAGGGCTCAGATTGCATGAGAGGAGAGCACATGGATTGTGCTTCCTTACAGCCAATCAGGGAGTGACACATGTCACAAGGTGAGAGGATGGAGGAAAGCGGAAGGATGAGTCAACAAAGGAGGCTCAAGGGATAAAATCTTGATAAAGACCCTCATAATGACTTGTAAGAGCAATAAAAGGGCTTGGAAGAGTCATTTATGGCCTAGTGGGCTTCATAAAGTTTTATGGTTGAGATATTTTGAGGGAGATGAGAGCAATTTCGACTTGGGCTTGATTAGGAGGGTTTTAAGCTTGCTTAGGATTGTGCAAATGATTAGAGGATGGATTAGGATGGTTTAGGATTAGCTTAGGGATAGGAAAGTGGATGACATTTAATGAGGGTGGGTGAAGGAGGAGATATTTGTTAACTTTGGCTTGGGTTAGTAAGTTTTAACCCATTTTTAGGGAATGTGACAAGGTTACAAGGGGATTAGGATTAGGTTTAAAGACATCTTCTAGAAGAGTCTAGACTTTGGATGAGGATAAAGACTTTCTAGAATAGTCTAGAACTTCCTAGGATGAGGATGAAGACTTTCTAGAAAAGTCTAGAACTTCTTAGGATGAGGATAAATTAGATTTTTAGGAAATAAATAAAGTTTTATTTATTTCAAGGGTTTGGGTTGAGGAGATATTTATTAAAACTTTTTTAATAAACATGAGGATTAATATTTAATCTTAATTAAATATTTTGAGTTGGGATTAGGGATAGGAAATGATGAGATTAGCCTTTAATCAAAATTAAAGAAGGATTAGAAGATTTTGGAAGAGCTTAGTGGTCTTAAGGAAATTGGCCAAGTTTTGGGCAAAAAATAAATTTTTTATTTTTTTTGGGTTTTTTGGTCAATTTATTAATTAAATAATTAATAAATAAGGAATTAATGTTTTAATAAGATTTAAACATTTTTGGGAGGGATTCCTTAATTAAATATTTTTAATTAAGATAAAGGGATTTAATGGCATAAAAATTAATTAATTAATTAATTAATAAATGATGATGTCATCAGGACTTTTCAGAAAATAAAAAATATTTTATTTTCTAAAGCTTTTTAGGTGTCTACAATAAGATCCAAGTACTATCACTTAGTTGATTGATGAAGAGGATTTAATCAACAAGATGTAACAAGAGCACCTAAGGAAAAGGTTGAGTTATGATTTTGTAATGAAGTACAAGGGTTAGTTAAGACAATAGTGAAATGATGTATTGATAGTAAACTAGAAGATACAAATTTCGGCCACACTTAGAAACACTAGAAGTATAAGTTGTAACAAGGTTGACTACAAAGCTTAACTAAGTTCATCAGTGAGTGCTAAGCAAGCTAGTTCAAGCCAAGAAAATTTTTAGTTGGAGTCAAGCAAATGAAAAATTAGTGTGTGTTGAGTGAACTTCAAGTGCTAAGTGAAGTTCAAGTGCTGAGTGATCTAGAAGGAGCTGAGAAAACAAAAAACTTAGTGGAAGCCAAGTGATCTAGTAGGTGCTGAGCATTAGTATAATGTAGTTGATGTCGAGTAACATAGTATGTGCTGAGTACCATAATTTCAATAGTGCCAAGTTGCTACATTATTTTAAATTTTGAAGATTTTCCAAATCTGAGCTAACAGAGTTGTTACCTAGAATTTTTTGAACTAGTTGGGAGATAAGAATGATGAGCTGGTGGCACATAATTCTATGAAAACCATTTTTGAGTGAATTCAAGAGGATTCTTCAAGATGTTTCTAGAAGAGACAAGATGTGGGTTAGATTCAATGAATCCTACCTAATCCATTTGAACCAAAATTAAAAGAGGAAAGAATCAAGTGGGAAAAGAAATTCTAGATTTCTATTTAAGGAATCACAGACCTAAAAGTAAGAGTTTATGGTGTGCCAAATTGTGAAGTGGTTTAAGGGTGTCAAGGAGAAGGAAGAATAGAGTACAGAGACTCTTCTTCAATAAGTGGTCAGAGAGAGATGATTACACTGGTACTTTGAGCATGAAAACTCAAGGAGACAATGCTTGAAAGGAGGACAAGCTATCAGAGTTGCAAAGACTAAAAGCCAGGCAAAGTGAAGAGCTAAAGAGTGATCTAAGATCTACAAGATAAGTTGTGAATTGTAATCAAGTCAAAACCCCTTATTGCTACTCTTTAGGAATTGTATCAGTTAGGGTTAAATCCTATGGACTTAGGTTGGTTTAATAGCCATTTGTAAATCCTTTAATAGGGTGTCATTCCAAGTGAATGTTCTAAAGTCCTATAACCAGGCCCACTTCTAATAGGGTAGATAAATCCTTTAACCATATCACATTTAATAGTGTGTTGTAGCCTTTAATAGGGCAGGCCTTTTGCAAGGCATCACTTCAGAAGAGTGAGAATTGAGTAGCATGTTACTGGTGGTTTTTCCCAAATTAGGTTTCTACATAAATCACTGTGTTATGTGTTAATTCTTCATGTGTTATGCTTGCATGTTGGTTTAGAGTAACTTGCTAAGTAGGAAAGTTTAAACCTTGGATGAATGAATAGTTTGATGGGAACATTTTATTTGATGAAAAGTTTGAATTGGACATTTGGACCCTGAATAACTAATTCACCCCCCCTCTTATTTATTCTAGAGCATTTCTAACATAGAATACATTTCCATCATTTAGAAAAGTTTCTTGGAAGACCAAAGGATCTATTGCAATTCAAATTGGAGATTTCATAGAGGAACTCAGGGACAAATTTGAGTTGGTAATAACAAGCTATTTTGAAGACTTTAAGAAGTGTATGAAGCAGAGACTGAGGATACTAGTGTCACTAATAGAGAAATATTATGATGATGTTTATTTTCTAGTTGATGTTGATCATACTTATGCACAAGAAGTTGTTCCTATTGTCAAATAGCTTAGGCCATTTCCCTATGAAATCAATTTGGATGAGGCATTAGAAGCCATTGCAACTTTACTTGCAGAGGAAGTAGACAAAAGTGCAACCTCATTTGGAAATTATGAGGAAGAAAAATCAAGAATCACAATAGATTTGAAGACAAATTCTATGGTGAGAAAGATTTTTTTTTTTAAGAAGTTTAAAGAAGAAGAAGAAGAAGAGGAAGAGGAAGAGGAAGAGGAAGAGGAAGAGGAAGAGGAAGAGGAAGAAGAAGAAGAAGAAGAAGAAGAAGAATTATTTTCCCAAGCCCCTCTTGCACTAACACAAGCTCAAGGAGAGGACAAAGAAGAAGAAGAAGTAGAACATGATGAAGGTGTAGAGGAAGAAGAAGCCAATGAAGAACCTAAAGCTATAGAGAAGAAAAAGAAAAAAAGATAAGGAGCCTATACTAAGGAAACAAAAGAAGGTTGTGAAGCCAATACAATAGAAGCTAGCAGTACCTATTATGAGGGCTAGCACAAGGGAAATTGCAAAGAAAACATAAAAAGCTAACAAACCCAAAGGAAAAAGAACTACTACAGAGCAAAGTTAGAAAGATCAATTAAAGAGGAGAAAGTATATAGCTCTAGACTAATCAGATGAGGAGAGGACAAAATTAGATAAAACTAGTCAATCCCGAGTGGCAAGCCATATTCCCTCTTCTAATTTAGATAACTTGTGTGACAATATTAAGAATAATGCAAACTTGTCAAGGTTCACACATGTTGAGTTTGATAAACTTGGAAAGGTAGAAATGAATAAGTTGGAAGAATTTGTATATAAGATGATGGCCACATTTAAGAAAGAACCTATTGAGCTTGCCATCTCATTACCTAAAATTATATATGATAGAGTTGAGAAAAGGTGGCAATACATTTTAACAACTGAAAGAAATATAAGGGAGACTACTCTAGCTGGAATAATGCTAGATTTAGACAAGTCATCTATGACAAAGGCCATTAAAAAATACAAGGGGATATTTTCTCCCAAATACAAAGCCTTTAATATTTTGTAGAACAACATTGAGGAGACTGTCAAATAGAGCACCAAATATGGAAAGTTATCTATGGGTTGACAATAGAAAAGGAAATTGAACAAGCACCTGAGGAGGTAGGTGAAGAAAAAGATGAAAAAGAGGTAGTAGATATTACCAAGGATGGTTCTATCAAAGATGGACATCAGGGAGTCACATAGAAGGAAGTAGATATATAGGCTATAGCTAAAGAAGAGCAGAAACAAGATCAAAATGTACTTGAGGTACATATGTCAAGTGCCAGTCCCCCTCAAGTGGACCTAGCAAGTCAGCAAGATACATTCAAGATATACTAACACAATGTAGAACATCAATCCTCTATTAGATGATGATTTGAAAAAGATTCTATAGAATTCTAATTTATCTGCTAAATCATACACTAATCCTATATTAGTACAAGTACATATGAGTTTAAAAAAGCATCAGTAGGGGAGAAACAAAACACTGACACATCTAGTGTACCCCCTACATTTAGAGAGATGAGAGGTCAAGAAGCACTATAGGGTGTCATCACTAACACAAATGTTTCAATGCCCATTGTGGTATATCAAAGAAAGGACATAGTGACATCAAATGTCATCACATTAGTTCCAAATTCTTTAGTTCAAGAGTACTGATAGTTGAGAAGGATGGGACACAAGTCCATATAGGTAAGGAAGGTAGTCCTACACCTAACTCATAGATACAAGGTGAACAAGAAGATAAAATAGAGAAGGAGAATGATGGGACTAAAGAGTCAATTTTGGCTATGAAACCAAAGGAATAGATAGCAATTCATACATTGGTTACCCTACCAATCTCTGCATGTCCTATTCCTAGTCAAACTCTTAATAGATTGAGTGTAGATGCTACACCATTGCAATCATCAAGGCCTAGTCCTAATACATCTAAGGTTGGAGAAAACACATGTTATGGAGATGTCTCCTTAGACGAGGTGATTTAACTTCCAAAGTTTGATCTAGCAACAATCACCATAGAGGAAATGAGCATATTGCAAGAGCTCTAGCAAAGAAGAAGAACCAAGAGTTACTCAAAAGAGAGCACAAGCAAAGAAAAGTTATGTATGACATTAAAGAAATATTTCTTGATGCATTTAGCCTCCCAACACCTAATAAGGATAAGCCTATTATTGAGAAATTGATGAATATAGTGGATAAGATCAATGATGTAGACTTGGACACAAGCACTAAACTTCTAGAATGGTCTGAGAAGAGGTTTCAAACAAAGGTCAATGAAAATATTTCTAGTGCCATTGCACTAAGATGGGTTAACTTAGCAACCAAGATGGAAGATGTAAAAAAGATGTTAGATAATATATTTTCTCTATACACAAATTTTTTTGATGTGAATTTATCCACACAAGAAGTATAGAGGGCTATTGATTGGCTATAGGGAGACTTAAAGATAACAGGTAATATTCTTAACTCTCCTAGTCAAAGCCAGACTCATTTTCAAAATTGTTATCTACCAAATGTCAACTAGCTAGATTACAATCACAAGATGAAAATATTAGGGCTACCTTGATAAATATTCAAGCCATTTTGATCCCACACATGAAGGTGTTGCAAAAGGAACTAGCCTTTGTAGAAACACTGATGAGAAAAGATTCTCATCTTTCTACTCATGAGGGCCTAGTAGACCTTGTTACCAAGCTAGATGTTCATATTCAGTCTCTAGAGGTAGTGTGCAACATTTGGGTTGCATTACTTAAGATTACAATGGAGGTCCATCAAATATTTTTGGATAAACACACTATTCATAGACCACCCATGACACTAGTGTCGAAAAAGGAGGATATTGGAGAAAAGGTGAATTGAGACAGAAAAGGAGAGATTACACGAAGGGGGATTAATTGTAGAAATACAGTTCAAGCCAAATTTACTCAATAGAAGTGTTAGATTCAGATACAACATAGAATAATCAACTTAGGGGGAGTTATGAAGCTTTGAGGTATGACTAATAAGTAATCAATTTTGCAAAATTTTGATATTTTGAAATTTTGTATGCAATCCAAGTAAGAAATATTAAATTATCTTAGTTATGCTCAAGTTAAGGTTATATATGCATGACAAAGTATTTTTTCCACTCATGTCAAAGGGGGAGATTGTTGACCTCATTTTGGTCTTGACATATGAGTCACAACATACTTAAAGTCATTACTTAATAGTACTTAGTGCATGTCAAGTAAGTAGTGTATGCCAAGCATAAATTGTTAGATAATGCATACCAACCAAAATGTATTGTATGTGCCAAGAGGATAGTTAGTGGTGAGTCACTCTAGTGACAAAATACATGCCAAGTAATTTAGATGCCGAGTGAACAGTGGATGCCGAGTCATTCAAAGGCTGTATTACAACATTGAAGATATAATGGATGTTGAGCATTAGAGGCTTAAGTGTCAAGTAAATAGTTTTGGACATAGTTGTTTATAATGGCATAAACTCCTATGTAAATCATTTTTGGGCAAACTTAAGGATTGTTTTTCGATTCTAGATGATAAGAATGAATCTATATTGAAAATCCCTATGCATTGCATGCAACCAATTAGATAAAGAGATGATTTTAGCAAAAAAATGGGTGAATCACAATCATTGATTCCTACCTAACCTTAGGTCACCTAGGTCATTTTAAGAAGGGAAAACCCTAAAGAGTTAGTTTATGAGCAAAGAGAGAAGTTTGCATGTGTAGACAGAGCACTCATTGTGACTTAGGAGTTGTGAGAAAGGATATGAATTGAAAAATTAGTTAGAGATAATAGAGGAAAGTAGAGAAAGGATAGAATTGATACATCTAATCAGAAGAATCAAGTATTCATTAAGAAAGAGGTGATCTAATATCTAGTAGAGAGGTGCTAAGAAAAGGATTAAGGCTGAGATATTATAACAAGTGAATTAGTAAAATCTCTTAACCAAGTAGTCCTAATAAGATTTTGTAAATCATTTAATAGGGTGCTTACTTCATGGTAGGTTGAAGTCCTTTAACCAGGAACACTTCTAATAGGGTGTTGAAATCCTTTAACAGGGTAAGATTTAATAGTTTTTGTAATCCTTTAATAGGCCAGATCTTTCATAGGGTAGATCATAGTTTATGATCAAACATTGTAACCTTCATTGGATACATTTTACAATTGTAGTAGTGAAGTTTTTTGGGTGTCATCCCCACCCAGTTTTACTTTCTCATTGGAGGGTTTATGGGTGACCAAATATCTTGTGTCATATATGTTGAATGTTTATTTGTTTTCATGCTATGGATGAATATGTTTAGTTTGGAATTTCAATTTACATGCAAATTGTGAGATGGATGTGTGGTGAATGTTTTAATGGATAAATTTTTGAAGTACTGATTCACCATCCCCCCTCAGAGTTCACTTTCCCTATTGTATTTCCAACATTAGATTTCTTATCAAACTCAATTCATATATTAAATATGTCATCTCATCAATCCTTATCTTTAACATGTTTTGACTATTCTATAAATTCAATTGTGTCAGCCTCGAATCTTGATTCTTTCTTAGACTATTAATGTTTTGACACTCGATCATCACCATGTTCTTCATCCTAGTCATCACTAGGTAGCTCAGTCACTATTGATATGTTTCACTTAACTTGTAATGGCTTTCTTAGCCAATACTTAAGGTCCTTAATCTTCTGCTCGGTAATGCTTAACTTCTTTATTGACCTAGTGATTTGTTGCTTGATCAAACTAGTTTTTTACTTAACTTCTTAAATTGCACCAATAATCTCTTCTACACTTCAACTTATATTTCTTCTTCACTTACTACAATAATCAAAAAATATATTATCTTGTGAAATAGTTCCATCATACTTACTTATGTTTACTCAAACACTTTGCTAGTTTATGTTGTTATCTCTCTTTTCAAATCATCTTAATCAATCAAGTGATATGGTACTCTAAACTGTTAGAAAATGTCTTACCAATAAGGTTTGACATCAATGAGAACATAAAAATTGTTCCAATTGTAGTTCCAAAAAGTAATCTATGCTATTTTTGCAATCGTTCAAGTTGCAAAATTAGTAAAGAAGACATGGGGTACATAGTATGATTGCAAACATATTAAGGTATATAAACTAGGAGGATTGGATCCGCAATTTTGTTTTGTACATAGGAAACTCACCTTTTTCATTGGTGTAAAAGGGTGAGTGAATATATGGTGAAAAATATATTAAGGAGAATAAGTAAATATGTACAATGTGGGAGTAAACATATACTAAGTAGTAAGTTAGGTATGCTTAAGGAAGATAAAGTTTTGAGATTTTGACACTTAGCTAATTTTTCACTTAGTTTTTCCATCAATGTTAAAGGGGTGGATTGACGGTAAGATGGATTAAGTGAGAAGTTATATGTTGTCACTAATGAAAGCACTATGTATACTTAAGTTTTCTCATGATTACAATAAATTTTTGATATGTCAAGGCGAAGAAATTATCTAAGTATATTCTAAATTATCAGTCAACAATAAGACAATTTTCATCAATGAACCTCACTAGAAGGAGATATAAGGCCAAAATTTTAGAATATGGTAATATAGAGAGCCTACATGATATATGTATGTTTGTTAATATTGATATGATAGTATGAGTTTTGGTTAAACAACTAGAAAATGGTCTATTATCATAGAGGTAGAGAACATGGAATAAAATGGATACTTTAGCTAAGGTATTGAATTATCTTGATAATTCAAGGACTTAGAAATGTAGGGACAAAATCCTAACCTAACTTAGTAGATTGTGATAACAAGTTTTGGAAATATGTTACTTAGTTTATTAGGCTGACTGAAGAGAGATTTAATGAAAAGGGCATATATGGAGAACTTTTCAATATCTGAAGATATATATGGTTATGTTATGTTATGAATATGTTATGCAAGATTTATTTTTGTTGGATATAGTATGCTTTGATGTTTCGAGTAGAGAATAGGATATATGAGCATGAGAAGATGCAAGAAACACATAAGAACTAATTAGGTATTGAAGATATTAGTATATTCATATTTGATAAAGTCTTTATACCACTTGTATAAGTTGTATATTGGTGTAAGAGTTGTTATCTCATTTTCTTTTACAACTCCTAATAGGGTTGAGTACTCTAACAAGGAAAAATGTATTATATGTGATGTAATAGACTCCTTACAGGATCAAAACCTCTAACAAGGTATGTTTTATTAGATCATCATTTTGTCGGTACTATCCTAGTGGGGTTTTCTCTTGGAAGAGGTTTCCCCAATTAAAAAAAATGGTGTTATGATTTTCTTTATGGGATGTTCTTTATTTCTTTTTATTTTAGTAGTTTATGCATTTTTATGGTTCATGCCTAAAAACCCATAATTGAGAAAAATAGTGTTGGAATAATTATTCACACCCCCAATACTCAGTATTTCTAACAAATACATCATTCTCAATCAAGTGATCAACAACCAAAACCAAAAGACAATCTTTGTTGACTGGAGAAATTTTATCTGATAGACTACAAATATTTTCAAATTCACCATCATCCAATCACATTCTGACAACATTAGAATTAACTATATCTTATTACTACCAAAACCAACATCATTCTCAAAAATTGAAATAACTTGTTATTTGTTTCCTTTGTTACTCATCATCAACCTTTAGGTTTGTAGGGTGATATGTCAATACTCATTTCTAGTATCCCTTATTTCAAGAAGAAATTATCAATATATTGTTTTATTAGTGAAGAACTGATGGACATAAACCTAGAGTTGAGAATTTCAAAATCAATAGAAAATATGCCTTATCAACATCCTCTTTATTATGAAAATCTTCTATATATCTATATATTTTCCTTCCAATAGGAATGTTGATCTACCAAAATATATTTTTCTTGCCACACAAAGAAATGAAGTAGAATATGAAACGCACCATTAAATCAAATTGAAAATCATAGCCTTCTTGTTTTAACAATTTCACATTTGACAAAAGAATATTCAATGTCATTTTTAATTTCATTGTGATTTTGAAAAAGTAGTGACAAAACACTTAGTCATTATCTAGAAAAGAAAAGTACAAGATGAGTGCATAATGTATGTCAAGCGTAAGCCTCCAGACAATACATGTTGAGTAATATGATAATTAGTGCCAAGAACTAGTATGTGTTGAGCAGTCAGAGTGTGTCAAGTCACTTAGGTGTTGAGAAAATAGAAGGAGCCGAGCAGATAGTGTATGCTGAGTGATTCAAGTGCAAAAAAAGAGTGAGTGTTGAGCCATTCAAAAGTTGAGTATTAGTATATAGATCACAGTGAAGGCCAAGCATCAGAGTCTATTAATGTTTAGTTGCCAAACTTTGACATAGATGTTTGTTATGGCACAAACTTCTATGTAAACCATTTTTGGCGAACATGAACATGAATTTTTGATATTAAGGAATAAGGACCTAGTCATATTATGAGTCCCTGTGCAAATACATGTAGCCAATCAGATAAAGGGGAGAGCTAGGCAACAATAAGATCAACCATAGTGGTTGATTTTAACCTATCCCATCTCCATAATGCCTAAAAAAAGAGGCAAACCCTAAGGGGGGTGTGTATAGTATGCATGCATTAAGTTGCAAAGAATAGAATTACATGCACAAGGAGAGAAATGCTAAGAGAATAGATAGAATTTCAAGGTGGAAATGATGGCTAAGATATGGAACTACAATGCATAATCTATTTGAGAAGAATAGAGAAAGATAGTGAAAGGATAGAGAAGATAGATCTGATTAGGAGGATCAAGAGATAATTAGTAAAGAGAAGATCTGATATCAAGAATCAAGGTGCTAATGAAAGCATTAGCTATTGAATCATTCTAATAGGTGATACAGAGTAAATCTCTTAATAGAGTAGTCTTAATAGGATTTTGTAAATCTCCCAACAGAGTGCTTACTTAGTTGTGAGTTTAAGTTCTTTAATCAAGGTGAGGCCTAACAATCTTGTAAACCTTTAACAGGGAAAATCTTTCATGAGGTAGATCATAGTTTATGATCAAAAATTTGTAGCCATAATAGGCCACACTTTACAACTGTAGTAGTGAATATTTGTGGGTGTCATCTCCACCCCAATTTTACCTTCTCCTTGGAGGGTTTTTGGGTAACCAAAATCTTATGTGTTGATTTATTTCATGCTTTGGATGTGATGAATGGTTACTTATTTTATTTTACATGTTAAGTTATGAGATGGATGAATGGTGAATTGTTTTAAAGGTAAAAGTTTAAGGTTTTGATTCACCTCACCCCCCTCAGAATTTAATTTCCCCCAGTCATCCCCACCCTAGTTTTACTTTCTCCTTGGAGGGTTTATGGGTAACCAAAATCTTATGTGTTGATTTATTTTGTGCTTTCAATGTGATGAACGGTTAATTATTTTAGTTTACATGTTGAGTTATGAGATGGATGAATGGTGAATTGTTTTAGAGGTAAAATTTTTAAGTGTTGATTCAACCCCCCCTTAGAACTTAATTTCCCCCACCCCCCTTCTTAGAACTTACTTTCCCATTGTTATTTCTAGCAATTGGTATCAGAGCTTTGTTCTCTAGAGAGGAAAGTTTAATAGCTTTAGAGGTAAGATCTTGAAGATGGAAGTCTACAAATTGGGAAAGACTATTGAGAATTAGAATATTGAAAGATAGCTTGCCCTACATCAACTCAAGGAGGTAAGAGATGAACTGCAACGATCATTGAAGAAAAGATAGAAATTGGTCATTTAACAAAATGACACTTAATATCAAGAAGAAGACACTATTGGATTGTTTAAGGACGAGAAATCAAATTAATTTGATGCAATAATTGTAGGTCCTATGGAAAAGATCAGTACCCTAAATGAAGAAGTTAGGAATCTTAAAAGGGAACATGAAACTCAGTCAATATTGTTATATGAGACAACTGAATTGAAAAAGAAAATTGAAGAAGATAGAGTCATGATTGAAGAAGAAAATAGATTACTAGTTAATATACTTGAAGAGAGGTCATCAGATGTGCAAAATTGATCAAGCATTCAACTGGATCTCATGAATCATCTAATGATTGCAAATCAAGAACTAAATATGAAAGAAATTAAGATTACAACTTTGGAAACACAAAATACCCTACTATAGAATGGATTGAAAATAGAAAAGGAAAACCTCAACAAGCCTAGTGAAGCCATAAAGTATTTTCAAAAACTAATGGAAGGACCAAGATCAAAAAATGATACTATTGGATTGGGACATTCTACCATTGAGAAAGGAGAATCATCTAGAAGTGGTGAACAAAGGAATAACAAAGGAAAGTATAACAAGCCCACTTGTCACCACTATGGAAAATTGAGTCACACAACAAATGTTTGTAGGAGCAACACTAGAAATCAAATCCCTAAGCAAAAACTCAAGGGACATTGCCATAACTACAAGAAGCAAGGACATCAAGCACATGAATGTAGGACAAAGATCATCAACACTTAGATATTTGAATGATGCTATTACAACTATCAAAATTATGGACACAAGGCATATGAATGTAGATCAAAACTCAAGTGGACATCAAACAAGAAAACCAAGGTACATCATCATGGGAACTCTTATGATTGGGATTACAATACAAGATATAAATATTTATTATTGTGGAGAGTATGGTCATGTTGCTTCAAATTGAATTAGGACACATTTTAGAGGTAATTACAAAAAATGGTTGAATAAGGTTGTATGCTTTAGTTTTTTGAAGACTGACCATATAAGAAAAAATTGTCCAACTCGGTCACCTATACCAAGCAATGAATTCAACAAAGGAAAAGAAAAGGTAGATGTTGAGAAGAAAAAGATGTAGATTAACAAGACATGGAAAAAGAAAGAATATTGTAGCACAACAAGCCAAGATGAGGTCAATTTATCCAATGGATCAGGTGATCACATCACCCCAAATAGGAAATCAAAGGTATGTATAGAACTGACATGTTTTGCATCAATTCCAAGTATTCAACTAATGGAAAGGATCTATTAGCATGTATTAAGATGTAATGAATTGATTAAAACAAAGAGTAATTTTATCGTTATGTTATATTTTGTGTTGTTAATGAGTATTGAAGTATTGCACTAAAGTGTCAATAATGTGGTACTATAGTGACCATCAAGCTAGCTATGATAGTCAGGTGAATTGAAAACCCTATAGTGACTGAGATTACAAGTGTATATGCACTAAGCATTAATTAAAAGATTTTGAAGGCTATATACTCAAATTTTTGAGTCATTTGCATTTACCAAAAGATTGAAGAGCACGAAGGCAATTTGAGAAAGAGAATCCAGCGACTGCATACTAGATTCAACTATTACAAAATATTTTGCATCAATTTGAAAGGTATTTCACTTGTGGCAAGTTATACTTTTTCCAATTTTGCAAACCCTAGCAAGTGAAATATGGTAACAAGTTCATTGATGGGAGTAAGAAGGGAAGGTCAAGAGGTTACCAATGTTCAATTGATTAGTAATGATGTTCAACAACCAACATTTCATGCTATTCCTGAGATAACATATAAATGAGATCCATCTGGTGTGTTATCGACCATTCTACCCGAGGTTTTAATGACTCAAGATGTGTGACATTTTTACACATGAAAGGTTGGTGAAGTTGGCAATATAGAAATCAAAGAGACCTATCAGAAGTTGTGTGAAAATGGTGTTTTGAAAGAAGAGAACAAAATCGTAGAGAAAAAGGGTTAACACATGCCTTAGATTTTCTGCAAGTTTTCAAAATAGAATGGATAAAGATCATATTGAGTTGGATACATGAAAATCAGCTGTTTTTGGAGAATGGACCTATCAAAATATCTAAGTAGATCATGTTAGAGTAATTATTTGTTCTAACTTATTAATTAAATCACTTTGATTTAATTAATTAAGTTGCCAATTACTCTAGTTTTCTTAAGCTATCTTGTAGGTGCATATAATTAATATTTTATTAATTATATTGTGCAACCCTAGCTTTTTTAGGCTTTAGTTTCCCTTTTCGGGTTTCGTGATTCCTTTATAAGGATTCACCTCTTTGTATTTTATTCATTTACTTATTGGATTATATGAGATATTGCTCTTTGCATGTCCATAAGATGGATCTGGCTTTTTGGCCTCCTTGATTTTTCCTTGCCTCTGTTCTTTGCTTCATCCATGTGACAGGGTTATGCATGCAGGTGTTCTTGGGAGATTAGTTTTTCACCTAATCTAACATGGTATCAGAGCTAGCTTGCTGCTCACTATTCGTGGTTTGTTGAAGCATTTCAGAAGTTACGTTTTTTAGAGTAGTGGGAGGCTGTATGGACAACTTGAAATTTATTTTTTTGGAGCACTTTGGGCTCAAACGAACACTTCCATTGGATTCGGAAGGCCATTTGCAGTCAAAATCCATATAAAATTTGTCCATTTTGGACATCGTTGGCCTGGGAGGCAAATTTTTTTTGTTCGACAGGGCCGTATGGCCCCTTGCACGCAGTACGAGGCCAAAATCAAAAAATTTTGCAAATTTTTTTTTTTTTTTTGTGGCTGTTTTAAGCTGCCATAGTTAAGAAACCGCAGTGGAGCCGCTAGCGGTCACCGTTGGCGGTCCTCTAGCGGCTCGCAGCGGCTCCGCCGACGGTTCCCGCCGTAGCCCCGCCCGTGACGGCCTCTGCTCCACCCTCCCACCACCCGACCTCTGCTCCGCCGGCGGTGCGGCGGTGGTGGAGGTTCTTTATTTTTTTTATTATTTTTTTATTTAAAAAATAATAATTTTTTGCATTTTCAGAGGCCCTGGAGTTTTTTCTCCGTAACTTGAGCATACAGACGTATTTTTTCAATCTGAAAAATGTGTCGAAAAGCTGGTTCCGAGATGGAGATGCTGGTACAGGTGTTTTTGGGTTTTGATGTAGTTTGGTTGCCTATTTTGGCAGTCAAAGCTGGATGTTCTATTTTGCACTCCGAGAATACCATGTTAGATTAGGTGAAAAACTAATCTCCCAAGAACACCTACATGCATAACCCTATCACATGGATGAAGCAAAGAATAGAGGAAAGGAAAAATCAAGGAGGCCAAAAAGCCAGATCCATCTTATGGACATGCACAGAGCAATATCTCATATAATCCAATAAGTGAATGAATAAAATACAAAGAGGTGAATCCTTATAAAGGAATCACGAAACTTGAAAAGGGAAACTAAAGCCTAAAAAAGCTATGGTTGCACAATATAATTAATAAAATATTAATTATATGCACCTACAAGATAGCTTAAGAAAACTAGAGTGATTGGCAACTTAATTAATTAAATCAAAGTGATTTAATTAATAAGTTAGAACAAATAATTACTCTAACACCCCCCCTTAAGCGAAGCTTGGGAGGAAGCTAACCTAGCATAGCTATGAAAGAGAATTGGGTCCCGGCAACAAGGCCAGATTAGGTACCCAATCACAACAAAATCTCTATAAAGAGGAGAAATAGAGAAAACCACATGGGAAAAACCCTACTCCAAAAAGAGATAGAAAAGAATGTTCCAAAAGAAGGAACAAAGAGATCAGAAGAGAATCATTGAAGCATGAAGAAGTTGCAAAGCTCTGTCAAAAGTAACTGCTGATTTGAAAGACCTCCACTGAAATAGAACCTGACCAGGTAGAGAAGACTATAATCTGCATCGAATCAGAAGGCACACAAAGGCAATCAACTAAACTTGAAGATACAGATGGCATGAAACACCAAAGCCTAAAGAGCTGATCAATTGAACCAAGGAAGCATGAGAGACAACAAAAGAACCCCCCCTAATGCAGACAAGGGTGAGGTGACAGGCACCTGAAAAAGTGGGCCAAAAGAACTGCATGTCAAGGAACCACGATTAAGATGCACAAAATAGCACATGTGTGTGTACTGAGGTGATCAATAACAGACACATCATGAGGCTAATGTCACGGAAGGGACACTCACTAGACAAAGGAAGATGGCAAAAAAAGGCAAAAACATCAACCCCCCATGGCACTTTATCAAAGTAGTGCATGTACAATAAGGCACAAGATATAATAAATCCCAAGAATATAGTAATCTGTATGAGTGTCCTCAGATGACACTACTCGAATCAGAAGGCAAACAAAGGCAAACAACTGAAACGAAAATATAGATGTAGTATGGCACTTTATCTCAGTGCATTGCATAAAAATGCTTACAATGAATATCAACAATGATAAAAAAAAACATAAGGCTGAAACAACAGAAGGTAGAGCCCAAAATGAAGCAACTGAAGCATCAAAATCGATCCCCGAACCTGAAACAATCAGGACATCCACCAGAATGCTAAAATGCAAAATAATAAATAAGATGTGCTTGGAATAGAATCTGGAACAACAACTAGCATCACTGGAAAGAGCACAGAAAGAGCTTTCCAACGATATAAAGAAGTCCAAAATCGGAGATTGGAAGCTCAAGATACGCCTCTCGGAGTGCAAAATAGAACATCTAGCTTTGACTGCCATAACAGGCAACCAAACTGCATCAAAACCCAAAAAAATCTATACTAGCATCTCTGTCTCAGAACTAGCTTTCCGACACATTTTTCAGATTGAAAAAATACATCCGTATGCTCAAGTTACGGAGAAAAAACCTCCAAGGCCTCTGAAAATGCAAAAAATTATTTTTTTTTAATAAAAAAAACAATAAAAAAACAAAAATCTTAAAAAAAATCCCTCCACCGCCGGTGGAGTGGCGAGAGGTTGGAGGGCCGCTGTGGGGCAGAGCAGCAGCGGTGGCCGTCGGCGGAGCCGCTGCGGGCCGCTGGCAGACCGCCAGTGGTAACCGCTAGCGGTTGCCGTCAGCGGTGACCGCTAGCAGCTCCGCTACGGTTAAATAACCGCTGGTGGCTAAAACAACCAAAAAAGGATTTTTTTTGCAATTTTTTTATTTTGATGCCTCGTACTACGTGCAAGGGGCTGTACGGCCCTGTCAGACAAAAAATTTTGCCTCCCAGACCAATGGTGTCCAAAATGGACAAATTTTATATGGATTTTGACTGCAAACGACCTTTCGAATCCAATGGAAGTGTCCGTTTGAGCCCAAAGTGCTCCAAATTTTTTTTAAAAAAAAAATTCCGTACAGCCTCCCACTACTCCAAAAAAAAATAACTTTTGAAATGCTTCAACAAACCACGAATAGCGAGCAGCAAGCTAGCTCTGATACCATGTTAGATTAGGTGAAAAACTAATCTCCCAAGAACACCTGCATGCATAACCCTGTCACATGGATGAAGCAAAGAACAGAGGAAAGGAAAAATCAAGGAGGCCAAAAAGCCAGATCCATCTTATGGACATGCAAAGAGCAATATCTCATATAATCCAATAAGTGAATGAATAAAATACAAAGAGGTGAATCCTTATAAAGGAATCATGAAACTCGAAAAGGGAAACTAAAGCCTAAAAAAGCTAGGGTTGCACAATATAATTAATAAAATATTAATTATATGCACCTACAAGATAGCTTAAGAAAACTAGAGTAATAGGCAACTTAATTAATTAAATCAAAGTGATTTAATTAATAAGTTAGAACAAATAATTACTCTAACAGATCATTCACATAGTGACAGGGTATCCTACCCTAGACAGGTTGAAGACATTGAGGAACATTGCAAAAGAAGTAATCAAGAAGAATATTGGAGCCATATGGAACAAGAGGGGAATATCAATTGACATTATTGAAGACCCTATTCTTGCATTCATAGTGAGTGATTACACACAAGTTCTACCATTTGAGCTAACTTAACAATGTGTCATGCATTATCATTGACCTAGGTTACAAGATCATCAAGAAATATCATTCCTATGACCTAGTTGAGTTAGAGCTTCAACAAGTATCAGAAAACCTTGATGCTATCAGAAAGGAAAAGAATTCTTCATGTAAATTTGCTTCAATCCTTATTTGTACATTATTTTATGTACAAAATATATTTCCTACATTTGGCAAGGTAGTATAGAAGTCTAGTCAATATGTTACCCAACACATAGATGAATTCATTAAGCAATTAGGAGAGAACTTTGATTTAGTTATGACTAGTTATTTTGAGGATTTAAGATATATATGAAGTAGAGGTTAAGAATTCATGTATCTCTAGTGGAACAAAATTATAATGATGTTTGTTTCCTAGTAGATGCCAACTATTCCTATATTCAGACAACTAATCCAAGGGTAAGATGGTTGAGATCACTACCATATGAGATAAATGTTGATGAGGCATCAACAACCATCACTAAATTTTTGGAAAAAGAGATTGACAAGGATGCTACATCCTTTAGGAATTATGATGAATCTAAATAAAGGATAAAACTTGAAGACTACCACTATCATTAGAAAGAAGGACAAAATGGTGAACAAACTAAAAGTAAAGTTTGGTGAAGGAGAAGAAGAAATAGAAGTAGAAGAATATGAAGGTCAAGGACCTTTACAACTTACACAAGGACAAGGAGAAGATAAAGCTTTAGAGGATGAAGAGAAAGTCAAACTAAAACCAAATAAAACTAAGAAGAAGAGGAAGACACCACAAAAGAAAGTTGAGACACCAAAGAAAGTGGCAAAGAAGGAAGAACAAAAGCTAGATGCACCTTTGGCAAGGTCAAGCACAAGGATCACCACTGTACAAGACAAGAAACTATAATTAGAAAAATATAAAAAGAAGGATGATATTGTAGAGTCGAGCATGCTTGCTAAGAGATTGAAAAGAAGTTTGAAACTTCAAGATGAATAAAATGAAGAAAGGATAGAATCAGATGACAATAATCAATTCAAAGTAGTAAGCTAAAATCCTTCATCCAATATTGAAAACCTATATGATAATATAAAAAATAATGTAGATTTTTTAGGTTTTCAACATGTTGATTTTGATAAGTTAGATAATGGAGATAAGCATAATATTGAAGAGGCTATTTATGATATATAGCCACATTTAAAACCACTCTATTAGAGATTTCTAACTCTTTACCCAAAATCTTATATGTAAGAGTTGCGTAGAAATGGAAAATTGGTATGGCGACTAAAAAGAAAATTAGGGAGGCTACTTTAGCTCAAGTCATGCCTAAATTTGACAAGAAACATATTGCAAAGGTTGTAGAGAAACATGAAGGAATATTTTCTCCTAACTATAGAGTCTTTCATATTTTGAGAAGTAGATTTGCAATGGCGGTAACCTAGAGAAAATTAATTTGGAAAACAATCTATGGGTTGATTGCACAATTAGTGAGAATAGTGGAAGAGAAGAAAGGAGTAGAGTTAGAGAAGAATGAAAAAGAACAGGTTGAGACTACTTAGGATGACACAGTTGAAGAAGATGTACAAGATGCACAAGATGTCAATGTGTCAAGAACCAGTCCTACACATGATGAGAAAGAGAGTCAATAGGATCCAGTGACCATTGAGAACATTTCTAATTGTAAGAATTTGCCTTAGGGAAAAATAACACCAAGATCAAGAAGCTCAAACACTAGCACAATATGGAGCAATAATGGATGATCAAAATAACAATAATGAGAATATCATATGTGTGTGTACATGTACACTAGAAGTGCCTATATATAAAGTCCTCTAGAATGACTAGGGGTCAGAAAAGTGATAAGCCTCACAACTAAGCACATGTCCACTGAGAGTGGATTATCCTCCATTGAGCACAGAAGTTAGTATGATGATGAGAAGATAAGCTTACATAGGTGTGTCACACAAAAAGATGTTGTAGACACCATGTGCTTAATTAGAGTGCAAACAACTATGTTGTCAACATGACACCTTAGTTGATTATGCAAACTCCTATGTTATAGACACCATGTGCTAAAATGAGTTGCTAACTCATGTGTTGTCAATAAGACAACTCATATGAGTATGCATACTCCTAGCTGTCTAAATAATAAATAATAAAATAATGAATTAACCTAAGTAAACTTAAGTAAAGTGTAATAATAATTAATTATTTACACTAACACCCCCCCTTAAGTGCAACTTAGGGGAATGCACTTAAGCTCACAAAAGCTATGATGAAAATGCATGATGGGTCCTAGCTACTAGGCCATGTTAGGTACCCATGTAAAAATGCAATGCTCTATATATAATGTGATGAAATGTAATCACTCTGAAAATGAAGAAAGAGGGAAACCCTCATAGGAAAAATCCTCCCCCAAAAAGAGAGATGAAAAAACAAGATGCATGGATGGATGGAGTAATTAAGAACCCCCCAGTCCCCTGCCTCGCCCCCACCCCCCCCCCCCAATTACACCATACATCATATATATACAATAGAGAAGTATAAGAAAGACAAAAATCTATAAGAGGAAAAAGTCCCCCCCATAAGAGAGAAGAAGAAGAAGAAGAAGAAGAAGAAGAAAGGAGACAAGGTAGCCCCCCCCTCGCAAATGTAGAATACTCATTAGTGATAGATGCTCCAAGATGAATGTAGAAGCTAATCCATGACTACTAAATAATGTTCATCCCCTTAGGAAGAAAAAATGGCATAGGTACAAATGAGATGCTTCCCCAATGTGTAGAAAGAAACTTGAAGATGAATGGTGTCTCTAAAAAACTACTCAACTATCCCTATGTCGATACTGACTATCACCCCTTCCAATACTACTGAAAAAAACAAGTTCAAATCTAGAAAGGATGGATGTAGAACATATCTTAAAGAACCAACTGTCTCCTCAAATGATAAAGACACCTCCTACAATTGCTATACATAAGGACCCACAATTATATCAACCTTGTAAGATTGATCATGTAGAGAATGGACAAGAGGGTCAGAGTGTTCCCTCACAACAACTGAAGAAGGATCTTCTTCATCAAAGAGAAGATGTACACCATCAATAATTTCTCCCAAATATGCTATGTAGGACTCCACAAACAAACCTAAAATATCTATCATGTAGTCATCCCCTGATTTTGGAATTGGAAGACAAAGTGTACCCAATTGTACTGAATTACATGGACCTATCACTATAGCAATGTATGCATGTGGAATTTTTTGATGTTGTGACTTTGTTCTTCATTGGTTAGAAGGATCCCCCACAAGTGAACTTGTTGAATCACT
This sequence comes from Cupressus sempervirens, assembly GCA_028749045.1. Taxonomy (NCBI): domain Eukaryota; kingdom Viridiplantae; phylum Streptophyta; class Pinopsida; order Cupressales; family Cupressaceae; genus Cupressus; species Cupressus sempervirens. Next base: position 171,631,620 of record CM053790.1, on the reverse strand, counting down.
ATCACTATTGTCACTATCAGTTTCCACAATGTATGAAGTATGGAGAGGATTAGAGGATAAGCTAGGTGAACTTTTCTAAAAGTGAACATTTCTCTCTATGAATATCTCATGAGTCTCAAGATCCATAAGTCTATATGCCTTAACACTTTCTTCATATCCTATGAAAGTACAAGGCCATGGTGGTGGTACCTTGCATTCCCTTGAAGATATGTGTGCCCATGCTAGACAACCAAAAACTTTGAAGTGTTTCACAATTGGTTTTCTTCAACACCATGCCTCAAAAGGAGTCATTCAATCTAACACATTATGAGGAGACCTATTAAGGATGTGATTGGCACTACTTATAGCTTTTACTTCAAGTGATGGATCAAAAGGCTTAGGTTGAACCATGCAACTTGCCATTGACTTAAGAGTTCTAATCCTCATTTCTGCAACACTTGTATTTTATGCACTAAGTGCTATAGGATTTTGAAGATCAATACCCTCAAGTTCACAAAAGTCTCCAAGTCTTGAGTTCACATATCTACTTTCATTGTCCATATGAAGAACATTGATGGCTTTACTTGATTGCTTCTCAACATGACTCTTGAAGGCTAGAAACTTATCAAACACTTCATCTTGTGATTAAGAAAGTAGACCCATATGTAGCGTGAAAAGTCATCAATGAAAGTGAGGACATAATGACCCTTGCTAACTAATGTCACTGAAAAATGGCCTGCTAGAACTGTGTGAACCAACTCAAGAACAACTGATTCTCTCCAAGACTTCCCTTTGTCAAAATTCTCATCTAGATGCATATCCATTGAACAAGTTGAACATTCACCCTTAGAAAATTTGATTGTAGGTAGACCTTTGACCATATTCTTTGAGCTAAGTTGATGAAGATAACAAAAGGCAAGATGTCCATACCTCTTATGCCATAATTTACTTTATGATTGTGAATATGTCAAAAAGGTATGTGAAGGAGACTTAGGCATAAAGTGGGAAAAAGAATAAAGCCTTTTTTCATGATTAACTTTACCCACTACAACCAATGAATCATCCTTAAGATTTTGCACCATTATTGAATCAGGAAGGAACTCAACTTTATTGCCACCTCCATAGTGCATGATTTGGTAAATTGAAAGGAGATTAGAGCTAAGGTTAGGAATATAGAGAACATCTTTGAACTCTCCATTTTCCATCTCAACTTGTCCTTTCCCTTCAACTTCCACTTGTGTGTCATTTCCTACAAATATGTGAGGTGCCTTAGATTGCTTCAATGAAGAAAACTATCCTTTTGAAGAACCCATATGATGTGAGGCACCTGAGTCAAGAATCCATTCCACTGAAGAACTTGAACTTACAATAAATGCTTTCCCTTTCCCCTTTGAAGTGGATGTATTTGAATCCTTGGAAGCATTTGGCACATTGATTTTGTTCTCCCTAAGTAAGTTTTTCAACTCATCTATTCTCTTAAACTTGCAATGATGCTCATCATGATTTGGTTTCTTGCAATATGCAAAAAATAGTTTTTTTTTTCCCCCTTGTTGGAATAGGAATTGCCTTATTGTGAGGAGGAAGATTGTTGTGTCTCTGATTGTGATTTTGGCTTCTACTACTTTTTCTTGTTGTTGGTGAAACTTTTTCCACCTTGATTTGTTTGGTTCTCATTACTAGACACCAATGTTGTAGACTTAGATGACTTGAGAATTCCATATCTATCAACTTGGATTGTTTCAACATCTAAATTTTTGCAAATGCATCAAATAAAGGCTTAGTGAGGGCACTTTCCATGGTCAACCTATGAGTGTTGTAACTCAAAAAAAAAGATGCATACTTTGAAGGTAGCCTCTTCAAGATGTGATGAATCAATATATCATCCTTCATGAGATTACCACAATCCTTAAGTAGTGCTCTCAATTCATTGGCTTTGTTGACATAGTCTTGAATTGTGTCAAAATTCTTAGGATCCAATAGAACTAAATCATCCTCAATTTGGAATCCCTTTTCCTCATCCACCTTACCACACAACCCTTCAAGTTTCTCCCAAGAACCCTTGGCATCCTTAAAGTAGGAAATGTGGAAGAAGAGATCTCTATGAACACAACTCCTTACAATTCCTAATGCCTAGTTGTCTTTAACTTGCCAATCAACTTGTGCATCAAAATAAGTGGTTTTACCTTTTTCCATTAGTCTACTGTATACAATATCTTTCCATGTAGTATAATTGTGTGAAGTTAAAAGTGGAGTTTTAGGTGAACCCATGATGCAAAATTAAAAGAGCACAAGAGAGAAAGAGAGACACAAGAACACAAGACACACCCACCTATTCACTCAATCAAAGAAATCCCCCCAAAAGTGATGCTTTTGGCACTTTATATGTAGTGCATTTATAATAAGCCACTTGTCAAAATGGACAAAAGTGGGCTTCTAATTTTGTTGTTTACAACCTCCTTTTGGAGTTCAAATCTAGTAGTTAGCAATGTAGCTTACATGTACAACAATTTTGAACTTATATCGAAGCAATACAATGCAAAAAAGGACTTATTTTTGAAAGTGGTACTTCTATCCACACAAGCCTATAATCTGATAGTAGATCTAGAAATTAGACAAAAAATTAAGCACTTTCAAAAAAAATGGAACCTAAAATTATGACCAAATGAGTCTGTACAAAGGATTTGAAGTTGCAAAATGTAGGATTGGATAGGTACAATCAACAAAAACAAAAATTTTTGACAAATCCATGCACCAAGACAAGGAAATAATAGCACCACTGAAAATTCAAGAAATTCTAGCCAAAAATAAAATAAAAATTGCACCTAATATGGAGTCCAAATGACTGAGATATGGCCTCTCAAAGTTGGATTATCAAATTAAAATTGGATATGGACAGGGATCTACACAGGAAAACACTATGTCAAAATTGATGTCGAAATGGTTGTCATAACAATGCAATCTAGCCTACTAGTGATGGTTAGATGGCCATCAAATTTAGGCTCATGGAAAGTCGACATCAGCAAAAAAGGGCCCCTAGATGATGTGATAGTATGAATGATGATGTTACTAGGTAATGTCAATGGTACATATGATGATGTATCCCATACAATGGTGTTGATGTAGACTCACATGTGGCAGGTTGAGTCAGTAGGTTGTATAGTTGTTGACGTGTCCTAATGAGTCACTAACACTATGGCAGGGTGTGATGTGTTTAGTGTGACTGGGAAAACAGCATGGTGGAAGTGTCATCGGGTGAGCCATTAGAGTAGACAGAGAGGACGTGGTGGCTCTATCAATTGCTGATTTGTCACAGTGTGGATGATGCCAGCAGGGTTAGTGAAAGCCACTGGGTTTTGTTTGATGGTACCAATGAGAGGGAAGGTGGTGAGATTTTAGTCCCACATGCACAGGGGTATAGGTGCTTAAGTCTTTAAAACTTCAAACCCATCAATTAACAAGCAATGCACAAAGAGGTCAATTATTGTTGAAGTCTACCATGAATGTTGATGTGGTTGGATCCATTGATCTATAGTGTGGTTGATCGGTATGAGGTATATGCTACCAAATTGTAAATGAAATATGCTAGAATTGTAGAGTAATCTATCAGCCATGGGCGCTAGGAATTGATCACTAGTGTCCTACAGGAAAATTGCTCTCTACAAGCCTAATAGGCCAAAAAAAAACAAACAAAATACATAGATCCAAAAAATAAATTAATTGCAGATATGCAAATATGTAGATCTAAAAATTAAATTCATAGATCTAAAAGATTGTACCCAATTTTGCAAATCAGGCCTTCAGGTGCTAGTTTGCAAAAAATAATTGCCTCATATTTGACTATGGCCTAAGGTAGGAAAATTTATAGTCAAAATTCATCGAATTGATGCTCCAGATGCAATGGTGAGGTCCACTTTGGCTCTAGATGCTCTCAATGACTGCAAATACTCTAGATATGAATCATGGTCCTCAGAGAGGTGAAGCAAAAATGGTCTCCAATGGCTATGTGAAGAGAAGTTTCTTTAGCTCTAGTACCATGTAAGAATTTTCCTTAGGGAAAAATAACACCAAGATTAAGAAGCTCAAACACTAGCACAATATGGACCAATAATAGATGATTAGAATAACAATAATGAGAATATCATATGTGTGTACATGTACACTAGAAGTACCTGTATATAAATGCCTCTAGAATGACTAGGAATATGCAAAGTGATAAGCCTCACAACTAAGTACATGTCCATCAAGAGTGGATAATCCTCCAATGAGTACAAAAGTTAGTGTGATGATGAGAGGATAAGCTTACATAGGTGTGTCATGTAAAAAGATGTTGTAGACACCATGTGCTTAATTAGAGTGCAAACAATTGTGTTGTCAACATGACAACTCATTTGATAATGCAAATTCCTATGTTGTAGACACCATGTGCTAAAATGAGTTGCTAACTCCTGTGTTGTCAACAAGACAACTCATATGAGTATTCATACTCCTAGGTGTCTAACTGTAGTGCCTCTTGTGTTTGCAATCTATACCTTGTCTATTTTGATTCGAGAGATACTTGATACTCTTATTTTGTACCTTATGATGACCAGAGGGTCAGATGTTATACTTTGACTCAATTTCGTAGATGCTATGCTGTTTAGTTTATCATTTTGCATTCTGATGCTACTTTGAGATGATAGTAGATCTATGATGATATCTAGTTTTATGGTTTATTGGATAGATTTGTTGACTATATTATGAGATGGAGTCTATGTTATGGTTATTTACTTCATTCTTGTATCTTTATGCTTTTTATGAATGTGAGTGATGTAAATGGATTAAATAGGTATTTTAATACATATTTCTTTGGCTATGATATTATATGCAATTGCACTTGATCGTTTGTTTTAGTGTGCAAGAATTATATCCCTAATAGTGGCACATGAAGTTAGTGATTCAACTATTCATATTTTTCCAATGTCATCCTTGTATGGTTGACGTACCCTTATTTTAATTATTTTAAATAAAACCTTTCGATGATTGGTAAATCTGAACTCCTCTACATTATGTGATTAGACCAGTGAGCATGTCTGTGCATTTAGAAGTTCGCATTTGTTGTGAAAGTGTTAAGTTATTTTCTATAATTTTAGATTTTTGGGTTTTAAATATTTTCGGATTTAATTTCTAGCAACTTTGCCTTAGGTGAATTTCTATTATTGATAATAACCTATTTGTGTTTGGGTTAATTTGGAGTTTAACTACTCTAGCTGGCTAATTTCCATAATCAATTATTCACTAAAAAATGAATAAGAATTGGAAAAGTGAATTCATTATTCACTTCTCACTTTTTAGAAATAGAATTTTGAGAGCAAATTCGTAAATCCTCTTCTTAAGGATTCTTGTTTTGTTTGTTCGAGGAGCTATGAGCATGGGATTTGCATGAGGTTGGTCTCATTGGATTTGGCTCAGAGAGTTTATACTTTGTCATCATTTTTAGTAGATTTGGCAGGTGATTTATTTTATTGTGCGAGTTTCAATTTTTGCCCCTTTTGTTGTCAGGAAGGGCTTTCTCATTTTATCATTTTTGCTCCATTTTAGCTTTTGTTTCTTTTAGTAGTATGTTAGGAGGCTAAGAACTACTGTTCCCCTTTGTTTCTATTTGATGGTTCTACCCGGTTGGTCAAGTATGAACGTTTTCCCTATTTTTGAAATGGGGGTTTGGGTTTTTGAGCCATTATGTTGGCCATTTTTGCATACGATGTTCGATTTCAATTATTTTTTGATTTTTGAGGTTTTTCATTTGAAGGCCAAATTGGTTTTAATTTTAGATTTTTCTCAAAATTAGGGTTTTTGCCTCATTTTGCATGCCACCCTATTTTCTTGGCACAATGTGGGTCATGGACTTGGATGATCCATTGGATATTTGTTACACCACTTTTGCACTTTTTGTTGCATTGGGATGCATGTAGCATCTGTCATACCGATTATTTTTTTGATTGATTGAGTTTCTATTTGTGTTCTCATCTAGTCCTTGTGTTGATTTTCATGATGGTGGTGAGCCACACAAGAGTATAGTTGTCAAGTAACATGTGGGGCCTGATCTTCTGTGGTATTTCCAGAAGTTATGATCATTGGGGTTGGGTTGGAAGTTTGCATGCCTATAGGAACTCATCCATGGGTAGGGTAGGGTGGCATATGGAGGGGGCTTCTATCTCGTAGCCTGGTGACCTTGTCCCATAGTGTTGGCATGATGAAGTTTTAAGTAAGTGATAATTAAATAAAACATTGGGTGGTAATACAACTTAAGATAATGAAAAAGTTTTATGTGTTGGCCTTCAAGGGAGTACCTTGAGTGAGTGTCCGCATTCGTGTGATGGCCTCCAATGGAGTACCTTGAGAGTGTTTCCACATGTGATCCAAGCTTGGGCTTTTGGATGCCAAGTGACTCTCCATTATGTCAGTCCCTACATAGCAGCCCGGTGAGATGTTTGACCAAGATCTATAGTTTATGCATTGTCTATATCTTGGATTTAGTCATCATACTACTTGGCATGCATGTTAGCCATGGATGTTATTTTGTGTGTTTGTGGCTGGATCATTATCTCCATCAGCATGGTGAGTGTGGACCTATGGGTGCCACATGGTTGGGAGGCATAGCTACCTTTAGCACTACCATGGACCAGTGTACAGAGACAATCTTGTATCCTAGTGTGATCATTGTTGGATGTGTTCACTCGGTACTTCAGTTTATGGAGTATGCTTCTTGTGATTTATGATTTCATTAGGATGTTGTTTATCATGTTTAGATGATCTTAGTTTTGACACATTCCTTATTATGATGATTAGCATGTGATAGGTGATGTTATCTACTTCTAGGTTTATCTTCTGTTGTACTACTAGCATGTTAGATTTTCTTATGCTTTTGGTTATTAGCATGTTTAGTAGTGACATCCCTATCATGACAGTACCAACAATTTGATTGGTGGCTTGGGATGTTATGTGTGGGGGGATGGCTAGGGCCCATGATGGTCTTATGATGCCATTGATAGTTGGGAGGAACCACATACTTAGTTTGGTTTTTTTGTACATTGCAATGTTCCTTCTGTACTTTTATTCTTATTTGTTAGATGGTTAGATGGTGTGGAGGTTCTAAACTCAGTTTTACTTAGTTTTTCCCTTTTGGTGTTTTTCTTAGTGTTCATGTGTCTCTATGGGTGATCTTTTATCAGCATGATGTGACACAAAATTGTATTGCATGCCCATTGAAACTATATCATGTGTCCACTATTTCTATCACATGCCTCTTGGAGAAATGTCATGCAATACTATAAAGTATCACACCTCCTTATAATAAATGTCGTACGACACCCTTAAAGTGTTGCATGCCTTCAAGAGAAGTATCGCCCAGTCCCTAAAAATGTCACCCTCCTTCTTTAGAAATGTCACGTGATACTTTTCTATGTTGTATTAAAGTATCACCTAGTTTTTGTAAAAACTTGTGCGAGCGGTCAGTGGGCACTTTTTGGTCTGGTCCAAACTTTTTGAGGGTTGATTTGGATACCCTCTTTGGTGTTCTTCAACCCTATCGTGTCGCATTTTGATTCTAGTTTGTGTGTTTATATAGTCAGTCTCTTGGGGTTTAAAATATATTGTTTAAGTATAAGTTAATTCCTTATACTTAAGATATATTTTAATATATGCGATGATTCATTTGAGATGGGTTTCAGACCTCTATGGGCTAAGATAAAGATCCTAGGAAATTTCAGGCCTTCAGAATTTCAGACTTAGCCAATTTTCAAGAGTCAGCATTTGTTTATCAGCTTGGTTGATCTCGTACGTTTTCTTATTTATGTTTTGGTTAGTAATGGAATTTGGAGATCCATTGGTGTTGGTTGATTGTCAGTCTTTCATTGTAATCTTTATGATCTATGTAGCTTGTCATCATGTGCACTTACACATGGTTTAAAATAAATAAATTATCTTGCTTGTTTTTCATCCTTGTTTCCAAGGATCTCTAGGCGGGGCATTACACTAACTAATAAATAATAAAATAATGCATTAACCTAAGTAAAATTAATTAAAGTGTAATAATAATTAATTATTTACACTAACACTAATAATTCTACACAGAATGTAAATCCATTGAGTGAGAAAGATTTGAAGACACTACAACAAGAATCCACCAATACATGCACAAATTCTAAATTGGTAAGGATTGATGAATCTCAAAAGGCTAAGATTACATCCATTGAGACATAGTAAGACACATCTATTGTGTCCCCACATGTTTTAGATGTTAAGGAGGAGGAACCCCATGAATTATCAATAAATCAAAGTGTAACCTTAGAATAGCAAGGTGAGCTTAATCAAGCAACATTTCAATGCCTACTATTGTTATTGAAATGAAGAAGGAGGTAGATACATCAGCTACATTACTTCCAAGTCTACAAGATTCAAGGTTGCCAACATTTCTCATAGTTGACAATAAGGGTAATAATGAAGAGAAAGAGAATAAGGAAGAGAATCCTACACTCACCTCACTGAAACACATTGAAGATTAGACAGAGGTTGAACAATAAGAAGATTGTAAGATTACTATTAAGATCGAGGAATAGGTATCCATACTAACATTGGTCACTTTACCAATCATTACACCTTCTCCTAGTAGCCAGGCTCTTCAAAGGCTAATTACTTAAGCTACACCATTGCAAATATATAGGCTGAGTACCAATAGACCTAAGGGTGATTAGACTACATCATTTGAAGATGTGAGTCTAGCTGAGGTAATTTTTATACCATAGTTTGAACCAAAAAAAATCACACGTGAAGAAATGGTTGTTCTTAAAGAGGCTCTCCAGAGGAAATCAAGGCAATAAATCTTGAGAAGGGAGAAAAAGGAAAAATAGGTTATACATGATACTAGAGATATTTTGCAGATTTTTTTGATATTTCATATTCATTTTCCAATAAGCCTATCTTAGAGAAACTTATACATATAGTTGATAATATTAAGGATGAAGATATAGAGTCAAATGTAAAGCTATTGGAATGGTCTAAAAGGAAATTTCACACTAAGGTTATGGGGAAGATGTCTATTGCCATTGCACTTAGACAAACTGATTTATCAACTAAGATGAAAAGTGTGAAGAAAATGTTGGAGAACATTTTCTCTCTATATAGGAAATTATGTGATGTTGATATCTTTACCAAAGAGACTCAATAGTCAATTGACCAGATGCGAGAATTACAATTAACAAGTACTACATTGAGGTTGTCTCTTGGCACTAGTCAAGTTCATTTTTAGAGATTACTACTAACACAGAGTAGGCTTTTTGAGTTACAAGTCAAGGATGCAAATTTTAGATCAACTTTGATCAGCATTAAGTCCATGTTGACTCTGCACATGAAAGTTTTGCAGAAGGAACTAGCCTATGTAGAAATATTGTTCAAGAAAGATTCTCATCTTTCTACACAAGAAGGTCTAGTAGATATGGTAGTGAATCTAGAAATACACATTCAATCTTTAGATGTAGCTCGTAACAATTGGAATTCTTCTCTAGGAATCAAAATGAAACTTTATAATCCATTTTTGGACAAATACACTATAAGTGTACCACCCAAATGACATAAGTGTAAAAACAAGGGGATTTTGTTGATATCTAATTGAAAAGACAATTCAAAAAAAGTATTGTTAAGAAGGAGATTTTTGAAGAAGACTATGTGTTTCAATCATTGTTTTGTCACTGATGTCAAACCTACCATTTGCTAGTAAGATAATTTCTTATATGATTCAAGTACTATCACTTAGGTGATTAATGAGGAGGATTTGATCAACTAGTTGTAACTAAAGCACCTAGAGGAAAGGTTGAGTTATGATTATGAAATGAAGTACAAGGATCAATTAAGACAATGATGATATGATGTATTGATGATCTACTTAAGGTTACAAAATGGTTGGCTACACTTAGAAAGTTTAGAAGAATAAGTTAAATAAAGTTTGTCTGCCAAGCTTGATCGAGCGGATAGTAGGTGCTGAGAAAAGTTAGTGCAAGCCAAGTAGAAAGTCAGTTGGAGCTGAGTAAAAGAAAATTCTAGTGGATGCCAAGAAAGATAGTAGATGTCGAGTGAATTTTAGTTGATGTCGAGCACCAATAAAATCTAGTTGATGCCAAGTGATTTACAATTGATGCTGAGTGACGTATTATGTTTCAAGCATTAGAAGACTGATAATGTTGAGCTGCTACATTATGAAAAAGATTGAAGCCAAATAAAAGCTAACAAGTTTGTTTTCTTAGAACTTGTGAACTAGGAGGAAGATAAGATTGATGAGATAGTGGCACAAAATTTGATGTAAACCATTTTTAGGTGAATTCAAATGGATTCTAAGAGAAGTTTCTAGAGAAGACAAGATATGGGGTATAGACATTGTATCCTACCTAGTCCATCCAAAACCCTAATTTAGATGATGGATAATTAGTGGAAAAATATTCTAATTTCCTTTATATAGGAATTTTTGGTCATGAAGCAAAAGGTCAGAGAGGTTGGTGTCATGTGCGAGAACCTAAGGAGGAGAAGGAATTAAGGGTTTTGTTTCATCAAGTGACCCAAGAGAAGTGTCTGCAATGGCATACTAAGCAAGAAGGATTAAGGAGATGAATACTTGAAGGGTGAATAAGTTTTTAGAGCTGAAAAGTATGAAAGCCAAGTAGAATTGAGGACTAAATAGAGATTTGTAATCTACAAGTGAAGTTGTAAGTTGTATCAGATCAAAGTTCTAATCTTACTCTCTAACAATTGTATTAGTCTAGGGTAAATCCTTTGGATTAAGGTTGAACTAATAGTCATTGGAAAATCCTTTAACAAGGTGGCATTCCAAGTGAATGGCCTAAAGTCCTCAAACAAGGCTCACTTTTAATAGGGTGATTGAAATCCCTTAACTGGGTCACATTTAATAGTGTGTATTGTAACCTTTAATAGGGTTGGCCTTTCATAAGGCATCACTTCAGAAGAGTGAAAATGAGTAGCATGTTACTGGTGGTTTTTCTCAAATTGGGTTTCCACATTAAATAATTGTGTTAAATGTGCTAATGAATGTGTTGTGTTTCATGCTTTACATTTTTGCAATTTGATTAGACAGTAACCTACAAGTTTCAAGTATTCACATATTCATTTGGATACATGTATAAATATGAATGTTTTATAGGTTCACTAAGTTAATAAAACTTTTATTTGTACATTTGTACCTTGAATAGCTGATTCATAACCCCCCCCCCCCCCCCCCCCTCTTTGCTATTCTAAAAGATTTCCAACAATTGGTATCAGAGCCATCTACTTAAGATGACTAATTTTAAGTTACTAGAAGCACAAAGATCAAGATGCCTAAAAGAGAAGTACCCAAGCTCAACAAATATAACTTTCCTACATGGAAAAGTTTGATGAAGATACATCTTAGAGGACTTGGAGATCATGCACAATCTTCCATTATAGTGGAACATGCTGATCCAATAGGAGCCCTAATTGTTGAGGATATGAAGAAAGAGGAAGAACACAATCAGGCGATGTTGGAAATTGCCTTTGCCCTAAGCTATGCTGAATTTGATGATATGAAAGGATGTGACACTAAAAAGAAGATGTGGGATGCCCTGACCACCAGCTATGGAGGAGACAAAAATGTTCAAAGAGCTAAGTATGAGAGCCTTAGAGGTAAGTTTGATGACATGAGAATGGAAGAAGGTGAGAATATTGCTCAATATGTTGCTAGGATAGAAAAAGTTGTTAGTGCAATAAAAGGTGCTACTAGTCAAATAGATGATGACACTGTGCTAAGTAAAGTCTTGAGGATATTACTACCTATTTATGCTATTAGATCTTTTGCAATCCAAGAGTTGAGATGTATACCAAGAAATAATCCAACTCTTGAGGGTCTAGTAGGTAGACTCACTACCTTTGAGCTATCTAATTTTGACAATTACAAACTAGAGAGTCTTCAATCAGCTTTCAAAGGTAAATTGTTATTGAAAGATTCTGAGGAGGTAAAGTAGAAGAAGAAGAAGAAGAAGAAAAGAAAGATAAAATATGCATCTAGTGACAGTAATATAGATGAGGAAGACATTGAACAATTGGAAGCACTATTGGCAAGGAGATTTCATAGAGGTAAAGGCAAGTTCAAAAGTAAGTTATCCATCATTTGTTTTAATTGCAATGAAATTGGTCATATTGTTGCAAGATGCACACAGAAGAAGAACTATAGAGAAGGAAACAAGCACAGAAATAGAAGAGAAGATGATGGAAGAGATTACAAAGACAAAGATAAGAAGTCATGCTATATTGCTGATAAACATGACTCTAATGAACATGATGATGAAGTGGTATATGTTGCAATGAAGGAGGAATCTAATGAGGATGAGGCAACTACACTTGTGACTTGTGTGAATAAGAATGATAAATGGATCATTGATAGTGGATGTTCACATCACATGACTAGAGAAAAAAGTAAGTTCATTACCTTAACTTATTATGATGGAAATAGTGTAAGATTTGGTAATGATCAACCGTGTTTGATAAAAGAAAAAGGGTCTATCAAACTTACAGACAAGATTTCATGTGGCAATGCTTACTATATTGAAGGATTAAATTATAACTTGTTAACTACGTCATAATTGAATAATTTTGGATGCAAGGTGGAATTTGAAAATAAAATTGGCACAATAAATGTCATAAATGGGAAACTGATTGGAAAAGGTGATCAAACTAGAAGTAATCTTTTCTATCTAGATATAGAGGATGCTACTTGTCTTATTGCAAAATTTGATGATGTATGGCTTTGGCACTACTGGTCTGATTTTTTACATATTAATTTTCTTAGAATCATGGTGAAAAAATTAGATGTGAGTTCTTTTGTTAGGTCCTAGGGTTTTAAGTTTTGGTCTCATATTTTTTGATATCTTTTAAAATCTATGTAAAACTCTAGATCTTTCCTTTTAAATTTTATCTTGGTGTGAAAGTTTAAAAAAAGGGTGAAGTGAATATTCTTTTCCTGCCTGCTTTGAGGTCATTATTGAGTCCTTTTGAAAAGGGTTTTATCTTGCTATTGGATCTTATTTGAATCTACGGTTGTTGCATACTCACTATAGAAAGATGCTCGAAGATTACGCATAGCGAGTTAGTGAACGATCAAAGAACTATGTTGTGATACTGGAAAAATGAAGTTCGATGCCAAAAAATGTGTGTTAATATGAAGGCATTATGATCATGTGCTATGTCCTAGGCTTGTCAGTATTAAGAAGAATGCATGTGGAAATACTCACAAATGGTGTCACCTGAGTTCAAGTTTCTCTGGCAATTCACTAAGTTGTTATCAAAAAATCCATGCGACTTGCCGCTGTTGACATGGCGAGTGCCCAAATTTTGCAAAAGGCAGTAACCTATTTAAGGTTGATGTGACTGTGGAAATTCCCATGCAGTCTTATAAATATGCATGACTACCTTCTCTGACACCAATTTTAATTGGTGAAGTCTCAATTAATTGTATCTTTTATTATCCATCAGATGTCGCTATATCGCTAGTCGAAAAAACACCAATTTTCTGGTAGTGACATAGCAAGGGCCTGGTCATTGAAAAAGATGACGTTCTTTTAAAATAAGAAATGATTTTGAGGATCCTGAGGAAAATATTGTGCAATCTTTACTTTTATTTTTGTGAAAGTTGTGTCACTAATAGTTTTATTTCTTGGCATCGGTTTTGATGGTTACCAAAAAGTCGCTATATCACTAGCCAGATAGTTGGTAATTTTGTCGGTAGCAATGTAGCAACTGGTCGGAAGGTTGTGATGTAACAGAAAATCCTCAAAGGTGGGCCTCGAATGAGTGACTTGACAAAGCAGAGCTATGCAGATCAAACAACATGGTGGCATCTTACTAAGCATCTATAAGCCAACAATTTTGAATTCTTTGAAACTTGCTATATCGCTAGCCGGATAGTTAGTAGTTTTTCCTATAGTGATGTAGCAACCTACCTAAAAGAAAAAAACATGGAAAGGCCAAGGATGTGTAATTTCATTAGAAATTAAATAATATATATGTGTGCCAACATGTTAAGCCAACTAAGAGAGAGTAGTATCTTGGACCCACTCCCCATGTATAAAACATGTAAAGAATTTTGATCGTCAAATCAAGCATGGATCAACAATACTCACTAACTCACTATGAAAAGATGTGAAAAGATTATGTATAGCAAGTTAGTGAACGATGGACCCACCATTATTTTCTTAAGGGTTGTATCAAATGTCTGCCACACGATCAAAGAAAAATTAGTGGTTGTCGCATACTCGCTATAGCAAGATGCTCAAAAGTTACACATAGTGAGGTAGCGACTTGATGACATGTGTCCCTAATCTTTAATGGGCCCAGATTGAAATGCTAGCATTGAAGGAAAGGTACAGATGGAGGCAATTTATTGGTTTGACTATCAGTGTGCTAAGAAGAAAAGTGAGTCAGCCTAGTTTTTATTCCTAGATTGTAGGATTTTTCAAGGATCAACAGTACAAATTTAAAAGGAAGTGTGATGCCACTCTATTTTTCTATTCTGCACATTTATGATGAATGAAAGCTTCATGTGTGGGAAAAATAGAGTATAATACAGGAGATTTCATTAGTTCCAGTCCCACACAAACAAATATTTCATGTTTTTTGAGCACAAGAGCCTGTTGATCATATTGTGTTTAGCCTGGTATGAACATGAACTAATTCCTCATCTGTTCAAGAGCAACTGCAGAGGTTCAAAGAAGAACAAGTCTAGCAAGTCAAATAAGTACTCCTATATAACATCTATAATATTCTAGTTCATATTATTACGATCAAGATGCCTCCTAAGAAAGAATTTTATGGGCAAGTTAATTATATGGATAGGAATGTTCATGACGATTTGTTAGAATTACTCCCAGAATCCACCACTGAACCTGCACAAGTTAAAAAATTGATTTCCTTAAACCCTAGGCTTAAAATTGCTAATGGCTTATATGACAAGGGGAACTAGGTTAGGGATGCAAAAACTACTCAAACTAGTCTTGTCTTGTTTAAAAAGTGGTTTTTACAAAGGAATTTGTTTGCCTCACATGCTAATGTTTGGAATTTCAATTTGGGAAAGCTAGTAGTTCCAAGTTCTTTCATGGATTATGATTTTCTTGAAGCCATTGCTAAGAATTATGATCGAGCTATTAGGGTGGTGAGAAGAAATGATGGTATGCCTCTGATCTCAATTAGTCCTGAAGAAATTAGAGAGGTTTTTCACCTAGAACCATTGTTAGATTACCATGTGCCAATCAATCTGCTAGAACTTGAAAATGAATACAAAGCAAGGAAGGATGTAATTAGGGGAGGTGCATTGAGGGTACACATTGGTACAATAGGAACTCCATCGATAATTATTGCAGCCTCTAGAGAAGCTTTTAAGAAGAGTCTTTTCACTTCCTTGGCTGTAGAGGTATATAGGACCCTGTGTCATGTCTTTGGTGAAGATGAGTAGGATTTCATGCCCATTGGCCTTATGTATATGATGGTTCAAATTACTTCTTTTGGTGTAGATGTTATGTTTGATTTTGCCTCCTTTTTGGCTAAAGAAATTCATATTGGTTTAGTTGGAATTGTGAAGGGCAAATAGGAGAAAACTTTTGGCCACTATTCTCTATTAATGCATATGTTCTTGTTCAAGGGGGTGCCATATTTTGGTAATGAGATGGAAATGAATAGAGAAGAGAATGGGGAAGCACTGCTAGTCTAGTTGTGGAGTGTAGATATGACCTGGGATGCAAATAATGCCAATTTTATTAGGTTTGATAGGTATTTTGCTTCTAAATTGAGATGTCTCATATTAAGAGACAATCCCAGAATCCCTAAGGTATTAATGGACCTCCTCAGACATATGGACAAACCCCATAACTTAAAAGTTTCACACAATTGAGGAGATATCATTCCTTACCCTATTTCTATGGTTTTCAGAATCTATGGTTTTAAAGGGAGTCCTCATGTCTTGCCTTACCAAGTACCTTTGAAGGTAGGAATGGCTGAAGTTTTGTGGCAATTAGGAGGAGTAGAAGAAATGTTTTTGTTGAAAAGGCAACTAGGGTCAATTTTCCCTACCTGCACAGTGGCCCATCAATTTGTGATTAACAAAGGGGGTTGGCTCTTTTTGCATAAAATTTTGGATCAGTATATGATGGCTGTCTCCCATCCCCATTTTTGTGATTATGAGGGATTTTTTAATCAGACCTTGAGGCATAGTATTAAGTTGGGATAGGTCAAACATGATTCATATTATCCAGGGGACATTATAAGGAATGAATTCTCATTACAGGAGTAGGAAACTAAAAAAGAAAAATGGAAAGTTTACTCCTGGGTCCTAGAATTCATTCATTGTTTTGATTAGAAATATAGTCCTTTAGATAATGCTAATATAGAGGCTGACAAAATAAATAATCTCATGAGTAACTTCCCTAAAATAATGGAAGCTATGAATGAGAAGAAACACTTTTTTATTGATTCTTATCTTGATAAGGCCAGAGAAGTCATGAGGAGGTTGGCTTTCACTCCTAATATAGCAGCTAGTCAAATAATTGTACAAAAGAAGCCTGGTTACACTATAATTCAAAATAAAAGGGCTCTTGTAGATAAGGGCAAGCAAATAATGGGATCCACCAATACAACCTGAGGAGGAGAGACCTGATGAGCCTAGTCCCAAGAGGCAGAAGGTAATGAAAGAAGAGAGGCCTCAAGTTGAGGAATATTCACCCACTCAATCCCCTTTGAGGATTGGAGAAGAACAGCTCACAGGTGAGCAAATTGAGCAGATGGGATCACAGGGAGGTACCTTTATTACTCAAGCAGAATTGGATGAAGGTAACCCTCCATAACCTTCTCTACCAAGTTTGGACCTAACAATAGCTGACTATAGAGGCAGAGAATTGGACCCTGTGTTAGAATAGGCAAGTTATCAATTTTTGGCTAATGATAGCTTTGTGAAATCTAAGGCTTTTCAACAATTTGCATGGAGGGAAAACATGAATATTTTTGAGGAAAAATGTAACAAGTTGAAAATAGAGCATCCAGAAATGGATGAAGCTTCCATTTAGAACCAAACAAAAGAAGAAATGATAAAAGAATTTTAGAATATAAGCCCTGAGGATGGAAGGCAAATGGTGAAGGCATCTAACATTTTATTGTTACCAAATTGGGATATTGTTGATGCCTTAGTTTTCAGTTCTATTTTAAATAAGCTGACTTTGCAAGATCAAAATTAAAGGGACTTCCAAGGCACTGCATTCATTGAAGACCAAGCTGCATTGGTAGTTGGTCATTGAGAAGAGGATCTAGAGCCACATCATCACAAACAGATGAGTCTAGATTGATGGGAAGCATAATTGTGAGAAGAGTTGTTGATACCTCACATGCGCAGGCAACACATTGGAATGTGGATTCATCCCAATTTCTTTTGGCCACTACTAAGAAGGAGGAACAAGCTATGTTTGAACTACAAAGTAAATATGAAACAATTCTTGAGGCCTATAATAAGGAGGTAAAAAGGAGAATTGAGCTTGAGGACAAGCTAAAAAGGAAGCCCACAAGGCCGAGAATTACATACCCCCCAAGGCCACCTATTGAACCCTTCAAATCAACTCCAATTATTGAAATAATAGACACCCTGGAAAGGCCTCAATTCTACACTACAAAGGAGTTTGAAGAGGAGAAGAACAAATTATATGCACTACATGTAGAACTAAATGATCAGTATCAAGAGAAATTGAGATAGGGTGTTATGTATTTAGTGGACATGATAGAATGACCATCATTTTTTGATTTATTATTAGAGATTGCAATCATTAGGGATAAATTGAAGAGAGGTGAAGCTATATTTAGACCCCTTGTGCATAAGTGGATAAAAAGAAATGAAGATATCATTGCTATGTGTATATCTGTCATTCAACTAACATGTCATCAAATAGAACAGATCTTTGATTTGCTAAATAAATTGCAATGTTTTGATGACAAACAAGATTCTTTTAAAAAAATATTAATTATTTTTTTTTTAGAGTATATTGCAGAGAATTTTGATTTATTTCCTTGTGCTTTAAAGACCATTGATAAAGTGAAGGAAAAAGAAGAATGGAAGAAAGAACTAGATGAGATCTTTTGTAAAAGGATGAATAAAAAATGAAACTGGTCATTTGTTATGGGCCTGGACAAATGAGGAGCTGGTAAAAGTATAGTTATTTTATAAAGATGTTAGGAAAAACCTTGTTGATATAGAGGCAGTTGCAAATTCTTTAATAACTATACAAAGGAAGGTTCTAAATTTTGATTGGCCAGATGACATTACTTATAATGAGTGGAAAGATAAATTCATGTCTATAGAGTAGATGTTAGAAGATGACAAGGCAAAAGATGATGCAAGTGTAACTATTAATTTAATAGTTGATGATGAAGATAGAGAAAATCCCCAAGTTAAAGTAAATTTGTAGGTAACTAAAGAGGATACATCACTGTCAAGCCTCATGGTCACTTATTCCATGGAATTAGATTGATAGAAGAATCAAATCATAGTATTTTTTCCTTTCCAAAGGGAATAACAAAAAAGGGACTCACAAAGGAATGTTTGATGCATTAGCCTTTCTATTATTTTCATTTTGTCTTTTGTTACAGGTGCATGCAAATATCTTTTTGAGGGACACTTGTCAATCACATTTTCTCTTTGCTTGTTGCAACTCATGTTTATATAAATGAGTTTTCAAGGCAATGTGATGGCCTAAAAACTTGTATAATTTTTGTTTTCTCTCAAGAAAAAGTATAGATAGTCAGTCCAATAGTATGTAGTTGTTTTGAGTTTGTTCCAATTGTACTCTCTGATGACACACTAGAATGACAAAAATAGTAATCTATTCTAGGCTTTCAATTGATTTCTATTGGTCATTGTATTAGTCATCTGAAAGGATAATACAAAGGAGTATTTACACTATATTTATGTCATCAATTTCTGTCTCCTTTTTATGGGTTTGTCTACTTTGAAGTTATTTTAAATAAGGTTTAACTGGGCTGAATGCAATCTGGATGGGTTGTATGTTGATATCACTATTGCTTTTAATTAAAGGAATTATAGAAATGCTTTAATGAATCAGTAGGGTTTATAAGTTTATAGAAAGAATACTTCATAAGAATGGAAATGGGTGATTACAATTGATTAATTCATTTACAAGTTATTTGAATTAGATCTCTCACCAATAGTTAATTTTTTGCCCAATGGATAAAGCACTGGTCACATAATTCAGAAGTAAGCAAGGGTGAATTTTGTTACTGCATATCAAATCATTTAAAAAAAAATTAAAACCATTTCATTCCATTTTGTTTAAAGTTACAAATGCTGGTTACCACTCATTTGCATATAGTTTTCTGAGTCTTAGATGACCACTAATTCCAGGAATACTTTGTCATGCCCAAACTAAGAGGGAAAAAAAAACACACACCACTTTTTTTTTTTTTTTTTAAATAACTAATAATTAAACATGCTCTAAGTTTGATATGATTGAGGTAGAAGTTTTAGTATAGGTTCTCTACATTATATCTTAAGATTATAACATGAGAACGATCACATCGTTAAGATTTTGAAAACTTTGTTACAAGATTGATATCGATAACCTATGATATTACATTAATTTGCAATGATATGCAATCAAAATTACTTACATAACAATGTACTTGAGTTCGGAATTAAAATTACTTGCTTTAATGAATCAATCAAACCTACATTAAAACTTACTTAAATAGCCAATTAATCGATAAATTTAAACTATTCCATGGTTAAGGCAGTTAGAGTTTATTTAAATTAAAACTAATTAAATTAGTATTATAAAATTAAGCATAGCTAACTAACTAAAATTATTAACAATTACCACAAACGTCCTTAATCAAAACATGAAATGACCCTAAACTTTATAAAATCAACTGACTATACTTAAGTCAATTTAAAGTTTTAACTATATTACAACTAATATTAAACTAACTTTAACCAAATATTTTAAAGTGATACAACTATTCTACAAGATCTATTACTAATTTTAATGCAAACTTTACAACATTTTAATAACATACTAACATTCTTAAATTACTTTTAAAATTAACTAATTAAAAGTAACTACAAATTAATCAATAACATAAGTAACTAAAAAAAAACATAATATATACTACTAAATACAACTTAGTTACATTTTAAACTAACTCACTAACTTAAATTAAAACTAAATTAATTTAGAAATTAAACAAACCTATGACTACTGACTAAAACTAATAACAAAGCAGAAACTAACCAACATTATTAATAATTAGTAAAGCAAAATAACTACACATAAACTAAACTAAAAAAAAAACAACTAACACTAACTACTACTTACTTCCTAACCCCTCCTACACTAACCCTATGCCCCACTTGGGCAAGCACTTCCCAAGGAGCGCTGTCCTTGGGACAGTGCTCTGCCCAAGGGAGGCGTGACAGACTCCCCCACCCTCCCTCAACTCAAGCACTTTAATTGGATAGAAAGTGGATGGATGCAGGAGGAATTGCTTGCAAAATTTTGTATATATATATTTTTTAAACTCAAAACTTTAATGCCTTCCCTCAAATATGAGCGCCCAATTTGGAGGAAGATAGTGATGGGACAAGGATGACATCATCACCTATGATGACAGTTTGACTTGCACAAAGCATTCATTGGATAAAGTTTTATAGGTAGCAAAAAAAAAAAAGATATTTAAGTTATTAGTGTAATGCTTATTTAGTTAATCATAATCCTTTTTTTTTTCATTATAAATTTTGAAAATTTAATTTGAAACAAGGGATCCAAAGGGGAATATTCTCTGTTCAATCAAGAGAGTAAATTATTTCCCCATACAATTTCCAGCATCCTGTAAGTGGATATTTGATAATTTGTCTTCTCTTTCTCTCTTGAAACTCATTGTATATTTCTTTGCAACTATATTACAGCAATAGGTGTATACATTCTCTTATGAATTTCAAATTTATTATTTCCATGAACCTCAAATGGCCATGCATTTCAATGGAACCACATTTCATGAAATAACCATCTACATATTCATTTAACTATCTAATAAAACTGATGGATCAACATTGGAACAACAAAATGACTAAACTAGTCTTAAGGCATTTGAGAAAATAAGAGATCAAAATGATAATGCTCCATTCCTTTTTGAAGTGAGTATCAAAATACACAAAGTTATTTCTCTATCATGTTTCAATTTTAGCTTGGATCTCTTGACGTAATTCTTTCCTTCATGTTCTTGCAATTTCACTTTCAACACAACCTTACATAAACTAAATCATTTCAAACTTGATAAAGACACCATACATTTACATGGATTAGCAACATCCCTCTCTACAATCCATATGAATAGAGGCATCACCACACATCACAAATTGAATCTTGTATAATTGAACATCATTGTTGCATCTTATATTTGATACACATTCATATGACAACATAGAATACGAAAAATTTAAGAGAAGTAAATTTACTCAATCACTTATTTTATTATCAACCTGATTCAAGGCTCAGCCGGGAAAGAATCAGGAAGAAAACTCGGCTTCGTTGCCATATATAATAGGGTTTAAAAAATACAATTTACAATAGGATCTCAATCCCAATTTTCAATAATTTTATCAAATTTTCTTCATGATCATAATCCAGGAGTTTGTAATGTCTTCTGAATCTCATTTCAAGAACCATGGAGGAAACCAATAACTGATTGGGTGACAACCAAGAAGAACCAAAAGAACATCAAGCATGCATAATCATACATGGTTTACACAATAAGATTCACAGTGAATCAAGACTAGGGAGAGGTGGATTCTTCCAACTGGAGAAGTCAAGCACAACACCAATTCAGATGCCCAATCGGGGCCAATAACCAAGAACTTCCGTTCTTCCATTTAAACTTGCCATACTCATACCAGGTTTGTGCTGACGGGTAGGGGCCCATAAAACCCTACCCTTTATCCCTCTTCTCATCCTGAGAAGAGACTCTACACAGGTTGGAGTCCAACTAAACAGACCTCTCCCAAAATTGGTCACTTCTGCCCTCTCCTAGGGTGAGTAATACCAAAACACCCATGCAAGGAAACTCAAAATTGCAAACATAAACAAGAAAGGAAAACAACCAAAATAACAAGGTTTACAAATCTTCCCAACATACCCACAACCATACAACAATAAAACAACAACAAGGTAACAAGAACATGAAAGAAAACATAAAAACTAAATAAGGGAGATGGGAGTTTCCTACCTTCACAAAGAGGTAATGGCAATGAACCAATTTGAGTAGAGTATCCCTCCTTCCTTCAAGCTTCAAGAAATCTTCTCTAAATGTAGAGATTGGGTCCCAAAACCATTAGACCCAGGAAGGCCTCTAAATAAGCCTCCAACTCAACCACCCAAAAAAGAGCAATAACTATTTCCACCCACTAGCCACACTAGAAACTCCTAACTCAACCTACACCATGGTTAAACCCTAAGAGGAGGTGGGGTAAGACAACTCATGACAACCACTTGCAATTTTCGCACAAAGGCAAAAAGGGACTTTTTGAGTGCCCTCAAAAGTCAAAGCTAGGGGCTTAGGGGTTGGAAAAGACCCCTAACCCATACCCATACCCTTTGGTTAGAATAAAAACATGCTAAAAGCCTTAGGAAAGAGGTTTAGAGACAAAATAAAATCTAGGAATAAAATAGGACCATCTAACAACTCTAACTAGCAAAATAAGCACATAAACATTTTACGAGTGTCAAGCGACACTGAAAGAACATAATTACGAACAATAGGGTTTCCAAATTTTAGCACATGGAGATCAGTTTTGTTCCTCCGTAGGGTTTCTCGGCTAAATATCTACACACTCATTGCACACATCGGTAGTCTCGTAAAATCACATGTATATAAACGTATATATATCAGAAATTTTCAAAATTTAAAACATACATTAATAAAGTTTCTTCCCCCTTCATAATTCTTAACCATTTGAAATATCCTAAATCAAATCTGAATCCTACATCTACTGATTTCGTCAACATACATATACATGAACATTAAATGACAATCATCAAATATATCTGAAAATAACATCACACAACATCAAATAATAAAATATGTTCTAAGCATCAGATAATGTCTCGACATCTCGAGTCGCGAATAACAAAAAAAAAGAGAGTAATGTATCACTATGCTATGATGGGTCAGGGCGAGGCCTCACATACTTGTAAACTATAGGAGATTTATAACCAGATCTGCTTATAGTGGATGTGTATAGATTTGAGAAACTTTTAGAGAAAATTGATAAACTATGTATGTGCCTAAGAATAAGAGATGAGAATCAGAATGAAACTAAGATAATTTCGTACCATAGTTTGCATTTGAATCATCCCTAGGTATACTCACCTTGGTTTAGCAAAGCCTAAAGAGTAGGAAACCATCCTTTGGTTTTGAAGTTGGGTCAAAGTGGTTTATTCATGTAATTGCTACTAGGAATTGGCTAATCCTTAGATTGTGTGTGTAATTTCATTGTGATATTGAGCATTTTGTTGCTCAGTAGTTTCAAACACCAATAGGCACAAAAGATTATGTCATGTTAATTTTGATAATTTGGTTAATATCAGTAAGATCAAAAGAGTTTTTGCCTAAGTTGAAGAAACCTAATAATATAGTATGCAAATAATGTCAGCTAGGCAAAATGACAAAGTCAAGCTTTAAAAAGTAAAGCTTATACCTTTAAGGAAAAACTAGAAATTGTTCATACTAACTTGTGTGGACCTATTGAAGTACAAAGCTACAGAGGAGACAAGTACATAGTGTTGTTTTTTGATGATTACTCTAGGATGATGATAGTCATGTTTCTAAAGAAAAAATTTGATATTTTTCAAATGTTTAAGTAGTACTTGGCAAGATTTGAAAAAGAAACTGGTAAGAGTTTGAAATGCTTGAGATTAGACAGAGGTGGAGAATTCACTTCAAATGAGTTTGAGATATTCTATAATGATAGAGGAACAAAAAGATAGACATCCACACCTAGGACCCCTCCAAAATGGAATTATTGAAAGAAGAAACTGGTCTATAATGGACTATGCCATAACACTTATGATGGAGAAGAATGTTGCTCTAAAATACTAGAGAGAAGTTGTAAGTAGTGTTGCATATACCTTGAACCATGTGCAAGTCAAGAAAGGTACTCACTCAACACCTTTTCAATTATGGTATGGATATCCACCTAATGTGAAATACTTTAAGGTAGTTGGAAGTAAGTGTTATATTCTTAAAGCTATTAGTAATGGAAAGTTTGATGCAAAAAGCGAAGAAGGTATATTTCTTGGATACTCCACAAGAAGCAAAGCCTATACATGTTTAAATGCTAATACTAACAAAAATATGGAAAGTGCAAATGTGAATTTTGATGAATTTACAAAAGTATATGAGGCCAAAACTATAAAAGAACTAGAAGAAAACAAATCATTTGTATACTTCTATGAAGGAATTCCTACTAAAGAAGATGCTAAAAATCAAGTTACAAATCAATAGCAAGTCTCTGTAACTGCCAAGTCACGACCTATGAATGTTGAGTTGCATTTAGGAATTGAGATAGATTTAGATACCAAGTTGTAGAATGAAGAAAATGTACATTCTAATTCTAAGATCATTGTACATGAAAGAGATGCTAAGATACCTGACAGATATGCACACAATGACTTTGAAGTTGAAAGAAAATGTAGAAACAAGAACTGAGCCAAGATTGTTTAAATATGTCAAAAGACATCATCATGCAGATCAAATCATTGGAAACAAAGATGCAAGGCCAATGTCAAGAAATAGAGTGATAAATGAATCATGTTTGTTACGCATGAAGGAGTCCAAAATAGTCAAAGATGCATTAGAAGATGATGATTGGTACAAGGACATGGAAGAAGAGATTCAATAGATAGAGAAGAACAAAACATGGACAAGAATGTGATTGGCACCAAGTGGATAATCATAAACAAGCTAGATGAGAATGGTGAAGTGACAAGAAATAAAGCAAGATTAGTTTGTAAAGGATATGCACAAGAAGAAGGAATTGACTATGGTGAGACATTTTCCCCTATTGCAAGAATGGAAGGAGTGAAAATTCTACTTGATTATGCTAGATAAAAAGGTTTCAAAGCTTATCAGATGGATGTTACATCTGCATTTCTAAATGGCACACTAGAAAAGGAAGTCTACATAGAACAACCAAAAGGATTTATTGATGAAAAAAATAAGAACATGGTACGTAGAATACATAAAGCCCTATATGGATTGAAGCAAGCACCAAGAGCATGGTATGAGAGACTTCATACTCATCTTGTGAAGATTGGATTTGAAAGGACTGATGGTAACAATAATTTGTATACGAAGATAGAAAAAGACAAAGGTATACTTTTATCTAAATATTTGTTGATGATATCATATTTGGAGGACAAGATGCTTTGTGTAAGGACTTTGCAAATTAGATGAAGCAAGAATTTGAAATGTTTGTGTTTGGAGAGATCAAATTCTCTGTGGGATTACAAGTATATTAATAAAGTATGGAATATACATCACTTAGTAAAAATATGTCAAAGAGATATTGAAGACATTTGAATTAGAGGATTCCAAACTAATAAGTACACCCATGGTGATAGGACACAACTTGTCAAAGAATGATGATTCAGTTGAGGTGAATTAGATACTATACAAGTCTATGATTGACAAATTGCAATATGTAGTACATAGTAGACCAGATATTGCATTAGCTATGGGGATAGTTGCAAGATTCTCTACTAATATCAAAGAGAATCACTTGATGGCTATGAAAAGAATAATGAGATATCTAAAAGGAACAAAAGAGTTTGTTTTATACTATAAGAAGAATGAAAAGTTTGAACTAAGAGCCTACACTGATGCTGATTGGGCTGAAAACATTGATGACAAAAAAAGCACCAGTGGAGGAGTATTCTTCTTAGGCAAAAGACTAGTTACTTGGACTAGAAGGAAAAAAAGTTGTACTTGCCAATCTACTATTGAAGCAAAATATGTTGTTGCTACTATAAACTACACATTGTACAGATCAAACAACTACTCAAAGGAATGAAGGAGGAAATCATAGAACTAGTGACATTTTATTGTGGTAATACAAGTGATATCAATATATCAAAGAATCTAGTGATGCACACAAAGACAAAGCACATTGCAATCAAGTATCACTATGTAAGAGAGTTAGTTCAAGACAAAAAGGTGAAGATTATCTAAGATGTAAACTAAAGGTGATACCCCTATCAAAGGCTATGTAAGGAATAGAGGGAGTGCCCTACATCAAACAAACTAATGTTCATACAATACAAATTGATGTAGTGGATCTTACTTTAGGAACTGCCTAAAGTAATCATAAAACTGGAACTACAAATTAGTCACAAGCAAGGTGACAGAGGGAGAAATTAAAGAACTTGCAAAAACTTATATCTACATGTATTAAAGATGCCAATTGTTTGGTATATGTCTTTGGCATTGTTGTCAAAGAGGGAGAAAAAACATTAAACTAATCAAGCACAAGAGGAATAGTGGTGAAAGTACATCATCAGAAGATCAGAGAGGGAGAAAAATATCAAGAATCAAGTTAGAACAAAGAAGGAGAAAATAAGAGAGCCAGAAAGAAAGAGGGAGAAATCCTAATCTACCTAGTAAGAGGAAGATACAAGAAGGAACTTAGAGGGAGTTTTAAGGAAGAAATTTTGTAACCTAATCAGAAGATTGATGTTATTGAAAGAGGAATAGAAGGAATACAAGTTTTTTTCTTTTCGGTATTGTCTTACTATTTTAACCTAGTTAGTTTGGTTGAACAAGATGTTCATCATTTGATTAACTTGGTTGATCAGTTTGGTTTGCCACCAATGCCAAAGAGGGAGATTGTTGAAATCTGATTGAAAAGATCATTTGAAAAGAGAATTGTTAAGAAGTAGATTGTTGAAGAAGAGTATGTGTTTCAATCATTATTTTGTCACTAATGTCAAACCTATCATTTGCTAGTAAGACAATTGCTTATATGTTTCAAGTACTATCACTTAGTTGATTGAAAATGAGGATTTGATAAACTAGATGTAACAAAAGAACCTAGAGGAAAGGTTGAGTTATGATTATGAAATGAAGTACAAGGATCAGTTAAGACACTAATGATATGATGTATTGATAATCTACTTCAGGTTATAAAATGGCTAGCTATAGTTAGAAAGTTTAGACAAATAAGCTAAATAAATTTTGTCTGCCAAACTTGACCAAGTGGATAGTAGGTGTCGAGAAAATTTATTGCAAGTTGAGAAAAAAGTCAGTTGGTGTTGAGTAAAAGAAAATTCTAGGGGATGCCAAGCAAGATAGTAGATGTCAAGTGAATTTTAATTGATGCCAAGCACTAGTAAAATCCAATTGATGTTAAGTGATTTTACAGTTGATGTCAAGTGACACAATATGTACTGTTGAGCATCAAAAGATTGATAATGCTGAGCTATTGCATTATGACAAAGATCAAAGATTAACCAAATAAAAGATGAAAAGTTTATTTTCTTGGAACTTGTGAACTAGGAGGAAGATAAGATTGATGAGCTAGTTGCACATAATTTGATGTAAACCATTTTTAGGAGAATTCAAATGGATTCTAAGAGAAGTTTCTAGAGAAGAAAAGATATGGGGTAGATACATTGTATCCTACCTAATCCATCCAAAACCCTAATTTAGATGATGGATAATGAGTGGAAAAATATTCTAATTTCCTTTATATAAGAATATCTAGTCATGGAGCAAAAGATTAGAGAGGTTGGTGTCATGTGCAAGAACCTAAGGAGGAGAAGGAATTAAGGGTTTTGCTTCTTCAAGTGACCCAAGAGAAGTGTCTGCAATACATACTAAGCAAGAAGGATTAAGGAGATGAATGCTTGAAGGGTGAACAAGCTTTTAGAGTTGCAAAGTATGAAAGCCAAGTAGAATTGAGGACTAAATAGAGATATGTAATCTACAAGTGAAGTTGTAAGTTGTATCAAATCAAAGCTCAACTGTTACTCTCTCACAATTGTATCAATCTAGGGTAAATCCTTTGGAAGGTTGACCTAACAGTCATTAGAAACTCTTTTAATAGGGTGACATTCCAAGTGAATGACCTAAAGTCCTCTAACAAGGCTCACTTTTGATAGGGTGATTGAATTCCCTTAACCGGGTCATATTTAATAGTGTGTATTATAACCTTCAACAAGGTTTTCCTTTCGCAAGGAATCTCTTTAGAAGAGTAAAAATGAGTAGCATGTTATTGGTGGTTTTTCCAAAATTGGGTTTCCACATTAAATCATTGTGTTAAATGTGCTAATGAATGTGTTGTGTTTCATGCTTTACATTTCTGCAATTTGATTAGACAATAACCTGCAAGTTTTAAGTATTCACTTATTCATTTGGATGCATGTAAAAATATGAATGATTTATGGGTTCACTAGGTTAAGAAAAGTTTTATTTGTACATCTAGACCTTGAATAACTAATTCACCCCCCACAAACCCCCCCCCCCCCAAGTTAGTATAAAATATTTCCAATAGATTTTGAAGATTCTTGAAAATTTTTCAAAATTTGGAGAATTTTGTCAAGGAAGATATCTACCCAAAAGGAGTTATAGAAATCAAATGAAGTATTTAGTTAGGGGGGAGTAATACGGTATGGGAGACAATAGCATTTTTGCAAATTTTGAGATTTTGAAATTGTGTATGGAAGTCAAGTAGAGATGATATATTATCTGACTTATCCATAAAATAAGATTGGATATGCCATGAAAAAGTGTTTTTTCCACTCATGTCAAAGGGGGATATTGTTAATCTCATTGTGGTTTTGACAAAGTAGTGACAAAACACTTAGTCATTATCTAGCAAAGAATAGTGCAAGCTAAGTGCATAGTGTATGTTGAGCATATGCCTCTAGGAAATACATGTCAAGTAATTAATATGATAGTTAGTGCCAAGCACTAGTACGTTCCAAGAAGTCAGAGTGTGTCAAGTCAATCAGGTGCTAAGAAAAAAGAGTTGAGTAGACTATGTGTGTTGAGTAATTTAGGTGTCAAACAAGATTGAGTATCGATCCATTTAGAAGTCAAGTATCAGTATATAGAGCACATCGAAGGCCAAGCATCAAAGTCTATTGATGTTGAGTTACTAGTCTTTCACATAGATGTTTGTTATGGCACAAACTTCTATGTAAACCATTTTTTGGATGACATGAACATGAATTTTTGATATTAAGGAATAAGGATCCAATCATATTATGAATCCCTATGCAAATAAATGCAACCAATCAGAAAAAGGGAAGAGTTACGCAGCAATAAGGATCAACCATAGCTATTGATTTTAACCTATCCCATCTCCAAAATTTCTATGAAAACAAGTAAACCCTAAGGGTGAGTATGTATGACTATGCATGTGAGGAAGTTGCAAAGAGAAGAATTACATGCACAAGGAGAGGAATGCTAAGAGCATAGAGAGCATTTCAAGGTGGAAATGATGGCTAAGTTATGGAACTATAATGCAAAATTTGTTTGAGAAGAATAAAGATAGATAGTAAAGGGATAGAGAAGACAGATTTGATAAGGAGAATCAAGAGATGACTAGTAAAGAGGAGATATGACATCAAGCAACAAGGTATTAACCAAAGGATTGTAGACACCTAAATTTGATTACACTACTTTGGTAATCTAATTTAGCCATCTCTAAAGGCATCATTAATTAAATTCTTATTTAATTAATCCTTTGTCATCCCCTAGTTGATTAATTTAATTAATCATCTATAGTCCTAATTGATAAATCAAATAATCTATTATTTATCAATTAAATCCTTTTCTCCTATGTAATTCCAAAAATCCCCATTTATTAAATAAATCTATTTGATAAATGAAATCCTCAAATTCAAAAAAACCCTAACCTATCTCTAATCCTCCATTTAGCCTAATCCACCCCATCCACCCATACTAACCAAGCTTAGCCACTAACTCACCCACCCTCATTAATGCCATCCACTTGCACATCTCTAACATCCCTAATCTAATCCTAAACCCAAGCCTAATCCACCCCCTAATGTTGTCACATTCCTTAAACAAGTTTAAGACTTTCCTAATCCAAACCAAAGTCTCCCCTCAAAAAAACCCAACCACTAAGTCATGAGTGCTCTTACAAAACATAAAGACTCTTACAAGACCACTCATGACTCTTACACCCATCTTCCACACTCTTCCCTCTTCCACACTCATTCCTCTTACATCCCTCTTACATACTCAACCCCACTCATCATGCCCTTAACCAACCCTTAATTCTACCCTCTCACACTCATCCTCCTTGTGACAAGTGTCACCTTCCCATTGGTGCTAAACAAGCACAATCCATGTGCTCCCCTTTGAGTGCATCTTAGCCCTCCTTAAGCCTTCATCCATCCTTGCATCTAAGCCCTCCATCCCTCTACCCCTTAGCCTATAAATTGAATCCCATCCCAAGCCATTTCATCAACAATCTTTGAGCTAAAGTTACCATGCTATTTTGAGAACCAAAGCCATCAACCATACCCTTATAATGCCAAATTGAGAGCTCACAAAGCTACCAATTTTCCATTACCCATCTCCATTGAAGCAGCTTTTGAGCATCTTGAGCATACATCCACAGCAAAAGGACACATCTACAGAATCAAGAAAGCATGGAGTGTTTTCTCTCGTGAGGTTTGCACTTCTTATTTTCTTTCTTAGTCTAAGCATATATGGGAATTTAGTTTTTGGTTTGTGAATGTTTACTTTATTTGTTAATGTTCTTTGCATACTGATTCTGGTTCTACATTTTGGCATGCCCGGTGGGACCCCACTATGGGTCATTTAATCATCTATTTTCATCTATATGTCATTTTTCTAACCATCTAATATTTGCTGTTGTTTGAGTGTGTTGTGAGGGTGTTTTGCTTGTTTTTGTAGGTTAAAGAACGCACTTAGGAAGAAGAAATACCATCTAAAAAAAAAAAAATTGCATTTTTCAGCTTTTTTTGGCACGGTTTTGGCGTCTGCAACCTGTTCTGTCTGCGAAAATTGACTTTTGTGAAAATCCGCGTCTGCGAAAATTGACATCTCTGCTTGTCACCTGGGTTCTGTGCTGCAAATCTATTTTTTCCTCTTCATATTTAAGCATTTTTATGCGTAGAAAAAACAACAAAAAAAGTTAAAATTTTTTTTCCCATAGTTAAGCTCTCATTTTTGAAGATTTTGGCTAACTAACTAAATTGCTTTTTTTTGTCTCATTGCAGGTTGGAGCACATATGGAGCCACTAACCATGCTTCTTGCAGGTTTTCATGTTGCTAAAAAAATGAACTTGAATGTTTAACCATTTGTCTTTGAATGCATGTTGCTAAAAAAAAAATGAACTTGAATGGTTAAACACATTTTTCATTGAATGAATGTTGCTCAAAAACACACTTTTGAATGTCATGGATTAAAATCAACTTTCTTTGGAATGCATTCTTAAAACAAAAAAATTCAATCTTGAATGCCAAGGATCAATTAACCATTACAAATCTCTTTTTCACATGCAATCTAGGTAAAGTTGGATTTTTGGACATTTAAGAAACTTTGTTAAGTTAAAATACAAATTTACAAAAATCAATTTGAGTAGTTCCTTGGACTCACCTCTTTTCTAATCACCCATCAAATATTAACCATTGGTTGCAATCTCAGTGCCATTTATGGGGATGGGTCTACTTGAAAAAGGTGTTAAATGTTCCACAATCTAACTCACTCACTTGGTCTTTGAACGTTTGCTTTAACTTTATCAAAATTCTTAAAAGGTCAAAACTCTAGATTAAATCGATCACACTTCAAGTTTGGGCACTAAAATTGAACAACAACTAACGTGGAGAGCCTCCGGGCGCGCGCTTGAAATCGAATCTCACACACTTTTGTTTTGGGCTTAAAACAAACTCACACTCAATCTTGAATGCCTTAAAGAAAATTAATCGATACTTGACGTGGAGGGCCTCCGGGCGCGCGAGTTTGCTTTTGTTGACCCTAACTCTTCTTATTGTGTGCATTCTTTGATCGATTTACTTTTGTTGGCGCTTCAAGTTGGAATTGAACATTGTCTCTTAAACATGAGTGCTTGCAAAGTCTAGATTAGCACACATAAGAGTCAGTTGGTAAAAGAACAAGCGTGTTTTTTAGCCCAAGGTCATCCGAGTCTTCTCTCCCCTTGTTGTCTTTCGAGGCCATCTTGGGTGCATAAGATTAGGATCCAAAACCTTGTTTCTTTTTTAGGAGGCCTGCTTGGGGATTTCATCACCCCTTGGATGACCTCAACTCCAGCGTTCTGACGGAGTATAAGAATCGGGAGGTGAATCGAAAGACACCTCTCTTGGGATCAAGATTTCGTCATTCGAGCTAAGCCTCAAGGAACTTTATACCCTTGAGAAGTGAAAGAGGAGAAGTGGGTTACCGCTCCTCTCGGCTGTGTGACATCCTTTTGGTCTCATCTACGGATTTGGGCCTCACGTACCTTGCGTATATCGAGGACTCCCTAGCTAAACCAATTGTCTGCCTTGCAGAAAACCATCTAGGATGTTAATGTGTTTGGAGTGACTGATCGAAACATTTGTAGAACATATACACTCCTTGGCGCAAGTACCACATTCTAAGAACCACAAACTTCTATCTGGGTGTTCCTATCTATTGCTTGTTTTTATTTTACTTGTTGAATGAATGTTTGCCAAACTTGGTCAATTCTAGCTTAGGGCACACTTAGCGTAGTCACTGCCTATTTTGGAAGTTGAACAAGTTGAAGCAAAACAACTAAGATTTTTCCCAAAGCCAAGCAGATTCAAGAATTTATGTCGAAACAACCCAAACCCAAACAGAAGTTTCACAAGGTCAAACTCAAGCCATCTCTAGCATACCAAGAACTTTCAGCCAAGAGAAAAGCAATAACACCAAGCCCACGAATTTCCAAACTCCACAAAGCAGAGGACAAAGCTACCGACGAAGCACTTCAAGAGGCCTGGTTAGAGTGCACCATCAAATTTAGCCAACATCCAGGAGTTAATCCTGCTTATGCCTTACCAACTAGGCATGATTTCTATGATTAGACACCCTTGTTTCTCCACATCTTCTTGGATAAGCTTCACTCTAGAGTCATCTTTGTAGAAAAGCCAGCCATCTTAGGTTATCCCCTTAAGCATTATTAGCTCATCCATCTCATTTAGAATCATACCATCTAGCCAGTAATCGAAATTCTGCATATCTAAGCTTTCAAAATTGTTGTCACCTTGCTAAAAGTTTGCCATTCCTAAAATCTTCCAAATCCACCAATCTCACCAAGGTTATCCCTTTGACATAGCTTTGTCTAGGGTAATCTAGCTTTGTCACTTGTTATCCCTCATCACCTTGAGCTAAAGGTTGGGATATACAAGTGGTCAATCTCATGTTCTTCCTAAAGGATCATCAGTCTATCCTTAAGTTGACACAATCACCACCAAGCTTTCACATAGGAAAGCAGACCTTTTGTACTTTGACAACATATCTTTGAAGTTAGAATCCCCAACCCAATCCTCCTTAGGTTTTGTCATATAGCTTTACCTCAACCTAGGAAATCATTTGCATAGAAAAGCCTTCCCCCTTTTGCATCCATCAGCATTATTGCATCTCATCCCTAGGAGCATTTTTTCATGCCACCCGTCACTCGCTTAGCCAAGAAGAAAGAAAAAATGGAGCCCTATCATTTAGATCGAACAGCCTCACCCCCCTTGAGCACTCAACCATCCTTCAGCCCAGAGCCAGCTATGCCATCACCTACTAACATTGAAGCTTTCATGAACCAACCAGGAAATGCAGTATTGGTAAATGCCATTATAGACAAAAACAAAGAGACAATCATGGCTAATTTTCGAAGGGACAATGTAGGAACCTTTGACTTTGGAAGACCCCCTCCATTATCAGATCCATCTCACCCATTGTTTGGGCAGCTACGACCACCCATAGGCTCTTATGATCCAAATTATCCTCAATATATCCCAAAAGAAGAGCCTCCAGCCAATCCATATGACCCAACAGACCCAAACATACCATCATCCACCCAAGTTGAAATCTTCATGCCGCAAGCCAACCTAGCCACCACCACTCCATCCTTGGTTCATACCTCTCCACTCCAAACCCCCTTTACCCAAAACATCTCACCGTTCACCCCCTTCACTATTGCTACTGCTCCCACACCTAGCCTTCCAAATCCACCCATCTCCCAAATCAGTGCTAGCATCTTTGGCCAAGCTCAACAATATACAACAGGGATGCCACCCATGGGGCCAAGTAATCAACCTTTTATCGCCCCCAGCTTGTTCACCACAGCCCAAAGCACAATCCCATCATTTCCATTAGGTCTCGGGAGCTCAATACCACCAGCCACAAATCCACAAGCTACTACCTTCACTCCACAAAGCTATCAAATCCCACAAGCTACTGCCAATCTTCTACCAAGCTCCCAAGTGACCCTAGCTCCCACCACCACTCTACCAAGCTTCCAAATCCAGCCACAAAGCTATCAAACCCCATCAGTTCCATTCCCAAGCTTTCAATTCCCACCACCTCCACCACCAACTAATCCATTACCTCCACTTACCAACTACTTTTCAATGCCACTTCTAGGAGGTAATCCACCACCCCAGCCAACCACCAATTATTTGCAGATGCCATCCCAAATGGGGGCACAACCCACATATATTGGTCAAACCCCACAAGCCCTCCGATCCTTTCCCCAAGCCTCACAACCATCTTATACCTTACCTCCACAAAGCAATCCATTTAACCCACAGCCAGCTTATGTTCCTCAATCCCAACCTCAAATCCCATATCAACAGCAAGCCTCGCAGCACATGCAGCAATATGCGCCACCTCCCCCTCAACAACCTGTCATCCACCATGCAGCTGCCCAAACAATGTACAATCCCTATCAGCAAATCCCTCATAACCATCCATATTCAATGGCCCCATCTAGCACATACCTACCTCAAGGCACTCCTACATTGGGGGCACCCCAACCATCACCTATCAATTCAGAGTGGGAGCAAATGAAGACAGCCCTGAAAGGCATCCAAGAAGGGAATGATCCAAAGACATTCAAGTTTGAGAATGTGTGTCCTTACCCATTTGACAGAGCCATTACCACAACACCATTTCCCAAACACTTTGAGGTACCTAAATTTGACAAATTTAGAGGAAAAGGAGACCCTGTCACACATATCAAAAAATTTTACATGCATTGCCAGGACGTGGCATACAATGATGTCTTCCTCTTGCGCCTTTTTCCCAAAAGCTTGGCTGGACCAGCTCTTGAATGGTTTTATAGAATCCCCTATGGCACAATTAAGAACTTTGCTGAATTATTTGAGGCATTTGTAGCCCAATATGCCCATCTTGTTGAAACAGAGCTATCAATAGTTGATCTTGTCCACACCAAGCAAAAAGGTGGAGAAAGCCTTGCCGAATACCTGCAAAGATGGCAAACCCTTACCACCCGCATATCCTGCACCTTGCCAGAACGCCATGTGGTGAAAATGTTTATTGATAATGCACATCCCAGCTTGGCTCACCACATGACCATGAACTGTTTGCAGACCTATAAGGATATCAAAGAGAAAGGAATGATCCTTAAGCAAGGACTCATCAAAGATGGTGTGGTAAATATTTACAAAGAGGCCAACCAAAATCAATCACATTCCAATGACAAGTCTAGGTATTGGAACAAAAACAAGCATGTTGCAACAGATGGGGTTACTGACACCAGACATGTGAATATCATTGGTCCTTCTCGAAACCAGTCTAACCCACCATATCAAACAAACAACCAACAAGCTACCAATTACCAACAACGAAATAACCAAAGCTATCAAAACCACAATACAAGACCCAACTTTCAAGGGTCTAACAATCAAGCTAATGCCATCAATGTAGTTGCAGGGCAAAAGCCCAGATTCCAACCTGCACCTAGAAACTATACACCCCTTGGTGAGCCATTGGATGTTATTTT
This sequence comes from Cupressus sempervirens, assembly GCA_028749045.1. NCBI lineage: Eukaryota > Viridiplantae > Streptophyta > Pinopsida > Cupressales > Cupressaceae > Cupressus > Cupressus sempervirens. The sequence continues at coordinate 171,595,513 of CM053790.1, read as the reverse complement.
TGAGAAATTGGCTAAGGAAAACCTTATCAAATTTCCTCCTACCCAGCAAATTGATCCAAGCCAATCCAAAGCTGCATGGTACAAGGACAATGAGTATTGCAAGTTCCATAGGGTAAATGGTCACACCACCCTCAGATGCATGAAACTGAAAGACTATGTGCAAGACCTCATTGATCAGAAAGAAATCACTGTTGGTGCCCAAAACTCTCCCAATGCAGGCTTACAAATTTATCAAAATGCTTTTCCTCCACACAACAACCAAAATCTTGGAAAAGCACCTATCCAAAACAACACCAACAACCGCCAGCCAAACCAACAGCATGGGAAGAACAATGACCACACTTCATCCTATATAGACTATGGTAGCCTTATAGGTTGTATATCTAAGAAAGAGCCTTCAGTCAATGTTATCAATATCTGAGGACCAGACAATGAGTGTGCGGTCACCACTCGAAGAGCGCGATTTAACATCGCAGGCCCACCAGTTTCATCAACACCATCAGCTCCATCAAAAAGCTGGTACAATATCTTGGAACACCTTGGGAACATGCCAGCCCAAATATCCATTTTAGACCTTCTCCGCACTAGTCCTGTGTACAAAGACATCCTTGACAGTGCTCTCATAGAATCCCATGTCCCTTCTGATATCAATGCTACTGATTTTTGTAATCTTGTTGGACACCTTTCATCCTCATGTGCCCTATCTTTCAAACCCACCGACATACTCGCGGTTGAGCCAGATCACACCCTTCCACTTCGCATAGCCATCATGGTATCCAATTTTGCCATGAAAAGAGTAATGATAGATAATGGATCAGCCTTGAACATTTGCACCCTAAAATTCATAAAACAAGCTGGGTATACTGAGGCAGATATGATCAGTGAGGTTATCACCATCAAAGCTTATGACAACTTGGAAAGGACCACAGAAGGGACTATTTTGCTACCAATCAAGGTTGGGCCAATCATTCAAGAGACAGTTTGCCATGTTGTTGATCTAAACCTACCATTTAACATCCTCCTCGGTTGCCCATGGATTCATGCTATGAAGGCCATTCCATCCACCTACCATCAGTGCATCAAATTTCTGCATCAAGGCACTGAGGTAACCATCCATGCCGATGCAGAACCCTTTGCTTACTGCAATGTAGTTGAAGCTTCATATACAAACCATTTCCCTGGAATAGACATCGACACAGCCATCGCCAGCTCATCCCACACTTGTAATGACGTAGAAACCATCCTTGCCTCTACCCTATTTACTGTAAAGATCAACAACAAAGGATGTGGAGAATATAGTCTATCAGATGCATTTGCTGTCGGAGCAATCCCACTTGATCCACATACCCATGGACAGCCAACATATCACAAAGCTAAGGAGATTCCACCTCCTCGATACAAACAGTTTGGCCCAACCACCTTTGTGTCCTCAAAAACCCCTCTTCATGAGGAGCTCACTCCAGATATCAACAATTGGCTACATAAGGATGCACCTCCAAGAAATCAAGCACGCCTTGATCACTTCAGCCAAAAGTATCCCCAACAACATAAGCTCGTCACTGAAAAATGGAACTATCAAGGAGGTGGACTAGGACCAGAAGAAAGGGGCATGCAATGTCCCATCGAAGCACATGATTGGGAAATAAAGTCAGGTCTTGGCTTTGGCATACCCACAACTGGGGGCACCAACGAGAATGGTCACGCTTTTTTGAACATCCACCGCGACCTTGTTGAAATCGAAGACATTCTTGAGGAAGTTGAAAAGAGAGCCTACAACGATATCCCAGACCAAATCTTCCTAGGAGACTCTGTTCTCCGAGAACTATCCATCCATCTCATTGACCTACCACTTGCTCATCCACAACTCATAGATTGGGACCAACCAAGTGTCATACATATTGATGAGTTTGGATCAGAGGAAGCGCTTCTAAGATTCATGGGAGCTGAAACTCCTCATAAGAAGACAAAGCTAGATTCTGCCTACATCTACAAGCTAGATCCCAAGGGGTATTTTGGAGAAAATCCCCAACCTAGTTTTGATACACCCAAAACTAGAACTAAGGTAAATCTGGGACTAGCTAAGGCAGGGAAGAGAACCCCTCAGCAAGAAAATCCAGAGCCACAAGCAGAACACGAGGATTTAGTATTGCCTCCTCAAGATAATCGACCAGAGGTGTCTTCTATTCTAATAGAGGATACTAGAGAAGTCAACATTGGTTCTTCAGAGATCCCTAGAATTGTTCACATTGCTGCATCCCTATCACAAGACCAAGCTGACCTCCTCTTTGAGGTTTTATGAGAGAACATTGGCCGATTTGCATGGTCATATCAGGACATGCCAGGACTCGATCCAAAGCTTGTAGTTCATCATCTTGCAGTCGATCCAAAGATCAAGCCCGTCAGACAAAAGCTTAGGAAAATGCACCCCAAGGTGGCATTACTAGTCAAAGCTGAACTAGAAAGAATGTTAACTGCTAAGGTTATCCAACCTATCGACTACTCAGAATGGATCTCCAACATGGTCCCTGTTACTAAGCCTTCCGGTGACATCAGAATCTGTACTGATTTTAGAGATCTTAACAAAGCTTGTCCAAAGGATGATTTTCCCTTGCCCAACATAGATATGATTGTAGATCTTACAACTGGACATGAAATCCTGTCCCTTATGGATGGATTTTCTGGGTATAATCAGATCAAGATTGCAGAAGAGGACCAGCATAAGACATCATTCACTACCCCTTGGGGAACCTTTTGCTACACCATGATGCCTTTTGGCCTAAAGAATGCTGGGGCTACCTATCAAAGAGCTATGATAGCCATTTTCCATGATCTTATCCATAGCATTTTGGAGGATTATGTGGACGATATCCTAGTCAAATCTCACACCTTCATGGATCATCTTGCTAACCTGGAGAAAGTCTTTGATAGGTTGGCCCAATATCATCTCATGCTAAATCCCAAGAAGTGTGTCTTTGGGGTCACATCTGGCAAGCTTCTAGGCTTCATAGTTTCTAAACGAGGTATAGAGATCAACCCCAAAAAGGTCAAGGCTATCTTAAACATGCCTCCTCCCTAGACACTGCGACAGCTTCGCTCTCTTCAGGGAAAACTTCAATCTGTCCGGCGCTTCATCTCCCAACTTGCAGATAAGTGTACACCATTTTCACACTTGCTAAAGAAGAATGAGAACTTCAAGTGGGATCTTTTATGTCAGCGCAGCTTTGATCAGCTCAAGCAGTATCTCACCAATCCCCCTATCTTGGTTCCACCAGTTCCTGGTCGTCCCTTGATCTTGTATATATCAGCAACACCTACTGCTCTAGGGGCACTTCTAGCACAACATGATGATTATAGCAGAGAGAGAGCCATCTACTATATCAGTAGAACCCTAGTTGGTTATGAAATCAATTACACTCCTATGGAAAAAGCTTGTTTGGCAGTTGTTTTCTCAACTCAAAAGCTTCGCCACTACATGCTAAGTCATACCATCCAACTAGTCTCCAAGATTGACCCTCTAAGGTATATGCTCTCCAGAATAGCACTTACAGGCCGTTTGGCCAAATGGGTTATGCTACTAAGTGAGTTTGACATCCAGTATGTGGACAGAAAGGCAATCAAAGGGCAAGCTATAGCAGATCACCTAGCTGATGCACCTCTAGTAGATGGATATCCTTTGCTCACAGAATTTCCAGATGAGCATATTTGCCTAATTGAAGAACAGCCCCCATGGAAGCTTTATTTTGATGGCTCATACACCTCTCATGGATCAGGGGCAGGAATATTATTAGTTACACCTCAAGGAGATTACATTCCAAAAGCCTTCAAGCTACAATTCCCTAGCACCAACAATATAGCAGAATATGAAGCTCTTGTAGCAGGATTAAAGATAGCTGCAGAATGGAATATCACCGAGTTACAAGTCTTTGGTGATTCCCAACTCATCATCAAACAAGTCTTAAATGAATATCAAACCGAAGATGAAAAGCTATTACCCTACAAAGAGCTAGTTGATCAGCTGACCCAGCATTTTACAAAGCTTCAGTTTACACAAGTGCCTCGAATGCAGAACAAGGCAGCAGATGCCATGGCCACTATCGGCTCGCTCTTGGAAATTCCCCAAGAAGCTACACAGTATGAGTTTTTAGTTGAGAAGCTCCTCACACCTGCCTATGCGAATGAGGATTCAAACCGTGTTTGTATCTTGGTTGGTCCCCAATCCCCTTGGTACCATGAAATTCACGCTTACCTTAACGATGGTATCATATCCCCTCACCTCACACGTACCCAACGCCAGAACCTCATCCGAAAATCATCCCGCTATGTTATCATAGCCAATACCCTATATCGTCGGGGTTATCACGATACTCTCTCTCGATGTTTAGATGAAAATGAGGCTGCGATGGCATTAAAAGAAGTACATTCCAGAATTTACGGTGCCCATACGAGTGGTATTGTCCTAGCATGACAAATCCTTAGAGCAGGCTACTATTGGCCTACCATTGAAGAAGACTCTTGTGACTTTGTCAGAAAGTGTCTCCCATGTCAGCAGCATGCAAATCTTGTGCACGCTCCAGCACAGGATCTACAGCCTATTGCACCACCTTGGCCTTTCGCTTGTTGGGGCCTTGATCTAGTTGGAACTATCACCCCTCTCTCATCTGATGGACATAAATGGATAATAATAGCTACAGACTATTTCACTAAGTGGGTGGAAGCAGTCCCCCTAGTCTCAGCTACAGGAGTTCAAGTCTCCAAGTTCATCTTGTACCACATTATTTGCCGCTTTGGCATCCCATCCACCATCTTCACTGACCATGGAGGTAATTTTGAAAATCTCAACATGGAAGAATTATGCACTTCCCTCCGCATCCATCACCACTTTTCTAGCCCATATTTCCCACAAGGTAACGGCCAGGCAGAGGCAACTAATAAAACCCTCCTCAAAATCCTAAAGAAAGTTGTCAATGATTCCGGCCGTGATTGGCACCTTCAAATAAATTCGGCTCTATGGGCCTATCGAACTTCCTTCCGTACATCCATAGGCACAACTCCATACTCCCTAGTCTATGGTGCCGAAGCGGTATTACCTATAGAAGTTGAACTTCCCTCACTACGCATATCTTTGTGAGGGCAAATCTCAGATGAAGAATACAGAGTAGCTCGACTCACCCAGCTAGATCTCTTAGACGAGAAGAGACAACAAGCCTATGACCATCTCACAGTCTATCAAACTCGTCTCAAAAGGAATTTCAACAAGAAGGTGCTCCCACGACACTTTCAGCCAGGTGACATGGTCCTCAAAGAAAATATGAAAGTCCAAGCAGATCGAGAAAAGAAAAGCAAGTTTGAACCTACATGGCTTGGTCCCTATGTGGTTACTGCCTCCTTTGGCTCCGGAGCCTATCAATTATCTACACCAGAAGGAGAACTCTTGAATGATCCCACTAACATCATTCACCTCAAGAATTTCTATGCTTGAAGATCCTTGGTATACCCAGCTTTTGAAAAAATACGAAAAAAAAATAGTAAAGAGAAATAAGCGTCCAATGGTGAAAATTTGGCAATTCAAGCGCCTTGGATAGGTACCTTGGTAAAAACTTGGTAATTCAGGCGCCTTGTGTGCTAAAGACTAATCCATTATCTATCACTATCCTATCCCTCATCAATCCACCCACCATCCCATAAAACACCTACTTGTTCCCTTGGTGTTCCAATCAAATATCCAAAATCTGATGGAGCTTGTCAATACCTCCTGTACAGCTTGTAAATCTTGTACCAAAGCTTGTATTATACCTTGTAAATCTTGTACCATACCTTGTATATATCCAAATCTTGTCCAAAGCTTGTACCATATTCCAGCTTGTAAATAATCTTGTACCCTAGCCCGTATCCTATCACATGCACACACAGAATCCCATTTTCCTTAAGCTTTTCACAAACCATCTACCTATCCACCTATCAACTATTATAGACATCCCATCCTTCACAAAAATTTCCATCTCACAAAAAACCAAAACATGAACAAACTTGTACATTTGTAACATATCTTGGTCTGTCAGCTTATACATCCTCTTTAGCTTAGTATCATTATATCTATCCGGCTTTCATGTTAGTTCATCCTTGGTCAACATCTTGCACACATTGCACACCTTGGTTAGATATTCCAATGCATCCTTTAGCTAGATCTCCTATCACCAAAGTGTTATCCTTCTTAGTTCAGCTTGCCAGACACATCACTCATCCAGATCCATCAGCTTAGGTGCTCTCTGATAGATTTTTGCAGGATATAGCTTTCCTCATGTCTGATCTTGGTCCGTTAGTACCTCGTCTTACCCATCTCGTTGGCAAATAGTTATCTTTTGGATTTTCACTTTCTTTTGATTTGGGATCTTCCCTTTTGGGTCTTGAAATATCTTTTCCAAGCAATCTCCTTGTTCCCTCCTCAAGGTTGCCATGATCTTCCATATCATGGTATGCTGCGAATGGGGCAATTAGAGCGTAAGGTCTTGATCAGGTCTTTTGCTTGTTTTCTTTTTCTGCTTGTGGGTTACCTAGTGTCATTTCCACACTGCCTCCTCTGGAATTCATGTGTGATACTGGGGCAATCCTTGTGTGTTTTTTTTGAGTCAGTTCGTCAGTCCTCTGGATGATTGGTGAAAAGGCCTTGATGTTCTTGGTAACCTTGGCAATTAACCAACAGTCCTATAGCAAATCTAGTGCTCAACTACATGGTGGTACTTCTCTTTGAAGTATCCCCCCGCTCAAAAAGCTTCAATGGATTCCTTTTATAGCGCTCCACTCCTCCATCTCCCCCCCCCAATCTTGGAAAGTCTTAAGCTTGCTTTACTATTGTGCCTCTGATTTCCCTTTATCATTCTCCCGTAGTGAGAGTTTGAGCTAATTCAGCCCCTTCTCTTTGCCAACCAACGTCTCAACTCATCTCAATTTCTTGTACTCTTCAAGAAGTCGTCAAGCCTCATTTGTCTCCCCGCCGCCTTCTTGAGGGGGCATCATCTAAGTCTAGTCTCTCCTCTTCTTATTCGAGACTGGGGCAACATTGTTTCTAAAACATCTTCCTCATGTTGTCTTCATTCAAACTTCTTTGAAATAGTGTTGTCTCGACACTATGTCAAAGAGGGGCAAAATGTAGACACCTAAATTTGATTACACTACTTTGGTAATCTAATTTAGCCATCTCTAAAGGCATCATTAATTAAATTCTTATTTAATTAATCCTTTGTCATCCCCTAGTTGATTAATTTAATTAATCATCTATAGTCCTAATTGATAAATCAAATAATCTATTATTTATCAATTAAATCCTTTTCTCCTATCTAATTCCAAAAATCCCCATTTATTAAATAAATCTATTTGATAAATGAAATCCTCAAATTCAAAAAAACTCTAACCTATCTCTAATCCTCCATTTAGCCTAATCCACCCCATCCACCCATACTAACCAAGCTTAGCCACTAACTCACCCACCCTCATTAATGCCATCCACTTGCACATCTCTAACATCCCTAATCTAATCCTAAACCCAAGCCTAATCCACCCCCTAATGTTGTCACATTCCTTAAACAAGTTTAAGACTTTCCTAATCCAAACCAAAGTCTCCCCTCAAAAAAACCCAACCACTAAGTCATGAGTGCTCTTACAAAACATAAAGACTCTTACAAGCCCACTCATGACTCTTACACCCATCTTCCACACTCTTCCCTCTTCCACACTCATTCCTCTTACATCCCTCTTACATACTCAACCCCACTCATCATGACCTTAACCAACCCTTAACCCTACCCTCTCACACTCATCCTCCTTGTGACAAGTGTCACCTTCCCATTGGTGCTAAACAAGCACAATCCATGTGCTCCCCTTTGAGTGCATCTTAGCCCTCCTTAAGCCTTCATCCATCCTTGCATCTAAGCCCTCCATCCCTCTACCCCTTAGCCTATAAATTGAATCCCATCCCAAGCCATTTCATCAACAATCTTTGAGCTAAAGTTACCATGCTATTTTGAGAACCAAAGCCATCAACCATACCCTTATAATGCCAAATTGAGAGCTCACAAAGCTACCAATTTGCCATTACCCATCTCCATTGAAGCAGCTTTTGAGCATCTTGAGCATACATCCACAGCAAAAGGACACATCTACAGAATCAAGAAAGCATGGAGTGTTTTCTCTCGTGAGGTTTGCACTTCTTATTTTCTTTCTTAGTCTAAGCATATATGGGAATTTAGTTTTTGGTTTGTGAATGTTTACTTTATTTGTTAATGTTCTTTGCATACTGATTCTGGTTCTTGAGGGGGCATCATCTAAGTCTAGTCTCTCCTCTTCTTATCCGATACTGGGGCAACATTGTTGCTAAAACATCTTCCTCATGTTGTCTTCATTCAAACTTCTTTGAAATAGTGTTGTCTTGACACTATGTCAAAGAGGGGCAAAATGTAGACACCTAAATTTGATTACACTACTTTGGTAATCTAATTTAGCCATCTCTAAAGGCATCATTAATTAAATTCTTATTTAATTAATCCTTTGTCATCCCCTAGTTGATTAATTTAATTAATCATCTATAGTCCTAATTGATAAATCAAATAATCTATTATTTATCAATTAAATCCTTTTCTCCTATCTAATTCCAAAAATCCCCATTTATTAAATAAATCTATTTGATAAATGAAATCCTCAAATTCAAAAAAACCCTAACCTATCTCTAATCCTCCATTTAGCCTAATCCACCCCATCCACCCATACTAACCAAGCTTAGCCACTAACTCACCCACCCTCATTAATGCCATCCACTTGCACATCTCTAACATCCCTAATCTAATCCTAAACCCAAGCCTAATCCACCCCCTAATGTTGTCACATTCCTTAAACAAGTTTAAGACTTTCCTAATCCAAACCAAAGTCTCCCCTCAAAAAAACCCAACCACTAAGTCATGAGTGCTCTTACAAAACATAAAGACTCTTACAAGCCCACTCATGACTCTTACACCCATCTTCCACACTCTTCCCTCTTCCACACTCATTCCTCTTACATCCCTCTTACATACTCAACCCCACTCATCATGCCCTTAACCAACCCTTAACCCTACCCTCTCACACTCATCCTCCTTGTGACAAGTGTCACCTTCCCATTGGTGCTAAACAAGCACAATCCATGTGCTCCCCTTTGAGTGCATCTTAGCCCTCCTTAAGCCTTCATCCATCCTTGCATCTAAGCCCTCCATCCCTCTACCCCTTAGCCTATAAATTGAATCCCATACCAAGCCATTTTATCAACAATCTTTGAGCTAAAGTTACCATGCTATTTTGAGAACCAAAGCCATCAACCATACCCTTATAATGCCAAATTGAGAGCTCACAAAGCTACCAATTTGCCATTACCCATCTCCATTGAAGCAGCTTTTGAGCATCTTGAGCATACATCCACAGCAAAAGGACACATCTACAGAATCAAGAAAGCATGGAGTGTTTTCTCTCGTGAGGTTTGCACTTCTTATTTTCTTTCTTAGTCTAAGCATATATGGGAATTTAGTTTTTGGTTGGTGAATGTTTACTTTATTTGTTAATGTTCTTTGCATACTGATTCTGGTTCTACAAGGATTAGGTGTTGAATCATTCTAATAGGTGATACAGAGTAAATCTCTTAAAAGAGTAGTCTTAATAAGCTTTTGTAAATCTCCTAACAAAGTGCTTACTCAGTTGTGAGTTTAAATCCTTCAATCAAAGGTGAAACCTAACAATCTTGTAAGCCTTTAACAAGACAAACCTTTCATAGGGTAGATCATATTTTATGATCAAAAATTTCTATCCATAGTAGGCCACACTTTACAACTATAGTAGTGAACATTGCAGGGGGCATCCCACCCTAGTTTTACCATTTCCTTGCAGGGTTTCTGGGTAACCAAAAATATTTCATGTTTTGGATGTGATGAATGGTTACTTATTTCTATTTACATGTTAAGTTATGAGATGGATGAGTGGTGATTTTTTTTAGAGGTAAAATTTTTAAGTGTTGATCCATCCCTCCCCCCCTAGCCCCCCTGGCTTAGAGCTTACTTTCCCATTGTTATTTCCAACAATTCAATTCTACAAATGTCCATCTTCACATCCTTGTTAATCATCTTACATTGTATGAAAATATCTATAGACAAGATTAAACCTTTATGAATTCTAAATTGCACTCTATAAGACATACTATAAGTAACATACCTTATAATGATATCCTTAATAGAGTAGATAGTTAAAGAACATAACTATCTTCCAAAACAATTAGCATTTTTACCTCTTCATATCTTACATATTTCATATCAGAACATCTCCTTCATTACATAAACTATTAATATATTTAATCACATCCTTCAATACATTACACAAACTATCTAGTAATAATCTCTCATTGAACCTCTTAGTGTGAATGAGATGAATTATCTATCATCACACTACTAGAGTTCATCCTAAAAATCTAACCCAAATTCCTTCACTTTTTCCATCTTTTCCTCTAGTAATCAAAATTATAGGTTCTTAATTTGTGCACAATTGAATTATTTCATCTCAACACCATTCTTTTTTCCCTTGCCAGCATGAACAATGGATTTAGGTGTTATGATTGAACTTTTAAAAAATCTCGTTCACTCAAGCAGCTTCAAAATCTCTTTATGAAAACCAATTACACTAAATGATTCAAAAATTCCCTTTTTAAAGTTATCACTTTCCATCATTTCATAATCATACTCAAATTTATTATAGCTGATGTAATAAATGTCCTTTACATAAATTTATGTGTCATTAGCAAACCTTAATAAATGCACCGCATTTTTCCATTGATATAAAATGAATTTGCAATAAATAACACCTTTAGTAGGGGAGATATAGGTTTTGAATATTTTTTTATGCCCTCTTAAGCCAAAGCACCAATCTTTGTTGTCGATAGAGTTGGTGCCTAAATCAGGCACCACTAGGGTATCATTATTATTAATTTTCTTCTTCTATTCCTTTTTCTATGTCTCAGTAACTTCTAAATTCTAAGAAACTTTAACATTTTCAAGTGATACAATATTTGATATGCATTGTAACTTAGTTTCCACCTTGTTCGCGTATGGAAAATTTCCCATTCTTCCTTTTGGTTCTCATTTTTCACTCACTAGCCTTATGTCCAAAGTTATGGCATATATAATAGGTTTCATGAAATATATTGATCATGTTTTGATTAAGTAAAAATAGGTTTTCAAAGGAACCAAAACCTTTTACAAAGAACCAAGTAGAGAAGTAGTAAAAGCCCATGAGAAATTGTGCATCAACACCAAAAAACTAAACAAGCTAGAATAGAAGGCCCTAAAACATCAAGCAAAATAAAAAATGAAAAAAGAGAGTAGAGAGATAGCAACAAGATAGCTATAAATTCTTCACTAGGTCAGCTACCTAATCAACTAAAATATTCATGCTCATAGTAGAGGCCCTCAGCTCATTAATCTCTCTATCATACATAACCTCTATCTTCTTTGAGTTTTCCTTTGTGTGTTTGCTAGGACCTTGATCATTCTTCATCTCCTTTTTACCCTAAATTACCCCCTACTCTAGCTTATCCAAAAAATTCTTGATATTCTCTACAAAAAATTTCAATATGGAACAACTCTAATTAGCAACATTTTAAAAAATATTCTCAGTGCCCCCAACTTTGTTCTCCAAAATTTCCATCTTCTTCTGCATGTCCTTCACCACTTGATCAATAGCTCTATTTTTAGCTTCAAGAGATGGGAGTCTCTTCATCAAATTCTTAACTTCTTTAACATTCTCAATCACATCCAAGAGCCTATCAAGATGTTGGCCCAAAGTCTTCTCACCTCTATTTGTTTTTCTAAGATGCTGAAACTCCCTTCTTATATCCTACATTTTATCCTTTATAATGTTAATGTCCCTTCTCATCAAACCAAGGTTGCCCAAGACACCCTTCATATACCCTTGATCATCTTGGGAACTTCTCTAATTTAGATTATCCTGATCCAGGCCTAGATTATATTTCCCTACATCAACATCCTCAATATATTTATTCTCATCCTTCCCTTGAAGCATAATCATCTTACCTTTTAGATCCTTCTCATTTTTTTGGACTAGGGGATCATCATCTGAAGGGATGTTCATAGATCTCTCATTTTTCTTCGTATTATTTCTATTTTTAACTCTAATATTAGCTTTACCCTTAATCTTCTTCCCTTTTTCCTCTTTAGTCTCCTCATTTGTCCTAGTCTCTATCTCATAATCTACCTCATTTCTTTTCCTTCTCTTAGATGATGAGCCCCTAGGGGTAAGATTCTTTCTCTTTTTTTCCACTGGCTCTACTTCTTCCTCCTTTGTTTCCTCTTCATAGCCGTCATCTAAACCACTCCCCTCAGTATCACATTCCATTATCTTTTTTATCATGTTGCAATCTTGTTATTCTACCTTTTTACTTTGACATTATTTTTCTCTATGATCAATATTTTTGTAATTGAAAAATGGAACCTTATTCTTGATTTCTCTGAGCTTATAGTTAATAGTTTTATGACCAAAATTATTACAAATATAACAACCATTAAAAATAAATAAATTTGAGTACTCAGCTATCTTACTAAAAGCTTTCTAATAAATGTAGTTTGTTTTTGCATCTCCTTTGAAAGTTCACTCATATAATTTTTGTCAGTCACTCTCTTTTCCATTTTTACTTTGATTTGAAAATTTTCCATACAATCTAAATAATTATTTTTTTGAATAAAAGTTTTATCTAGAATTTTTCTCTCAAGGTCTTTTTCAATTTTTCAATTCTCTTTTAAGACCATTTTGATCATCTCCTTGAAATGATTTTTATTTTTCTTACATTCCTCCATGGATTTCTGAAGTTTTGGATATGTTAAGTATACATTAACTATATTATAACTTATAACAATTTTTTTATCAAAAATATTCTTAAGTTTCTCATCTGTATTTATGGTCTTCTTTAATTCCTTAGATTTTGGGTTAGATCCTTTATTAGTTTCTCTAGGGTTTTTCAAACTTTAAAAAAATTCTTCTTGAGTTTATAAAATCTTTCTTTGGTTTGTTTTTAAGTCTCGATTTATTTCCTTGCATCTAGCTTTGATTTTTTTATTTGATCTTTAATTTTAGAAATACATCCATTAGGTTCCCCCAAATTCTCCTTGAGTTCCTCATTCTTTGATTCATTGGTTTCAATGTTTCTCATCATAACCTTCCAAATATAATGGGACAAATATGTATCTTCCATATGTTCAAACATCCAAGATCCCCTTTTAGTGGGGGAAGCTTTATAGCCGAGGGACCAAGCTCTGATACTAACTATCAAACATGTCAAATTGTTGGAAACTACAATTGGAACAATTGTTATGTTTTCATTGATATCAAACCTTATTTGTAAGAAAGTTTCTATCTAAGTAGAGTTTCATATCAAGATGATTAATGAAGAGGATTGAAAATAAGAGACAACAAAAGGACCTAAAGGAAAGGTTGAGTTATGAGAAACTATAATGGGCACTTGATTAGTTAGACCTTGAAAAGATAATGTTATAGTTTAATCATATCCTAAGTGGAGAAGATAGTTACATTGAATTTTAGAAGAGTGATGAATAGAAGATCAAATGCATAGGCTTGACTAAGCAAAGAGAAGAATATTAAGGAACTAGAAGTATATGTTGAGTGATGCTAGTGCTGACCAAGAAAAAGTATAAGCTAAGGAAAATACAATGTCAATCGAGCATTAGTATCAATTGAGTATCAATAAGTGTGTCAAGAAGAATAGTTAGTATCAAATGAGTAATTTAGTGATGACCAAGTGTTAGAACATAATGTTGGTCAAGTTTTGATAGTTTATGGGAAATCTTGATTTCCAACCGACATAATTGAATTATTGGAATATATAAAACATGTTGAAGATAAGGATGAATGACCTAGAGCATTTAATACATAACAAACTTTGTTTGAGTGTTTATATGTATGGACTCAAAGATAATTGTTGAGAAATTTCTAGAAGACAAATAAGAAAACCAAAAAAATGGAAGGATTTGATGAATCTAACCAAACCCTAAGATCAATAGTGATGTTTAAGTGGCAAAATATCTCAATTTCCTATTTAAGGAGGCATAAGGGCTAACCTTAAAAAGGTTGGAGTGGTTGATTCTATTGAATGGAAAACTTAAGCAAGAGGCTAAGAATAGTTATGAAGAGGTGAAGAGTGATCACTTGAAGGATTGCCAAGCAGATCAGAGACATAAATGATAATGGAGGTTAGTCAATGAATCAACATATGAGCTATATTATGAAATGTATTTGCAAAGTGAGTTGTATTTATCATATCAACCTATTGTTACTTTCTAACCATTATATTAGTTTTGAAACCCTTAACTCAAGGTTGACCTAACACTCATTTGTAAATCCTTTAATCAAGGTGACATTCTAATAGAATGTTCTAAATCCATGTAACAAGGCCACTCTTAATAGGATGATTAAATCCTTTAACAAGGTCACATTTAATAGTGTATTTTTTTAAACTTTAATAGGGTTGGCTCCTTACAGAGCTCACTTTAGAAGTGTAAAAAATTGGTAGCATGTTACTAGTGGTTTATCCCAAATTGGTTTTTTATGTTAAATCCTAGTGGTATACTTTTGTCAATGTTATTTGGGATGTTTTATTGTTTATGTTTTACATTATGCAAGTTTATTACTATTAGGATAGTAGACTGTACATTTTATGTTGATAATTATTTTATGATGTAGGAGAATCCTAGGTTGCTTTATTTTCTTGCTTATATTTGCTCATTTTTCCTTATTAGTGTTGAGTTCCAGTTACTATTGAGCTCAGTTGTTGTTGAGTTGTTCAATCTTGGTCGAGTTGTTTAGTGTTGGTTGAGTTGCCCAGTATTAACTGAGTGCTTAGGCATCCAAGTATTCCTTCATGTTCTAAGTGAACCTAGCATTTACTGATGTTTAGTTCCTTCTTTGATTTATTTTACCTATGATTGGTTCCTAGTGTGAGATAACTTATGTATTTAACTGAATCATGAATTTAATATAATGATCTTGTCTTGGGATGTGTGCAAGCCATTTTAAGGTCAGCCTTCTTTTATGCAATGATATATAATTATTTTTAATCCATTTTGACAAGTATAAATAGGGATGTTTAGGTTAGGGTTAGGTATCACTTAGAGATTTTGGAGAAGATAATCTTGGAAGAGTGAGTTTAAAGTTGGACTAATAACAATCTTGGATCTTGAATTTGAATTTTTGAATTGGCTATAACCCATAAGGCCTTAAAACTAGGCATGTATGTTGATAATTGGATGAATCAATAAAGTAATTATTGTTCCTTCTCTCTAGTGTGTTGCTATCTATGTTGTTTGCTTCTATTGTTTTTACTTTGTAAGGTGATCAAATAGTTAGGTATGCCTCTGGCCATAGATTTTTTAGTCCCTCCTTGTGTCATGTGGTACCAGAGCTTGAGATTTGACCTTGAGGAGATTGGATAATGTAGAACCCTAAGTTAGATTTGGTTGTAGGATGGAAGATCTATAGATTTGACCTATAACTTGCAGAGGGTTATGATCTTGTAGGAACCTAGTTGTCAAAATATCTCAAGGTAGAAAAATTGTTGACACTGCTATTATAGACATGCTTAGATAGATTGTAGCTAGATTAGATGTTGTGTAGACACCCTAGAGGAGAGGAGTGCATCTTGATGATGTGAGTGATGATGAAGTAATGCCACCAAGCCCTAATCTAGAACCTAAAGAAGATTAAGATGATGAAAGATTGTTGAGAGTGTTGTCTAGGGCACATTCAAAGCTTGTTATAGAATTTGGTCCTTATGATGGAAAATTGGACACTAATGTTATGTTGGATTGGATCTCTGATATGGAGAAATTATTTGAGTTTGAAAGAGCTCCTAATAATAAGAAGGTGAAGATTGCAATCACTAGGTTGAAAGGTCATGCCTCACTATGGTGGGAGCATTTGAAAATTGATAGATAGAGAAGAGGAAAAGAGAAGATCATAACCTAGTTAAAAATAGTGAACAAAGTTAGAAGAAGTTCCTTCCAACTAATTATTGAGTTATCTTGTTGAGGAAGATGCAAAATTTGAGACAAAAGGACATGATTGTGAAGGAGTACACTAACGAGTTTGATAGATTGAACATCAGATCTAGACATGGGATGATGAGGTTGAGAAGGTTACAAGCAAATTGAGATCTAGAATTCAAGACGAGATAAGTTTTGTGAAATCAGATAGTGTGGAAGAAGCATATCAATATTCCTTGAAAGATGAAGAGATCTTGACAAAGAAGCATGGAAAAGACAAAGAGGTAGAGGTGTTAGGTTCTAGAGAGGTAGAGGTAGATCTTATAAAGAAAGTGGTAGATCTAATAAATTTGTGAAAGATAAGGGAAAATCTATGTGAAAAAGTGATGATAAATGAAAGACCTAGTGAAAAGGTGGTAGTTCTTACCAAGGAGGTACCAATTCTTATCAAGGAAGAGGTTATTCTTATTCCAAAGGAGGTTTTCATGGTAATTGATTCATATGTGGAAAATAAGGGCATAGATCCTTTGAGTGTAGGTAGTCTAGTGAAGATGACCAATGCAATAGAAACATTGTGATTCAAGGAGATCTTGAGGGTTCACCTTGTGGACCCAACATTAGAGAAAATTTAATGGTAAGGATAACTTTTTGTAATAAGACATTTGATGAGGAACCTATCCTAAGGAAAAGTCTTTTCAAGACTAGATGTAAGGTGGTAGGAGAATACTGCAAAGTGATCATTAATAGTGGAAGTTCAGTAAATTTGGCATTAGAGGAGTTGGTTACAGAATTGTAGTTGTAGAGATTGACACACCCTAAACCCTATCATGTTTCATGGGTTAAACATGAACATAAATTATTTTTAATTGAGCAATGTATTGTGAAATTCAAGATTGCAAACTATTTTCATGAAGTTCTATGTGATATTATGCCTATGGATTGTTTCCATATTCTATTAGGTAGGCCTTGGTAGTATGATAGACATGTTGTGCATGATGGTAGATTAAATCAATATACACTTTGGGTGAATGGAGAAAAGAAAATATTGTTTCATTCCATTGAAGCTCCTAATGAAGTGAATTGTATTACTATTAGAGTTTTCATAGTTAATGGAATTTTTTTTGAGAAGGAGATGAAAAAGAACCAAGTTAGTTTTATTATAATTCCTTAGAGGTCTAAGTTGTACTAGTAATGGACAAGTGATAGAGTATAGAATGATCAAGTGATAGATAGAGGCCAAGTAACAAAAAATAGTAGAGGCTGAGTGACAACAAAAATTGGTATTTGGGCTAGGTGCTAGCAAAAATTGAAAAATTGATGAATGAGTGCAAGGATTTTTTTTTTTGAAGATATACCTAATGGTTTACCACTACTAAGGAGTATAAGTCATTGTATGGATCTAATTCCTAGAGCTAGTTTTACAAATAAACTAACATATAGATTGACATGTATAGAAAATGAAGAACTTAACAAAGAAGTGTAGGAGTTGTTGCATAATGTTTGATAAGAGAAATCATGAGTCCATGTGTTGCAGCTATAATATTGGCACCTAAGAAGAATGGAGAATGGAGAATGTGTTGGAATTCTTTTAGAATAATTGAGGAGGGGGGGGGGGGGGGGGGTGAATCAGTTATTCAAGGTCTAGATGTCAAATAAAACTTTTACAATTCACTTAACCCATAAAACTTTCTTCACCATGCATGTATTCATTGTGAGTTAACCAAGATTGATACGTTACTGTTAAACTATCATTTAGAAATGTAAAGCACAAAACACAACACATCCATTAGTATAGATGACACAATGATTTAACATGGAAATCCAATTTGGGAAAAACCACCAGTAACATGCTACTTCTTTCTCACTCTTTTGAAGTGATGCCCTGTTAAAGGCCAAACCTGTTAAAGATTACAACACACACTGTTAAATGTGACCTGGTTAAGGGATTTCAATCACCTTGTTAAAAGTGAGCCTTGTTAGAGGACTTTAGGTCATTCACTTGGAATGCCACCTTATTAAAGGATTTTCCAATGACTATTAAGTCAACCTTTCTCCAAAGGATTTATCCTAATCAGATACAATTGTTAGAAAGTAACAGTAGAGTTTGATCTAATACAACTTACAACCTTGCAAATTATAGATTACTATTCAATCCTCAAATCTAATTGGCTACCAATCTTTGCGGTTCTGACAACTTGTTTACCCTTCAAGCATTCATCTTCATTAAGACTTCTTACTTAGTTCACCATTGTAGACTTCTCCTCTTGTGACACTTGATGAAGCAAACCCTTCTTCCTTTTCCTTGTCTATTTTTTGCATCCAAAATCTTTCTGACCTTTCTCCTCCTGTGCTTCATGAATAGCCATCCCTATATATAGGGAATTAGAACTCTTTTTCTCATTTGATATCCATCTCAAAAATTAGGGTTTTTGATGGATTAGGTAGGATATAATGTATCTACCCCATATCTTGTCTTCTGTAGAAACATCTCCTAGAATCTATTTGAATTTTCCTCCAAAATAGTTTAAATAAGATTTTGTGCCTCCAGCTCATTAATCTTATCTTCCTCCTAATTCACAAGTTCCAAGAAAAAAAACTTGTCAACTTTTATTTGGTGAATCTTTGATCTTTTTTCATAATGTAGTAGCTCGACATTATCAATTTACTGATGCTTGACACATGCTGTGTTACTCAGCATCTATTGTAGAATCCTTCGGCATCAACTAGATTCTACTAGTGCTTGGCACATACTGAAAATCACTCAACATCTACTAACTTTCTTGGCACCTATTAGTTTGCTCGGCATCCACTAGAAAATGCTTTCACTCGGCTCAACTAAATTTTTTCTCGGCTTGCACTAACTTTATTTGGCAACTTCTATCAACTTGGTCAAGCTTAGCAAATGATCTTTACTCAGTCTTTTTCATCTAAACTTTCTAAGTGTATCCAAACATTTTGTAACCCCAAGTAGATCATCAATACATTATGTTATCATTGTCTTAACTGATTCTTGCACTTCAATACATAATCATAACTCAACCTTTCCTCTAGGTACTTTTGTTACATCTTGTTGATCAAATCCTCTTCATCAATCAACTAAGTGATAGTGCTTGAAACATATAAGAAATTATCTTACCAACATATAGTTGGTTTGACATTAATGACAAAACAATGATTGAAAACACTTCTTACAACAATCTTCTACCTCAAATGATCTTTTCAATCATATACCAATAGAATGTGTACTGATTCCAAAACTATTAATAAGATGATAGTGAAATTACATTTCCTATATTGAGGATGGATTGTTAGATTGTGGTGAATGATCAGGGAAGTACTATACATACTCCAAAATTCCTTGGTGGGGTTCAAAGCCGGGTCAGACCCTAAGTGAGGGTTTGGAGGTGATAGCCCCCAATACAGTCTGGGCCATTAGGCCATGGTTGTCTAGGGGTTCAAGGGAGAAGCCCCGCCCAGAAAAATTTGGGCCCTATTTTATCAAGATTTTGGACTAACATGTAATTATTAGTCATAACCCTAAAATGATAAAAATACTTGTATAAAAGGGCTTAGGGTTAGGGATTGTTTCATTGTGGTGATGTAAAAATTGGTTCTTGTGATGGTATTGAGCTATAAGGGATTACAAATTGTAATTAGGTTGTAATCACTAGATCTTAATAATATTGGACTTGTTGTTTAGTGGAAGTAGCCTAGGGATTAGGTGAACCACGTTAAATTTTGGTGTCTTGTGTTCTTTTCTTTGTGATCTATTAGTTTCTATTATTGGTTATATTTGTATGTAATTGTTATTTATGTCTATGGTTAAATCCTAACAAGTGGTATCAGAGAAAGTTTTTTTTTTAGTTATGCTTTGTAGGAAAGTCTCACAATTGAGTGGGAGTGATGGCAGATGAGGGTAAGCTGAGGGTTGACAAGTTTAATGGCCAGAGCTTTCAATTGTGGAAGATGCAAATTGAAGACTATCTTTATCAAAAGGATATATGGAAGCTGTTGGAAGGAAAAATCAAGAATCAGGGATCTATGTGAAATGATGACTAGGATCTTTTGGACAGAAAAGCACTTGGAAGTATTTGATTATGCTTGAAACCATCAGTGGTGTTTAATATTACAATAAAAAAGACACCAGAAGACTTGATGCAAACCCTAGCGAAGCTCTATGAAAAGCCCTCCACTTCAAAAATGTTATTTCTCATGAAGCATTTATTTAATATGAAAATGATAGAAGGTGGATTTTTTGCAAATCATTTAAATGAGTTTAATACTATTACTATTCAATTATCTTTGGTGGGTATCAATTTTGATGAATAAATTAGGGCTCTCTTGATTTTGTGTTCTTTGCCTAAAAGTTGGAATGGTTTGGTAATGGCTATAAGTAATTCTATTCTTGGATCTAGTACACTAAAATATGATGATGTGATCAGTGTTATTTTGAGTGAGGAAACTCATAAGAAAACCTCTGGTGGATCTACATCAAGAAGTGCATTGAATGCACAAAGTCAAGGAAGAATGACTGAGAGAGGAAGTAATTTCAGAAATCATGGGAAATTAAGAGGAAAGGAAAAGGGGAGGAGGTATCAATCAAAAGGACCAAATGACTACTGGTACTATGGGAAACTAGGGCATAAAAAAGAAATATTGTTGGACTCGAAAGAAAAATGAAGAAGATAAACTAGATGGAGACAAGTAGGAATATGTGGTAAGTAACAAATCCAAAGAGGATGCTTTGCTTCTATCTTTAGAAAGTGTTCATGATTCATGGGTTTTAGATTCTGGTGCTTCATTTCATGCTACACCTCATAGAGGTTATTTCATTGATTATGTCCAAGGGGAATTTGGACTTGTTTATTTGAGGGATAATGAACCCTATCAGATTGTTAGAAATGGAAAAGTTAAGATTAAGTTGTAGAATGGGAATCATTGGCTACTACATGAGGTAAGACATGTTCCAAGGCTAAGTAAGAATTTAATTTCAGCAGGGAAACTCAGTGATGAGGGTTGTGTAGTTGCTTTTAATGATAAAAATTGGAAGGTTTCAAAAGGTTCCCTTGTAGTAGAAAAATGTGTGAAAATAGGCACCTTATATCTTTGTAAAGGTCATATTGTTCCTTCTACTTTAATTGTTTCAAAGAAAAATGAATGTTTAGGAATAGTTGCTATAGTTGAGTAGTGATAACAAATAACTGCTATGGATTTTGATGCAACATTGTGGTGAACAAACTTGGGCACATAAGTGAGAAAGATATGAAAGTACTTCATTCAAATAAACTTGTACCAGGTCTAAAATGTGTTAATATGGATTTGTCTGAAATTTGTGTGTGTGAAAAACAAAAGAGAGTGAGTTTTGTGAAGACTGGAAAGAAAAATAAAAAGTAGAAATTAGAACTTGTGCATACTGATGTATGGGACTAGCTCAAGTATCTTCCCTTGGTGGCTCTCATTATTATGTTATATTCATTGATGATGCAACTAGAAAAATATGGGTTTATTTTCTTAGACAAAAATCTAATGTATTTCAAACTTTTGAGAAATGGAAATACTTGGTTGAAAATGAGACTAGTAAGAAACTAAAATGTCTTAGATCTAATAATGGTGGTGAGTATTATAGTCATGAATTTGAATATTATTGCTCCACTAATGGTATACATAGACAAAAAACTATTCCAAGGACTCCACATGAAAATGGAGTGGCTGAATGCATGAACAGGACTATAATGGAGTGTACAAGGAGCATGAGATTTCATGTTGGGTTGCCCTAACACATGTGATTGGAGGTTATCAATACTACTATATATTTGATTAATAGAGGTCCCTCTACTCCTTTGGGTTGTGGTATTATAGAGGAAGCATAGACTGGTAAGAAGGTGTGTTATTTTTTTTCTCAAAACCTTTGGTTGTGAAGCTTTTTCTCATATAGATTCTGAAAATAGAACCAAGTTGGAAGCTAACTCAAAGAAATGAGTATTTGTTGGATATGACATTAATGAATTTGGTTATAGGCTTTGGGATTTTGAAAATCATAAAATTGTAAGAAGTAGGAATTTCGTATTCAATGAGAAAGTGTTGTACAAATATTTTTTACAGAAACATGAGAAGAAAGAAGATGATTATGTAGTACTGGATGATACTCCAAAAGATGATGTTCCTACCATTCCTCATGATGTACAACAACTGCAACAACAAATACCACACACACTAGTGAATGTTAGATAATCAACATGGCTAATTTGACCTCTAGAAATATTTTCTCCCTCTCTATATTCTATTTTACTTACTGATACTAGTGAACTTGAATGTTATTATGAAGCTATATAGGTGGATACTCAGATTTAGAGGGAGTCTGTAATTAAAGATGAAATAGACTCTTTGTTGAAAAGTAAGACATGGGACTTATGCAAGTTTCTTGTAGGTAAAAGGGATTTATAGAATAAGTGGGTTTATAGGTTAAAAGAAGAGGATGGAGGTAAGAAATTATTTGAAGCCACATTAATTGTAAAAGGATTTGCACAAAAAAAGGGCATTGATTTTGATGAGATATTTTCTCCTGTTGTTAAGCTCACTTCTATCCGTACTATTTTAAGTATTGTGGGTACTAAAGATTTGCATTTAGAGTAGGTTGATGTTAAAATAGCCTTCCTTCATGGTCATTTGGATGAAGAGATAGGTCAAAGGTAAGAAGAACTTAGTGTGCAAATTGAAGAAAAGTTTATATGGCTTGAAGCAAGCACCTCGTAAATGGTATCTAAAACTTGATAGTTTTATGCATGCGCATGGATATAGTAGGTGTCATTTAGATCATTTATTTTACTTTAAGAGGTTGGATGATGATATCTACATTATTTTATGTTTATATGTTGATGATATGCTTATATCTAGGTCTAGCATGGATCAAATTAAGGGGTTGAAATGCCAGTTAGCACATGCATTTTCTATGAAGGATTTGGGGGCAGCAAAACAAATCCTTGGTATGAAGATTTGTAGAGATGGGCAGAACAAGAAATTGATGCTATCTCAAGGTGATTATGTTGAGAAGGTGTTGCAACATTTCTCTATAGAGAATGCTAAAGCTATCAACACACATTTACCTAGTCATTTGAAGTTGACTAAGGAGATGTGTCTCAAGACACAAGAAGAGGAGAATAAGATGTCAAAGGTACCCTATGCTTTAGCTATAGGAAGCTTGATGTATGTTATGGTATGTACTAGGCCAGATATTGCACATGGAGTGGGATTCGTTAGTAGGTATATGACTCATCTAGGAATTGAGCATTGGAATGCAATTAAATAGATTCTTAGATATTTGAGAGGAACATCCAGTAAGTGTTTACACTTTGGTGGCTCTACTAGTGGTTTACAAGGCTATGTTGACTCAAATTTGGCTATGGATATTGATACTAGGTAGAGTACTATAGGTTATGTCTTTACTATTGGTGGGGTAACCGTGAATAGGGTTTCTATATTACAGAAGGTTAATTCTTTATCCACTACAGAGGCAGAAAATGTTACTGCTATAGAGGCAACAAAGGAGATGATAAGGCTTTAGTTCTTCTTGGAAGAGTTGGGATAGCCTTAGAAGGATAATTATTTTTTTATGGATAGTTAGAGTGCCATTCATCTTGCGAAGAATTCAACTCTACATTCAAAGACCAAACACATATAGTTGCAATACCATTTCATTTGATGAGTTTTGGATGATGGACAATAAGAGCTAGACAAGATACATATAGATGAAAATCCAACAAATATGTTAAGCTAAACTCCTCTTTAGTTTCAGGTGGTCTTCTATACTAAACATGATTAAAAGAAAAGTAGAGTCCAGGGTGGTTTGATCTAGTGGGAACCTCACGGAGTAGCGGTATAGCCATAGGATTAGTCTCCAAGTAGAAGATTGTTGTTTGTGGAGCCTGATCAATCCCCAAGTGGGAGATTGTTAGATTTTGGTGACTAATTAGGGAAACTCTATAATTCCTTGGCAAGGTTTGGGGTTAGGTTGGCCCTTGAGTGGGGGTTTTAGGGTGGTAGCCTCCAATATAGCTGCAACCATTAGGCCACCATTATTTGGGTGTTTGGCTATGGAGCCCTCAAATTAGAAAAATTTGAGCCCTATTTTATTAGGATATTGCAACGACATGTAATGATTAATTATAACCCTAAAGCGATAAAAATACTTATATAAAAGGGATTAGGGTAAGGGATTATTTGATTGCAATGATGCAAAAATTGGTTCTTACAATAGTATTGAGTTTTAAGGGATTATAGATTGTAATCAAATTATAATCACTAGATTGTAATAATATTGGACTTGTTGTTTGGTGGGCATAGCCCAGGGATTGGGTGAACCACATTAAATCTTGGTGTCTTGTGTTCTTTTTCTGTGTGATCTATTATTTTCTATTATTGGTTATATTTATATGTAATTGTTATTTTTGTTTGTGGTTAAATCCTGACATGGATGATATAATGCATTGTTTAAGTAGAGAAAAGTAGTTTACCAAGATTGATTTGAAGATTGATTATCATCAAATTAGAATTAGATAAAATGATGAATGGAAGACTACTTTCAAGGAAAATAATGGTTTGTATGAATGGTTGGTTATGCCTTTTGGTTTGATTAATGCACCTGTATACGAGGATTAGTAATGTAAAGAACACTAAATATCAAATCAAAAGTATTCACAAAACTAAATAAATGTAACTTCAAGATAGACTAAGATGAGCTCTCAATTGAGAATATGAGCCATTAATGGGCTCTCTCAATGAGAATCTCTCTTGTTGAGTAGCTTTGTCTAATTAGATAGGATGTATGCTCGATCCTCCAAAGGCTTCAATGGTGTTCTTGATGGATTTTGGCTTGGGTGAATGGATTTGATGTAAAATGGCTTCTCAAAAATGGCATTATGGCTTTACTTCATGATCAAAATGACATTACTTTGTTACTATGGGTGATTGTGTTAAAATGGCTTGGGAGAGGATTCCTTAAATAGGAAAAGGGCTTGAGGGATCAAGGGCTAGGATGCAAGGATGGGAGAAAGCTTATGGAAGGTTTAGATTGAATGAGAGGAGAGCACATGGATTGTGCTTCCTTATAGCTAATCAGGGAGTGACACATGTCATAGGGTCATTGGTTAGAGCAAGAGGGGTTGAGGGGTCAACAAAGGAGGCTCAAAGCTCATAAAGACCCTCATAATGGCTTGTAAGAGAAGTGAATGGGCTTGTAAGAGTCATTTATGGCTTTGTGAGCTTCATAAAATTTTATGGCTGGGATATTTGTGAGAGAGTTGAGATATTTTGACTTGGGTTGGATTAAGAAAGTCTTAAGCTTGACTTAGGAATGTGCAAATGATTAAGGCTTGGATTAGGCTCAGGTTAATATTAGATTAGGCTTGTTAGAGATGGGCAAGTGGATGGCATTTAATGAGGGTGGGTGGAGGAGGAGATATTTTTTGGCTTTGGCTTGGGTTAGCAAGTCTTAACCCATGTTTAGAGAATGTGACAAGGTTAGGGGGGAATTAGGATTAGGGTCAAAGATAAGGATTGACATCTTCTAGAAGAGTCTAGGCTTTGGATGAGGATGAAGACTTTCTAGAAGAGTCTAGAACTTCCTAGGATGAGGATAAATAAGGTTTTTAGGAAATAAATAAAGTTTTAGTTATTTCAAGGGTTTGGGTTGAGGAGATATTTATTAAAATATTTTTAATAAACATGAGGATTAATATTTAATCTTAATTAAGTAATTTGATTTGGGATTAGGGGTAGGAAATGATGAGATTTGCCTTTAATCAAAATTAAAGAAGGATTAGAAGATTTTGGAAGAGGTTAGTGGTCTTAAGGAAATTGCCAAGTTTTGGGCAAAAAATAAATAAATTATTTATTTTGGGATTTTTGGTCAATTTATTATTTAAATAATTAATAAATAAGGAAATAATGTTTAAATAAGATTTAAACATTTTTGAGAGGGATTCCTTAATTAAATATTTTTAATTAAGATAAAGGGATTTAATGGCATAAAAATAAATAAATAAATTAAATAAATAAATAATTAATAAATGATGATGTCATCAGGAACTTTTTCAGAAAATAAAAATACTTTATTTTCTAAAGGATTTTTGGGTCTCTACAGCACCCAGTACTTTCATGAGGTTGATGAATGAAGTTATAAAGAAATTCTTTGGTAAGTTTGTGATTGTTTATTTTGATGATATTCTGATACTTAGTAAGACTAAGAAAGAACATATTGAGCATGTTAGACAAGTATTGCAAAGATTGAAAGAGGAGAAGTTGTTGATTAATTTGAAAAAGTGTATCTTTATGCAAGAGGAGATTTTGTATTTTGGATTTGTGATTTTAGTTGATGGTTTGAGAATGAATCTTGAGAAGGTTAAAGTAATTTTGGAGTGGCCTACACCTAAGAATATATGTGAGGTAAGATCATTTCATGGTTTGGCTATTTTCTACAAGAAGTTTATAAAGAATTTCAATATTGTTTGTAATGCTATGAATGAGAATATGAGAGGAGATAAAAAGGTTTTCAAGTGGGCACATTGAGCTGATGAGAGTTTTGAGTCTTTGAAACAAAAGTTTGTTGAATTACCTGTATTAGCTTTACTTGATTTCAATAAGGTATTTCAAGTTGAATGTGATGCAAGTGGTAGTGTAATAGGACTTGTGTTGATTCAATAAGGTAAACTTGTTTCTTTCTTTAGTGAGAAGTTGAATTATTTTAAAAGGAAGTATTATGTGTATGATAAATAATTTTATGCTATTATTCAAACCTTAAAAAAGTGGAGACATTATTTGATTCTTAAGGAGTTCGTGTTGTACATTGATCAAAAAGCTTTATAGTATTTAGGAAGTTAACATAATTTGAATCAGAGACATGTGAAATGGCTTGAACATTTGCAAAGTTTTACATTTGTGCTAAACCATAAGAGTGGAGTTACTAGCCAAGTTGCAAATATATTTAACATAAGACATTCTTTGTTGACCAAGATGAATGTTGTAGTTCTTATTTTTGATGAGATGCAAGAGTTGTATGATATGGAACCTAATGTTTCTAAGGCATGGAGAGAGTGCAGAGAACCAAATCTATCAATTCAACTGAGTAAGTATGAATATTATTTCATTTAAGAAGGTTTGTTATTCAAAGGAATTTACTTGTGTATACCATGAATTTCTATGAGAGTAAATTTGATTAAGGAAAAATATTGTGGTGTATTGGCTAGACATTTTGGAATTGATAAGACATTGAGTTTTCTTAAGGATAATTATTATTGCCATAGATGTATAAGGATGTTTAGAAGTTTGTAAGGAGTTGTGGAATTTGTCAAGTTGCAAAAGGAATAAGTCAGAATATTGGATTGTATACACCTATTTCTATTCCTAAGAAATATTGGAGTGACATCAATATGAATTTTGTTCTTGGATTACCCAATATAGAAAGTGGGTATGATTCCATATTTGTTGTTGTGGATAGATTTTCTAAGATGGCACATTTCATACCATGCAAGAAGACATTAGATGTTGTATATATTGCTAGCATTTTGTTCGAAGAGATTGTTAGATTGCATGGATTGGCAAGAAGTATTATTTCTGACAAAGTCAACAAATTTATTGGTTATTTTTGGAGGACTATGTGGAAGAAGATGGATACTAAGTTGAAGTTTAGTCATACATTCCATCCACAGACAGATGGACAGATAGAGGTTGTGAATAGAAGCTTGGGTAATTTGTTCAGATGTTTAGTTGGAGATAAGTTGAGTAATTGAGATATGGTATTGACACAAGCTGAGTTTGCATATAATAATTTTGTGAGTGAGAGTATAGAGAAAAAACCTTTTGATATTGTTACTAGAATGCAGCCTAGAGGAGTATTATATTTGAGGGATATTGTTGGTGAAGAGAAGAGAAGTGTTGGAAGGCAAGAATTTTCTAGTTTTATGAAGTCTTTGCATGAGGAAATGAAATTGAGATCGAAACAAATTAATAAGAAGTATAAGGAGAATGTTGATAAGTCTAGGAGACATCATATTTTTTAAGTTGGTGATGAAGTGATGGTTCATTTGAAGAAACATGGATTTCTTGTTGGAACATATAGTAAGATGAAAATGAATAAGTTTAGTCCTTTTAGAGTTTTGAGGAAGTTTGACTATGGAAATGCTTATGAAGTTCAATTACCTAATGACATGGATATATTTCTTATATTCAATGATGTTTACTTGAATAAGTATCATGAGTAAGATGATGAAGTTGTTATACTAAATGAATATCCTAAGAAGTAAACTAAGCCAGTTGAATAGATATTGGATTAGAGAGTTGGTAAAAGAACAAGAGGAAAAGATTACCATTACTATTGTGTGAAGTGGAAGAACAAGCCAATTGAAGATGCTACATGGATTTCTCTATCTAAGTTGGATTCAACTCAAGTTATGACATCTCAATGACTTAGGAGTATCATTTATTTTAACCCTAGTTGTCTAATGTAAGAGCATCCTAGGTTGCTTTTCTATCCTATTCATCTTTGTTCATTTTGCCTTATTAGTTCTGAGTTCCAATTATTTCCAAGTTTAGTTATTGCCAAGATGTAATTGTTGTCAAGTTATTCAGTGTTGGTCAAGTTGTTTAGTATTGGTCGAGTTGCCTAGTATTGACCAAGTGCTTTGGTGGTTTTGTTCCTTCATGTGGTGAGTGAACCTAATATTTTTTGATGTTTGGTTCCTTCTTTGACCGAGTTTATTTGTGATTTGTTTCTAATATGAGTCAACTTATGTATTTAATTTGGATCATGAAATTAATATAAGGATCTTGTCTTGGAATGTGGTTAGATCATTTTAAGGTTGACCTTCTATTATGTAATGATCTATAATCTTCTATAAGTCATTTCGGCAAGTATAAATAGGGGTGTTTAGGTTAGGTTTAGGTATCACTTAGAGAGTTTGGAGTAGATGATCCTAGAAGAAGGAGTCTAGAGTTGGACTAAGAGAGATCTTGGATCTTGAAGTTGAATTTTTGTATTGGTCATAACCCATAAGGCCTTACAACTCGGCATATATTTTGGTAATTGGATGAATCAATAAATTAATCATTTTTCCTTCTCTCCTTAGTGTTTTTCTCTGTATTTTTTTCCTCCATTGTGTTTATCTACAAGGTGATTGATTAGTTATGCATGCCTTTGGTGCTAGATTTTCAATCCCTCCTTGCATCATTTTCTATGGAGACCAAGCTACTTAATGATTAGATATGAAGTATTTGAACTTATTAAAATTTTAATTGGTGCATCTAGACCTAAGGGTAACTGATTTACCCCCCCACCCACTTAGTTATTCTAAATCATTCTAACAATTGGTATTGGAGCTTTGGTTCTTATAGAGAAAAAATTGAAGGTACTTAAAGCTAAAGTTCAAGATGTAAAAAAAGGAGGTTCCACTATTGAACAAGGAGAACTTTCCTACATGGTAGAGTTTGATGAAGTTGCATCTAGGAGGAATTAGAGAGGGAGAAATACACTATGTGGAAAATACATATGTAGAGATACTAATACCTTTGAAAATTCAACAAATGAATAAGAAGCAAGAATACAATCTTGCAATGTTGGATATTACATCAGCCCTAAGCTATATTGAGTTTTATGACATAAAGGAATAGACTACTGCTAAGAAAATGTGGGATACACTACAGACTATTTCTAGAGGAGACATAAATGTTTTAAGAGAAAAAATAGAAAACTTGAGAGGAAAATTTGATATGATGAGAATGACAGAAGGTGAAACCATTTCTCAAAACTATGGATGAGTCAAAGAGGTGGTGAATTGATTCAGGTACATCCTAGGGTAGTTGGCCATCCTGCATGTTGGAGGGATTTTGGTGGAGTTGAGTGGACCTATTTGGGTCTTGGTTAAACATTTTTGATTTATTTAATAAGTGTTGTAAACCTTTAAAGGAATTTGGTATTTAATTTCTATTGGAGGCCAACTTGTGGCTCTTCATTTAGTTAATGTAAGGGATATTTAATTTGTAGCTTACTGGTCTGACCTGCGTCTTAGTTGTGTATAAGTAGAGGTTGTGGTGAAGTCTTTAGCCATTATTCATCCATCTTGGAGAAGAGGAGCAAATTTTGAGAAGAGCTAGTAGCTAAAGCTTGGGAAGTAAGGAGATTGCTTGGTGGGCTTGCAAGCACCAATTGGATCTTCCTTGGAGGTTTCTACCATAGTGTGGATCTAGACTAGTTAGGGTTTGGATTGGATCTTGAGGGATCTTTTAGAACTATTACCTATTTTTAATTTGGTCATAATCGGGAAGGCCTTATAGCCAAGCACATTGCATTTACATTAGTTATTTTATGAATAAAGAGTTGTGATTTGATATCAAATCTTGCATTTTTGTTGTGTTTCTATTGTATGGTTATTTATTGGGGGCTAGTACATCTCCTTTGGGGATTCTCTTGCCTTGCATTATGTCAAGTAGCATCAAAGTGGAGGTTGTTTCTAAGTGTGTAGATCAAGCACCGAAGTTGAGGTAGTTTGCACCAAGATCTTGAGAGGACATGCAAATGGATCTATGGTTGTAAGGATGGAAGCTTGATCTTGTTTGGGAAGATTGATCTATTGGTGATTTTTCACAAAAGGTTTGCAAAGATCTTCAAGATGGCTTTAAGAGGATTGGACCCTGAGATGATTGTGAATCTCCATGATGTGATGGAGAGGAGGTTTTCTAATATGTTTTCTTGGTTTGAAGCTAGCCTGGCTAATTGCATTAAGGAAAGTGTGAGAAGGGCATTCTATAGATGTTTGTAGAGTTGGATTCTATAGATATAAAGGAGAGTTTCCTATCTAGTTATAAGACTTGTTCAAGAGAGAAGATGGAATTGCAAGGTTGAGGTGGAAGAGGTTGCTTTTGTTGATCATTATGTGGAGTTTGATACAAAATCTATAGAGAAATTGGAGGCTATTGCTGAGGATATTCCTAAATTTGTTGATGTTGGGATGGAGATTGGTTTTCATGATCAGTTGGCTGAGTCTAACATGGAAATTATAGAGCACTCAGTCGTGGATGATCTGGTTGTTGTAGGTGGTGACTTTTATGTTGTAGAGCATCTTGTTGTGAGAAATAAAACCACTGGTACATTGTGAGTTTGGAATGTGTTGATGGAGATCTAAATATTGCTACTAATGTGGAGTTTGTTGCTATTAGTGTGGATTCACTAGTTATTGATGTGAATGAGGTTTTATTGATGAAACATTATGTTGAGTTTTTTTCCTAGGAGTGAGTATGTTGATTGGATGGTTGAGATTCTAGTGTTAGATAGAATGATGTAGATGTGGATGATTTGCATGTTGTTTTTCTTGTCCCTACTGGAGTGGAAGCCTTTTGTGAAGATGAAGATGGTTGTGGATTTTTCATTGGTCATCAAAGTGTGGGACATAATTTTATTTTCTCACCTAGGGAGTTTGATGTAGGAGCATCCTAGGGTAGTTGGCCATCCTACATGTTGGAGGGATTTTGGTGGAGTTGAGTGGACCTATTTGGATCTTGTTTAACTATTTTTTAATGTATTTAATAAGTGTTGTAATCCTTTAAAGGAATTTAGTGTTTAATTTCTTTTGGAGGTTGACTTGTGGCTCTTCATGTAGTTAAAGTAAGGGATATTTAATTTGTAGATTACTAGGCCAACTTGTGGCTTAGTTTGGTATAAGTAGGGGTTATGGTGAAGTCTTTAGTCAATATTCATCCATCTTGGATAAGACGATGTGGTAGAGGAGTGAATATTGAGAAAGGCTAGTAGTTGAGGCTTGGGAAACAAGGAGATTACTTGGTGGGCTTGCGAGTACCAGTTGGATCTTCCTTAGAGATTTCTACTAGAGTGTGGATTTGGAATAGCTAGGGTTTGGATTGGATCTTGAGAGATCTTACAGAACTATTAGTTTCTTTTTATTTGGCCATAACTAGGAAGGCCTTACAGCTTGAAACATTGCATGTAATCAATTATTTTATGAATAAAGAGTTGTGATTTGATATAAGATCTTGCATTATTGTTGTGTTTTCATTGTATGATTATTTTTTGGGGGCTAGGACATCTCCTTTGGGGATTCTCCTACTTTCAATACATCATGAATACTATAAGAGGATCTAATGGAAATATTAATAGAGTTTTTGCAATACAGTAACTAATATGTACCCCTGGTAACAATATAACTATGAAAGGATTAGTTGGTAGGCTTACAACTTTTGAATTATCAAATTTTGATAATTTTACTCCTACTACTATTGAATCAACTTTCAAATCTCAATCGGTTCTTAACAAGAAAGGAAATGGAAAATATGTGAATAGTGATAGTTATATTTTTTATGATGATCTTGATGAACTTGAAGCATTAATGGCTAAAAGACTTCCAAGAGGAAAAGGAAAATTTAGATGTAAACTTCCTATAATTTATCTTTTATGTAACAAGGTTGGTCACATTGCTGCAAGAAGTCCTAATAGAGAAGACAAGGATGAAATAAATTAAAGCAAGTATAAAGGCAGAAGAGATGATAGAGACAATAGAAGAAACAAAGACTAAAAGGAAAAAGGTAAGAAAACTTGTTATATTTTTGAAGAAAAATTTGATAATAAGTCTAATAGTAATGATGAAGAAGTCGCCTATGCTTCTATGAAAGAAGATTATGATAAAAGATGAGAAAACTGCATTAATTTTATATATGAGTAAAGGTGATAGATGGATAATTGATAGTGGTTTCTCACATCATATGACCAGTGATAAAAGTAAGTTTGAAACCATGGAGAAATATAAAGGTAGTTGTGCCAAGTTTGATAATGATGCACAATGTCTTGTGAAAGGCAAAGGACCAATTAAATTAACCACTAAGATCAAGTTGAGAATGTTTATTGGGTTGAAGGACTTAACTATAACTTGTTGAGAATTGCACAGTTGAAAAATTTAGGATACAAAGTTGAATTTCATCACAAGAAGGCCAAGATATTTGATGCAAATGGTGAACTAATTGGAAGTGGAGAACAAACAAGAGGTAACTTGTTCTATCTAGACTTATCTGTTGAGACTTGCTTGTTTGCACAATTTGATGACATGCAAATATTGGGTAAGAGGCCATGTCATGTGAACTTTGATGATTTGGTAAGTATTAGTAAGATGAAAAGAGTGAGAGAATTACCAAGATTGAGAAGACCTAATAATGCTATGTGTAAACAATGTATGTTGGAAAAAATGACAAAGTCTAGTTTCAAGAGTAAAACCTATTCATCTAATGATATTTTGGAATTGGTTCATACTGACCTTTGTGGATCTATTGGAGTGCAAAGCTACTATGGAAATAAATATTTCATTCAATTTGTTGATGACTACTCTAGAATGATGATTGTGATGTTTCATAAATAAAAATTTGATGCTTTTCAATTGTTTAAGTGATATTTGGAAAGAGTTAATTGAAGGAAATAGGTAAAATCTTGAAGTTCTTGAGATCTGATAGAGGAGGATATTTTATTTCTAATGAGTTCAACATATTATATAATGATAGAGGAATCAAGAGATAGATGTCAGCACCTAGGACCCCTCCCTAGACTGGAATAGCTAAAAGAAGGAATAGATCAATCATGGATTGTGCTATAACATTGATGATGGAGAATAATGTATCACATAAATAATAGAGATAACCTATGAGTAAAAAATTCTATACTTTGAATCAAGTACAAGTCAAGAAAGGCACAAATATTACACCCTTTGAGTTATGGTATGGGTATGCACCTAATCTAAAATATTTTGAAGTCTTTGGAAGTAAACGCTAAATACTGAAGGATAATAGAAATGGAGAACTTGATGCTAAAAGTGATGAATAAATATTCCTATGGTATTCCACTAAGAGAAAAGCTTATAAATTTATGAATTCTAACACTAACAAAGTTGTGGAAGGCGCAAATGTGAAAGTTGATGAATATGCAAAAAAGAATGAAGTTAAATGAAAGAAAAATCTAAAGATTACAACAAATTAATATATTTTAATGAAGGTGTGCCCTACATCTTACCTGAGCCAAAGAACAAGGCTACTAAACAACAACAAACTATGAATGTTGAGTTGCATCAGTAGGTTGCCGAGGAATAGACTGTAGTTGTTGAGCATCAACAAAATGATGTCAATATCCAGGAAGTTTTTGGGCACTAGGAAGCTAGTTTTGAGACACCATAAACACAAGAAAAGATAAAAAATGAACTTGAAATAATTTTTCAAGATGATTCCGAAGAAGAAGAAAGAAGAAGAAATCCTACACTAGCGAAGTATGTAAGAAGACATCATGCATCTAAAAATCATTGGAAATAAATACTTTGGAGTAATGACAAGGAAAAGATTGAGAAGTGATACATGCTTATTTTGTGAGTTTGAACCTAAAAAAGTGAAGGATTCTTTGGATAATGAAGATTGGATTTAGGCAGTGAATGAAGAAATTAAATAGATTGAGAAGAATAAAACTTGGTCATTAGTTCCTAGACCAAATGACATGAATGTTACTAGAAGAAAGTGGGTATTCAAGAACAAATTGAATGAAAAATGTGAAGTCATAAGTAAAAAAGATATATTGGTATTCAAAGGATATGAAAAAGAAGAAGGCATTGAATATGGAGAGATATTTTCCCCAGTTGCAAGATTAGGAGTTAGAACTCTACTTGCATATTCTTCTTACAAAGGATTTAAATTTTATCAAATGAATGTCAAATCTACATTTCTAAATGGAATATTAGAAGAAGAGGTTTACATTGAACAACCAAAAATATTTGTTGATCCTGGCAAGAAGAACATGGTATGTAGATTGCACAAAGCACTATATGGACTAAAACAAGCCCCTAGAGCATGGTGTGAAAGGTTGCACAATTATTTGGTAAAGATTGGTTTTGCAAGGACTAATGATAACAACAATGTATGTTTAAAAACTAAAGGTGGTAAAGGGACACTATTAGCTGAAATATTGTTGGATGATATCGTATTTGGAGGAAAAGATGCATTATGTAAATCATTTGCGAATGAGATGCAAAACAAATTTAAAATGTCTATGTTTGGGGAAATTAAATTTTTTGTTGGTTTACAAGCATATCAGATGAAGAAAGGTATCTACATTACTCAATCCAAATACATCAAGGAGATATTGAAAACCTTTGAAATGGAAGATTCAAGGCTAGCTAGCATGCCTATGGCTACTAGACATAAACTTTCTAAGAATGATGATTCTATTAATGTGAACCAAAGATTGCATAGATCAATGATTGGGAAGCTACAATATGTTGTTCACAATAGATGTGATATTGCACTAGTAGTTTGGATTGTTGAAAAATTTTATGAAAATCCTAAGGAGAATCACATGATGGTGATAAAGGGAATACTAAGATATCTAAAAGGAACAAAGGACTATGGCTTACATTACGAAAGGAATGAAAAGTTTAAACACAAAGTGTACATAGATGCTGATTGGGCAAGAAATGTTGATGATAGAAAGAGTAAAATTGGTAGATCTTTCTTTCAAGGAAAGAGATTGGTTTCATAGAAAATCAAGAATTAGAACTAAATTTTACAAGAAATAGTAGAAGCTGAATATGTAGCCTCAGTAGTGAATTGATCTAATATTATATGGATCAATCGATTGTTAAAAGGAATGAAGGAAGAGATCACTGATTCAATTTTTATATACTGTGATAACACAAGAGCCTAAAATATATCAAAGAGCCCTATGATGCACACAAAGACCAAGCATATTGCTATCAAGTATCATTACTGAAGGCAACTAGTTCAAGATAAAGAAGTAAGATTGGAGTATGTGAATATTAAGGAGAAAATAGTTGAAATTTTCACTAAGGATTTACCTAAGGATGCACATGAGTATCTAAGAGGTAAATTATAGGTGATTCCCCTATTTGAGGCTATTTAAGAAAAGATGGATCTTTACATCAAAAGTGTTGATCAGAATATCTTAAAAGTTGACATAGAAATTTATACTTTAGGATCTACCTAAAGAAGTGAAGAGAGAAGCACAAGATGTTGTATTAGTCATAAGCTAGATGAAATTTGGAGAACCAAATTTAGAGTACTAACATGAAGATATCTGAATGGTAAAGATGTATGAGAAAGATGAAGTGTCTTTGGTATTATTGTCAAAGAGGGAGATAATATATAGTTACCATATGAAGAGGGATATATTCATGAAGGCTTACCATATGACAAAGCTAATAGCAAGAGATGTTGCAAAGAGGGAGAATGCATTAACCAAGAAAAATTAGTGAATGGTGTTGCCAAAAATTAGGAACTTAGAAGTTGATAAGTTGTATATCAAAGAGGGAGCTGATTGATTTCATTATCTAATATGATAGAGGAGTTTGTGTATTGCATATCAAAGATGGATGAATGAGAATCATAATGAAACTAAAAGGGAGATTGTTTGACACTGAGATGGGAATTAGAATGAAACTATGGATATTAAGGAGGATACGATAATGAACACATGGGAAGTTGCT
Organism: Cupressus sempervirens; assembly: GCA_028749045.1. Classification (NCBI taxonomy): domain Eukaryota; kingdom Viridiplantae; phylum Streptophyta; class Pinopsida; order Cupressales; family Cupressaceae; genus Cupressus; species Cupressus sempervirens. The sequence goes on along the minus strand of CM053790.1, from coordinate 171,558,915 downwards.
TGAAGAAATTAAACATTTTGGATTGCATGGTAACTAGAGATGTTGCCATTAATGCTAAAGAGGGAGATTGTTGGAAACTATAATTGGAACAATTATTATGTTGGTATTGATGTCAAATCTTATTGGTAATACATTTTCTATCTGAGTAGAGTGCCATATCAAGATGATTGATGAAGAGTATTTAAGAAGAAGAGATAACAAAAGGACCTAGAGGAAAGGTTGAATTATGAGAAATTGCAATGGGCATTTGATTAGTTAGATCTTGACAAGATAATATGATTGTTTAATCATAACCTAAGTGGATAAAATAGTTTTATTAAAGCCTAGAAGAGTGACCAATAGAATACCAAATACATAGGCTTGATCGAGAAAAGTGAAGATTAAGGAACTAGAAGTATATGTTGAGTGGTGCTACTATTGACCAAGAGAAAGTATAAGCTGAGAAAAATATAGTATCAATTGAGCATCAGTATTGAATGAGTATTAGTAAGTGTGTTGAGTAGAACACTTAGTATAAACTAAGAATTTTAGTGATGACCGAGTGTTAGAATCCAGTGTTGATCAAATGACAACATTTGATAGTTTATGAGTAAATCATGATTTCCATCCAACATAATTGAATTCTTTGAATATGTAAAATATGTTGAAGATAAAAATGGATCACTTGGAGCATTTAATTTGAACATTTCTATGCATGGATTCAAAGACAAGTTTTGAGAAGTTTCTAAAAGAGAAAGGAAGAAAAAAATGAATGGAAGGATTCAAATAATCTAACCAAACCCAAGATCAAAGGTGATGTTTAAGTGAAAAAATATTTGAATTACCTACTTAAGGAGGCACAACGGTTAACCTTATAGAGGTTGAAAATATTGTTGATGTTTTTGACTAGTGAACTTAAGTAGGAGGCTGAGAAGAGTTATGAAGAGGTGAAAAGTGATTGATTGAATGATTTTCAAGAAGATCAGAGATAGAGATGATAATGGAGATCAGTCAGTGGATTAGCATATGAGCTACATTGTGATCTATATTTGCAAAGTGAGTTGTATTCATCAGAGTAACTTGCTATTACTTTCTAACCATTGTATCAATTTTGAAATCCTTTAATCAAGGTTGACCTAATAGTCATTTGTAAATCCTCTAATTAAGGTGACATTCTAATGGAATTTTCTAAAGCTCTCTAACAAGACCACTCCTAATAGGGTGATTAAATCCTTTAACAAGGTCACATCTAATAGTGTGTTTTGTAACCTTTAATGGGGTTGGAACCTCATAGAGTTCACTTCAAAAGAGTGAAAAATTGGTAACATGTTACTACTGGTGGTTTTTCCCAAATTGAGTTTCTATGTTAATGCTAGTGTCATACTTGTGTGGGTGTTATTTGAGATGTTTTACTATTTATGTCTTACATTCTACAAGTTTATTACTAGTAAGATAGTGGACTACAAATTTTATGTTGTTAATTATTTGCTATAGAGACCAAGCTACTTAATGATTAGATCTAAAGTATTTGAAGTGATTAAAGGTTGAATTGGTACATCTAGACCTGAGGATAATTGATTCCCTCCCCCCCCCTAGTTATTCAAAATCATTCTAACACGGATAACTAAGAGTAGGGTGAATCAATTATTCACACACAAACACAAAATATTTTCCAACTATTGGTTAACAAATAACATACATCCACTATAACTTAAGGTATTTTAGTTAAAGAATTATAATGCACCATAAAAAAGATAATAATGAAAATATTGGTACAATGATACAATTAACACTAAATTTTATGTAGAAAACCCAAATTAGGGAAAACCATAGAGAATATACTTCTCATGAAATGATGACAACACTAACTAAGGTGACACCAATTAGGTGTTTGTGTACAACAAGGAAGCTTTCTTGAAAAAGGGGTAGTTCTAGTAAGTTATCTACCTAAGTATCTATGCCCTGAAATACAAAAAGATTCACTAATGATAAAAAAAGGCTCACTATCAATAGAATAAGGCCTAGTTCCAACAATATGAAAATAGTAGTGAGATAGAGTATATTGTCAAGTCTTTGTAAATCTAGTTATGAATTGTCTGCACCTCATTGGTTAGCTATGTAAGTAAGTTCACATTTTCATTACAAAGCACAACCAATACTTGTATAAACAAGTACATACTTATTTACTTCTACTTTATAACACACACAAAATAAAAAGAGCTTTCTTTATTATATACTAGTATTCATGATTATATATGTTGGCTAAAATAAAAAGACATGTGACATCACCAATGCATCCTTTTAATTGTTACATTTATATAAAATCATTAGACCTAAATATGATAAATAAATCACCATATCATGTTATTACAAATAAATCACACATAAGATATATAAAGTTTTAACATAACCATTGATTCTACAAGAATTCCATAACCAAGTTCAAAAGATGGAAACATGTGACCAATGGATTAACTGATGGCTCTATGTGTCACATTGATGAAATTGAGAATAAATAGTATTTTTTCCTAAGATCAAGACAAACACTATTGGTTAGCACCAATCCTTGACATAAAATAACATTTGGTCAACCATTGCAAGCCATCAAGAAACCAATAAGTGCACTACTAAGAAAAAATAAAAATAAAAAGGTACAACTGTTTAATTACACCACAAATTTGCACTAGATTTTCTAGTATAGGAATCCACATACACACATTGTCCAACCAAACAGAAGATGAAAGATGTTTTCATTTTGAACAATGCTTCTATTAAGCTTCTAACAAAACTATCACTTAATTGAGCGACATTCACCAAGATATGTTACATTTTAATCTACAACAATAGGGTGTTGGCATGGACATTTTAGAATCAAGTGAAATCAACGCTAGCACTAATATGCCAAGCCTAACACTCCCCCATCCTTATAAATAAACCATGTTGTAGAGTCATTTATGTAGACATCATCAAAAAAATTATGACTCAAAATCAATCCTACCTCTACCCATGGAATCTAATTCTACAAAATTCATGTAATAGAGAGGGATGGAGGGTTATCACGATAAAATATAAAAAGAAGAGAGAAACTTGATGAGGAAATAATATAAAAACTAGACCCAATATTATGAAATAAAATTGAGTAAATAATAGCATTATCAATGAAATTAATTCCATCATTCATCTCTTTCTTCAAAGGGACCTTTGACACATGTAATCCATCCATGGGGAAAGATAATTATGCATGCTATTACACCAAGTTTTGTATCCAAAAATGTTTATTAGATGATAGGGATAATTATTATCTTAATTTATAATTTTTGTAATTTTATAAAATTTTAAGTGATGAAACATCCGCCCTATGCTATTTTGGAAATTAAAGGATTCATGTGTCCCAAAATATAGGCCATGTGAGTGCTTACCCATCATGTGATTGTTGGAAATTTGGCTAGGTAGATAGTTTGGAGTTGCCATTTATGGCAACATATTACTTGTATGAAGACAACATATTATCAAGATTCGATTTTGGGTTGATATCTTAGAAAATTGTCTAAGTATCACTTAATTTATTTGTTAGCATATAATTGTAACATGCATACTTGAGGAAAGCAAGAATGGGCTATAAGGATCCTATAGGAAAGAGCACAAGTATTTATGGTTAGTTCAAACAAAGTTATTGATGATTTAGTGATTATAAGTATGCATGGGTAGAATAGGATAGATATAAGGAATTGGATATTTTAAGTAAAGGAATTGTTTTGTTTACCAAAACAATTACTTAACCAATTAGGGATGAAATCCTATATATTATCCCTAAGTGAACAAAGGTCAATTTTGAATTTTGGGACACATGTGATGGTATGAAGGCCGACAATATAGCATAATATGGTATAAAAGAAAGTTCTTTTGATGTGAAGAAGTGTGAGATTTGTGGTGTCTATGAAATTGAAAATTTATTATTATGTGAGGTGAATTTGATGTTAAAAGTAGAGAAAGGAATTATGTGTGAATATTGTATAGAGAGCTACAAAAGGTCAAATCAGATATTGAAGAAATTAGCATTGGCAAGAGGTTTTTGTATATATACCTTTTGTGTACAAAATATTATTGTATATTGCATGTTTGGGCAGTGGGCTCATCTTGCATACATTTTTAAATTATAATAACAACTCCTAATAGGTTTGAGGCTTCTAACAAGGCTTGGTCCTCTAACAAGGATCAAGACACTATATGAATGTAAAAAACTCCTAATAGGGTTAATATCTTTCACAAGATACTTTTGGTTAGTGGATCATTTTTTGGGTACCATCCCCATCGGGGTTTTCCCTTGGCCAGGGTTTCCCTAGTTAACAAATAATGGTGTTATGAGTTGTATTACTTTATTATTATGTTTACTTTTTAGTTTATTTATATGTGTATGTTATAATTTATAAGAGATATCCATAGTTGGGAAAAAGCTTGTGAAATACTAATTCCCGCCCCCCACCTAGTATTTCCTATTTCTAACAATTGGTATTAGAGTACAATTGCTCAAGAGAGGCTTAATAGATTGAGTAAGATCTCTATGGACATGGATAAGTTACAGAAGAACCTAGAAGATGGTCTTGAGAAATTTGATCTAATCACATAAGAAAGAGATTCTCTAAAGGATAAATATGAAAGTTCAAAAGACTACATTTAGAAGCTAAAAGATGAGATTGAATCTATTAGATCCAAGAAAGAATCTAAAGATCAAATCAAGGATAGTAATGAAATTTCAAGGTAAGAAAGAGAATGAGATCCTGAAGCAAGAGCTAGAGATAAAAAATCTAAAATTGAGTTTGAAGGATGATGACAAGAAGATTGAATCAAATTTAAGATTTGAGAATGTAAATCTAAAATTAGAACTTACAAACGTGACATCTAAACTTAAAATTGCAAAGCTAGAATATTCAAAACTTGAGAAGTACAATACCATTGTGAAAGGATATCTTGCATATATAAAGCAACATCTTGAGAAATTTTATTCAAGTAGTGAGAAGCTTGATGAGTAGATCATGGCACAAATACCTTCTTATGATAAGACTAGTCTTGGATACTTTGAAGGAGAATCATCTAAGAGATCTAAAGTTATAGAGAAACCATATCTTATGATCCAACAACCTAAACCACAGTAAGAAGATCTGAACAAGGATGAGTCAAATCAATTTGAAGATGTACCTAAATAATTTGAGCCACCTAAAGGAGTAAGGAGACAATTTATTGGAAAATGTTATGCATGCAATGAATTTGGTCATATGAAGGAGGATTTTATAGGTAAGTATACTAACCCTATTTATGGTTATTGTTATAATTGTTATGCTTATGGACATAGAGATATGGAATATAAGAAACCTAGATCTAATAATAATGTGTATCAAGTTACTAACCCTACAACTAGTAGACCTATTGGAGGAACCAATGTTATAAGAAATGGAAGCATGTGTTATAACTGCAAAAACGTTGGACATATTTCTAGAGATTTTAGATTATAGATAAATTAGTCAGGACCTAGATATGGAAACAATGTGATACAATGTTAGATTTACAATATTTTGGGACATACAACAAGATTTTGTAGGATGAACAACATGAATTGGATAGAAACTAATTCAAATGAACCACTTGAAAACAAGTTGAAGTCACTTATTGTGGTTGATAAACCCCTAACTATTTGAGCAACTTACTTTAGAGAAAATAAAGGGGAATTAGCATCAAAACATTATTTAACCACTTTATGATTAAATTAAGGTTTTTGCACTTTATTTGAGGTAGATATGGATGAAAAGAAGATATACCTAAGAGTACATAATATTATAATTTCACATGTGAGTGCACAAAGAGAAACAAGTTCTCTAGTTTATAAGAATAACTTTTTGAAGCTTGCGTACTTGCACATTTATTGTAGAAGTTAATTGGAAATAATTTAAAGGATGAAATTGGATTTTTGAGTACCATTTGATAGTACAAGGAGTTAAGGAGAAATTGAAAGAAATTTGTGAATGAATTTCTAGCAGTTTGAACAGTTTGGCAAAGCATTCAACTATTTTCAAATAAACCCCTAAGATTGTGAATTGAAGGTATTTACAATCTTGCACAGTTAACTTGTGAAGTGAGGTAAGTGTTTAATCAATTGAAATGGAAGAATCAATGATTCATAATACTGAGGAAATCCCAAGACCTTAGATGAAGCTAAACCCTATTCCACCATTAAAGGACAACTTTTTAACCTCATTTTCACAAACCCCTAATGAGGTATTATTTTGGAGGATATTGGAAGTTATAAACAATGCAAATTTGAGACAATAGGTAAAGGAAACTGATGTAGAGGAAAATTCACAATCTTAAAATTGCACTTAAATAAATGTAATTTCACATATATAAATATAATTTCACACACTCACAAATATCATTTGGGATGCTATAATTATGTCAATAGACTTCTTTATTAGAGGCCCAAAAATATAACTCATTCAATCTCAAACTTCTTGTGAGTTATTTTGATAAATATATTATTGTTATATAACTTCCTGAACTAATAACACTTTCATACAAACACATTCCACCCAATTTCCTCATTCAAACTAATAGCCATGTAATAAAAACAAATTGAATTTGTTTCTAATTTAAATCAGCATACAAGCTAGTGCAAGGAATCAATATCAAATATGTTTGATGGTTTTTTTAAACCAATTTCTAGCTTTATCCATGGATTATTATGATTTAGCATGGAATATTTTGTAGCAGAATAATCTAATTTTTATGAGAAAATTTTAAGTGGCTCAATTATAGAGCTATGGAAGATTGATCAATTTTCATAAGTATCGGTTATGGGCTTACATGTTGAGTTCGGATATTGGAAAGGTAAAATTGGTATTGGGACATGCCGTTGATGATTGTAAGAACTTATCAATTCAACTTATTTATTGATTGGTGTGGTTTTATTTTGGGATTGAACATGATGATAAATAGAAATGATAGTTGAATGTTAGGGTGAGCAATGTCTTTCTTCAAGAATGTGCATGAATTCCTAGCAAAAATATAAGTGTGTTGGAATTAATTTGCAACCTCTGTATTGTTCTATGATGCTCTACATCAAATTGGTATCAGAGCTAGAAGATCTTGAGAGTGTGAGGATTGAAAATTCACACCAAGACCTAGTTTCAAACAAGATGGATATTTGATTCTAGTTGTTGATTTTTGGTTATAGGTGCATGTTTACTCACTACAGAGAGGTGGTCATGGAGTTCCACCAAGAGGATTATAGGAGATGATCCAAGGCTTGAGAAGGAGGTTCATTTTTTTTCCAAAAGTCTTGGGGAGAGATGCATGGAAGGGACTCCCAGGTGAAACAAAAATTGTTGGTTGTGGAGCAACATGAAGGAGTGGACTTTAGATTGGTGAAGCACCATTGGAGGCAACCACATGAACTCCATTAATGGGAGGTAGTTGAGAGAGAGAGAGAGAGAGAGAGAGAGAGAGAGAGAGAGAGAGAGAGAGAGAGAGAGAGAGAGAGAGAGAGAGAGAGAGAGAGAGAGAGAGAGAGAGAGAGAGAGAGAGAGAGAGAGAATTTGTTTGTAGTGTATTACAAGATAGAGTGCACAACAGAAGCATGACTTCAAAAAAATAAAGATGATGAGGTGAATTTTGTTTATAGGTTACCACCATTCTATTTCCATGAGACATGGAAAACTTTCAAGTCTAGGAATATGGTGTAGGAGCACCAATAGATTATTCAATTTGATCATAATTAATGAGAAGTTCAATGTTGGTTTTCTTAAAATAGTGAATCCAAGCCATGGAAATATATGTTTTAATGTATCTAAAGGCACAAATTTGTAAAATTTAAAATTTTAAAAGATTGGGTTAAAATTTTAATTGAGGAATTAAAAAATTTATAAGTTCTCACCAATGCATTAAACTCGGGTGTGTAACTATCCAAGAAGATTATAAAAGGGTTGAAATCTAATTGTTTCAAAAAAATTAGAGGTGAGGAAAAATGTAGTACATTGAAAACCTTTGGATGTTGATAGCTAAGAATATGTAATAGTTTTTGGGGCATAGAAATAACGTGCAGATTCAAATTCATCATATACTATTCTTTTTGTAATTTTTTTAGTTGTCATATTTGGATCATTTGGGTATTGTTTTTTTTACTAAATGCATGTAAAATCTATGGGTTTAATTTGGAGGCATAATCCAAGCTTGATTTAAATATGTAACTCCATCTCTATGATAATGGAATCCCCAATTTCATTCCAAGATTCGGTTACAAAGTACAAATATAAAATTTTGGTGTGACAATCTTGTTTACTTGGCATATTTTCAGTTTGTTGAGCATTCATTAAACCCATATGTGTATTCAATGTTAAAATATACTTATTTTTGTTTCTTGTTTTGGGTCTTTGAAATAGATGATTCATCCATGTTAATAATTGCAAGTAAATCTGGTTTCCCTTGGATGGTATCAACATGTCTATCTCATTCAAGATTCTAAGAATCATTTTTATGATTTGATTTATATAGAATATCATGCCAAGTGTGATGGTTCAAATCTTGATAAACTTGGAACCCAAAGTAAGAGCCAAGAATTGGATAATGTGTGATTTGAAGATTATTTTAAATTGGGCATGGGTTATTTATAATGTGAAAAGCTTTTGGGATGACCTATTCAAACCTTATTCATAATGCTTTTAGCTTCAATTTTGGTTGAAAGGAAAGTTCATGGTATTAGCTTTATTTTTCTTAAACTATAATGCAGATTTGTAATGGTTTTTGAATTGGGGAGGTATTGTTTGGGTTAAAATCCATAAAGCATATTTATCTTGAGGCAAAAAAAGAAGAAAAGTGGATTTTTAATATGTGTTTCAGTATGTGACCATAAAAGGGAATGGCTTCAATAAACATGAAAATGGGAATGTCAAATTACATTCAAATGAGAAATATTTGGTTGATGAAATTTTGGGTAAATCAGATTTTCAATGTGTTTGAGTAAAGCACAAGTTCTCTTTCTACAGTGCAGATTTGGGTCTAAAAAATCTAATTTTTAAAGGCTTTTAATGGCCAAAGCAATCAATGCTTTATTCCCCCATCATTTTGAAAAAAAAATTCAGCTTTACCCATTGATTATTATGGTTTATCATGGGATAGTTTGTAGTAAAATAATTTGGTTTATGAGAAGAATTTAAGTGGCTCAATTATAGAGCTATGGAAGATGTGGTTATGGGCTTACATGTCAAGTTTGGATATTGGAAAGGTAAAATTGGTATTGGGACATGACATTGATGATTGTAAAAACTAATTGATTTGGCTTATTTACTGATTGGTGTTGTTTTATTTTCAGATTGAACATGATGATGAATATAAATGATAGTTGAATGTGAGAGTGAGCAACGTCTTTCTTCAATAATGTGCATGAATACCCAACTGAAATATTAGTGTGTTGGAATTAATTTACAATCTCTGTATTGTTCTATAATGCTCCACATCATAAACATTTTTGATGAATTTGAATTTTTTTACAAACAACTAGTGTGGGATTTGAGAATTCAATTGATAGATAATTTGGATAGAATTAAGAAGACAAGGAATGGACAGTTTAGATTCCAATATTTGACTACTTATATGTATTTCCATCCATTGAAGAGATTTCCATTCATGTCTCTTGCTAATTGGAACAATATGACATATTGAATTAACAAAAGGTTAAATTTGAAGAAATATGAAGCAAATTTTAGAGAAGAAATAGTTAGAAGATGTTTAAATGTGAAGAACAATGCACAAATGGAAAGGATAATGTATTTTCTATATCTAGAAGTGTGAGATAAAATGAGGGTAATAAGAATTAGGGGAGGACTAAAAGATAAAGTGACTAGAGATACTAAGATGATTATGGATCATATTCTCAATGATCCTATCTATAGATCTTATGTAGAAGAGGTTGAAAAAGAAATTGTGGAACCTCAAGAACAACAAAGACATGTATATGTATGGCTATGGAGATTAGTCAGATAGAGGGGAAGATCACAATGATAGGGGGAGTAATCGAGTCTTTAGCCCCTGTCACTTTAGCAGTAGAAAAAAGAAGAAATTGATATGAAGTATGTAGAAGGAAACAAATAAATAGAGAAGATATCATTAGATGCATGTCAAACAACAATTAATACAAATACTATGAATTCTGATAGTACAAACATTACTATTAATATATCAAAGTATCCTTTTAAGGATTATGGTCTCATTGTTGACTATTTGGTTGGATATACTACTTTTGATGATGAAGACATGGAAGAAAAATAAGAGAAAGAAAAAGAAGTTAAAAGGAAAGGAGAAGAAAAAGAGAAGGATGAAGATATGGCTACTCTTGCAGATGAGCTTAAGAGAATAGATGAGAAGTTCCAAGCTAGTTGGAAGATAATTACTCATGAAACTTCCTTTTGTGTACCAAAACTAAGCAGACACAAAAAATGAATCAACTCTTAGTCAACAAGTAGAGGAACCAACACAAAAAAGGAAATTAATGATCAACCCTTGCAATAATTAGTTGATGAAAATTAAAATGTTATGGAGATAAAGTTGGTCACTCATATCAGAGATACAACTAGCACATCAAAGTCACCCTTGGAGACCTTGATTGAAAAAATGATGAGCACCACTCTACTAGCAGTAGCAAGGGACCCTGAGATATAAATGCTCATTAAACTATAATCTCTAGCCACTAGTAGAATTACTGAGAAGAAAAAAGCGATTAAGTTCACTCAGGAGATTCTTGAGAAGATGATAGGGAAGATGGAAAGTTTAACAAATATTTGGATCAATGCGGATAACCCACTAAAAAAAGAAATAAAGGTTTTAGAAGAATTTGATAATCACTACAAAACCTTAGTTGAAGTAACTACAGTCAAGGCTCAAGAAGAGCATGATGCAAAAATGTTTAGAAAAGTATGTTGAAATGTGAAAAATGACTTAGCTAACTTAGACTCTTCCATTCAAAAATTGAGAAGATGTGTGCATGAAGGTTTTGCTCTAGTTTTCACTTAAATTTTATCCTAAGGCATCTCTAAGTGAATGTTCTAGTTCCCTTTGTGAAAACTAGGGTTTTGTGTTTTTTATTTGCTACCCCCAGGAGAACCCTAATTTTTGTTTCACTAAGTGTTGCCCTAGAAAGCTTTTGTGTTATGTTTACATAGCATACCTTTGCAAAATAAAAAATATGTGGGAAAAATCCTTTTAAATGCCCTTTTTATTCCTTTCTAGGTACCTGTTAAAATTTATTTGCATTGTCTAATTTTATCCTAAGTCCTCGAAATAATTTTAACCTGAGCTTTCACTTTAATTTTTTGCAGGTTTCTTTGAAAAATTGGTTGAATAATGATAACTCTTAATCTTCCTTAAGATCAAGGGTTGTCACTTTGTCACCAACAAAAATTATAAGCTATTTACTCCTAGTGACATAATGACCAAGCAATACTTTCCTAGGGGACCTAGTCAATGAAGGAATGAGGTTTCAAGAAAAAGGCACGTACTATCAAATCTTCTCATGATCAACGATGGTTGCTTTGTTTCCAAGAGAAGCTGCAAGGTTTTTATCCTTGGTGACATAGAAACAACCTGCCATGTGGATATGTGGCAAGACCAACCCTTGTGAAAGTGTCGTGGGTTTCCATGTCATCAAAAGGTAGTCTGGATGTCAGATTTTAGTTGCCACAAGGGATTTACTTTGAAGGAAATAATATGTGAGTCTGCACTATTAGATCTTCTCACAATCAATGGTGGTCACTTTGTTGCCAAAGGAAATTGCAAGATCTTTATCCTTGGTGATACAATGACCTGAAGGAAGTTTCATGAGCCTACAATGAGTATAATGCAATGATCATGTGTTATACCATCTGATGCAAGGTTGATTGATAGTGGTCGCTTTGTCACCAATAGGAGTTGCTCAACATTTAGCTCCTTGGAGACATAGTGAGAACCTGACACATGTCCGGAGGCATAAATGGGTCCTATGTAAGTTACCAACAATGAAAGAAAAATCTCATGTGGAAGGATTCAATTGGATTGACTACCAACTAGGTAGGTTGAAGCTGAGTCATAAAATATTTTATTCTTTATTCGTTAGATTTTTCAAAAATCAATGACTTGTTTTCAAATTTGAAGGGTAATGCCACTCTATTTCTCTACGATCCATTTATGAGAATTAAAAATCCTCGTGAAAAATAAAACAAGGGATATAATGCAAAAAGTCAAAAAAATTCTTCATGCAAATGTATTTCTAATTTTCTGAGGCTAGAACCTATTGAAGAGCCTATTTTCCCACCTAGTTGAATCGTGAAAACTTTCTATATTAGTGATTCATTGTTGCATTCAGAGAAGAAAAAAGAAAGCCAAGTAAGTATGTTAGTCTACATATAATTTAAAGAATTTTGATTTCTATTCATTATTGTCCAATATGTCTACAAAAAAGGGTTTCTCTAGGAAGGTAGTGTTCAAAATATTCATGACTATGCTAATTTACTAAGAGGGGAGGGGTGAATCAGTAACTTCTAGAATTTTGATAATTTCAACTCTTAATCCAACAATCCAATTAGCATCTAGTTCATCACATATAATCTGATCTAATTGCATACATAAGAAATTGAAAACATGAAAGCATTCATAACACTATGACACAAAGATTTGGTGACATAGAAACTTTCCAAATAGAAAGTAAAATTGGGGTGGGGATGATACCCACAACTTTAGTATTGCAGTATAAAATAAGCCTGTTAAAGCTTACATTGATCACTTTTGATGATCTGTCCTATTAGGAGAAATGAGGACTACTAGGTCCACCTTGTGAAAGGATTTACAAACATACAATTAAGTATGCACTCAGTAAAGAGTTTTACAAAAGACTATTTGGTCTACCTTGCGAAAGGATTTGATTGATCCACCTATTAGGATAAATTAGTAGATAATCTTTGATCTACAACTTGGTTTGCTGAATGAGATTCCTTTAAGTATTGATCACCTTGTTGTGATAGATATGACTTTTTTTCTCCTTATATTTTTGTAGCCTTTTCAATTCACTCCTTCTATTCTTCTCTGATGATTACATTGATTTCATGCTCATTCTTGCACACCTTGGATATGATACAATACATTACATATATATCAATCCAATTATACAAATTACAAAGTTGGCCACAATACAAGTTACCACAAATATTACAAAGTTAGCCCACATGAAAAAATTTAGGTTCTGAAGACTGACTCAGTGAGGTTGTGATACTTGGCATCCACTGTCAATGCTTGACATCATCATGCACTTGGTGGACATAGAAGCTCATTCCATACTGATCACTTCCAAGTAGTCTTGAACTTAGTCTACACTGGTGACTCAATAGATACTTTGAAACTTGTTATATAAACTGAGTCTCTTGTTTTACATTGTATGACTTGGTAAACATGATCACTTCGAGCTCAATATAAACTAAGTCTCTTGGTTAATTTTGAGTATCTCAGTTAACACTGGAATCACATCACATACACTATGAACTCAATGAATATTGCACAACTTAGCTTACAGTCATAAACTTAGCATACACTATGATGCATGGTTTACACTACTAATCTTCACTATAACTGTGACTACTCGGTAACCACTAAGATTTGTCCAAAGGACTTGGTAGCAACCATAGAACTTAGTGACAATTGAAATACTTGGCCAACACTGGTAGTTATACAATAAGATAGGTAGCTATATACAATCTAAATAAGTGTGTGTCACTAATAACAAACTTGACTGATATGTCAACAATCTCCCCCTTTGGCATTAGTGACAAAAACACTTATCAGCCAAAATTGAATTCAAAAACATTATTGAATAACTTTTATCCATCACCTTGAGATTCTAACTTGGTAGAGTATACTATTTTTTTTTTGAGATTTTTAAAAATTGATTTTGTAAGGGATATATCTATACATGATAAGGTTCTTTATACAGTATACTATACATCTTCTTGCTATATACAACATATCTCTCTATACATATCTTAATCCCCCATTGATTTTTCAACTTATTGCATGATCTCCCCCATAACATATAAATTTCTCCATACATATATCTTTTCTCCCCTTTTTGACAGTAATGCCAAAGATTTATTCTATTTATTTACATATTAACCCCAAAATGAGATATAAAATCTGAATGTACCTTGAGAATGATCACCAAGGTGTTATCCCAATTGTCTTGTAGGATCTTGCATGTGTGAAGTGCAATTTGAACTTCTGATGACAATTCTATCATATGATCCACAATGGAGAAATTATTGTCATGGATGAGAGTTTTTGAGTGTACAATATGCTTCTACAGTGCATCCATGATGGGAAGAATCATATTTTGAATATCAATCAATGTGGATCTAATTCTTGCTTCTTCTCTAAGCAATGCTACTTGCATATCTGACAAAAATCTTATCCTTTGAAAATGTGCAAACCTTGAACTAGGGTCAAGTTGCAATTACTAAGCACTAGCTTTCATATCTTCATCTATTTTGGATAATTTTTCCTTTATTTCTTTAGTGAACTCAGAAAGATCACAAAGCTTTCCAAAAAAGTGATGATACATTTGTACAAGATGCTTCTAAACTGCCCAAAATTGTAGAAAGTTCTACTTGATGAATGGCTATCTACTGAGCAATGTGCTCCAACACTTTATTATCAAAATTTTTCTCTACTTTTTGTACTAAATTTTCTTGTTCCTTATTGTCTTTATTGAATTTTTGTACTACCTTTGCTAGCTAATACAAAATTGGCTAAGAAGAGTCAACCTCAATACCTATGGCCTCTGCCAAAATGTTCTTTGCATCTTCAAATATTTTAAATTCCTTATCTCTCTCCTCTCTTAGTTTCTATTGCTTGGCCTTCTTCTGGAGGAGTTCACCAAATAATTGCATTTGGTCTGAGGTAAGCTTGGAAATGTCCCAATTAGGGATAACAATTTCCTCATCTAAATCAATTTCTTTTTCTAGCTCTTTTCCTTTACTCAAAAATTTTGTGCTTAGTTAAACCTTGGGCTCAACTATCCTTACACTTATTGCTTTTGTACCTAGAATAGAAACAATTGTAGATATGCTAGGACTACCTATAAAAATTGATACTGTGCTTATTGAAGGAATTTTTACAAAAATACCTAAAGAATCCAAAATTGGTGTGCTCAAAATTGAAGTAGTCAAAACTGAAGTACTCAACTCGGTAGATGAAGGAGGAATATGCAGATCGATAGATGAAGTGGATGTCACTTCTATCAGTGATGTGCTAAGATGAGTGGGAGCAAAGAGTGATTGGACAATTGGATTGGCATTGGTGGTCATGATCAAACTTGTTGGGGTTGTCTTCGCACTTGAAGTTGTCACTGGTTTTCTTGGAGAGTGAGGAAGTGAAGCAATGACTGTTGCAACTATCTTAACTAGATCAGTCTACTCATCATCTGGCTTTGCTTCCTTAGTAGCCTCTTGTCCTTGATCCTCTTCATCTTCTTCATTGTCAAAATGAATTACTTCTTCAATATTCTCATTATCTTCTTCATCATCATCATCTTTGACATTGAATGGGTTATTCTTTGAACTTCTTATATTTTCCATATTTTTGTTGAATTGTTTCAACAATAGCTTGGTAAGGTCAAATGATAGGTTGTTCTTTACCACCTTGTATGCCAAGTTCACAATTTCACATGACACATTGTTCAACCTACTAGAGCTATATATTTTATGTGTAATGACATGAATACCAAACTTCAATTCTATATAAAAAAATATTGCTGACTTTCATTCCTCTGCCATCCCATTCTGCTAGGGTTTTCTTTTTTAATTCTGCTTATCCTAAGGTTATTGTCATTTTGGCCTTGGCTAGCATTGGGAGGCCAGTGATTTGATGAATCATCTTCTTTGTTATCAACACTGGTTACTTCAACCACAACTAATCATTATGCACCTAGCTAAGGATAAACCTAATCCATTTAACTTGAAATTTATAGGGCGTGTGAGGGATATGAGTTAACCCTTTGGTTTCTAGGTGTTGGTGCTTGGGTTTCAAAAATCCATTAACACATAGTTGACCTAGGGTATCATCCATTTCCAACATACCAATTTCTTGAATAACACACTTAAAATGAGTGTAAATATCGTTAATCAGAAGTACCTTTCGAGGGATTTGAGATTGTGCTCCACTTGGATCTAGGATTTCAATGATTGCAGGAGTGAGCTTGAAGTCTAGTGCTTTCCATTCTACTCCATGAACCAACATGTCAAATCCTTGCTTAACTTTGTTGCTGTTGGATTCCATCTTCACTCGGTAGGGTTTGAGGGAATTTGAAAACTTTCACTAGAAATTTGTTCAAATCACTTGGAAGCTCTAAAGATCTCACTTTCACAATAACACTCAAAATTTCATGGTAAGAAATTGTGAGGCCTCACCCCAACCCATCGTAGCATAGTGATATATTAATCTTATTTTTTTATATGCGACTCGAGATGTAGAGACATTATTTGATGCTTAGAAAATATTTTTTTATTTCATGTTGTGTGATGTGATTTCCAAATATATTTGATGATTGTCATTTAATGTTCATGTATATGTATGTTGACGAAATCAGTAGATGTAGGATTGAGATTTGATTTACGATATTTCAAATGGTTAAGAATTATGAAGGGAGAAGAAACTTTATTAATGTATGTTTAAAATTTTTAAAATTTTTGATACATATACGTTTATATACATGTGATTTTACGGGACTACTGATGTGTGCAATGAGTGTGCAGATATTTAGCTGAGAAACCCTATGGAGGAACAAAACTGATCTCCATGTGCTAAAATTTGGAAACCCTATTGTTCGTAATTATGCTTTTTCAGTGTCACTTGACACTCGTAAAATGTTTATGTGCTTAATTTTGCTAGTTAGAGTTGTTAGATGGACCTATTTTATTCCTAGATTTTATTTTGTCTCTAAACCTCTTTCCTAAGGCTTTTAACATGTTTTTATTCTAACTAAAGGGTATGGGTATGGGTTAGGGGTCTTTTCCAACCCCTAAGCCCCTTTTTTTGACTTTTGAGGTCACACAAAAGTCCCCTTTTTGCCTTTGTGCGAAAATTGCAAGTGGTTGTCATGAGTTGTCTTACCCCACCTCCTTTTAGGGTTTAACCATGGTGTAGGTTGTGTTAGGAGTTTCTAGAGTGGCTAAGTGGGTGGAGATAGTTATTGCTCCTTTTGGGTGGTTGAGTTGGAGGCTTATTTAGAGGCCTTCCTTGGTCTAGTGGTTGGGTTACCCAATCTCTACATTTAGAGAAGATTTCTTGAAGCTTGAAGGAAGGAGGGATACTCTACTCAAATTTGTTCATTGCCATTACCTCTTTGTGAAGGTAGAAAACTCCCATCTCCCTTATTTAGTTTTTATGTTTTGTTTCATGTTCTTGTTACCTTGTTGTTGTTTTACTGTTGTATGGTTGTGGGTATGTTGGGAAGATTTGTAAACCTTGTTATTTTGGTTGTTTTCCTTTCTTGTTTATGTTTGCAATTTTGAGTTTCCTTGCATGGGTGTTTTGGTATTACTCACCCTAGGAGAGGGCAGAAGTGACCAATTTTGGGAGAGGTCTGTTTAGTTGGACTCCAACCTGTGTAGAGTCTCTTCTCAGGATGAGAAGAGGGATAAAGGGTAGGGTGTTATGGGCCCCTACCCATCAGCACAAACCTGGTATGAGTATGGCAAGTTTAAATGGAAGAACGAAAGTTCTTGGTTATTGGCCCCGATTGGGCATTTGATTTGGTGTTGTGTTTGACTTCTCCAGTTGGAAGAATCCACCTCTCCCTAGTCTTGATTCACTGTGAATCTTATTGTGTAAACCATGTATGATTATGCATGCTTGATGTTCTTTTGGTTCTGCTTGGTTGTCACTCGATCAGTTATTGGTTTCCTCCATGGTTCTTGAAATGAGATTTAGAAGACATTACAAACTCCTTGATAATGATCATGAAGAAAATTTGATCAAATTATTGAAAATTGGGATTGAGATCCTATTGTAAATTGTATTTTTTTTAAACCTTATTATATATGGCAACGAAGTCGAGTTTTCTTCTTGATTGTTTCCCGGCTGAGCCTTGAATTAGGTTGATAATAAAATAAGTGATTGAGTAAATTTACTTCTCTTAAAAATTTTGTATTCTATGTTGTCATATGAATGTGTATCAAAGGTAAGATGCAACAATGATGTTCAATTATACATGATTCAATTTGTGATGTGTGGTGATGCCTCTATTCATATGGACTGTAGAGAGAGATGTTGCTAATCCATGTAAATGTATGGTGTCTTTATCAAGTTTGAAATGATTTAGTTCATGGTTTATTGTGTTGAAAATAAATTTGCAAGAACATGTAGGAAGAATTATGTCAAGAGATCCAAGCTAAAATTGAAACATGATAGAGAAATAACTTTGTGTATTTTGATACTCCTTTCAAAAGGAATGGAGCATTATCATTTTGGTCTCTTATTTTCTCAATTTCCTTAAGACTAGTTTAGTCATTATGTTGATCCATCAGTTTTATTAGATACTTAAATGAATACGTAGATGGTTATTTCATGTAATGTGGTTTCATTGAAATGCATGGCCATTTGAGGTTCATGGAGATGATAAACTAGAAATTTATAAGAGAATGCAAACACCTATTGTGGTAATATAGTTGCAAAAGAAAAATATACATTGAGTTTCAAGAGAGAGAGAGAGAGAGTAGAAAAATTATCAAATAATCCACCTACAGGATGCTGAAGTTTGTATGAGAGAATGTAATAATTCTTCTTTTGGAGCAGAGAATATTCTTTTAAATATCCTCTTTTGAAACATATGTCAAGGCTTGTAAAATTAATTTAGAATAATAATGATATTAGAAATGGTGTAAACATAATTTTAAACTAATATAATAAATATCTTAGTATCCTATCCCTCACCAAATTAACTTTGCTTTAACTCCTCCTTAGTTGGCGCCAGCTCTTGAAATGGGCTTGGGAAAGTTTTAAAGTAATCAAGTCATTAATTTTGCTCAGGGTGACATCACCCTATTTCCCCTCCATAGAATTTCGCAGGTTGTCTTGTCCTTGGATTGATTTCCTTTGGCATGACACTGTTTAAAATTTACCTTTTTAATTCTTCTCATACCTTTTTATCCCCCTTCCTAGGCGTCAGTGTTGTGGTTGGAAAACAGTTTGGAGCTTTAAACAATGTCAATGCTATTAATGAGATTCGACCCCTTGAAGTCTCCCATGAAATTCGCAACCCAAAGGGACCACGTGGATTGGAGGAAAGTAGTTTCAAGTGGCCTTTAAGCTGGTACAAGTTTATTGTTTAAAACTCATTCATCTTTCCCTCTTAGGCGCCTATTTCTTGGGTTCTGCATGTTCTTGGGAAGGTTGGGGGGGACAGAATTGCAAGTAGGCAGGCTTGGCCAGCGCTTGGGCAGTGTGCAGGCCTTTTTAAACGCATGGCTTAGCTTGAGTGTTGGGGTGTGTTGGATAGGGTGTAGATGTTTAGGTGGGAAAAGTCTTTATGTTTTTGGGGTCAAGTTAGAAAGATAGGTGTTAGGTTGTGTTTATTTTAGTTAGTTAATTTTGTTTTGTTAGTATTAATTATTTTAGTCATAAGTTTGTTGTTAGTATAGATTAGTGTTGGTTTGTAGTAAGTGTTAGTTATGTGTCTATATAATTTGCAATTATGTTTTATTTTATGTTTAATTTAGTTTGGGTTTGTTTGTTAGTTTATTTTATTTAAATTGTAAGTTATTTTGGATTTTAGCATGATAGTTTTAAGTTAAATTAATTTAATATTAAGTTTTTTTTTTGGAAGTGAAATAGTATTAGTTGTTAGTATTAGTGTTAAAGTTATGATATGTTAGTTTTCTTTTTATTGTGTTTGTTTAATAGTATTGTTAGTAAAGAGGGTTAGTTTATTTTAGTAATTAGTTTAATGTATCAAAGTTATAAGTTAGTTGTTAGTTTAGTCGTAAATGTATTTTAAGTTATTGGTATAATTTGTAGAATTATATTTAATATGTAATTAAGTTATGTTTTGATTAAATTTATGAAAATTAGAATAGTTTTAAATTTATATATTTAGTTAGTTTTTTTTTTTATTAAATTTAAATTTAGTAAGATTTTGACGGTTTATTAATATGTTAAAATAGTTGTAAAGTTTAAAGTTAATAAATTTGATATACATAAGTTCAGTTTTAATTCTAGTTAAGCTGTTTTTCCTTAAAGTGATTTTTTTAAATATATATCGGTAAATTTGTAAATCAATAATTGTCTAAGATTTTTATAGTTGATTTTGATTATATAATTTCAATGAATCTAAACTCAAATACATTACATTTTCATTTAAATAATTGTTTCTTATTGTTGAAAGTTAATGTAGGACATGAGTTTATTGATATCAATCTTATAAAAAAAGTTTCAAATCTTAAATAATGTAATCGTCCTCATGTTTGTAACCTTAAGACGTAATGTAGAGAACCCGTACTAAAAATTTTATCAATCATATTAAGCTTAGAGCATGTTTAATTATTTATTATTATTCAAAATTTTGGAGTGTGTTTTTGCCCTCATAGTTTGGGCATGACAGAAATGACTTCAATTTCATGCATTTTGTTAAAATTTTGGCATAAATGCTTAGTATGAAGGTAGATCAACTAACATCACATTAACACACTGTCATCCACTATACTTATATTGAACACTCGACAAAGTCTTCATGACTCAGTAACCATAAACATCTTTATCACTCTTGACCTTTCTCGGTAGAGTCTATGACCCAACCTCACTTGGTAGAGAAGATAACTTGGTAGAAAATTGTACTTGGTGATCCCTTTTTATCCTGAATACTAATTTGGATCATTTTTCTCTTTCAATCTAGAACTATTTTGGATGTCTTTTTGATAGCATAGTTCTAGTTTCTCTTATGAAAACTTAAGCAAAAATAATAGAGTCACCCAATTCTTGATTGACTTGATCATCATTACTTGGACTTGTATCCTTGGTAGACTTAGGAACCCATTCTTGTCTCATCTATTTTTGGATGTTATCAACTTTTGCCTTTTTCTCATCTTCAATTCTACCAATATTTATCCAATTCTTGGCAAGATGACCAAGTTCTATACAAATGAAACATATTTTAGTAGAGTCTCTTTTCCTCAAATGATGCTTTACACAATTTATTCCAATATGTCCAAATTCTCCACAATAATGACATCTACATCAGGTGTTTTAGTTCTGATCAAATATAGCTTTCACAATTTGCTCTACTAGATTCAATACCTTGGTTTTGCAGTCTAATGACCTATGTCCATGTTTCTTGCATTTGTGACATTTACCTTTAGATCTTGGTTTCTCTTTGCATTCATTAGCCTTATGACCATGTTGATTGCAATTGTAGCACTTTCCATTGAATTTTCCTTTTCCATTGCTCCAACATTTGTTTGATGTATGACCCATTGTACCATAGTGATTGCAAGTAGGTCTTTGGTTCTTTTGAGCTCCTTGCTTGGATGATTATCCTTCTTCTATATATCTAATTCTTGTTTTTCCTTTTTTCCTTTAGAGGTTTTTCTCATTCAATTGATTCATGTCTTCTTATGATTTCATCATTCTTTCATTAATTTTCTTCTTAGAGTTCAGATCATTCTTTAATCTTTCATTGATTTTCCTTTCAGAATTTAGATCATTCATCATTCTTTCATTGATTTGCTTTTCAAAATTTAAATCATTCCTCATTCTTTCATTTTCAAATCTTAGGCTCATGATTTCCTCATTTGCATTGGAGAGTTAATTAGTAAGATCTACTTGCTGAAGGGATTCATTCTAAATTTCATTTTCCCTTCCATTTATCTCTTCTTTTATCTTTTTTTTTTTGTTCCATGGCTTCACATAACCTTACTGCTTGAATTTCTTGTTCTCTTCTTATTTTTCTTACTTCTTCTTGTAGGGAAGCATATTTTTTTAGAAGTTCTTTGATTGCTTCATTGGCTTCATTTGAATTGCTTGAATGAAGGTCTTCAATTCTTTTTTCAATGTAGAGATGATCATTCATTTGAATTGCAAGTTCTTTTTGTCTTTTTAGGGATTGAGAGAGTTGCTCCTTTTCTTTCTTGAGTTGGGCAGTGGCCATTTCTAAATCTAGCTTCTCATTATCAATAGCTTTGTCAAGTCTGAATATCTCCATATCATTGATCTTTGCTCAAGCTATTAAGCATTCTCCTAAGAACCACAATGCTTTGATACCAATTGTTGGAGATATTCAAGACTATGCTAAGTTATTGAGAGGGGAGGAACTTCTAGAATTTTGGCAATTTCAACTCTTAATCCAACAATCCAATTAGCATCTAGTTCATCACATACAATCTAATCTAATTGCATGAATAATAAATTGAAAACATGAAAGTATTCATAACACTATGACACAAAGATTTGGTGACCCATAAACCTTCCAAATTGAAAGTAAAACTGGGGTGGTGATGATACCCACAACTTTTGTACTATAGTATAAGGTTAGCTTGTCAAAGCTTTCATTAATCACTTCTGATGATTTTCCTTGTTAGGAGCAATTGTAGACTACTAATTCCACCTTGTGAAAGGATTTACAAACATACAATTAAGTATGCACTCAATAAATATATTTACAAAAGACTGTTAGGTCTCCCTTGTGAAAGGATTTGATTGATCCACCTATTAGGATGAAATAGTAGATGTTGTCTGATCTACAACTTGGTTTACTAAATGAGATTCCTTTAAGTACTGATCACCTTGCTATGATAGATATGACTTTTCTTCTCCTTATACTATTGTAGCCTTTTCAATGTGCTCCTTCTATTCTTCTTTGATCATTACATTTATTTCATGCTCATTCTCACACACCTTGGATATGATACAATATATTACATATATATCAATCCAATCATACAAATTACAAAGTCAGCCACAATACAAGTTACCACAAATGTTACAAATTGACCCACATGAAGACATTCAAGTTTTGAAGACTAACTCAGTGAGGATCTAATACTTGGCATCCATTGTCAATACTCAACATCATCATGCACTTGGTAGACATAGAAGCTTGGTCCATACTGATCACTTCCAAGTAGTCTTTAACCTGGTCTGCACTAACTTGGTAGATACTATGAAACTCGTCATATAAACTAAATCTCTTGATTTACATTATATGACTTGATAAATACTATCACTTCAAGCTCAGTATAAATTAAGTCTCTTGGTTAATGCTAAGTAGCTCAGTTAACACTAGACTTGCATCACATATACTACAAACTTGATGAACATTGAATAGCTTGACTTGCACTGGTAAACTCGACATACGCTGAGATGCACATTTTACATTGCTAATCTTCATTGTAACTATGACTTCTCAGTAACCACTGAGATTTCTCCAAAAGACTTGGTAGCAACTATAGAATTCGATGACAACTGAAATACTTGGAAAACACTAATAGTTGTACAATAAGCTTGGTAGCTATATACAATTTGAATAAGTGTGTGTCACTAATAAAAAAATTGACTAATATGTCAATAGGTAGAATATGCTAGTAGAAATATCCATGATGATTTTCTAGAACAATTCAGTGAATCTATAAATGAATCAACCCAAATAAAGAAAATAGTTCCTATAAACCCTAGACTCTAAGTTGTAGATGGTTTTTTTGATAAGGAGAATTGGACTAGGGATGCCATAACTTCCAAAACAGGGCTCCAATTGTTTAAGAAATGGTTCTTAGAGAGGAAATTGTTTGCTCCCCATAAAAATATATGGAATTTTTATTTAGGTAAGTTAATAGTTCATGGGGTTTTCATGGATTTAGACCTTCTCACAGTTGTAGCCTAAAATTATGACCTAATAGCTAGGATGGTGAGGAGGATAGATGGGGAATGCCTAATGAAAATTACTATAAAAGAATTTCAAGAAGTTTTTGGAATGAATCCAACCATAGATTATCATAAAATCATTGATTTTTAGGGATTAGAGAACAAGTATTTGTCTCATAAATATTAATTAGACAAGGTGCATTGAGAGGACACTTGGCCATAATTGGTAATTTGAATTTTGTTACAACATCAACTAAAAAGCCTTTCAAGAAACAATTTTTCAATTCTAGGGCCATAGACATCTATATAACTTTGTGGAATGTCTTTGATGAAGATGAAAAAGAGTTTATGCCAATAAATTTATGCATATGATGACACAGATCTCTTCCTTTGGTGTGGATATTATTTTTGATTTTGCATCCTATCTAGCAGAAGAAATTCACACAGGTCTAATTGGAATTGCAAAGGGAAAATTTGAGAAAACCTTTGGCTACTATTCTTTATTGATGCATATGTTCTTGTATAAATGTGTTACCTTCTTTGAAAAGGAAATGGTGTTGAATAGAGAATATGAGGGAGAAGCTCTGCTAGTTCAATTATGGAGTGTAGATATGACCTAAGATGTAGAGGAGGCCAATTTTGTGAGATTTGATAGATACTTCACATCTAGGTTGAGGATCCTACTATTAAAGGATAATCCTAAGATACCTAAGGCATTGCTAGAATTCATCAAGCCTATGGATAACCCTATTGGTTTAAAGGTTTCTCATAATTGGGCAAATATCATATCATACCCTGTGTTAATAGTATTCAGAGTATATGGATTCCAAGGAACCCCACATGTACTTCCCTACAAAGTACCTTTGAAGGTGGGAATAGTTGAAATGTTATGGTAGATAGGTGGATTGGAGGAAGCACAACTAACTGGTTAGTCTAGGGGCTCTATTTTCCCATCTTGTACAATTTCCCATTAGTTCATAATCACAAAAGGTGGTTGGTTTTTTTTTTATACAAATTCTTAAACCCATAAAAAATGGTTGTCTCTCATGATCATTTCAATGATGGTGAAGGATTTTTTGATATATTCAGATAGAGGACTAATATTGGTGCCAAAAAAAATCAACCCTACTTCCCTAAAGATCTAATAAGAAATGAATTCTCTCTTCAAGAACAAGAGATCAAAGAGGATAAATGAAGAGTTTACTCTAAGGTCTTAGAGTTTATTAATTGTTTTGACAAAGATTATAAGCCTTTAAAAGATGCAAAGACTGTTGGAAAATTTTAATGGAAAGAATGCTTTTGAGAGGGGGGGGTGAATCAAAAGTATTAGCTTTTAACCTATTTTTCACAAATCCTTAATAACATAATATTGAAATGTGCATGCATGCATATCAACATTAAGCAATTATTAAAAAAACATGTGCATCACCACATAACACTTGGAATTTTGGTAACCCAGAAACCCTCCAGGAATAAGAAGGTAAAACTGGGGTGAGGATGATACCCACAAAATCACTATAGTAATAATATTTAACCACTTCTAATGGTCTGCCTTGTTAAAGGATTTACACTGTATCAATAGTGACCTGGTTAAAAGATTTACAAACACTTTACATGAAGTGTTATCCTGTTAAAGGATTTAATCACCTATTTAAAGGATCTACAAAATAATTGTTAAGCTAACCTATCACCATAGGGTTTCCTTTCTAATATAGTTGTTAGAGAGTATTAGGTATAATAAACCTAATAGCTTACAATCCTTTGATTGCTAAATATAGGCCCTTGATATGCTTTCTCTGATCTTGATCCTCTAAGATTTGATATTCTTCACTCTGAAAATAGTTTCCCTTACACACCTTCATCTAGTCTCATATACAATGAGATTTAGTCTTCCTTATAAATAAATTGAAAGAATTAGGGTTAGATGTGGATCTATGACCCATATCAAATCTCTATTTCTTGCTCATTCCTTGCACTTTTATTATTGGTTGCATGCCTTCTCCATTTTTCTTATTGGCTGCATGTAGATTGCATAGGAAATACAAAATATTCAATCTAATTATTTAATCCTTCGAGATTCATCATATATCGACTATGCAAATGGTTTACATCTGAATTAGTAACATTACAAACTCATATCTACATTCTATGTTACTTAACACTTACTAATTCCTGATGCTCAGCATATGTAACAAACTGGTTTAGTCAGCTTCTGTTGCATTTTTGTATTGCTTAGCATTGTCTATGACTCGACACTCAAATATTACTCAGTAATTGTATAATGCTTGGCACCTAAAGTCATTCAGCACTTGATCTTCACTCGGCACCTAATCTTCACTCGACACCTAATCTTCACTTGGCACTCGAAGGCTACTCGGCACCTGAAGATCACTCGACACCTATTAGATTTCCTAACTCGGCTCATGTTGTGGCTCGACATACATAGTGTGCTTGGCTCCAATGTAGAAAATGGTTAAGTGTGTTGGCACTCAAATGTCAAAACCATTCTAAGACTAACAATCTCCCCCTTTGACATGAGTGACAAAAATGCTTAACTAACCTTATGAGTACATTCACTAATTTGCTTGATATATATAGAGGTTCTAAAAACTTCATCAAAATTTTGTAGTTTACAATGTATATCTCAAAATTATTGTAACTCCCCCCGAGTTGATTATGCCATTTTGATAACCAAAATTGATGTTGTATATCAGGCTCCCCTATAGCATGCTCCCCTTTTATCTTGTCTCCCCCTTTTAAACTTGTCTCTTTATCTTGTCTCTTTATCTCCCTCATTCATTTTGTCTCCCCCTTTTTGACACTTATCTCAAAGGGTTTTAAGGGTTAAGACCATATTTTGCCAAAAATGTGTTGTTTACTTCCATAATCATCCTGAGAGCTGCATCCCAATTATGCAAAGCAATTTCCAATGACTTGTGTTGGATGGCAGTCTCTACAACAAGTTGAATAAGTCCTTCTGAAGTAGAAAGATTAGGATCTTTCTTGAGAACAACTTCAGCATAGACCTTTTCTTTATGGAGTACTTCTAAATGTGGGGTAATGGAGGATTGGAGCTATATCAATTTTGCCTTTATGGTGGCCTCTTCTACTATTAATATAGCTATTTCTTTCTGAGTGTAAAGCATTTGAGCAAAATGCTTCTCACTTTGGGCTGGATCTTTGGGTAGCTGCATGCTTGAAATATTTAAATTCCTTTCCATGTTCATTATCTTTTGGCTTGTCTCCTGTGTGAAGTATGAAAAGTCACACAACTTTTTGTACAATGAGAATATATTCTCGAGTACCTTTTTCACTTTGTCTATGACATTTTCCAATTCAATCTATGAAAGTGCATTTTCACTAGATATTTTCTCATTAACTTTCCCTTGAAATTTTCTTTTAGACCATTCCATAAGTTTTGCATTTGTCTCTTGGTCTGCATTTGTCACCTGGTCAACAATATCTATCAATTGTTCCATTATATGCTTGGACTCATCTGATGATTGAATACTAAAGGCATCCATAAAGATGTCTTTAATCTCATGTAGTGTTTGTTTTTGTTTATACTCCTTCCTGAGTATCTCTTTCCTCTTTCTTCTATTTAATTCTTCCTATACCTTATTGATTTGCTCAATGCTTATTTTTTTTGAGTCATAACTCTATATAACTATCTCCTCATCTAGTTTAGGGTCTCCATAGTGAATTACCCCTGCAACTTTTGTAGAACTTGATCTTGGTGCTGATATCTACACATAATATTTCTTGTTGCATGGATTGGTCAAGGATTCTTTTGAGATCCTCTGCAGTTAATGGATTGATGTTCTGAGCAGAAGTATCAAAAATATCTTGTACTGTTACAATTTTTGTAGGTGTGATGGGTACATGAGGAGGGCTAGAAGGTGGCAATTGTGTGTCTTGCACACTCTGTTCTTGTTGTTGCTCTTGCTCAGCTATTGCTATTTCATCTTGGTTTTGTGTCTCCTCCTCTGTTTCTTTCTTTTCTTCTTCCTTTCTTCTTTTCCTTGCTCTACTTCTGTCTTCTCTTCTCTCCTTTTTCTTCTTTCCTCTGGTGGAGTAGTAGCTTCTTCCTTGTATTTCTCTTTAAGAAAATCTTCAATCTTTCTGTACAAGTTCTTCCATGATTTTGTTGTTCATTGTACAATTTCTTCCATTTTGTTTTGGAGAATAAAGAATGCCCTGTACTTAGGTGTAAACCTAGTATTATGCCTTTTGACTACTTTCTCTATTTGCTCCTTAGTCAAATTAGGTAGTATGCTTGCTAGGGTTAATTCTCTCATCTCCTTCTCCATTTTCAAACAAAAGTGCCATCTGTCTTCTACAATTTTAGACAGTTCATTTGGCAATTTTCCATCTAGTTCAAGAGGAGTATACTTGAACTGTGCCATCATTCCATAAACTAATTCTTCTATTTTATTTTGTTCATCTTTAGTGAACTTATTGAAATCAAATTTATTTATGTTTTTTAAGTCTCCATTTCCAATCTTTTTACGTAATGTATCAACTGAAAAATGGCTTATCTTTTCAAATTGATCTTCTTCATCAGTATCAGGTTGAGCCACATATTTTCTTCTTTTTCCTTGGCTCTTCCTATTTATCCTTGATTTTTTTCTTCTTTGTAGCATCTTCTTTAGATTTTTGTGTGGAGGCCCTCATTGTAGCTTTGGTTGTTGGCTTTTGGGGTGATGTCATGGTAGTTTTATTTGGTTTGGATTGAGCTAAAGGCTATTTTATTGCCTTTCTCTTCTTTGGCTCGGCTTGGGTTGGTGCTTCCTTGGCTTCTTCTTCCTCAGCACCTTCCTCCTTGTCTTCACCTAGGCCTTGAGTTAATCCTATTGGGCCTTGCTCTTGCTCATCCTCATCATCATTGTCATCATCATCTTCTTCTTCTACTTCAGCCTCCTTCACCAAATTTCTTCTTAATTTTCTTCATCAATTTATCTTTCTTCTTCAATGTGGAGGCGATCTTTAATTCCATATTTATCTTTGACCTTACCACTTCATGAGTGCCAAAGTGTGGGGCACTCTTATCTGTCTCTTCTGCCAATAATGTAGTTATGGCTGCAGATGCTTCATGTATGTTAATCTCATAACCAAATGGCCTTAGCCATCTCACCCTTGGAACTACTACTTGGATATAGGTGAAGTCAATATCAACTAAGAATCATATATCATTAATATGTTTTTCCATTAAGGAAATTGGTATTCTTACCCTTTGCTTCATGGATTTCTTGAAATCCTCAAAATAGCTTGTCATCAGGGTATCAAAATTGTCTCCCATTTGTTCTATATATTCATTAATTTGGGATATGATAGTTCTATCATTTCTCCATGTAACTTTGCCAAAAGAGGGAAATTAATTCTGAACATAAAAGAATACACAAACTAGAATTGCTCCAAATTTGCATTGTACACCCTTTGTCCTTCTTATGGCAGCTAGGTTTTCATTAATCTGTTGTAGTTGTAGTTCTGCAAGATCATAAGTATGATCCTTTTTCACTAGTTTGTAGCCTACATCTATTGCAATACATGGCACACTATTGAGTCTATTGGATTGATAGAATTTATGTACAATAAATCTAACAGAAAACTCAACTAGAGGATCATGAATGGTGTGAATTGTCATTCCTCTTTTGTTCCACTGAGCACCTATGTTCTTTTCAATAACCTCCTTGTATTCACTTCTCAAGGTCTTGAACTAATCTAGGGTAGGATATCCAGTTACCCTATAAATGATTCTTTTTATGATCTTGACAGGGACATCTTCTAACCACAGACTACCATCATGAATCTTACTCAACACAAGTCTGATCCATTCAGTTTTAAATACGGTGGGAAAACTCAAAACTCATGTTAAAACCTTCCTTTCAACAATTTTGTATTCATCTTTCAAGAATCCATTGACACACAGCTTTGCAAAGGCTTCTCTTATTTCCATGTCTCCTATGGCTCCTATCTTGCAATTATAGCATCTCCTTACATCCTGAACCATAACAACATTGGGGGGTATGCAAGAAAGGGCTCCGACGGGATCATTCTTGTATGCAACTTTAGGAATGGGATGAAAATCAAGTTGCCTAACCTCATTAGATACTATTTGGACTTCAAACGATTCTTTGTCTTGGTTTTACTTAGAACTCGAAGCCATTTATGCAAGCTAGGGTTTCCTTTACATAGAAATATGAAACTGCATAGCTCGGCACAAATGAAAAATACCTCAAGATTGATGAAAACATGTTGTAAGAGGTTGCAATATGCTTGGAATGCTGGATTCATTGTTATGAAGTCACCCCACTCTCTTTATCTTCTTTGCTTCTTGATCGTGATGAAGAAAAATGATTGAAATCATGATAATATACTCTATTTCCATCGCATTAAATGCTCAACTACAAACTCAAATTCTAAAGGATTTTTAACCTTACTCAGCTTGCACTACATTTCCACTTTACTCAGCTTCCATAGGAGTTACTCAACTCGACATCAACCATCAACTCGATCGCTATTAGGAACTCAGCATGCATTGGAGTTTTACTTGGTATCCAAAGACAGCTCGACATCTTCATTTAAAGTTTTTGTCTTGGCATCTTGTTTCATGCAGCTTTATACTTTGCATTGCTTCTTCATGGTTTAGGGATGATGTATGATACTTCCTTATATGTGTCATCCTGGTAGGCTCTTTCTTGTGTTTAATTGATTGAGAAATGATCACTTGACCTTGTGGGTGAAGTGACCCTTTCATTGGATGAACTTGATTCATTCTTTTTCTGCCATGTTTTCTTCATGTCTGTTCTTATGTGTTCCACATCAATCTTTTCTTTGCTCTTATTTACTTCAATCTTTGGTGCCTTTGACCTTGTAGGACAGTTTCTGCTGATATGATCAATTTTTAAGCAAGTAAAACATGTGGTTTGGTTCAACCATCTTTTATAGTTCCCTTTGAAATGTGTTCTTATGCAGTTCTGGGATTTATGTGAGAAAATAAATCATGACGTAATTATTTCAAATTTTAAACTCATTGATACCAAGATCATTATTGATTTCCCAACTTAAGAGGATCCTTATGTTTGTAGGAAACAAATCTTCTTTCCTCCAACATCATAAGTATTTTTTCAAAGCTTGAGAGTAACCAAAGCATCAGCCACATAATTACCTTACTTGAAGGTATGTCTTAAGTTGAATCTATTTAGGCTCTTCACCAATCTTGTAATATTAGTAATGATTCCTACTAAGCTCTAATATTCATAATAAATCACCTGAGTTGCATCAATGATGAGTTTCAAATCTCCCTCAATCTCCATATTTTAGATGTCAATTGATAGAGAAATTTTCAAAACCAAAAGAAGATTCATACATTTAGCATCATTAATAGTGTTTTCCTTTAACAAGTTGAAGAATAAAGAAATTAATTTATCATGATGATCTCTTATAACCTCCACCCCTAGTTTGTATACCTTCCTTTATAGAACCATCAAAATTTAATTTTCTCCTATATAAATGGGGGGCTTTCTAAGAGGTATTATGCATGACTACTTTTTTAGAGTTATCATATTTATGAAATGTGATTAAGATTCCCTCTTTCTATAATTGACCTATCCTTAGATGATGTTGTGTGACTAGGTATTTTTCATTTGGTAACCAAAATATACTTCACAAGAAGCTTACTATAAAAGAGTTAAAAATGATCAACTGAAGCCTTAAAAATCCTATTATTTATTTCCTTCTAGATGTTCCAATAGACATTATGTGATTTTTTTCTAACCTTTTTTTATAAGGGGATGGTCTAAGAGGGAATTATAGTTAATAATAAATTGTTTGAATAATCCTCCCAACAATCCATTAAGCTAAATATTTGGAAGACCTTGTTCCAAACTTGTGTAGCAAGCTAATAATCTATAGATAGGTGTTGAATAGTTTCCTTAGGCTTTTACACATAACAAGTCTATTGGAGAGGTTAAAACCTATCTTCATTAAGTTTTATTTTTTCATGATTTTCCCATGCATAATACTCCACTAGAAGAAATTTATCTTAGGTAAAAGTTGTTGTTACCTAAATTTTTCTACAATTTCAATACCCAAGAGCTTTAGTTGCAAGTTGTATGCTAACCTTATAGTAAAATTCCTAGATTGGTTTTTGGTCCAGACAAACCTATCTTCTCTTGTGAAGATAGGGATTCTTGAGTCATTTAAGTGATCTTGTAGATCTCCAAATTTATCAACTATCTTAGGGTCATCCCTAAAATAATTGGTTAAGTTCTTCCATTTCCCCTATAGATTAATGTCATATGAAACATAACTTCCGAAGAACTCCTTGATTCTTCTCATCAAATGATTAAACCTTCCATCACTAAGGGGATTTTCTTTAGTTGATTGATCTTTCCAAAATATAATAGTTCTATCATTCTCTAGTTTCCATTTTAGACCTTTCCTTAGAAGTCTCTTACTCTTTAAGATTATATTCCAATCTTGAAACTACTAGGAAGGTCTTGAGTATCAAGGTCATGTGGAAGTGCATCTAGTCAAAGTACTTAACCTCCATTATTCTACATACCAACCACTAGTTCCCAACCAACTCTAGTGATGAGAGATTTATTCAAATTAGTTAACTTGAGAATATCCAAACCTCCCAAGGATAAAGGAAGGTGGACCCTATCCTAGTTGATCATCATTGTTCTCTTATTTTCTTCAACACCATTCCAAAAGAAGGTTATCTAGAATTTCTCCAATTTTCCATCCATAGTGCTAGTTAGCATAAAAAGGTAGATGGGGTAAATTGAGATACCTTGGAGGGAGGCATAGGGGAGTTGTAATTTTCTAGCACTTCTTAGAAGCTTATTTTTCCATCTAGAAATATTTCTCTACATTCTCTCAAGAATATTATTCCAAAATATAGGACTAATATCCTTGGTAGTAAGTGGAAGACTCGTGTAGATACTTGAGATATTAGCAGTTTGATAGACCATAATATTAATAATTCTATCATGGAGATCAAATTTTGTATTGAAGAAGAAAATGGATTTTATTATAGTTAATTCATTGGCCTAAATCTTTGATGAAGTACATAGGAAAAGATTCACATTCCCTTACATCAAATACTAAGGATTTTCCAAAGAGAAATATTTCATCCTTAAATTTTTAAAGAATGTGGGGGTTTGGAGATAGATTTGATACCATAGATGTTATGAGTACTAGCTAGATTCATATCAAGAACCTCTATAACTATGATAAGAACCCTTGTTATGGAGATACAAGTTCTCCTTGTGTTTTGCCTTTTCTAGAATGAAATAACCCTCATAAGACTCCATTTACCAACACCTAGAAGTGAATAGTTTCAACACAATATCTTATATATTTAACAAATCTCTTACTAAATCTAAGCTTGAGAGGAACCTTATACAAAAAAAGACCAATTTAATTTGTCATAATATTTAGAGATGTCTATATTAAAATTCATACTATGGTCCTTTAATTTTTCCATGGAGTACATTATTTCATAAGTAGAAATCACAACATCCAAAATTTACTTTCACAGGATGAATGCCTTTTTTTTTCTTTCTAATAAGTAGAAGAGGTTGTATATTATTGACTAGAACCTTAGTAAAACTCTTGTAGATAGTAAATTAAATAAACTAATTGGCCTAAAGTTGAACACACTCTTGGGGTCCTAATAATTGGGCATCTAAACAATATAGGTTTCATTTAGCTTTTCCAACTTACTTACCCTGATGAAGTTTACCTACCATAGTGGTACTATAACTATAGATGTCTTAGAATTCCTGCAAGAACTATGGGTGAAAATCATCAAGTCCTAGGGTTTTATACACTCACTTGGATAAGACATCAATATTAACATCCTCCATAGAGACCAGGGAGAGGATAAGGCCATTATCATAATCACTAATAGTAGTAGGGAGGTGAGTAAGGAGTTGATTTTGTAACTCATTGAAATTCCCATCATCATCACTATAATTATATATTCAAACAAAGTAATTTGAGGCAATATGATCAATTTAGGTGACCTCAATCACTTCTTTTCCAAGATCATCCCACAAGCACTTGATGGTATTTATTTTTAAGTATTTACCATCCATTTAATGGAAGAAGGAAGATTTTATGTCACCATCTTTCAAGCATTAGACTCCAGATCTTTTCTTATAGAATATTTCCTCCTTACCAAGGTTTTCTTTCCATCTATCTTTGCATTCCTCTTCTTCTTGATACAATGATTGAGAGAGGTCTTGAATAGATATCTAGTTCTAAATTTTGTATAATTTGGCACAAATACAATAATTTTTTCTAAAAAATTATCCCCATATGTGGAATCATTCCATTCTTTAACTTCTCTCTTTATTAGTTCAATCTTCTTGGCAATTTTGTACATAGGTGAACCTAGAATAGCAATTGACTGCCATCTTCGGATAAGATCTCTAATTTTGGGTAGGAGGACCATATGACACATAACAACCTCATGATACATTTTTAGGTATTTTTATCCATATATATGTTAAGGGGACCTAGGGACTCCTACTAGGTCATTACGTCTGTTATAGGTTGTAATAGGTACATTCATATGTTTATGAGCACATAATAGGTATTGTCAGGTAATAATAAGTCTTACATTACCAAAAAACACATTACTTGATCACTTATGTCAACTGCATTTTTCAATACCTTATCCATACATGTGTGTCTTAAGGGGACATAGGAGTCGTAATAGGTCATACTATTTTTTATAGGTTCTAATAAATCTTAATATGTATTATTAGGATATAATAGGTCTTATTAGGTAATGATGATTCTTACATTACCAAATGACACATAACGACCTCATGATACATTTTTAGGTATTTTTATCCATATATATGTTAAGGGGACCTGGGGACTCCTACTAGGTCATTACATCTGTTATAGGTTGTAATAGGCATTCATATGTTTACTAGCACATAATAGGTATTCTCAGGTAATGATGAGTCTTACATTACCAAACAACACATTACTTGAGATCACTTACGTCAACTGCATTTTTCAATACGTTATCCATACATGTGTGTCTTAAGGGGACATAGGAG
Source organism: Cupressus sempervirens (assembly GCA_028749045.1). Classification (NCBI taxonomy): domain Eukaryota; kingdom Viridiplantae; phylum Streptophyta; class Pinopsida; order Cupressales; family Cupressaceae; genus Cupressus; species Cupressus sempervirens. Next base: position 171,523,942 of record CM053790.1, on the reverse strand, counting down.
TCGTAATAGGACCTCATGATACATTTCTAGGTATTTTTATCCATATATATGTTTTAAGGGGACCTAGGGACTCCTACTAGGTCATTACGTCTATTATAGGTTGTAATAGGTATTCATATGTTTAAACTAGCACATAATAGACTGACCTTACTATCAACCTTAATAAAACTATATCCCATTTACTTTATTAACATTCTTAACTCTAATTCAAACTAGTAAATTAAGTCATGAGTTCTAAATTGTAAATTAACATTTGCTAACTAAACTCATTTACTTATCTAGTAACAAATTTTTCTATCCCTATGTCCTAACTGTCATCTACACTCTGGGCCATAATCATCAAAGCATTTACATCAAAATTTAGATTTTAGTCAAGAATTATATTTTTTTATTGCATGTATGTACATGTGTGCACTTAGTTATCATTTAATCAAGAAATTTTATTTAAATATTTTTATTGCATATACATGTACATGTACGAATATTTATTTTTCACATTTGCATGAGCACGTTACAATGTACATTAGATATGGTCTCTAAGATAATTTATTTTAAAATACATATGTATGTTACATGATTGTTCATTTAGCACCATACATTTAATGTTGTGTATTTATATGTACATGTGTTTCAAATTAAATTTAACTTTTAATTATTTTAATTTAAATAGACTTGTATGTTTATATTTGTATATATATTGCATGTGCAGATCTCTAGATATTTATCACTCAGATTGTAGCTTCACATTCATATTCTCATATTTATTTTCATATATACACTATGGCATCCGGTTTTGCGGATCGTGCTCCTGCATCCTCAGGGGATGCCAGTGTTCGTGGTGGGGGTCAGAGTGCTGAGTCTGGTACAGCACGTAGAGCAACCTCCACCCATGATAGACAACAGTTATTTAGAGATACAGTGGCAAGATTATCTCATGCTATGCAGGTTTTGGATAGCTCGCTTTCCTCTTTTACCACCCTCCCTAATAGGGAGAAGGTTATAGCGATGCGAGAGGAGTTATTTTGTATGAATCAGACAGTTGAATCATACAACCCTTTTGATGATATGAGCATTGAGACATTTTATTCTTCTTTATCTCGTAGTGTCACTGGCACTGTGATGTACACATAGATTGATACTGAGGTTTCCACCAGCATGGTGAAAACCATGTTTCCATCTTATGCACATCATCGCAGAGTCAGAGGCTACTCTGTGATGAAGTGTACTGATCCACTCATTGCACCATTGATGTATCCTCATTGGTTGGCTACTCATCATAGATGGCCACAGAAGGATGAGTTCCCCCTATATTTCTGCAAACAATTGTTTGCAGAATTTCATTTACACTATGATGTTGACTATACAGATTATCCACAGCATGTTGGGCAGGGTCAAGGGAGACTTTCTAATAGATTTAGACTCGCGGACACTCCTGCACCTGTTAATAAATGGGCAATGGTGGGTCCAAACCTTTTGGTTATGCCGAGAGGTCCACAGATGGCTACTGCAAGTGAGAGTGTTCCTGATGACACAATTAGGACACATATTTTTTTGAGCATCGCCACCATTGCCACACAGTTACATGAGATTTCTTCTGATCAATGTAGTCAATATATGCTATGGTCTCGAGGTACTGCTCCCACAGCTACATCATCTAGCACACCTATTGATGATGATTATGGAGTTGCAGACATACCTTCTCCTGTAGACATTTCTGCAGTCTTAGAGGTGGATGCATTGCATCATTTGGCATCATATTTAGCATCTGATCTTTTAGATGCATATCGAGCATTATCTACACTCTCAGGGATTCCACTTCATGACATGAGCTCTCAAATTAGATATATTTTGCCACATACAACAGTCCTAGAGGATTCACAAAGGCAGGATGACATTCCTGCACCTTCTACTACTCCTACTACTACACAGGCCCAGGCTACAGCACCAGCCCCAGCTACTCAGGACCCTACAGCACCCCCCCCTACTCAGGATCTCAGTGGCACCATACAGCCTGGTCTATTTACTTCAATGCTTTCAGATCAGGGCTACACTATTGACTTGGATGCTGATACTATTTTTTCATTACATGATTCAAATATCAGTCAGATCGGCAGAGCATTACATAATGCTACGGTAAGTATCTCTATATGTTTGGATTTATTTTTATTATAGTAAATAATATGTCTATATGTTTAAATTAATGTATATGTGTGTGTTTGTGTATGTGTTATAGGGTTTGACTGATAGTATGTTACATTTTGCTGATCTGCAGACTGTGCCGACAGATCCTACACGTCGTGAGTCCCAGGTATACATTACAATTTATATATATATATATATATTTGATTTATATACATGTAGATCTTGATATAATTTTTTTGTACACATAATTAAATGGCTCACTTGTTATCATTTGACACAGGGTTCAGATGCAGCTGATAGACCCTTTTGGGGACAAGGCCCAGGATCAGGAGGGGGGATGTAGCTGATTAGATCATATTGGCCTTTTATTTTAATACACACATGTTATGTCTAGATACATATTTATATGGATGGTTTGATGTTTTATATATTATTTCCATATTCATACATTTTATATCCGGACACTTTGATGTCTTATATGTTATTTTCAGATACATGGTTTATATGGACAGTTTGATGTTCTATATGTTATTTCTAGATACATGTTTATATCATGGACACTAAATGATGTTTTATATGTTATTTCAAGATACATGCTTATATGGAGATTTTGATGTTTTATATATGTTATTTCCAGACATTTGATCTACATGATCTATTTTTATACATTTAATATGGGTACATTATATTCTCTAGATATATGCACATGTATGTTATTGATCTTTTAATGTAGACATCTATTTTATTGATCTTTTGATGTCTTCATCTTTTATGTAACTTATGTATGTGTTATGCACATGTTTCTATATATGTTATTCATATTTTCAATATTCAAGTTTACATGTATATGTATAGTTATTCATCTTAATGCCTTAATCTAAGTGTAATTAACTATATAATTTTAATGGTCAATGTACATAACAATGTAACATATATTTAATGACATGTCTTAATTAACTATATTTAGTCTAATTATATTTAATGTAGATCATGTATTAACTATATTTAATGACATGCCTTAATTAACTATAATTAACTATATTTAACCTAATTAACTATAACTAACTATATTTAATCCTATTAACTATATTTAATCTAATTATATTTAATATCTTACTAATTAACTCTATTTAATGACTTAATTAGTTACCCTATTTAATGACATGTCTTAATTAACTATAATTAACTATATTTAACCTAATTAACTATAACTAACTATATTTAATCTAATTATATTTAATGTCTTAATAATTAACTCTATTTAATGACTTAATTAACTCTATTTAATGACATGCACCTTAATTAACTATATTTAACCTTTAAATTAACTATATTTAATCTAATTATATTTAATGCCTTAATAATTAACTCTATTTAATAACTTAATTAACTATATTTAATGACATACATTCTTAATTAACTATAATTAACAACATTTAATTAATAAAATATAATGTACATGTAATTATATGTAACATAGTTCATATAACATATACATGTAATCTTAACATACCGATTATATACAAACATAAAGAATGTATCATATAAGAACATATAAAGATTATATGTACACATACAAATACATACAAATACTAAAAAGGTTGTCTTAAGGGGAGGTCCTAAGAGACCTGGTCTTAAATGAGATATCCATGTCGAATTTAAATAAAAATAACAATACATGTCTCATTTTTCATATGCAAGATAAATGATCCAATGTACAAAAAATTATATAAAACAAATATCCTATCAATATTAAATATGAAAGTATAAGAGCTAGACAGGCATAACTCAACTAGAGCTCCAAAATAAGTACATAGGTAAACTAGAGCTCCACAAACAATGTATTTTTAAGATCCTCTCTACTTTTTATTATCTCTAGAAGTTTTTCGTGTTCTTCAATAGGCAATTTCCACTTTTGATTTCCACAATGTCCTTTTCTTTGTACTGCTTCAAATTGTAATTTGGTTGCTATAACATGGTTGCTATAGTGTAAAACCTTTTCTCTAGGCTTGTATTCAATAAATTCAATACCACTACCAATTACCCTTGTTTGTTGATAATATGTTCCTTCAATAACAACTGATCCAATTGGATATGACTGTTCATCAGCATCTATAGTTCCTTCTAGCAACTTGTGTTTTGCTTTTGTGCATCTTAAAAGATAATAGTCCACATTTTCTGCATTATCTGGTAAGGCTTGAACTGCAAAAATATCTCCTGCATGTATATAAAAAGAGAAATATAAATTAATTTTAAAAAAAATATACATGTATATTAATTTATATATATGTATATATGCACACAAACCTGCCACAACTAAATCAGAAATGCGCTCATAATCAGCTGAATATACAGGATCATGAATGTCAATGTCAATGTCAACATCTTCAAAAGGAGGCTTTCTAACTATCTCCTTCAAATCCCAATGTGAAACATATCCATTCTCAATATTTTCACATGCACTCACTACATTGTCCTTAATGAAATCATCACAAAAACATGTTTTCTCTCTTACTTTAAGTATTGGAGGTTTATGGTTTCCTGTAGTCATCACTTGATGTAAACTTCTAATTCCAGGAATCGTTTGACAATTGTAAGGATTAGATCGATCTATATCTGTTACAAATACAAAAACTAATTGTCATATTTCAAAATAAACATTTAATTAAAAACTCAACTTGATTTGAAAAAGACATTAAAAATAAATATAATTTAGTTCACCTTTCACCTCCCAAAAGTAACACTTATTGTATTCAGTATCTCGAGTAGCAAAATGAACTTTGCACCATTCAACAATATGATTTGCACTCTCTATCCTATTCCCTGTATGTACATAAAATATGCATGTATATATAAAATTTAAAACATATGCTATTAGAGTATTAAACATGTACATTTAAAAAATGCATATATTTACCTGCAAGTTCATGTTGTCAAAGTGCACGTTTTATACATGCTCCTGCTCCATCATGCTCCCCTTTTCCGTGTCCACTTTCAAAGAAATTCTATAAAAACTTAACATTGGTTCTAGCATGTTGCATTGCTAACCAATTAAATGCTTTTGCAGATTTGAATTGTCCTGTGAACGTGAAACATGATAAGTATCTACAATTATCCAAGTACATATATTAAATAGAAATAGGCATGTCCAAATAAAAACAAGTTAAAATAAAGTTAAATAAATGTGTAATTATTTGGTGTATACTAACCTGCACATCCATCAGACCAAATCCAGTGCTCTGAAACATTTATTCCACGATTTCTGAGATCTTCAGAGAACATTGCAAAACAATGAGCCACATAACTCCTGTCATGAACTTTATCATCGCTAATATAGAAATGAACCTCTTTGATGATATGTGTTCATTTTCATCCAATATTTCTATCTGATCCACCTCAAATTGTGCATGTCTATAGGTCACTTGCACAAATATTGCAACTAGTTCAGAATGATAATATTGGCTTTGGAGCTCTATATGAGGTGCAAATGTATAATTCTCAGAAAAATCTACAATTGAAAGTATACAACCAGGTGAAAAACAATTTTTGGAATCACGAAACTGTTTAGCTTGCCATCGTGCACCATGACAATGTTGGATATGTGGATATATCAATGGACGGAACTTGGCCATGAACTCATCATAATGCAATTCACTCTCCTTCAATACAATTTTTCTAGATTCATCCCCTCTATTATTTTGGTATGTCTCATATTCATATCTCATCCATGAAACTGGTGTGGATTCATTAATATTCTCAACTTACATAATTTGAGAAAATTTGTGTAAATCTGCACAAACTTCACATTGATTTTTGATGCATTGCACTTTGAATTCATCTGAATCTTCTAATTTATCACATAATATGGACCTCACAAATTGTGTTGTACTGCTAGGGATGACCAAATTAGGATCAAGTATTGCCATAACTTTTTTAAATGATTGCAAGTGTAGACCAAATTCAACATGATTTCTACGACAACAAGTTTCTCGCATCTTATTTATGCGTACAAAGGAAGGACGTAAAATCTCAAACATTCTTTGACATATTTTGGCATTTGAAAATTCTTGTTTGAATGCTTCAAAAAGTTCACTTTGAGTTATATCTATGAAATGTTTTGGATGTTCAATTTTGTCCCCTGTTTCTTGATCTTTAATTTGTATAGTATCACGCCTGTTGGAAGAAACATGAGAATGTGTGGTCCAAAATTCAATAACTTGTCTTTTTACTTCTTCAAAAATCTTGTCTTTTCGAGGAACTCTACAAATAGACACCCAGTTATTCTCAATGTTATCATCTAGCATATTTCTCCTCTTGATGTATCTCTGGACAGTTCTTCTAGATATATGTAGTACATCAAAAATTGCACGTACCTGTTTTCTATGTGTCAATTTTCTACTAGATATAGTAGTCATCAATGCTCTACGTGCATTACTCAAATCACCTCCTCGAGTTGTGTTGTCAATTTTTTTATAAGCATTTTGCAAATTTTCAACTATTGTTTTATTAATATTATGAGCATGGCTTTTCCTGTTATCAACACCCAACAACTCTAAGACAGGTCTCATATCTCTTCTCCTAAATAACTTGACAAATAATTGTGCCTGTCCAAATATACTTTTATCCTTGAAATATTCATCCCACATGTTCTGACAATGCTTTTTGATAGTGTTATCATTTATCATTCCTTTAGATGGAATTTGGTTAAAAAGTAGTTCTTCATCCAAATCCATCAAATTTTTTATGCTTTCTAATTTGTCTCCATCAATAGAACTGCCAATTTCTTCCTCTTCATTACTTTCATTTTCTTCATGAATCTCATCATGTTCAGGAATTTCAGTAGGCTGGTTTTGAGCATGTTTTGTATGGCCTTTCATTTTGTCATCTCTTTTTCTATCATATTTCCTTGATCTTTTCCTTTTACTACCCATTCAATAATTCAACCTATAGAAAAAAAAATTAAAAAATTAGATTTTACTAAATATCAGCTAATGGTTCAATATATAATACATAAAAATAAAAATAATTAGAAGAGAAAAAAAGAACCTTCAAATTATTCGATCTTTTGCAATATTGATTAAATCCGCAAAACAGTTGTTGAAAATTGCTTCAAAATTAATTGTTTTTTGCTAATCTTCTTTCAATTTTCGCTATCCCTATATATTTAATTATTTAAAAAAGACAAAACAATATTTTTTTATATCAAAAAGTCACACTAACCGCTAGCGGTTTCTCAAGCCGACTAGGTGTTTCAGCCGTAACTGTTCCGGCCGAAACCGTTACGGCCGAAACAGTTCCGGCCGTAACTGTCTATGTGGTAGCCTATGTGGCAGCCAAATAAGCAAAAATCAGAACTTCTATAAACATCTCACTTTGAAGGCCAATTTGACCTACTAAATTGAAGTATTTTTTAAAACTAAAAATATACTTTAGTAGTTCTCGGAGTCATGATTATGATTGTATAATTTTTTTAAAGTTTTGATTATGAATAATATGTTATAATTTAAAAATATTACAAGTAGGTATCTTAAGATTCAGGAAGATGTCTATTCAAAAATAAGAAAAAAATAGTAAATCATGTTAAATTTTTTTTTTTTTTAATGGTGCACTAGAGGAGAGAGTCTTCTTCAAGAATATGTAATTTTAAAAAAAAAAAATGTAGATTTGATGGAAAATGTTTGACGGGAGAAAAAAATTGTCTATTTCTGATAACTTTGACTTTGACTAGTTATAACTTCAAAAATATTAGCCAAATTTTTATTTTTATTTTTTGGTGCACCAGGTATACATGTTAACTCTAACATATTCCAAAATCAAACCAAAATATGAAGATTTGCATATATTTGTTTGACAGGAAAAAAACTCTATATTTTTAGTATTTTTAAAAAATTCAAAAATAAATAAAATTTTCACTCAATTTAAAAAAAAAAAATTATAGACATAAACTTCATCCAATTTTACACATTTCATTAGTTTACATCATCTTCAAATTCTAAGCACAAATGCCACTTTTATTTCGTTAAAGTTGAAGACTTTAAATTCTTATATCACTTATCCTTTATAAAAGGTGACATAGGTTTGCTTTTACCTTTCCACATTCTTTTAATTCCTCCCAAACACCTAAAAGATTCAAAATAAAAGAAAGAAATAACCAAATAGAGTCTTCTAGAAATTAGAGAAAATATCTAAAATGATATATTAAACTCCTATTAAAAAAGTATATGAATATTTTTGTCCATAATATACTTTAAATTTTTGATTTATTTTAGGGACTATTTGGTCCCATAATATTTCATGAAAGGATCTTCCCTATCTCTTATTTCAAGAGTTACCATCCAAGTTCAACTACCTACCATTAGAAATCCCTTTGGCCATTAACTTGTGTCTAAAAGAACTTTAAGAAAGTTTACCTATCTTATTTTAAACTCCTATGCCAACTTTCTTACTTTTAGTTTTTTTTTAAAGTTTGTTTGTCATCATCTCCATAACTTATTGTCAAGGGTGAGGATCACCAATTTAATCATCTCCTCAACCACCACCTTCTTGTAAGGGGATATGGTGTGGACAATAAAGGACCTAAGTTTACCTTCATAGTTTTGAATGAGTAATCACCACCATATGTTGAGAATTATCTTTAGTACATCAATGCTCATCCTTAACATGAGATTTGACATTGTCCATGTTAGACACATCCAAACCATTAGAGGTGGTAGACAACCCAACCTGGGTAACCATTTTTAGGAATTCAAATCTAGGTTAGTGTTTATTGTTGTTAATATGGGGGATTTCACCATCTTATCAATTTTTACTATAGGGGGTATTTGATCTACCAGAGTCACCTACTGACTTCATCAAATCCAAAATTCCATCCAAGAATGTACACTCCTCTAACATCTCAATATTAGAGTTTTCCTTTACACCAGGCCTAGAGGCAGAAGAGGAATCACCATGATTGAGATTCTTTTTCACCACATTCACTTGGGTAACCTGAGTAAAACATTTTTCTTTCATATCAATTTTAGATGTATGATAATGTATAAAATATTATATATTAAATATATGTAATATTGACATTATGATAATATATAATTACATGATAAGATCAAATATTTATATTATTATTATAATATATGATATAACATATGATAATATATGTGCATTCTAGTTTTTGGGTTTGATGGTGTAGTAATTTTTAGCATCAACATTTCTTATCACACTACATAATCCATCATTAGGATGCAATAAAATGAGCCAAGGAAATAAAATTGATAATATAATATTTATGTTATATTATATTATAATAATATTCAATGGTCATTAAAATTGCCCCATAAGAATCTTTTCTTTACTTTTATCATTATGAGCTTTCTCATAATAGTTTAAAAGGTAGCTCATCTACATTTTAACAACTTAATAATTGAATAAATTGGATATCCATTTCTCTATGAATTACCAAAAACTATAATAGTTAGAGATTATTTTTTCATATGACTTTCTTAAAACATTAATTATATTAAGAATCAAGAAATTTGAATTACCTCTACTACTATCAATGAATTTTATCCTTATCTTACTAGTGAATTTTATCAAAACTATAACAATGAATTTCCTTAAAGTTTGATAGTCAAATTCATTCAAATTAAGTAGTGATGCATCATTCAATGAACATCAAATTTGTTCTTTAGATAAGTTGCAAGTTATATCAAAGCATTGACATATTACAGGAGATCAAAATGCATATTTGGATGTTGGAAATGTGTGTGGAAAAAAATCTTTTAATGAGAAGTAAACCTAAAAAAAAAAAGGCACAAATCTCAAAGTCTTTTTTCTAACAAGACATGGTCTCAAAAAATGAATCTCATTCTTCAACAAAACAAAATATGCAAAGTCTCAAACTAGAATTTGTATTTTTAACCCATTCAATTCTCTAAATGATACACAAGAATCATCGAAGAAGGCATAAAAATTTGGTTCCTACCAACAAAGACTCAATGTTGACTCAAGGAAAAATTATAATCTGGGTCATTCTATGTTCATTCATTCTCACACTAAATCTTTACATTCAAACAAGGAAGCTAGATTTCTAAAAGTTTCCGAACTTGGAATTAGAATATGTATAATGTGTGGAATATGGTACATTACTAAAGGAACCAAGGATCTCCAATAAGGGTTTTCACTTATGATGCATCAAAGAGAGACAAATGATTATGGGTTATGCTTATCACAAGAACAATTCCTCCCTTTTCTACTGGCATAAATAAAATAACATTAGACATTTTTAGTGTTGAAAACCCTTTAAAAAAGGAAAAAATGCTTTTGGGTCAATGTACCACAACCCATAAACCAAGGATGGTAGAAATAATAGATGTGTCAAAATAGGACTCCCACAACTCTACATCAAGGATGCATTTAGGGCATATAGGTAATGCCCAAAGTAGCAATTCCAATAACCCTAGAAAAGTAGCTAACTCCATGAATATTAGTAATAGTTATTCTGAAGGACTATAAGAACATTGTAAAAAACATAGTCTGTGCAAAATGGGAGCTATGGAATCTTTGGTTTTTCTTTATCTAAGTGGCTAAAAGATTCCTTTCATGAACATGAAAGTATATCTTCCTTAGATAATGGTTTCTTTTGTACAAATTAAAAATATAGTTCTTTCAAATCTAAATTGTTATCTATTATTTTTATATATTGTAAATGCTTTAAAAAAAAAAAAATTTGGTTCTTTGACTAGACTTAAAACTTTGATCCCTATAAAAATATCTTTGAGCCAACCTTTCAACGGGTAAAATAATCCAAATTTCCAATGGAATTACTACATAACCATATTTTAGCTAGAATCAGGGACATGTTTAGAGGTTTTAGGGTCAAGTAATGTTAAAATTTTAATAAAATATCATCTTAAGGTAAAATTTGAAGTTCTTAAAATAATTACAAACAAGTATATCTATACACTCATACCCAAACCCTCTAATGACAAAACTAAAAAATATTAAAAATATAACAATTTGAAGCTAACAAAAGACCACACAAGAGAAATTTCTCTAGTTTGTAATCTCTTCCCCAACCATGTACCCACCTATTGATAAAAACGTCAGAGTTAAATTTCAATAGAAAAAAAAAGGGGTTTTACCTTATCTAAGGGTACCCCTTCTATAACTCAAACTAGTGGCAAGAACCCCCATATTGGCATAGAAGATGGTGAGATAATAGAAAATGAGCCTTGCAATGCATCTAGTTCGAAATTGCCCAAAAATTCCTTCAAAAAAAATCTTGATTCAATCCCCCCCTCCCAATTTCCAATAATAATAAATCTTGTCTAAATACTAAAATGATTAAAAATAAGGTCTTTCCCAACTTGTAGACTTCCATCTTCAAGATCTTACCTCCAAAGTTGTAAAACTTTCCTTTCTAGAGAACAAAGCTCTAATACCAATTGTTGCAAATAAAAATGGTAAAGTAAGTTTTGAGAGGGGGGGGGGGGGGGGGGGGGGGGGGGGGGTGGGGGGGGGGGGGGTGAATTGAAACTTACAAACTTTTCCTTTTAAAACATATCAGCAACATCCATCTTATAACTTAACATGTAAACTAAAATAACATAACATGCATCACATCCATAGCAAAAAGTAAATAACACATAGCATAATATTTTTTTTACCTAGAAACCCTCCAATGAGAAGGTAAAACTGGGGTGAGGATGACACCCACAAATATTCCCTATTGTATTTGTAAAGTGTGGCCAATTATGGCTATAATGTGTTTGATCATAATCTATGATCTACCCCGTAAGAGGTCTTCCCTGTTAAAAGCTTACAAAGATTGTTAGGTATCACCATGTTAGAGGGTTTAAAATTACAATAAAGTAAGAACTTGATTAAGAGATTTACAACATCATGTTAGAACTACTCAGTTAAGAAATTTTCTTTTTATCACCTATTAGAATGATTCAACTTTGTGATCCTTCAGTTAGCACCTTTATGCTTGATGTCAGGTCTTCTCCTTACTATTAAAACCTTGATCCTCCTGATTAGATATGTCTCCTCTTCCCTTTCACTTGTTTTCCATTTTCTTCTCAAAATAATTCTACAATGCATAGCTCTATCATAGCCATCTCAACAACCATGAATTCCCTCTAAACTCTTAGCATTCATCTCCTTGCACACACACTAAACTTCTTACAGTTTAGCCTTCTTAAATAAACATTGTTGGTGATGAATAAGGTAAGAATCAATGGATGAGGTTGATATTTATTGCCACCTAATGTTTCCCTCAATTTTATTGGTTGCATGTATTACATAGGGATTCATACTATGACTCCATACTTATCTTATACAATTGTAAAATATGACTATGTCAGCCCAAAAGTAAATACATAGAATTTTGTGTCATTGCAAACATATATGTCATAAACTATTCAGTCAACATTCAAAGGCTCTGATGCTTGGCCTCTGCTATGCTCTTAATGTTGTAACTCAACTTCTAAATAGCTTGGCACACTCTATTTGTTTGGCACCAAAACTAGTCGCACATACTGTTTGCTTAGCTCCCTCTATTGGCTTGGTGCCTAAATGACTTGGCACTCATTGACTATTTGACACCTACTAGTGCTTAATACTAACTATCATATTACTCGACATGTATTATCTAAAAAATTATGCCCTACAATCTTTGATCTTTGTTGAATAATGACTAAGTGTTTTATCACTACTTTGTCAAAACCAATCTGAGATTAACAAATACAATGCATTGTCATGTAGGATCTCAAGATACAAGATACATGACACATGAATACATAGAAACATCACTAAATAGAAATTCTCCAATAGATAAGAATAAGAATAATAATCATAGAACTGCATCAAATCAACATCCAACATCGATGCCAATCAATGGGGGAATCCAAATGGTAAGAATTCACTACCTCCCGATCTCATGGTAACCTATTTTGGCTCACTCCCATTGTGCAAGGGAGATAATGTACAATCTATTCACAAATATCAAATCAAAATAATTAAATCCTAAGAAAGGAATCCTAATAACTCAATCCACCTCAAGGATAACACAACTGCTCATAAAAAAAGAATAACCAAAGTCAAAAAGATAATCAACCAATACCAACATCAAATGCCAAAGTCAACAACCAGATACCAAGTATGAAAAGAGTATCAAAATCAAAGAGATACAATATTGAAAGAGTATCCACTTCCAAATCAAACACCCAAATGGAAGAGGCACAATAGCCAACATATAAAAATTGTCATCAATGAGAGTAAATCACCAATACTAAATACACTACCAACTAATAACTGATAATCATCAATAAATATCAACCATAAAAAAAAAAATGGTATTTAATCAATGAGTAATAACTTGCAATAAATAGAGCACCAAGGGAAAATATAAATTCTATTGAGAAGATTCATGCTACATACTAGAGAATTTCATCACATGGTCAAACTAATTGAGTTACCCTAGACCGGTCTTTTGCTAGACCCCAGACCTTCAAGCATTGATTTATCCTAGACTAGTCACTCTAGACCCCAGACCTTCAACGTGACATGTGAAACTAGAATACCCTCTAATGGAAATGAGGGAAACTAAACATACCTCTCAGTAGGTATCATTGCATTTTCATCCTTAGCCTATACAAGCACTCAATACATGGATGAGGAAACATCTCTAATTATCTTTTTAATGTGTTTCCTAAATATTAATTATTATATTATTACTTATTACACAACTTACAATGAGTTAAAATAGCAACCACTTTGGGCTTCGACCCCATTACAAGCTACTCCCATAGAATGCACCTAGACTACCTCCCCAAAACTTACAAACCACAATTTTGATCCATACCACAAATAGTACTAATTATCAAATTTGGTTCCTTAACGTGTAACCCCAAAATGTATTGGTTCTCAAACCCAAGTTTGTATAAATACTCAGCAAAAGTAGATCTCATAAATATAATTCCCACTTTAACAAAATAAGATCTCATAAACATAATTCCCACTTTGAATCATAAAGAACATCATGACATCAAATCAAATAAATGTCATAAAAAAAAATCTCAAGATACACCTCTAGTGCACATCCTAGTTGACCAACCAAACAACTCACAAAGAAAACCATCACAAAAAAATATCAAAAGACTATAAACACAACATAGAGAAATGCATAATTTCAGTCATATGATTTAATTCTTTCATCGTCTATTGTTTAGTTTGGGTCATAAGAGTGTGTTTAACAATAAAGTAAGAATATGCATATTTAAATTACTTTTTTTACCAATATATTTATTTAAATTAATAAATATCAAACAGTCTTTGTATATATAAAATGTCATGTAATATTACCATGTTATTAATTTAAATGTTCTTAGATTATAAATGAGTTAATTAAGAACACAAATATATATATATATATATATATATATATATATATATATATATATATATAGTTAAATTAAATATTAATATCAATTCTATTTCTAACATATTTAATTGACTTCTATTTAAGTGCAATATTAATATTTACTTTTTCTTTAATTTATAATGCAACTACAAATAACTTCAACTTGAAATTACAATTTTAATTAAAATATTTATAATTTAACTCATATAATTAAATAATCATAATTAGATGATTATATAGTGAACTCCACTATAAGTTCTCTTAAGATATAACTAAACCATAAACGTATACTTATTAACTTATAATTTCATTTACATTAATAAATATATAATAAGTTATATCCCACAAGAGTTTTAAAAAGCATTAATATTAAAATTTAGTTATAAGAAACATAAGTAGTATTTATTTATTTAATTTCTAAAATAAATAAATAATAATTTTTAAACAAAAAATAAATTAAAAATATATAAATCCAAAAATTAAAATATATATTTTAAAAATAAAAATAAGCATGACATTGTTATTTTCACATGTCTAAGATCTTTTGAAATATGCAAGCATAATATACTTGATTTTCTAGATTGAATGTATTTTCATTTTAGAAAGATTTTCAACCAATAAACTTTATTTAAATCTAACACAAATATAAGCTTCATTTGATAAATCTTTACGAGGCTTTTTGTAGAAGTTTTTCAAATAATTATCTTTCAAACCCTAGGTGATAGTAATCATTTTCTTTTAAAGTTTAATGTTGAATTTTCTACCATTGCTCAAATAAAAGTTTTTGATAAGAATTTCAGCAATTCTACTATTTACATCTCAAATAAGTTTATAATTTAATGCATGATGCAATTTTATTTTCAAATGAGAACCAAAGTTGTTCTAGAGTTTTCATACCACAAATTTTAACAAATAATTTTCAGCAATGTCGTAGACACGAGGTAGACATATTTTTTCAAATAATTTCCACAAAGGGACTCTCAAACCCTACCTCAATCTAAATGCTAAAATTATGGACAATCTAGTGAACACATGCAATCCAAAAACTCATAAACCTTCAACAATTCTTTAGCTTCAATTCCCAAATTACTCTCCCAAAACTTGTGTGTGATAAAATAACCAAAAAAAGTCTGTAATAAAGAGCCCTAAACCTAATTAGGGTTTATGTTAGCTAATTTTCTAAAAAATTGGTAAATTATTATTATTTTTATTATTTAATCTTATCATGCACACTTAAATCACTTTTTAATTAAAGTATTCTTTTATTTTCTTTTCTCTGCTTTATTTAATTGTGTAGTACTTTAAAAGCATAATTTGTTATTTTAATTAATAGTAATAAAAGCTCATTATTTAAAAGCAACTCTAATTTTATAATTATTACTCAAACTATTATAATAAATCTTAAATATTTTAATTTCTCTTTATACAATTTCAAATTAGACCTTTTAAATTTTTAAAAAAAATTTAATTACTTTCAAATTAATTAAATTCAATCATATTTTAATCTTTTATTTTAATTAAATAATATTTCATAATTTCAATATCATATGATTAATCCAAAAATCATAATTAAATCATTTACCTAGCAATCACATAGTCAAGTCCACATAAAAGCAACATGAGAAAACCCAACCAAAGTCAAAATCAAACACCACATGCAAAGATAACTCAGGGGTTTAAAAAGGGTAGGCAATCAAATACAAGTCCTCCTTCTTAAGATAATAATTAGGCTTCACTAGGAATGGACTTGAATATTATCTCTTGATTCTTACCTTGAGTCATTATGATAGAGAACACTCATCTTGATAATTTAGGGAAATCTATGCTTGGTACCCACAACCTACACAAAAGATGAGCATGTAAACATGCATATATATCTATGCTAAATAGGAAATGGCAAGCAATAGTGCATTGTGTAGATTCTAACTAGTAGGTGACTATGACTCCCTCCCTCAACTACATCAAATATTTCAAAGAGAAATATAAATTAGACATGCACACAAAACACATGCAAGTATGGAGTAAGTACCATAAGTAAATCACTAGTATAAATAGCATCATATTCTAATATGAACAACCCATCATCATGAATACATAGTAATCGTCACTTGAAGGCCTATAATATGACATCATCATGAAAGTAATTACATTTACTAATTGGACGCAATCAAAGCATAATTATTATGAAAGAAATCCTAATCACCAAATGCACACATGAAAGTAACATCATTTCAAGTAACTATTACTATATGATATAATCAATTACCCGACATATCAAAGTAATTACACTTTAAATATAAATTAAGGGCTAACATACCCATAGAAGAGTTAGTTAGATTTAACAACAAAGTCTACAATGACAAGAAAGGAGGGGTACTATATACCTTCCCACGATACAATGACTATCTCTACATGAAATGATAGGGGTTTAAAAATCCCTAATGAACAACATTTCATCAAATATTTGTGGAATATTTTATAACAAAAAAGTAGAATTATGCAAGAAACTGATGGGGACACAACCCAAGAATAGAATGGACACAACAGAAAAGGGAAATTATATTAACTGAGAAAATAAGCTAGTACAAATAGTACAGAGAAAATAAACTTTAGAACATGCCCTAAGGGCTTACAATAGCATAAATCTGGAGAATATTTCTCCTTTTAGCACCTCCTCTCAAACTCCACTCCAAACTGCCTTTTACAATGCCAGAAATCTCCTTAAATAGACCCCAGAGGGTTAAGGACTAGGAGTACATTCTAGAAAGTGCTAGTAGGCATCCACCGACGAAATAGAAGGTTCCAGAAGCTATGTTAGAAGTCGGTGCAAATCTAGAAGAATCCAAAAATGGTAATCGAACTTTCGGGAGGCATAACTTTTGAACCGTAGCTCCGATTGACTAACCGTTTACATTTTCAGAAAGCTCTTGAAGCACTCTATAGCCCTATGGACCAGCTTTTCTTGTCCCCCATTTTTTGACCCTTTTTGAGGTCATTTAATGCCCCAAAACTGACTTTGAAGCATTCTTAGGAGGTCTCCAAAACTCAAAAAACTGCAATAACTTTCAAACCGTGGGGCCTATTGACCTGATTCTTTTTTTGGAATGCTCTAAATCATGATTACATTCATCTGGCCAATTCACACCTTCTAGTTTACTGAAATGATGGCCCAAATACATGCTCCTATTTTTTTGGGATTTTCAAAAACACTGATAGTTGAACTATGAGAGTTGGAACCTTTATTTGACCCAAATGGGTATCCAAAAATGTAAAGACATGAAACAGAAACTAAGTCTAATTACATTTTTTTTGGGTGGCACAGGATTGCCCTTATACCTCTGGATGCTCCTGCATCAGACACCCAGGGTAGATTGAAAAGTGACCCTGTCACTTTATGGATGGTAGAGGAAATCCCAAATGGGAAACCTTAGCTACTGAAATCCAAGTTGAGTCCTCGATCGGTTGTCCTTTCCATTTGACCAAATACTCTTCATACTGCCTGTTTCTAGTACTCCTACCCACACGATGATCTAGAATGTCTTCTATCTCCTCCTTCTTAGAAGCAAGAATTGGACATGGCTCTAAAACTAGCTCCTCATCTGCACCATCGTCATGATACTCTGTTAAATCTGCAATGTTGAAAATGGGAGAAATGTGAATACCATCTAGCAGCTCCACCTCATATGCATTTCCTGAGTTATGTTTCTTCAAAACTTTGCAGGGCCCAAATTTATTCATTTTCAGCTTGTTGTAAGTACCAACTGGAAATCTTTCTTTTCGTAAGTGCACCATGACTAGATCCCCTACTTGGAATTCCTTATGTCTTCTCCTTTGATCAGCCCTAGCTTTATACTCTTGATTCATCTTGATAATGTGTGCTTGAACCTCCTCATGTAGACACTTGATATGTTTAGCAAATTCCTCAGCTTCAGCACTTGTCCTCTCCCCTTGTTCTATCTTCCTCAGCTCTGGTGCAGTCCTTGGGCTATTCCCATATACAATTTGGAATGGTGATTTTCTAGTACTCCTATTTATAGAGTTATTATAAGAAAATTCTGCCTGTGGTAGAATCAAATCCCATCCCTTGGGCTTATCCCCAACTAAACATCTCAGCAAATTTCCTAGACTTCTGTTTACCACTTCTGTTTGGCCATCAGTCTGTAGGTGATGCGTGGAACTGAATTTCAAGTCTGTCCTCAACTTTTTCCACAATGTCCTCTAGAAATACCCCACAAATTTAGTATCTCTATCAGAAACTATACTCCTTGGAAGACTATGTAGTCTTACCACCTCTTTGAAAAACAAGTCTGCAATATGGACAACATCATGAGTTTTGTGGCATGGAATGAAATGTGCCATTTTGGAGAACCTATCAACCATCATGAATACTGAGTCATTAGCCCTTTGTGTCCTTGGAAATCTAAGAACAAAATCCATACTTATGTCTTCCCATGGCCTTGATGGAACAGGCAATGGCTGATATAGACTAGTATTGTGACTAAATCCCTTGGCAACTTGACAAACCTGACAACTTTGTACGAACTTCTTCACATCCTATTTAATTTGAGGCCAAAAATAATGTTCTCTAAGAATGGAAATGGTTTTATCTCGACCAAAATGTCCTGCCATTCCTCCACTGTGTTTCTCCTTAATCAGCTTTTCCCTCATGGAACTCCTTGGAATGCACAATTGACTACCTTTGAACAACATGCCATCCTGAATCAAATAGTCTAACCACTTGGTTCTATCTACAACAACAGGTTCTTTACAAGCTTTCCATGCTTCAGCAAAATCAGGATCCTCAGGGTACAAATTCTTGAGTTCATCAAACCCAACTACTTCAACCTACATTGTTGTAAGCAACAACTGTCTCCTACTTAGTGCATCTGCAACCCTGTTAGATTTTCCACTTCTATGCTTCAACACAAATGTATAACTCTGCAAGAATTCTACCCACTTCATATGCCTCTGATTCAATTTACCTTGGCTATTTAGGTACTGTAATGCCTGATGATCAGTATACAAAACAAATTCCTTTGGCAATAAATAATGCCTCCATTTCTTTAAGGCCTGAACTATTGCATAGAACTCTTGATCATAAACAGAATACTTCTTCTTTGCATCATTCAATTTTTCACTAAAATATGCAATAGGCTTACCTTCTTGGCTTAATACAGCCCCAATAGCGCTACCACTAGCATCACAATCCACCTGGAATACTTTTCTAAAATCTGGAAGTGCCAACATAGGCTATTTAGTCACCTTCTTCTTCAGCAATTCAAAACTTCTCACAGCTGCTGCAGTCCATTTGAACTCTTTTCTATCCCCTCTTATTGTATCAGTTAGGGGTGCACATATGCCACTAAAATTCTTAATAAACTTCCTGTAAAAGCTAACCAGACCATGAAATGATCTTACCTCAGTAGCAGACCTCGGAGTAGGCCATTCCAAGATGGCTTTTACCTTCTCTGGATCCATTTTGAGACCTTCAAGTGATATAACAAACCCCAAATAGACTAATTCCCTTTTTGCAAAGAAACACTTCTTTAGATTAATTAACAATTTCTCTTCCCTTAGCCTTTCAAGGACACTACAAATATGCAGTAAATGTTCTTCCAAAGTCTTGCTGAAAATTAAAATATCATCCAAATAGACAATAAAAATTTTTCCCAAGAACTTCTTAAGTACCTCATTCATGAGCCGCATGAAGGTGTTTGGGGCATTCGTCAACCCAAAGGGCATGACTAACCACTCATAAAGACCCTCCTTGGTCTTGAAGGCTATTTTCCACTCATCTCCTTCTCGAATCCGTATCTGATGATAGCCACTCTTCAGATCTATCTTTGTGAAGTACTGAGCTCCACTCAAATAGTCCATAAGATCATCCATCCTTGGCAAAGGAAACCGGTACTTGATGGTTATCCTATTTATAGCTCGGGAATCTGTACACATCCTCCACTCTGCATCCTTCTTTGGTGTGAGTACTACAGGTACTGCACATGGACTCAAGCTCTCTTGAATCAAGCCCTTCCCCAACAGCTCCTGAACCTGTCTATTTAGCTCCTCTGTTTCAGTAGGAGTCATCCTGTGAGCAGCCTTGTTAGGAAAACTAGCTCCTGGAATCAGATCTATCTGATGACTGATTTGCCTTACTGGTGGCAATCCATCTGGAACATTATCAGAGATAATATCTCCAAATTCCCCTAGTAAATCTAAAACTTCAAATGGTATTTCACTACTACCTTCTTTATCTTTCCTAGGAATCAAAGCATAGCACATATGCTAATGTTTAATGCCATCTAGAAACTTCCTTCCATCAACAAGACAAATCCTAGCACTGCTACATACCTTTTCACCTTCCTTTTTCATGGGCTTCAATTTGTGGCGAACTCCATCCTTTGTCAAAGAGTATGTGTTTGCATGTCCATCATGTATTGCATGTCTATCAAACTACCATGGTCTACCCAATAATAGATGGCAAACATCCATCGAAATAAAATCATAGAGAATTTCATCATGGTAACTCCCAATTTTGAATTTTACTAAACATTGTTCACTTACCAGGACCTTATGATCATCTTTTACCCAAGAAATCTGCTAGGGGTTGGGGATGTTTCTCCCTCTTGAGCTTTAGCTTAGAGACCATCTCTTTTGATACCAGGTTATCAGCGCTACCACCATCAATGATCACGTCACAAAATTTATCCTCACACTTACATTTGGTACGAAACAAACTCCTTCATTGTCCTGGTTCATTCTCACCACTTAGTAGGACTCTTTCATTTACCAAGGTCTCTCCTCTTTCTGCATCCTCTGAATGTGATGATTGTGCATACTCATCCACATGAGCAACACTAGCTTGGCCCTCAGCTCTCCTATCTGTCCTTCCTTGTTGAGGGCATTCAAAGGCATGATGACCTTCTTCATTACAATGCAAACAGGTACCACAGAAGCCTCCTCTTCCTTGTCCACATCCTCTACCTCTTCCTCTTTGATTTCCAAAGTCTTGATCATGGGAGCGGTTGAAACCCTCATTCCTCTGATTTTTGCTAGTACCCACATCTTCATTTTTCTTTTGGGTTTCATTGCGGCCTTCAGATGATCTATTGCTTCCCCTTCCTCCTTGACCATGCCCTCTTTGTCTTCCTTCAAACCTTTTATTCAGCTTCTCTTCAACTCGTAGGGCAAACTGGTATGCCTCTTCAATGCTGGTCATTCTTACCAGACTTAATTCCTCTTGGATGCTAGGTCGCAACCCATTGATATAACGAGCAACCTTCTCCTTATTTGCTTCTGCATGCCCCACTCTAATCAAGAGTCGGTAAAACTCCTCTGTATATTCTTGGACTGATCTTCCTACTTGCTTTAACCCATGCATCTTCTTAAACAGATCAAGCTCGTAGTCCACAAGAATGAACTGCTTCTTCAATTTGTCCACCATGCGATCCCATCTTGTGATCTTCTCCTTTCCTCTTCTAAGTCTTTCTAGTTGAACCTCTTGCTAGAAGATTTTGGCATGGCCTTTCAGTTTGGCCTTTGCAAACTTAACCCTATCTGGGTCCCTTATATCCTCATACTCAAAGTATTCTTCCAGTTCATTGATCCAATCGATCAACTCATCTGGTTTCAGATTTCCTGAAAATATACCCACTTCAATTGTAGGTCTTTTCCCAAACTTAGTAATGTCCCTAAAAAGCCTTTCCTCTACAAGATTTAGAACTTCCCCGTCAACTTCCTCTTCTAGTCCCATTACTTCCTCTTCATTGTCATCCTCATTGTTGTCACCTGCGGCAACATTTTCTCCTCTACGAAGCTCCTCTTGCAATGCTTGTACCTGCCTCTAGAGGGCTCTAACCTCCTCAGGATCAATAGCTCTGGCCCTTCCACCATGCTCTCTTCGTGGAGGCATCTTCTAACTTGAACGCACAAACACATAGTCCTGGTGCAAATTGCCTCACAATCGACGCTCTGTCTACACACTCAAGAAAACCCGCTCTGATACCAATTGATGGAGACACAACCCAAGAAAAGAATGGACACAATAGAAAAGGGAAATTATATTAACTGAGAAAATAAGCTAGTACAAATAGTACAGAGAAAATAAACTTTAGAACATGCCCTAAGGGCTTACAATAGCATAAATCTGGAGAATATTTATCCTTTTAGCACCTCATCTCAAACTCCACTCCAAACATCCTTTTACAATGCCAGAAATATCCTTAAATAGACCTCAAAGGGTTAAGGACTAGTAGTACATTCTAGAAAGTGCTAGTAGGCATCCACCGATGAAAGAGAAGGTTTCAGAAGCTACGTTAGAAGTCGGTGCAAATCTAGAAGAATCCAGAAACGGTAACTGAACTTTCGGGAGGCATAACTTTTGAACTGTAGCTCTGATTGACGAACCATTTACATTTTTGAAAAGCTCTTGAAGTGCTCTATAGCCCTATGGACAAGCTTCACTCATCCCCCATTTTTTGACCCTTTTCGAGGTCATTTAATGCCCCAAACTTGACTTTGAAGCATTCTTAGGAGGTCTCCAAAACCCGAAAAACTGCAATAACTTTCAAACCGTGGGGCCTATTGACCTGATTCTTTTTTTGGAATGCTCTAAATCATGATTACATTCATTTGGCCAATTCACACCTTCTAGTTTACCAAAATGATGGCTCAAATACATGCTCCTATTTTTTTGGGATTTTCAAATGCATTGATAGTTGAACTATGAGAGTTGGAACCTTTATTTGAGCCAAATGGGTATCCAAAAATGTAAAGACATGAAACAGAAACTAAGTCTAAGTACATTTTTTTTGGGTGACACAAGATTGCCCTTATACCTCTGGATGCTCCTGCATCAGAAACTAAACTAAATAATGAATAACTAAAAATATTAAGAAGAAAGTTATGCATTTGGAAAATAGAGGGAACAAAGGTAAAAAAATTCCTCAGGTGCATTGGCAATCACATGGGATCCTAAGAAGGTGAATTTTATTTTCAAAATCAAGGAAAATAGTTGGATGGGAGGTTTGGTTAAAAGTATCTACAACTTTGTATTCTTCTATCTATTGGTCCACACACAAGTGAATATACTAAGAGTGGGGAGGGGGGGTGAATTTGTATATCCTAGATAACTTCAAATTTTATCATTTGTCTTTCATACCTATCTATTAATCAATGATATATACAACTTAACCAATCTAAATTAAGAAAAAATAAATAAAGAAAAATATAGCATCACATAACACAAGTATCTATCACATGGAAATCCAACTAGGATGAAAACCACAATTTGTGAGATGATCCTCATAAAGTTTACACTTTCCCAAAGTGTGCCAATCCAAGAGCTTATCTATATTATATGATTACAAAGAAATTTTTAAGTGCTATAAAATTAAGGGATTTATATAAGACATGTGAGAGCCTTGCCTAGTTAAGATAATCCTAGTTAAAGGACTTCAAAACACAAACTAATGTGTCACCCTATTAGGGGATTTAATATAATGAACTTGTTAAAGTCCACCCTCGATAGGATTTACTTTTATAGTGATTATAAAACAAGAAAAGGAGATGATCTAAGTAGAATAGCTACTTTACTTTGATGCTCCTTGGACCTCTCTGTAACTTTTCCTTGCTCTCCCTCAGCTCTACAACTCAAGAATGATGAGTTCTATGCACTTGGCTATACTAGCTATTATATGCTACATTACTTATATTGATCAAGAACACTAGCTTCTATTCAACACACTATATCTCACATTCTATCCTTGACTTCTCAAAATCATCTTTCTCTCCTTGAGATTACACTTGGCTTATCTCAGTGGCACTTTTTCTATTCAATCTACAATCTAACCTATTTTCCTCAAATAACATTCTCTTATATGGTTTCTATGCATTATGCTTGAAACCCTAATTTGTGAATTCAAATTTTGAATTCTCAAGCCTATGCTTAGCTTGTTCTCATATTACTATCATGTGTTGTTCTTGTTATATGTACCATGTATGAATAAAAGTCATGGATGTTCTGTAATTTCAATGGCTTGCACTACTAGAAATAATTCAAATTTAAAATCTTTCATCTTCCTTAATGTGACAACACCATAACCATTAAATGTAATGTCAAGTGCATTATATCTACTTTGAGACATGTCAATCATGAGTATCTTTCCTTTGGTTTCCTCTTACTATTAAGGCTTAACCTTTCTTCATGACCACCAATCACACCACCTTGTTTTTATTCTTGACGTCATTAATCATACTTGACATGACTTCATCTAAGTATGGTTACCTCTTTTTCTATACCTATTGTTGGCTTGTCCTTCTCATTCCTCTAGCCATACTTGTAAACTAGAGTTGCACACACATGCTCATAATGCCTCACCAGTCTTAGATTCATATCAATTGATGATCCATATTTACCTTGATATCAATGACAATTTAGTCATAACTGATTACACTAGTAGCTCTACCAATTACTCCTAAAATTTTGACACTTATGCCAACAATATCCCCCTTTGGCATTGATGGAAATACTTGATCATACTCTACTTCATACCATTATGACTACTTCATTCTTAGCAATTAATATCCTAAATTTTCCTTCTTTTTCTCTTTATTCAATATCTCCCCCTAAGATGATGCTTCCACATCCTTTGACTACTCTAAGTCATCTTTGTGGGTTCATTTTGTCCTTCTTATTTGGTGTCTTCTCCCTGGTTCTCAACATTTATTATTCTCTTCTTCTCCTTTGACAAATGCCAAAGGCATCCATTATTACATTGTGATTACTCCCCCTATGGAGTAGTCTCGTCAATCCATATTGTGATCAGTCATTTGTGGATCATGGATTGATGTATGCACTTATTTATTTATTTCAAGCATGAAAGGGTGGTACCCCTAACTTTTCTCTTAGATACTCAAAGGTACCCTTCTAAAAGAGTTTTATGAATATATTAGCTAATTTCTCTTTGGTTGGTACATATTCCAACCTCACCTCTTTCTCTTGCACTTTCTCTATTAGGAATTGGTACTTGATAGATATGTGCTTGGTCTTGGAGTGTATGACTGAGTTCTTTGATATATTTATTGAACTTGTGTTATCACGGTTGATAACCACTGGTTCCTCCATCTTTTCTTCAATACCTTAAAGTAGTTGTTTGATCTAAATAACTTGAGTGTAGTTCATTCTTGCAACTATATACTTTGCTTCTATTGCTGACTCTGATATGCAATTTTTCTTCTTGTTGGCTCATGCAACCAATATTCCTCCAAGAAGGAATGCACCACTAGTCATGCTCTTTTTTTCATCTATGTTCCTTGACTAGTCAACATTAGTAGACCTATTGAAGGGTTCTCCCCTTAATACCATAAACACATAATAGAAACAAAGAAACAACAAGAATTGTGAGAACAAAATATGGGCTTCTTATTATTAACAAAAATGTGGAATTATAGAATTCATAATTACAATATGGTAACCCACATGGGTGTCTTCATGACAATAATTTGCAAGAAAAAGTTGTGAACTATCACCCAAAGTTGTCCTAAACAATGTTTGGGCATTTCTTAAATAGGCCATTTTATGCTGCCTAGGAAGGTTCTTGATGCTCAAACTTAGTACCTAGGGTTGAGAGACCCTAATAATACATATAAAGTTGGCCAAATACATTTTGGACATTTATTTGAAACATTTTGGTTGGCCCAACTTTGGAAGACCATAACTCTTAAACTATTGCTTTGACTAGCTATTATAACCACTTTTCAAAAACCTCATCTCCTAATCTACAAGATTATATTGGAGCAAGAGCCCCTCCATCGTGTTTTTGGGCCTCATCCCAGCACTTTTAGGCCTCCAACAGTGAGCATGAAGTTTATATACCAAAATTATAAACCAAAAATCTGTAATAAATCCATAAATATGCATGATATGACGTTGAGCCTCAAGTGTTAGGCTTGTAAGAATTTGCCTTAGGGAAAAATGCACCCAAAAACTAAGAACTCAAACACAAACACAATTGTAGACTAGAAAGAGTATGATCAAAATATCGATATGTATTTGATTCAATATGAATAAAGTACACTAGGAGTGCCTGTATATAAAGGACTTTGAGATGCATCTAGAATGCCTAGGAATCAACACCATTATAAGTCATACAACCAAGAATATGTCCACCAGATATGGGTTATCTTCCATTAAGCACAGAAGTAAGTGCAATGATGAGAGGATAAGCCTACAATGGTGTAGCACACAAATTTATTTTGTATACAACATGTGCTAAAAAGGGAGTGTGAATAACTATGTTTTCTACATGACAACTCAGTGAATGATGTAAACTCCAGTGTTGTAGACACCATGTGTTGAATTAGAGTTATGTACTTCTGTGTTGTCAACATGACAACTCATAAAGATATGCAAACTCCCAAGCATCTCACAAAATAAATAATAAAATAATGCATTAACCTAAGTAAACTTAAGTGTAAATAGTAAATACGTATTTACACCAACACTCCCCTTTAGTGCAACTTAAGGAAATGCCCTTAAGCTTATGAAAACTAGTATGAAATTCATAATGGGTCTTGGCTACTAGGCCATATTAGGTACCCATGTACATAATGAAAATGCAATCTCTCATAAAGCAAAGAAAGAGGGAAAACCTCATGAGCAACCCCCCCACCCCTCAAAAAAAAAGAGGAGAGAGATGAAAAGACTAGATGCATGGATGGATGATGTAATCAAGACTCCCTCTTATGACATACATCAAGTATATACAATAGAGAAATGTGAGAAGAACACTATCCCAAAAGAGGAAAAGGTCACCCCCACAAGAGAGAAGAGGAAGAGAGACAAGGAAGTGTTCGATATAATTATTCAATTGTGTGTTGTCTTTGATGTTACAAAAATGTCATATCAGTTATTAGTCAAAGTCTACCAAGATCAATTGATTAGTAAGGAAAAAGATAGATTCTACCAAGCGTAGAAGGTTAGCAAAGAGAATTACAAAGTCTAGCGAGCGTTTCTAAAGTTACACTGTGAAGACAGTTTCTATCGAGCTCACTCAATTACTGAAGGCTTCTGTTACAGAATTTAGTTTCTTCTGAGCTCACAAGGTTAGCAAAGAAAAATCAGTTCTTACCAAGTTCACTTGGTCTCCAAAAGATTTTGCAAAGTTTGCAGTGTTTACTGAGCTTCACTTGGTTAACATTGAAATCATTTTTGGAGTAGTGTCTACTGAGATGGGTTGGCCAATGAAAGATTTCATTGTTTTAGGAAATAAAGTTTATTTGTTTAATGTAATGTTTGTATCCAACTAATGTATGGTTTATTGGTAAATGTAACTTGTAATTGAGCTGACTTGACAATCTATAATGTATAAATAAAAGGTCAAGTTATGTTTTCAAATGTATGAATTGATGTATTTATGAGAGAGTATGCAAGTGAATTAATTGTGAAGAATAAGTGTGAAATTTTTTTGAAGAAGGATCAAATATCCTTAAGGAGTAGTAGAGTTGTATTTGATTAGTCAGGATCTATTGATGTAGAGTAGAGATCTATATCAACAAAGTTCAGCCGCATCTCATTTAGGTCACTCATTGTTACTTTCTCACCATTGTAGCAATAATTCCTAAATCTCTTAATAGAGTTGGTCTAACAACCATTTGTAAATCCTGTAACAAGGTGGATAGTTCTACTAAATTGTTCTAAAGTCCTCTAGCAAGGCCACTCCTAATAGGGTGATTAAATCCTCTAACTAGGTCACACCTAATAGTGTGTTTTGTAACCTTTAATAGAGTTGGCTCCTAACAGGGCTCATTTCAAAAGAGTGAAAATTGGTAGCTAGTTACTTGGTGGTTTTTCCCATATTGGGTTTCCACATTAAATTGAGTGTCACTTGTGTTCATGTTATTTAATTTTGCATGCATGTTAATAATTTTGAATGCTTAAAGATCAGTAACAAGTTAATCTATTGAGTTAGAATAGTAATTAATTTTTAAGACATCTAAGGGATCTATGGATTTATTCTTGTGGTAACTGATTCACTGAAATGTCCCTTTTCTGATTTTTGTATGATATTTCCAACCTTTAATCAGATCTTTAAAATCAAACAACTAATATCCCAAAGATCCACCAAATTCCTCAAGAAACCCCAAATCGGGTATGCTGAAAATAGTGCTAAAAGCTTCACAACTTCACAAATTATTAATAAATCTGAAAATGGAAATTTTTACAGAACTTTCAGCAGCATAACAGCCTAAAAATTTACATTTCCAGATCCGTATAGCCTTTACACAACAGCTCAAAAATGTAGGACCAAAACCATGCTCATCGGGGTCCCGAAATAGCACAAAATATGCCCGGAAACACCACAAAAATACTAATAATCTATCTCAGAAGTTTAATCACATCCCAATATATATATTTAGCTCTATTTTAACATTTAAAAGTCTGATATACAGAAGCAAACCAAATTGATATGAAATACTCAACTGTAAACACCAAACTCATACAAAAACACTCCCAAAAACTCACAAATCTGCACTGTTCAGTACAAAGGCAAACTCTGTATGAGCATGCACATGGAATGGCTTCAAACTCCTATCCTTAGCCTTCCTGGAAACCTGCAAACTCCTATTCTTGGGTCTCCCTGGAAACCTGCAAACTCCTATTTTTGGGTCTCCTTCTCCACAGGTTTGGCAGCCTCTGAAGAATAACAAAGAATGAGCAAAAATCAAGTTCTGGAATCAGCCCAAAATGCCTCCAAACCCCTTAAAAGAGGGCATAACTGTAACTCACATCCAAGAGAGGTTAATGAAACTTATTTTAATAATAATTTTCATTTATTAGTCCAACGATTTCCAAAGATTAACCCCCTTTTTTCGAAACTTCACTTTCTTGGGCCTGCCTGCCTTAGCAAAGATTTTCTTTTTTAATTATTTGAAAAGGGGACATGACAAGTCCTCCCCTCCCAATCATTGCTTGTCCTCAAGAAATGGCTGAACAATAAACCAATCAATCCACCTGGATCCCAAATGTAGTCATGAACTATACTACTACCAATTAACACAGGCTCCTGTAATATCCTCTGCAATATGACCAAGAGAAATCCATAATCAAATTGAAAATTATAGCTCAACCAAACTCCGAAATCACCACTACCATAGTCAAAAACCCATGAGGCACAAACTCTTAGAACATCAGAACCCAAGTAAAGTGGACAAATCAAACTACCAACACAGTAAATACCATCAACACATCCCACTGGCCTATATGGAATGTACAATCCAACTCTGCAACAATGGTGAACCCTCTCGAATGAAACTGTACCAAGTATGGAGAATCCACACACTGTACAACTCCTACAGTCAACACAACTCTACAAATCATCGGCCACTATCTCATAACCATAACTCCCATACACTGCTGATGGTGAAAAGACATTACAAGATAAAGAGTAAGAAATGGAATCCAAACCAAATTTGTCTGCCATCAACTCCTCAGCACAAGGATCAAATGCTAACTGATGTACATACCCTGCAATATAATGTTGATAAAAAAAACCAACCTCAGTCAATAGCTCACCATGAAGAAGTGATACAACCCACTGTGACTGATCACCAGCTAAGTCAAGAGATGTCAAAGCCAAAGGAGTAGAATCAATAACAACACCTACTAAAACATCACTCCAAAACTCCTGCTCTAAGTCATGTATTATCAACCTATCAATTGCAGGACCTATCACCATGTCATGCCCATCACAAATCTCATCCCGAGGCATCAAACTATCCCATAACTGATGATAAGCACTAGGAACCAAAGTACATCTCTTTATCATCATCTCATCAACATGGTCATCAAAGGTAGATAGATGAGCATACCTCACAGTGTAATGCCAATAGAATGCACCAATCTCAGTCAGTGGCTCAGACTGCAATCCAGATGTAACTAACTGCAATCGATCATTAAGCAAGTTGGAACTGACTACTACCTCTGAAGACATTGCGAAGGGAGTAGTATTACTAGTAGGAACCATGCCAACTATCAGCTCACCAACATCACACATGGTCTTTGATACAACATCTCTAGTCTTCATGCCATTAGTACTAGAGGTCACCACCATGTCAGGCACACCACAAAAATCTGCTACAGCACCCAACTCAATTGAACCTAACTCTAGTGGGAATGAACCTGATATGCCAATGTTAGTATCAAGGATGGATGCATCCCCATCTCCACTGTCTCTAACAATCTCGGCCATGGACATCCTCGGATCACCAAACACCACAGCTTGTGACTGTATAGAATCAGGTAAAGACTGTAGTCACTCTAACTCCATGGTCACCTTAGCCAAATGAAACTATGACTCCTTGAGAACCAACTGTGTATTCTCAAGAATCTTAGAAGTCACCTCAAGCTGCTCAGTAAGCTCACTCACCTCATCTTCCTTGGCCAACAATGCATCATATGCTATACTGCCCCACTCCATAAGATAATCTCTGTCGGCTACCAACTGCATATAATTCTGTCTCAAAATCCAAATAGCCTCCCATAAAGAGTGGATCTCTGTCAAGGAAAGATAACTTTCTCCCTGCTCATCACTAGTAGGAGAACCCCATCCATAAACTGCTAACAACTGACGAGCATCATCGAAATTTTGGCAAGTGATAGCAATGTCTTGGTCACTAACTCTCAACTGATTAGACACATGATGGCACTTGCTTGACTGTCTCCTACAAACCTCCTCTGATGCACTGTCTGAAGGAGTGTCCTCAAAGTTACTAGTCTCTAGAGTATTACCATCCATATCCTGTGAATCAAATCTAAAGCTCATATCAACATACGGAGTATCAAAAACATTAGCATTGCTGTCCAACTCCTCTATACCCAAGGAAACTAAGTCTTCAAAACTGCCCACTACATCCTTCTGGATGTCATCAACGCCAATATGATCCTAGGACTCATCTATACACACTGCCAAATATGAAATATCATCAACACATTCCAGCAAGTATGGCCGACTGGATATATGAACAAAGCCCAACATTGGTGTATAAAAACTAATACCAACATCAGACAAGATACTGGCACAAGAAAAGACAACACCGTGTAATCTGCCAATCAAATCCATGATAGCACCCAAACAAACACTGTTACCAAAAAGTGTTAAAGATCTCCAGTCAACTGAATACCAAATGCCAATATAACAATCTCGAGTCCATATCCGTAAACTAGAATCAACTAGTAACTCAAGCAAAATCCTGACTTGAGTAATATGACCAATACCAACTAACTCCACATACCTGTCATGATGAGATAATGTAGTGACAATACTGTCTTCACTCACCTTCAGCTGGAGGGATAAATCATGTGAAGTACTACTAGCCTCAACCTCATGTGATGAAGCATCTAACTGTGCCTGGTACTCTCTCTCAGAAAAGTCATGAATGCTCAATGTCTACTCATCTACACCAGGTATCTCACCATCATGTAGAACAACATCCTCATAATCCTCATCTAAACCCACTACACTGTAGTCACTACCTATTGTAACTATACCATCCTAAATACCTGTGGCATCACCCTTTGACGACTTGTAAACAATTGTCTCAATTTGAGTATCAAGTTGACCATTACTATCAATCTGTGTAATATCCTTTCCCACCACCTCCTATGGAAGAGTAGAATCTGAGACCTCTACCTGGCTATCAGCTAGTTTCTCAAACTCCTCATGCAAGTTCTTGGGAATTGTGTCATCTGTCCTATGAGAAAATTTGTGAAATAGAAATCCAGTCAACTTATCCACCTTAGCTGGGTCAGATAACATGTCATTCATTATATGGTGGTGCTCAACCAACTGTTTAGACATGTCATGGCTTATTTTCATAAGTTTATCTTGAATGTCTAAATAACCATCCTTTCTACTGTTTTGACTCTGGCTATCAATTGTCCAAGATCGTTTCGTCTGAGACTCTGTACTATACCTGTCCATTCTGGATAAAGTAGAGTGTAACCCCAATAGGATATAACTTCTTCAAACACCAAGAACTAACATGCAAATGATTAGAAGTAGCATGCAACCATAGATTTGGACATGCAACTGATTAGAAGCAACATGCAACCACCAAATTATGACATGCAAGATCTGGGTAGTTGTCAAAACTGGCATGCAAACTTCTACAACCACCAAATTCACCAAGAATTAACATGCAAATGATTAGAAGTAGCATGAAACCATACCTTTTGACATGAAACTAATTAGAAGCAACATGCAACCACCAAATTATGACATGCAAGATCTGGGTAGTTGTCAAAACTGACATGCAAGATCTGGGTACTTGTCAAAACTGAAATGCAAACTTCTACAACCACCAAATTCACCAAGAACTAACATGAAAATGATTTGAAGTAGCATGAAACCATAAATTTTGACATGCATCTGATTAGAAGCAACATGCAACCATAAATTATGGCATGCAAGATTTGGGTAGTTCTAAAAACTGAAATGCCAGATCTGGGTAGTTGTCAAAACTGACCTGCAACTTCTACAAACCCTCAGGCTGGCAAGATCATGGCTCTGATACCACTGAAATGTCCCTTTTCTAATTTTTGTATGATATTTCCAACCTTTAATCAGATCTTTAAAATCAAACAACTAATATCCCAAAGATCCACCAAATTCCTCAAGAAACCCCAAATCGGGTATGCTGAAAATAGTGCTAAAAGCTTCACAACTTCACAAATTATTAATAAATCTGAAAATAGAAATTTTTACAGAAATTTCAGTAGCATAAAAGCCTAAAAATTGACATTTCTAGATCCATATAGCCTTTACACAATAGCTCAAAAATGTAGGACCAAAACCATGCTCATCGGGCTCCTGAAATAGCACAAAATATGCCCGGAAACACCACAAAAATACTAATAATCTATCTCAGAAGTTTAATCACATCCCAATATATATATTTAGCTCTATTTTAACATTTAAAAGTCTGATATACAGAAGAAACCCAAACTGATATGAAATACTCAACTGTAAACACCAAACTCATACAAAAACACTCCCGAAAACTCACAAATCCGCACTGTTCAGCACAAAGGCAAACTCTGTATGAGCATGCACATGGAATGGCTTCAAACTCCTGTCCTTAGCCTTCCTAGAAACCTGCAAACTCCTATTCTTGGGTCTCCCTGGAAACCTGCAAACTCCTGTTTTTGGGTCTCCTTCTCCACAGGTTTGGCAGCCTCTGAAGAATAACAAAGAATGAGCAAAAATCAAGTTCTGGAATCAGCCCAAAATGCCTCCAAACCCCTTAAAAGAGGGCATAACTGTAACTCACATCCAAGAGAGGTTAATGAAACTTATTTTAATAATAATTTTCATTTATTAGTCCAACGATTTCCAAAGATTAACCCCCTTTTTCCGAAACTTCACTTTCTTGGGCCTGCCTGCCTTAGCAAAGATTTTCTTTTTTAATTATTTGAAAAGGGGACATGACATTCACCCCCCTTTCAATTAATCTATCTATAACTCCAACAATTGGTATCAGAGCTTTGGGTGCTTATAGGAAGGATTTCAAGGATCTAAGCTAAAGATCAGGATGTCTTACAAGAGGGAAATTCTAAGGCTTAACATGGATAACTTTTCAACATGGCAAGGTCTCATGAGACTCCATCTGGCTTCCATTGGAGATACATGATACAAATATCTAGATGAGGCATATGTAACTCCTTCTAGTACATTATTTGCTAATGACATTGCTGAGAAAAATACTCACAACATCATGATGATCGACATTGCTATTGGATAGTTGTCTTTGATATTACAAAAATTTCATATTAGTCATCAGATAGAGTCTACCGAGCTCAGTTGGTTAGCAAGGCAAAAGACAGAGTCTACCAAGCTCAATTGGTCAGCAAGGAAAAAGATAGAGTCTGCTGAGCTTAGTTGGTCAGCAAGGCAAAAGATAGAGTCTACCGAGCTTAGTTGGTTAGCAAGGAAAAAGTCAGAGTCCACCGAGCTCAAATGGTTAGCAAGGAAAAAGACAAAGTTTATCAACTTTAGAAGGTTATCAAAGAAGGTTTACAGTGTCTATCGAGCATTCTTAGGCTTTACCTTGCTCGAGTAGTTGCTACCAAGATTTCAAGGTTTAGCAAAGGAAATTTAGCTGTTACCAAGCTCACTCAGTCATCAAGAGAAAATAGTGCATGAAACAATTCTAACTGAGCTTTCATGGACAATGAAGGAAATCTAGTTCTTATCAAGTTAACTTGGTAGCCAAAGTATTTCATAGCTTTTGCAGTGTTAACCGAGTTAAGACGGTTAACTCGGGAAATTATTTCTGGAGGCAGTATTTACCAAGTAGGGTTGGCCAGTGAAGGATTCCATTATTTTTTGAAATAAAGTTTATTTGTTTAATGTAATATTTGTAGCCGACTAATATATGGTTTATTGGTAAATATAAATTGTGAATGAGCTGACTTGATAATCTGAATGGTATATACAAGAGGTCAAGTTGTGAATTCTAAGTGTGTGTGTGTGATGTGAATGAGAAAGAAGGACTAAGAGAAAATTTTGAAGGATGATCAGAGATCATTGAGGAGCAGCCAAGATATATTTG
This sequence comes from Cupressus sempervirens, assembly GCA_028749045.1. Lineage (NCBI taxonomy): Eukaryota > Viridiplantae > Streptophyta > Pinopsida > Cupressales > Cupressaceae > Cupressus > Cupressus sempervirens. Next base: position 171,488,775 of record CM053790.1, on the reverse strand, counting down.
ATCAAAAAGGATCCAATAATGCAGAATGGAGATCTGTTATCAACAAATTTAGTTGCAGTTTATTCAGGTCAATTCATTGTTACTTTCTAACCATTGTAGTAGTAATTTCAAATCTCTTAACAGAGTTGGTTTAACAACCATTTTGTAAATCCTCTAACAAGGTGATAGTTTACTTGAATTGTTCTAAAAGACCTTTAGTAAGGTCACTCCTAATAGGGTGATTAAATCCTCTAATAAGGGCATACCTAAAAATGTGTATTGTAACCTTTAATAGGGTTGGCTCTTCATAGAGCTTACTTCATAAGAGTGAAAAATTGGTAGCTAGTTACTTGGTGATTTTTTCCATATTGGTTTCCATGTTAAATCTGGTGTCTCTTGTGTTCATTTTATTTAACCTTTGCATGCATATTAATAATTATAAATGCTAGATGATCAGTAACTAGTTAATCTACTAATTTATAGCAATCTTACAGTGTTTACCAAGTATCAATAGTAAATAGGTATTTAATGTTAGGAATAAGGTGTCTTAACCTTGTATAATTCCTATTCTTATTATTTGTTTTTGTAAAATGTATTTCTTGCAAATAATGTTGAGGTGTCAACATCTTGAATTGTGTGTAAGGAGATCATGACTAAAATAGTTATGATGGATTCCTATGACATGTAAGAGCTATGTTATGAAGATTCAATGATAGGTGAAGACATGTGGCAACTAAGATATTTGAGTACTATACACTCTACCCTAATAAAAAATTTTGGGGTTCCTATTTTCTTGGAAAATGGTAAAACCCTAATACGGTTTACCTTTTAGGAGTAGCCCTAAAGTGAAGTGCATGTTATAAGAATTTTTAGGGTTGCGAAGAGATGTGATGCAAAAAAAGGTGTATTGTTGGTACTACGAGTAGCTACTGGAGTCTTCTGTTGTCGATGTTGAACTTGCATTGCAAGTGTATTGTAACCTTGTGTTGAAGATAATACATTGTGCAGGTTCTGAAGGGGTGGGGTTTTTTTACCAAAAGGTTTTTCCCCACTGACAAATCTTTGTGTTATGTGTTCCTTTCTATGTCTATTTTTTGTATGCATGGTTGGCTACAATATAGTTGTTTACATGATATCGAATCTGTAAGTGTAGAAGATTTTAATAGGATTTGCATCATACTTTCCTTATGAGATTAGTGTAGGAAGTTATTTTTGCACTTGAGTTTCCTTACATTTAAGACATCTAAGGGATCTATGGATTTATTTTTTGTGGTAATTGATTCACCTCCCCCTCTTAGTTACTCCATCTTTAATTCCAACAATTAGTATCAGAGCTCTTGGTGCTTGTAGGAAAAGATCTCAAGGATCTAAGCCAAAGGTCGGGATGTCTTATAAGAGGGAAATTCCAAGACTTAACAAGGATAACTTCTTAGCATGGTAGGGATTGATGAGACTTCATCTAGCTTCTATTGGTGATACAAGGCTGAAGTACCTTGATAAAAAATATCCAGAACCTTCTAGTACATTATCTATCAATGATATTACTGAAAAGAAGACTCACAATAACATGATGATAGATATAGCATCTGCTTTGGGTTATGAAGAATTTGATGACATCAAGGATTGCAAAACTACCTTTGAAATGTTGAACAAGCTAAAAAGATCTATGGAGGAGATGATAATGTGAGAAGAGCCAAAGCAAAAAGTTTGAGAGGATAGTTTGATCAAATGAGGATGGGAGAGGATGAAAATATTGCAAAATATGTTGAAAGAGTTAAAGCATGTGTTAGTGCAATCAAAGCATTTGGAGGAGATATCAAGGAGGAGATAGTTATAAGTAAAGTTCTTAGAACTCTACTTCCCATTTATTCAATTAGAATCTTTGCAATTCAAGAAAGAAGATGTGAAGAAAATCATAAAATAAACTTAAAGGCCATAGTTGGAAGATTGACTACATTTGAATTAGACAATTATGATAATTCTGTTCCAGCTGCCAAGAACATTGAATCAGCATTTGACGCTAAGATTTCACTCAAAAAAAAAAGGTAAAAAGTTAAAGGATCCTCAATCAGATAGTGATGAAGAATTAGAACAAAGTTTAGACAGTGATCTTGAAGTGGTTGAAGCTCTGCTAGCAAGGAAATATTCAAGAGAAAAAGGAAAATACAAAGGTAAGGTTCCTCTAATCTATTTTTCTTGTGAAGAAATTGGACATATTGCTGCTAGGTGCCCAAATAAGAAAAACAAAGATGAGAAGAAAGGTCACAAGTATAATGGCAAGAAATATTTCAAATTATTCAATGATAAAGGTAAGAAAATATGTTTTATGGCTAAAGATTCTAATAATTCTAATGATGAAGAAGAAGATGAAATTGTTTACATAGCTATAAAGGATGAATTTGATAATGATGAAGAAATGGCACTCATTTCTCATGTGAGCAAAAATGATACATGGATCATAGATAGTGGTCATCACATGACTCATGATAAAACTAAGTTTGAATACTTTGAAGATTATGAAAGTCGCAGTGTAAGATTTGGTAACAATGAACCTTGTTGTATAAGAGGATAAGGAAGAATCTCACTGACCAAGGAAATTGTATGTGATAATGCATATTGGGTAGAAGGACTAAAGTATAATCTGCTGAGTGTGGTATAGCTACTCAATAATGGATTCAAAGTGGAATTCATGCATGGAAAAGCAAGATTGCTGGATGGCAAAGGAAAGCTGATTGGATTAGGCACTCAAACAAAAGGTAACTTATTTTATCATGAACTTAGTGAATGTTCATGTTTTATTGCTCAAGTTGAAGAAAGTTGGTTATGGCATATGAGGTTATGTCATGTAAACTTTGAAAACTTGGTAAAAATAAGTAAATTCAAGAAAGTAAGAGGCATTCCTAACATAAAGAAACTTGAGGTTGGTCTATGCAAGAATTGTCAAATTGGCAAAATGGGAAAAACTAGTTTTAAAAGCAAGAACTATTAATTTGAAGAAATTTTAGAAATTATGCATACTGATTTATGTGGACCTATTGGAATTGAAAGTTATATTGGTGAAAAATTCTTCATTCTCTTTGTTGATGATTATTCAAGAATGATGACTATCATGTACGTAAGAGAGAAATCAGAAGCATTTGAAAAGTTCAAATGGTATTTGGCTAGAGTGGAAAAGGAAATAGGCAAAAGACTGAAGTGTTTAAGGTCTAACAGAGGTGGTGAATTTATTTCACATGAATTCAATAACTTTTGCATTGAAAGAAGAATCAAAAGATAGGTTTCAGCACCTGAAACTCTAGAACAAAATGGAATAGTAGAAAGAAGGAATAGATCTATCATGGACTGTGCAAGAACCTTAATGATTGAGAAAAGTATTGCTATCAAATACTAGAAGGAAGCTATCAACATTGTAGTTCATACATTGAACCAAATACAGCTGGAAAAGGACTCATTCAAGACCCCCTATGAGTTATGGTATGGCTACAAACCCAATGTAAGTTACCTAAAAGTATTTGAAAGAATCTAGAAAAGGTAAATTTAATGTAAAAGGTGATGAAGGAATATTTTTGGGATACTCTTGCAAAAGAAAAGCATATAGATGTTTGAATTTATCCAGTAACAAAGTCATAGAAAGTGCACATGTGAAAGTTGATGAGTTCGCAAAAAGAATTGAAGAAGAAAGCAAAAGGGAACCTGAAGATTACAGAAGATTTGTTTACATTGAACCTGATACAATGCCAAATACACCTGTAAATTAGGAATCTTCAACTCTCGAGTCTTCAGTAACCAAATCATAGGAAGTTCAAACTGTGCTAATGCCTACCAAGTTGTAAGAACTTGAGTTACAAATAGAAGCTACCGAATCAACATCTACCGAGCCTGAGCAACTAGATCTAGAACCAGAAGTTGAGACACAGAAGGATAACAATGCAAGTCATTCAAAAGGAAAGGAGCTTGTGTTATCCAAGTACGTTAGGAAGCATCATGCATCAGATTAGATCATTGGAGATAAATCAAAAAGAACAATGAGAAGAAGTAAGTTGAAAGGAACTTGTTAACTTGCTGATTTTGAACCTAGAAATGTCAAAGATGCATTAGACAATGAAAGTTGGATTGAAGATATGAATGAAGAAATAGAATAGATAGAGAAAAAAAAACATGGACTCTTGTACCTAAACCTAAAGACAAAAATGTAATTGGAACTAAGTGGGTATTCCAAAACAAGTTAAATGAAGATGGTAAGGTGTCAAGGAACAAAGCTAGACTGGTATGCAAAGGATACTCTCAAGAAGAAGGTGTAGATTATGGTGAGGCTTTTTCTCTTATTGCAAGATTGGAAGGTGTCATAACCTTACTTGCATATGCTGCATACAAAGGATTCAAATTTTATCAAATGGATGTCAAGTTAGCATTTCTCAATGGCATATTGGATGAAGAGGTTTACATTGAATAGCCTGAAGGTTTTATTTATCCAAACAAGAAGGACATGGTTTGTAAACTACATAAAGCATTATATGGTCTGAAACCAAGCCCCTAGAGCATGGTATGAAAGATTGCATAACTATCTTATTCAGATTGGTTTTCAAAAAGCTAATGATAACAGTAGTTTGTACATAAAGGAAGGACCAGATAATAAGATTGTTTTAGCAGAGATATTTGTAGATGATACTTTTTTCACAAGAAATGATGATCTTTGCAAATAATTTTCAAAACAAATGAACAAGAAATTTGAAATGTCAATGTTTGGTGAAATCAAATTCTTTGTTGATCTTCAAATTCAATAGAGTAAGAATGACATCTACATCACTCAATCTAAATACATCAAGGAGATACTGAAAAAGTTTGGTATAGAAGACTGCAAACCAGTTGGAACTCCTATGTGTATTGGATTGAAACTTACTTAGAATGATGAATCAAAGGAAGTGGATCAGGCATTGTATAGATCTATGATTGAAAAGTTGCAGTATGTAGTGCATACAAGACAAGACATTGCTCTTGTAGTTGGAATTGTAGCAAGATTCTCAACTAAACCAAAAGAAAATCACATGATGGAAATCAAAAGGATCATGGGATACTTAAAAGGAACTGAAGATTATGGATTATGGTATAAACTTGGAGGAAATCTAGATTTAAAAGTGTTCACTGATGCAGATTAGGTAGGGAATGTTGATGACAGAAAGAGTACAAGTGGAGGAGCTTTCTTTCTTAGAAAAAGGTTGGTTTCTTGGACAAGAAAAAAGAATAATTGTACATCCCACTCCATAGCAGAGGCTGAATATGTTGCAGCAATAGTAAACTACTCAAACATTGTGTGGTTAAAACAATTATTAGAAGGTATGAAGCAAGAAATCAAAGAGCTTGCTGTTATGTTTTGTGACAACACAAGTGCAATTAACATTTCCAAGAATCCAGTGATGCATTCAAAGACCAAGCATATTGCCATAAAGTATCACTTTGTTAGAGAATTGGTACAAGAAAAGGAAATCAGATTGGAATATGTCCATACAAAGGAACAAATTGTTGACATATTCACAAAGCCTTTACCTAAGAATTCATTCTTGTATCTTAGAGGTAAGTTAGGAGTCATTCCCCTATCTGAAGCTCACTAAAATACCATTTTAGTGATGCATCAACAGGAATAGAATTGAAGATCTATCAGTTGATATAGAAAACTAATGAAGATATTGCATATGAATCAGTACATTAGGTACAATGCTATTCAGTTGATTTATGTTTTCTTTGGCATGTGCTATTTGTATCACCTAGATTAGTAGTGCAAATTTAATACTAACTAATTAAATAGAAGCATCAACAATACTAAGCAAGCTAACACTTAAGATAGGACCTAGGGTTATCACCACAAAAAGGAAGCAAACCAAGAATGGAGGCTCCTAAATGGCATAACACAATGATTGAATGGATTTGTCCTTAATTATAGGAATGTATGCTCACAAGTTATGCTTCAAAACTTCAAATGGATGGGTGGAGTAAGTGAAACAAGGTTTCAACAATGGAGTCATGAAGTGATTTTTCCATTATAATGGTATTTTGATAGTGTTTATGCTCTCAAAATAGCATTATAACTTTGCAATGGATGATGGATGATTTTGTGAAGGGAGGGGGTTCAATTTATAGGCTAAGGGCTTGAGGGATGGATGACTAAGATGCAAGGAGAGATGAAAGCTTATGGAAGGCTAAGATGCACTAAAAGGGGAGCACATGGATTGTGCTTGTTTAGCACCAATCAGGGAGTGACACATGTCACAGGGTCATTGGGTAGAGGAAAGGGCAAGGATGAGTCAACAAAGGTGGCTCAAGGCCTTAAATGGCCCTCATAATGGCTTGTAAGAGCTTTTAAGGGCATGTAAGAGCATTGAAGGCTTATGGTTGGGATAAAGTTTTATGGTTGGGATATTTTGAGGGAGGAGACTTTGATTTGATTTAGGAAAGTCTTAAGCTCACTTAGGGAATGTGACAAGGTTAGGGGGGGGATTAGGCTTGGGTTAAGATTAGATTAAGGATGTTAGAGATGTGCAAGTGGATGGCATTCATGAGGGTGGGTGAGTTAGTGGCTAAGCTAGGTTAGTATGGGTGGATGGGGTGGATTAGGCCAAATGGAAGATTAGGGATAAGTTAGGGGTTATTAGATTTGAGGGTTCTATTTATCAAATAGATTTATTTAATAAATGGGGATTTTGGAATTAGATAGGAGAATAGGATTAATTGATAAATAATGGGTTAATTGATTTATCAATTAGGACTATAGATGATTAATTAATTTAATCAGCTAGGGGATGGCAAAAGGATTAATTAAATAGGAATTTAATTAATTATGCATGTTAGAGATAGCTAAATAGGATTACCAAAGTGGTGTAATCAATTTTTAGGTGTCTACAATATTAAAGAGGAAGATTATACTGTCATATCTTTTTGAAATTTGCAAAATAATAAGAGTTTGTGTAAGAGGGAGAAAAAGTTTGTGAAAGAGGAGAGATTATTATGAAAGAGGGAATTTTCTGAATTTAAAGAAGAGAGTGAAGTATTTTTTCAAGTACAGACCTATTTTCAAATTTCATTCTACTATGACATGTTGTGTTGCCATCAATGCTAAAGAGGGAGATTTTTGGATGCAATTTTTCAATTGTGTGTTATCTTTGATGTTACACAAATGTCATATTAGTCATTAGATAGAGTCTACTGAGCTCAATTGGTTAGCAAGGCAATAGACATAGTCTACCGAGCTTAGTTGGTTAGCAAGGCAAAAGATAGAGTCTACCAAGCTCAGTTGGTCAACAAGGCAAAAGACAGAGTCCACCAAGCTCAGATGGTCAGCAAGGCAACAAAAAAAGTTTACTGAGTTCAAAAGGTTATCAAAGAAGGTTTACAATGTCTACCGAGCATTCTCAAGCTTTACCTTGCTTAGGTAGTTGCTACCAAGCTTTCAAGGTTTAGCAAAGGAAATTTAACTGTTACTAAGCTCACTCGGTCATCAAGAGAAAATAGTGTAGGAAAAAATTCTAATTGAGCTTTCATGGACAATGAAGGAAATTTAGTTCTTACCGAGTTAACTTGATAGCCAAAGGATTTCACAACTTTTGCAGTGTTAATCGAGTTAAGACAGTTAACTCAGGAAATCACTTTTGGAGGCAGTATTTACCGAGCAGGGTTGGCCAATGAAGGATTCCATTATTTTGTGAAATAAAATTTATTTGTTTAATGTAATATTTGTAGCTGACTGATATATGGTTTATTGGTAAATGTAACTTGTGAATGAGCTAACTTAATAATCTGAATGGTATATACAAGAGGTCAAGTTATGAATTCTAAGTGTGTGTGATGTGAATGAGAAAGAAGGACTAAGAGCAAATTTTGAAGGATGATCAAAGATTATTGAGGAGAAGCAAAGCTATATTTGATTGAAAAGGATCCAATAGTGTAGAATGGAGATCTGTTATTAACAAATTTAGTTGCAGTTTATTCAAGTCAATTCATTGTTACTTTCTAACCATTGTAGTAGTGATTTCAAATCTCTTAACAGAGTTGATTTAACAACCATTTTGTAAATCCTCTAACAAGGTGATAGTTTAGTTGAATTTTTCTAAAAGACCTCTAGCTAGGCCACTCCTAACATGGTGATTAAATCCTCTCATAGGGTCACACTTAACAGTGTGTATTGTAACCTTTAACAAGGTTGACTCCTAATAGGGCTCACATCAAAAGAATGAAAAATTGGTAGCTAGTTACTTGGTGGTTTTTTCCATATTGAGTTTCCACGTTAAATCTAGTGTCTCTTGTGTTTATTTTATTTAACCTTTGCATGCATATTAATAATATTAAATGCTAGATGATCAGTAACTAGTTAATCTACTGAGTTATAGCAATCTTACAGTGTTTACTGAGTATCCATAGTAAATAGGTATTTAAGACATCTAAGAGATCTATGGTTTTTTTTTTTTGTGGTAATTGATTCCCCCCCCCCCCCCCCCTCCTCTCAGTTACTCCATCTTTAATTCCAACAATTGCATCTACCCTACGCTATGAATAATTTGATGATGTCAAGAACTAAAAATTTGCCTTTGAAATGTGGAACAAGCTAAAAGAAATTTATAGAGGAGATGATAATGGGAGAAGATCCAAAGCATATAGTTTAAGAGGAAAATTTGATCAGATGAGGATGACAAAGGATAAAACCATTGCAAAATATGTTGAAAGAGTCAAAACAAGTGTTAGTGCAATCAAAGCTTTTGGAGGAGATATCAAGGAGGAAATAGATATAAGTAAAGTTCTTAGAACATTACTTCTCATTTATGAAATTAGAGTTTCTACAATTCAAGAAAGAAGATGTGAAGCAAATCATAAGATAAATCTATAAGCCATAGTTGGAAGATTGACTGCATTTGAGCTAGACAACTATGATAACTATGTTCCAACTACCAAAAACATTGAATTGACATGTGAAGCCACACTTTCAATCAAGGAGAAAGGCAAGAAGATAAAGGATTCTCAGTTAGAAATTGAAGAAGAATCAAAACAAAGTTCTGATAGTGATCTTGAGGTGGTTGAAGCTCTACTAGAAAGGAAATATTCTAGAGGCAAAGAGAAATACAAAGGTAAGGTTCCTCTAATCTATTTTTCATGTGAGGAAATTGAACATATTGCTACTAGGTGCCCAAATAAGAAAAACAAGGATGAGAAGAAAAGTCACAAGTGCAATGGCAAGAAAGACTTCAAATCATTCAAAGACAAAGGTAAGAAAACATGTTTCATGGCTAAGGATTCTAATGATTCTGATGATGAAGAAGATGAAATTATGTACATTTTTTTGAAAGATGAATTTGAAAATGATGAGGAAATGGCACTCATTTCTCATGTGAGCAAAAATGATACATGGATTATAGATAGCGGTCGCTCTCATCATATGACTGGTGATAAAAGTAAGTTTGAACATTTTGAACACTATGATGGTGGTAGTGTGAGATTTGGTAATAATGAACCTTGTTGCATAAAAGGAACAAGACAAATCTCACTAACCAAAGAGCTTGTATGTGATAATGCATATTGGGTAGAAGGACTAAAACACAATCTATTGAGTGTGGCACAACTACTCAATAATAGATTAAAAGTGAAATTCATGTATGGAAAAGCAAGACTGTTGGATGGTAAAGGAAAGCTGATTGGATTAGGCACTCAAACAAAAGGTAACTTTTTCTATCTTGAATGTGGTGAATGTTCATGTTTTATTGCTCAAGTTGAAGAAAGTTGGTTATGGCATAGAAGGTTGTGTCATGTGAACTTTGATAACTTGGTGAAAATAAGTAAATTAAGGAAAGTAAGAGGCATTCCCAACATAAAGAAACTTGAGGTTGGACTATGCAAGAATTGTCAAATTGGCAAGATGGGAAAAACTAGCTTTAAAAGTAAGAACTATCAATCTGAAGAAGTTTTAGAAATTGTGGATACTGATTTGTATGAACCTATTGGAATTGAAAGCTATATTGGTGAAAAGTTCTTCATTCTTTTTGTTGATGATTACTCAAGAATGATGATTGTCATGTACTTGAGAGCGAAATCAAAAGCATTTGAGAAGTTCAAATGGTATTTGGCCAGAGTTGAGAAAGAAAGTGGAAAAAGATTGAAATGCTTGAGGTTAGACAAAGGTGGTGAATTCATTTCACATGAGTTCAATAACTTTTGCATTGAAAAAGGGATCAAAAGATAAGTATCAGCCCATAGAACTACTGAGAAAAATTGAATAGCTAAAAGAAGGAATAGATCTATCATGGACTCTATAAGAGCCTTAATGATTGAAAAGAACATTGCTATCAAATACTGGAAAGAAGCTATTAGCACTATAGTTCATACATTGAACATAGTACAACTGAAGAAGGACTCATTCAAAACCCCCTATGAGTTATGGTATGGCTATAAACCTGATGTAAGATACCTAAAAGTATTTGGAAGCAAATGTTACACTTTGAAAGAATCTAGAAAAGGTAAATTTAATGTCAAGGGTGATGAAGGAATATTTTTAGGATATTCTTGCAAAAGTAAAGCATATAGATGTTTGAACTTGTCTACTCACAAAGTCATAGAAAGTGCACATGTGAAAGGTGATGAGTTTGCAGAAAGAAATGAAGAAGAAAGAAAAAGGGAACCAAAAGATTATAGGAGATTTTTATTTATTGAACTTGATATAGTGCCAGATACACCTATCAATTAGAAATCTTCTACTCTTGATTCATTAGTAACTGAGTTGCAAGAAGTTCAAACCGAGATATAGGAACCCGAGTCACATTCTAATGCTACTAAGCCAATGCCTACTGAGTCTAAAGGACACAAGCAACAGACATAATAGCCAAAACTTGAAGCTAAAGTTCAAGAGGATGTAAATTCAAAGCATTCAAAAGGAAAAGAACCTATATTAGCTAAATATGTTAGGATACATCATAAACCAGATCAGATCACTGGAGATAAATCTGAAGGAAATCTGACAAGAAGTAAGTTGAAAGGTACTTGTTTACTTACTGATTTTGAACCTAGAAATGTCAAAGATGCATTAGAAAATGAAATTTGGATTGAGGCTATGAATGAGGAGATAGAAAAAATAGAGAAAAACAAAACATGGACTCTTGTACCTAGGTCTAAAGAAAAAAATTTGATTGGAACAAAGTGGATATTCAGAAATAAGTTGAATGAAGATGGTAAGGTGTCAAGGAAAAAAGCTAGACTGGTATGCAAAAGATACTCTCAAAAAGAAGGAATAGAGTATGGAGAGACTTTTGCTCTTTGTTGCAAGATTGGAAGGTGTCAGGACCTTACTTGCATATGCTGCATACAAAAGATTTAAAGTTTATCAGATGGATGTCAAGTCAGCATTTTTCAATGCTATACTAGATGAGGAGGTGTACATTAAGAAGCCTAAAGCTTTTGTTGATCTAGACAAGAAGGACATGGTCTAAAAATTACAAAAAACATTGTATGGTATGAAACAAGCCCCTAGAGCATTGTATGAAAGACTACATAACTATCTTATTTAGATTAGTTTTCAAAGAACTAATGATAACAATAGCTTGTATATCAAGGAAGGACCAAACAATAAGATTGTTCTGGTAAAAAATTTGTAGATGATACTTTGTTCACAGGAAATGATGATCTTTGCAAAGAAGTTTTAGAACAAATAAACAAGGAAATTGAGATGTCAATGTTTGGTGAGATCAAATTCTTTTTTGGTCTTCAAATTCAGCAAAGTAAGAATGGAATCTACATCACTTAATCTAAATACATCAAGGAAATACTGAAAAAGTTTGGTATGGAAGACGACAAATCAGTTGAGACTCCTATGTGTGCTGGATTGAAACTTACCAAGGATGATGAATCAAAAGAGGTAGATTAGGAATTGTATAGATCTATGATTAGAAAGTTGTAGTATGTAGTGCATACAAGGCCAGATATTGCCCTTGCAGTTGGTATTGTAAAATTGTTTTTAGCAAAAACAAGAGAAAATCACATGGTGGAAATCAAAAGGATCATGAGATATTTGAAATGCACTGAAGATTCTGGATTATGGTACAAATTTGGAGGTAATCTGGATTTGAAAGTGTTTGCTGATGCAGATTGGGCAGGAAATGTTGATGATAGAAAGAGTACAAGTGGAGGAGCTTTCTTTCTTGGAAAGAGGTTGGTTTCTTGGACAAGTAAAAAGAAAAATTGTACATCCCAATCCATAATAGAAGTAGAGTATGTTGTAGTAGCAATAAAGTGTTCTAATATTGTTTAATTCAAACAATTATTGGAAGGCATGAAGGAAGAAATTAAAGAACCTATTGTTATGTTTTTTGACAATACAAGTGCAATTAACATATCAAAAAATCCAATGATGGATTCAAAAACCAAGCACATTGCAATAAAGTATCACTTTGTTAGAGAATTGGTGTAGGATAAGGAGATCAAATTGGTATATGTCCATACAAAAAAAAAAAATTCCTAACATATTCACAAAGTCTTTACCTAAGGATGAATATTTGTATCTAAGAGGTAAGTTAGGGGTCATTCCCCTATCTGAAGCTCACTAAAATGAAGATTTAGTTCTACATCAATAGGTATCAAGTTCAAAATCTTTCAGTTGATGCAGAATAATCATGAAAATATTGCATATAAATCAATACATAAGGTACATTTTTATTCATCTGGTTTGTGTTGTCTTTGGAATGTGTTGTCAAAGAGGGAGAGTATACTATCATATCTTTTTTAAATTTGATGTTTTCTAAAGAAGATATGTAATTCCTTCATAGAGAGAGATTATTGTATTTGAGAAGTTTGGGGAATGAAATGTAAGAGGGAGAAACATTCTACCTAAAAAGACTTGTTTTCAAATTTCATTCTACTATGACATGTTGTGTTACCATCAATGCCAAAGAGGGAGATTGTTGGATACAATTATTCAATTGTGTGTTGTCTTTGATGTTACAAAAATGTCATATCAGTTATCAATCAGAGTCTACTAAGCTCAGTTGATCAGCAAGGAAAAAGACAGAGTCTACCAAGCTCATAAGGTTAGCAAAGTGAATTACAAAATCTACCAAGCATTTCTAAAGTTACATTGAAGACAGTTTCTACCAAGCTCACTTGGGCACTAAAGGCTTCTATGGTAGAAATTAGTTTCTACCAAGCTCACAAGGTCACCAAAGGAAAATCAATTCTTACCAAGTTCACTCAGTTTGCAAAAGATTTTGTAGAGTTTGCAATGTTTACCAAGCTTCACTTGGTTAACACTAAAAATCATTTTTGGAGTAGTGTTTAGCGAGTTGGGTCAGCCAATGAAGGATTTCACTATTTTGGGAAATAAATTTTATTTATTTAATGTAATGTTTGTATTTGACTGATATATGGTTTATTGGTAAATGTAACTTGCAAGTGAGTTGACTTGATAATCTATAATGTATAAATAAAAGGTCAAGTTTTGTTTTCAAATGTATGAATGGATGTATGTATGAGTGAGTTTGCAAGTGAGTTGATTGTGAAGAATAAGTGTGAGTGAATTTTGAAAAAGGATTAGATATCCTTGAGGAGTAGTAGAGTTGTATTTGATCAGTCAGGATATATTGAAGTAGAGCAAAGATTTGTATCAACAAAGTTCAGTTGCATCTCATTTAGGTCACTTATTTTTACTTTCTCATCATTGTACCAATAATTCATAAATCTCTTAATAGAGTTGGTCTAACAGCCATTTTGTAAATCCTCTAACAAGGTGGGCAGTTCTACTAAATTGTTCTAAAGTCCTCTAGCAAGGCTACTCCTAATAGGATGATTAAATCCTCTAACCAGGTCACACATAATAGTGTGTTGTGTAACCTTTAATAGGGTTGGCTCCTAACATGGCTCACTTCAAAAGAGTGAAAATTGGTAGCTAGTTACTTGGTGGTCTTTCCCATATTGGGTTTCCACATTAAATTTGGTGTAACTTGTGTTCATATTATTTAATTTTTCTTGGATGTTAATAATTGTGATTGCTTAAAGATCAATAACAAGTTAATCTACTGAGTTACAACAATAATTAAGTTTTATGACATTTAAGGGATCTGTGGATCTTTGGAAGAAATAAAGGCAAAGGTACAATCCTAAAGATGTATGGTGGCCCTGAAACCTACTCAAGTGTCCCTATGTTGATGCTGATGGTTGCTCCTTCTAACTGTGCTAAAAAGAATGAATGATAATCTAGCAAGGATGTAGGTAGAACGTATTCCAAGGAACCATCTACCTTCTCAACTAATAAAGAGACCTTTGACAATTGTTGTTCATAAGGATCCACAATCATGTCAACTTGTAAAGATTGATCATGTAGAGAATGGACATGAGGGTTAGAGTGAGCCTTCGCAACAATTGTAGAAGGATAATATTCATCAAAGAGAAGATGTAAATCATCAAGGCTATCTCCCAAATCTAGTGTGTGACTCCATGAACAAACCTACAATGCCTACCATGTAGTCATCTTCTATTGTTGGAGCTAGAAGACAATGTGTACCCTACTTTGTTAGACCTATCACTATGGCAATATATGCATTTGTACTATACCGATGTCATGACCTCTCACTAAAACTACCAATAGAACACCACATATCTAAATCTATCGAAGAACTATTGTTGGTGTCACTATTAGTTTCCACAATGTATGAGGTGCAAAGAGGATTAGAGGATAAGATGGGTGAACTTTCCTCAAAGTGAACATCCTTCTCCACAAAAATCTCCTAAGTCTTAGGATCCATAAGTCTATAAGCCTTAACACTATCTTCATAACTAATGAAAGTACAAGGCCTAGATGTTGGTTCCTTGTATCCCCTAGAAGATATGTTTGCCCATGCTGGAGAACCAAAGACTCTGAAGTGACTCACAGTTGGTTTTCTATTACACCATGCCTCAAAAGGATTTTTTCCATCTAAGGCATTTTGAGGATAATTGTTAAGTATGTGAGTAGCATTGCTAGTGGCTTCAACTTCAAGTGTTGGATCAAGAGACTTGGCTTGTATCATGCAACTTGCCATAGACTTTAGAGTCTTGGTCCTTAGTGCTGCAACATCTATCTTGTGTAGAATGAATGCTGGTGGATTCTGAAGATCAATCCCCTCAAGTTTTCAAAAGTCCTTAAGTCTTCTATCCATATATATGCTTTCATTTTCCATCTATAGAACCATAATGGCTTTCCTGGATTTGTGTTCAACATGAATCTTAAAGGCTTGAAGCTTATCAACCAATTCATTCTTATGATGAAGGAAGTAGACCCATGTGAAGCATGAAAAGTCATAAAAAAGAGAGGATGTAGCATCCTTGGCTAATTGATGTCAATGCAAAAGGTCCTACTAATACCATGTGAACCAAATTAAGAACAAATAATGCTCTTGAAGACTTCCCTTTATCATACTTCTCCTTGAGATGCATATCCACTAAACAAGATGAACACTCACCCTTGGAAAAGTTGATACTAGGTAGACCTTTGATCATGTGTTTTGAGCAAAGTTGTTGAAGGTAGTGGAAGGCAAGATGACCAAACCGCTCATGCCATAAGATGATTTGTGAATTAGATTGAGTTAACAAGGCATGTGAAGGAGACTTAGGCACAAAGTGGGAGAAGGAATAAAGCCTCTTGTCATGATTAACTTTCCCCATTGCAACCAATGAATCATCTTTTATACTTCGCACCATTACTAAATCTGGAAGGAACTCAACTTTGTGACCATCTCCAAGGTGAATGATTTGGTAAATTGAGAGGAGATTGGAGCTAAGGTTTGGAATGTAGAGAACATCTTTGAATTCTCCATTTTTTATTTCCACATATCCTTTCCCTTCAACTTCCATTTTGGTATCATCTCCCATAAATATGTGTGGTACCTATGACTACTTCAATAAAGAAAAATCTCCCTTGGAAGAACCCATGTGATAGGAGGCACCTAAGTCAAGTATCCATTCTGAAGAAGAACTTATGTTTTCCATAAGTGCTTGCCCTTTTCCCTTTGAAGAGGTTGGAGTTGAATCCTTGGAAGTACCTGGTACTTGAATTTTTTTCATCCTAAGTAGGTTTTCCAACTCATTGATTCTCTTAATCTTTCAATGATGCTCATCATGATTTGGATTTTTGCAATATGCACAAAAATTTTTGTCTGTATTTTCATTACTTCCCTTCTTGTTGGAAGAAGAATTGCCTTGTTGAGAGGAGGATTGTTGTGTCTTAGATTGTGATTTTTGCTTCCACTTCTTCTTCTTCTAGTTGCTAGAACTTTTCCCTCCTTGACTTGATTGGTGCTCATCACAAGACACCAATGCTTTGGTCTTTGATGTCATGAGAAGTCCCAAATATATCAAGTGAGATTGTTCAACAATCAACATCTTTGCAAATGCATCAAATGTAGGTTTCAGGAAAGCACTTCCCATGGTCAACCTATGAGTATTATAACTCAAAACAAAGGAGGCATACTCTGAAGGTAGCCTCTTTAGGATGTGATGAATGAACTTTTCATCCTTCATGGGATTTCCATAATCTTTAAGTAGTGCCCTATACTCATTGGCTTTGTTGATGTAATCCTAAATTGTGTCAAAGTACTTTGGATCCAAAAGAAGTAGATAGTCCTCAATCTGGAAACCCTTTTCCTCATCCACCTTACCATATAAATATTCAAGTTTGTCCCATGCAGGTTTGGATTCCTTGAAACTGAAAATTTTGAAGAAGAGATCTCTATATACACAATTCTTAATAATTCCTAAAGGCTGTTGGTCTTATTGTTGCCAATTAATGAGTTCTTCAGCATCGGTGGGTTTGGGAATTGTACCGTCAACATAAAGACTGTGACCTTTTTCCATTAATCTACTCCAAGCAATATCTTTCCATGTAGAATAATTATGTGAAGTTAGAAGTGGACATTTAGGTGAACCCATGATGCAAGAAATGAAAATAGCACAAAAGAGAGATACAAGAACACAATACACACTCCCCCTTTTCACTCAATCAAAAGACCCCCCAAAAAAGATGCTTTTAGCACTTTATATGTAGTGCATGTACAATAGGCCATTTATCAAAATTGACAAAGTGGACTTTTGATTTTTTTTTTACAACTACCTTTTGAGGCCCAATTTTGTCACTAACCACTGTAGCTCAAATGTACAACAATTCTGAAAAGTAATCAAAGCAATACAATGCAGAAAAAGCCCTAATTCTAGAAGTGATATTTTTGTCCACACAACCCTATAATCTGACTATAGATCTAGAAATTAGATGAAAAATAATGCACTTTCAAAAAAAATAGAACCTGAAGAAGTGTCCAGATGAGCCTGTACGGAGCGTTTAATGTTGCAAAATACAAGATTAAATAGGTACAATCACCAAAAGACACAATTATTGAAAAATCCTTGCATCTAAACTAAAAAGGAATGCCACCACTAGAAAGTTCAAAAAATTCAACCCAAAATATTAAAAAATTACACCTAATTTGGAGTTTGAATGATCGAGTTATGGGCTCTCAAAGTTGAGCTGCCAAATCAAAAAGCAATCTGGAGAGGGGTCTAGGAAAAAAATTGTGTGCTTAAATTTGACAGTCAAATGGTTGTCATAGTAGTTATAAAATTCCTATAAATGATGTTAAGACAATCATCAAATTTAACTTCGTAAAATGTTGACATCAGAAAAAAAAGCTCGCTTGGCTGATGTGGCAGTACAAAAATCTTACGTGGCTTACAAAAAAGGTGACATGGCAGTATAGCTTGATGACATGTTAGGAGGTACAAACATATAGATTTGCTAATGTGGGTCCATGTGGATCCTGAGTGGACTTGTTGACTGGGCACATAGACTACATGTCAAGAGGACATGTGGCAGAAGGAGATTTGAGGTCTAGTTGAGGTGGCACACTCGCAAAGTGTCACGTGGCAAAGGAGGGTGGTTCCACATGATTGGATGTTGTAGATTGGATATTGACATGCACTAAGTTATCTCTATGGATATGGCCTTGCTGAAATGTTGACATGGGGCGGGTGCAATCACTATCGTGTGGTGCAGAGAGCTTGCTAAAGGGTGCAGGTTTCTATGGTTGGAGACCTTTCCATGTGCAGTGGGAGTTTAAATCTTGCTGAAAAACTTAAAAGCAACACTAGATTATCTTCACTAACTGGAATATTGAAGTCGATAGGGGAAACTTCTACATGGGGGCCAAAACTCTTATACAATGGTCATAGTTTTGTTTGATGTTGCCGCAAAAGTAAAACTATCGTTGGGCTCCCAGACTATTGCTGTCGAGGGCCAAAAACTGAAGGGTAGGGCCGGTAAACCAAAAATCAATGCCAAGATTCAAAATTTAAACCCACATTGTTCACAAAATTGTATTCTACATAGTTTAAATGTAGAAAGCTGCCACTATTGCGTAACAAAGAGGCCGTCGAGATTGTGATGGCTAGACCTTGAGCACATGCAGTGTGGTAGAGTTGGCCAGGAATCGTTCACCTATTATGCTGTGGTGACAGAAAATATTGTGTAGGTTTCTTAAGGAAGAAGGAATATTTGAAAAGTTTAGAGAATATTCTTTATAGGTCTAGGGCCAAGGTTTGACTACTCGGTACCTATACCAAACAAATTTCTCTATTGTCCAAAAGGGGAAAAAATTGAATTTTTTTTTGAAATTAGCCAAAATATTATGACAAAAATATAGAGAATTTAAAATGCAAATCAAAATTAAATTAAATTATAGATCTAATAGATCATACCTAAATTTCAAATTGAGGCCTCTGGGTGTCGATTTGCAAAAAATATTTCTCACGATCAACTTTGGCCTAGGGCAGTCAAATTTATAGCTAGTTTGCATCGGATTGAAATTCTGGATGCAATGGCAAGGTTTGTTTAGGCTCTAGATGCTCCCAATTTCTGTGGTACTTTGGATTTGGGTCAAGGTGTTGAAGCAACAATGGTCTTGAATGGCTATGTGAAGAGAAATTCTCTAAGCTCTGATACCATGTAAGAATTTGCCTTGGGGAAAAATTCACCCAAGAACTAAGGACTCAAACATAAGCACAACTATAGACCAGAAAGAGTATGCTCAGAATATTGATATGTATTTGATTCAATATGAATGAAAGTATACTAATATTTCCTATATATAAAGGCCTTTGAGATGTATCTAGAATTCCCTGGAATCAACATCATTATAAGTCATACAACTAGACATATGTCCACCAGATATGGGTTATCCTCCATTAAGCACGAAAGTAAGTGAAATGACAAGAGGATAAGACTACAATGGTATAGCACGTAAATTTATGTTGTAGACAACATGTGCTAAAAATGGAGTGTGAATAACTATGTTGTCTACATGAAAACTCAGTGAATGATGTAAACTCTAGTGTTGTAGACACCATGTGTTGAATTAGAGTTGCGGACTTCTGTGTTGTCAACATAAAAACTCATAAAGATATGCAAACTGCTAAGTGTCTCACAAAATAAATACTAAAATAATTCCTTAACCTAAATAAAATTTAGTAAGAGTAAATAGTAAATACATATTTACACCAATAAGGCTAATATATCCAAGATGAATATCCACCTCTAAAATTAGGACATTCTGAGCTCGTATGAATGACTTACTAAGTAGCAAATCTTCATAGACAAAAACTCTACATTAAGACAACCTGTATGCAAGAAAACCTTACCTATTAGGAGCATGTGTAAACAAGAAAATTTAGTTGCACATGTATATCAAGGATTTAAATGAGATTGAAATGCAACTATCTATACTTGAGTTTTACTACTTAATATAACCAAAATAGAAATTCTACATGCAACCTCAAAGAAACTCAACAAGGGTGCCCATAAGAGGCCTTGTTGGTGTGATTTAGATTGGAGGGATCTAAGTTTGCTCTCCCCAAACACAACTATGAATCCCAATGATTGAAATGAAATGCTGTGTGAAATATGAATCTAAACTAAGATGAGTGTAGAATACCTTCAAGAAATGGCTATGAATGAGCCAAACTCAAAGGATTCTAAAGATGTGAATATGGAAATGGAACACAAATAATTAACCTATCAATAGTGAGCTATCATGAAAATGCAAGCATATGTGAAATAAATCTAACATCTACCAAAAGGGTTAGTAATATGCAAATCTTTAAAATAATTAGAAATCTCTAACTCTAAACTAGCATGATAACAATGCAAATGAGGGAGATAAAAAATGCTTGAGATGAGGGATCTATTTATAGGTTGGAGAGAGGCCTTGGGAAGGTGGTATGTATGTGGCATCCATATAGGTTCTACAAGGGAGACACATGGGCTAAGGGGACAAGCCATGCAAAGGTCAACATAAACCTTTTGGATGAAAGTGATGGCTCAAGGTTTGCTCACACATGTGTGAGAAACCTTGGAGAAAGGAAAGGGGGACAAGTGTGTAAGAGGTGAAAGATATGGTAATAAAATAATAAAATGGAAGCTTTATTGGATCTTGAGTTTCTCACACATGTGTGAGCAAACACTTAGGAGCTAAAAGGTATTTAGAAAAGCATTTAGGATAATTAAGTGAGATTAATTAATGGGTGGGCTTAGAAGGATGAGAGTGATGGGTGTAGACTAGGTTTTAGGATGGCATTAGAATTAAATTAAATAAGATTTAACTTAGTCATAGGATTAAAGAATTTAATAAAGTGGAGGGAATTAGATAAATTAGAATTTATTTTAAAAGGGATTTATGGAGCACTATGCATCAAATGAATTTAACACATTAGAGGGAAAGTATTCAAATTAAATTTAAATACATTAGGGAAATGAACCTATTTAATTAAATAAGTAGAACAATATAAAAATATAATTAATTAATTAATTAATAATTATAATGTCAAAGGAAATATTAAGTGAATTAATATAGCATTTGGGATGATTTTAAGCATCTACATTTTTCCCCTCTTTGATGTGATGTCGAGATGACATTATATCAAAGAAAAGAAAATATAGTTTACCCCACAAAGGATAGGGGTCCTAGTAGTTGTGTCGTAGTGACGACAAGGGAGTAGGATGCCCCCTTGCAAAACAAGAGCAAAAAATAAATTTTGCACAATTTTTGTGAAAAGGACTCTAGGAGAAAAGAAATGGTAGGAAAAAGACATAGATGAACATTTTGTATGACTTGGGGATAAACAAGGGTTAACATGGCCAAGGAAAGGGTATAGTCTCAAAAGGGGACCTCAGAGGACCTATATAAGCCTCCAAGGGGCACAAGGAAGAGTCATTTGTACACTGAGAGAGCATAGAACTAGAGCGAAGGATGGATCTGATTGAGAGACCATGGCTTGGAGAGTGCATCCAAGAGCACCAAAGGTCAGTCAACATGGGTCCACTAGTAAGTTAGCCATCCCTACTTGTAAAATTTTTAATTATGCATTTAAATTTGGCATTTATTATGAATTAAATGGGGAGAAAATAGGGTCAGGGTAGAGATGACAATTCTTTGCTATGTCATCTTCACAGATGACAAAATAGGGTTATGGGTGCTATGGAGATGACATGATTCATACTATCATGTTTGAAGATGAAAGGGTTCATCTTGTCATCTACAAAGATACCAAAAGGGGCAAACAATGTGAAGATGGGGTTAGAGATGATGATCTTTGTGTCATCATCTTCGCTAGCGATAGTCTAGCAGCCGTCGATGGAAAAATTGACATCTACGCAATCACTAGAGAAATCAGTTTGGCATCTCTACAATTTTTCTCTATTGATCCATGTCTACGTGGATTGGAATCTTCACCAATTTGGACAAATTAGTGAAATTGGGTGATGATGATGATCGGGGGTTGAACAAAGTAGGATGTCTTGTGCCTAGATAAGCAAAAGGAGCAAGAAATAAATGATATACTAACCATTGCATGTCTATGCTGTAGATGGTGATGGTAACATTTTGATCATGGGAGAACTACCCAATGATGATGGTGCTAGGAGAGATACTCATGGAGGTAGAGTGGGGTCATGTGAGACTATGCAATTTGGAGAACACCCACAAGTGGCCCAATCTAAGGGTGCACTCAACAAAACTTTCTGCACTTATAGTGTGGTGGAACACACTGACCTCTAGCTTCTATCTACCTACTGGAGAGGCAATCGTGACTCTTCTCAATGTGTGGCAGGTTCTCTGAGTGTCAATCCATGGGAGATATCTTGAGTATGTACTAGAGGGTGTAGATCCCTATCTTCAAGAGTGATTCAGGTGATGACGACATCGATTTCCTATAAAGAGATCATGGTTGACATGGAGGGAGGCATTAGAGCAAAGGTTTCCATGGCTTTCTCTTTATCTTACCTCATTGATATGGAGGATGGTGCTAGACCATGCTAGTTATGGGTTTTTGATCAGTTGGACATGAGTGTTGAGTACTCTTTTATAGGATGACAATGCATCTTGTACTAGGGTCAGACTATCTTGGCCTAACTATATCATGATCTATACATGTGCACCTATAGGACATAGCATACCATAGGTCCAAGATTGACATTGTTGATGGTGTGGTCATGGGAGCACATAGGTGTGACACACCCTATTACAAGGCAAGAGACTTGATAGTCTGGTGACCCTTATGCATTCCAGTTAGGCCATTGATCCAATACACCTCGACTAAGTTAGCCAAATTTTGGAGGAGATGTCTGGATGAGATTATCATGTTTGATTAGACACTATATGATGGTAATGAGTGGTGGGGGACTATATTACCAACAGCTGGAGAGGATGATAGTGAGGATCAGCTCTACCTTCCTTATACATTGATAGCCTATTGGCTAATCAGTTGGAATATTAACATATTATGCAGTATATGCCCTCTAGGGTGTAGCAACAATTTAGGCAAGTTTAGGATGTTGTGCTTGATAGATTCCTATACCCAATGGTATCTTAAGAGTATGAGAGATTATGGGGACATGGGACCTCTCTTAGATTAGCTAGGATTTCATGGCATGGTATGCAACTACTACCTTGGGTTCATAGAAAAGAATAGGGAGATGCAGGGATGACACTTGCCTATACATAGTGGTGGATGGCCCATCAACTAGTGCGATTGATAGTACCAGGAGTGCCACTAGTAGTAGAGTAGGGATAGTGTAGAGGAGATGGGGTAGGAGATGAGGGATAGGTAGTAGTGATGCTACCAATAGGGAAGGGAGCACAATAGGGTCCTTGAGGGAACATAGTCTGTCAGAGGAGAGTACTAGCACTAGTGGGGTTGTCATTAGTGCAAGGGCCATAGTCAGGTCCACAAGTATAGGGGCCAAAGGTATAGGTACCACTAGGGACATCTTGGTAAGATGATATAGAGGTAGTGAGGGTTGAGTAGGATAGCCTCCAAATAGAGGTTGCCTAGCTAAAGGTTGAGGTATAGGTAGAGTGAGCTTGGGAAGATAGTGCCCAAGAGGCCTTGATAGTACTGCAAGCTAGGATAGATGCAAGAGAGTTCAATGATTTCACCATGTAGGCCAAGATGGATGAGCTAGCTTAGATAGACACTCTTTGGTAGGATTTGGCCACCTTACAGGCAGAGAGGGAGACTCAATAGAGGTAGGTGGATGAGTATCATGGCCAGCAAGATATAACCCAATAGATGGTACATGCTAGGGGGTGGTGATGGTGATGTAGAAGTCCTTGACTGAACACTGACATGAGCCATGAGTCATGCAAGAGGTGGTCTACTATAGGTCATTGTATCATGATGTGGTGTCAGTAGATCAGTGACAACCACAATTTCAGGAGGCATCTAGCTCATGGACCATAGGGGACTGTTAGAGATCAGAGTAATTGATTGGACAGAGAAGGCCTCCATGAGGAGGGGGTACAATAAGGGAAGGTCCCTCACAACTAGCTACATGAGCTATTCAGTGAGCAATTTTGACACACTAATGCAGATGCATCGATCTTTTGATGATGCATTATGTACAATGTACTACATGATTCTTTTTGTATATGGACTATATACAAACACTTATTTATTGATATATGGCATGATTTGATGACCCTATATGTATATGGATGATTGTCTCTTATGCATGTGATGTTTATGATGTTGTTACTAACATTGTGATGTGGAATGTGTGTGATGTTATGTTTCTTATGATGCATATATGATTACTAACGTGTGGATGATGTATATCCTATGGCGATATATGGGATGTATGCATGTTGTTATTTGTACATGTATGGATTTACTATATGCTTTGTTATATGTATCATGCTATAGTTGTCACTAAATGTAATGGTTATAATTTATATTCTTAATAGATTAATGTAATCAACAATGGGATCTAATAATGAATGAAATTCCTAATGCAATGAATGTACTAATATGACAATGAATGTATCCTAAATGAAAATATTAGTAATAGAAAAAAGACACTAATTATGATGCAAACTTAAAGTGTAAATATGGAATATGAAAAATGTAATATGAATGAACCTTATGAATGGACATGTGTCAAACTTTTGACTTGTAGGAATCAAGTACCTTAGCATGGGAGGGGGGAATAAAAAGAACCTTTGTCTCAAGCAGGGCGTAATGAAATCCTATAGTACATGAATCCTAACTACATGATACTGAGGGATTTAGTTGTGCTCATATGGGAGAGCACACCCTAGTTTGATTTTGCAAAAGAAGATATGAACCATATACTATAGAAGCATAGATGACAAGATTCCTTTGGGTGGACTAGACTCTCTATTGGCGCTCAAAATTGTAGCCCAAATTTTGAGCACTGTTGAGTAAATCAACCCCTATGAATGCCCATAAATGCATATGTACCTGGCTATACCTTTGAGGCCCCTAAGGTGTTTAATGTTTCTAACACCCTCCATTCAGTGCATTTAAGTGTTCCATGATGATAAATTGACATTCTGAGCCATTTTGTGAAGTCTTGTTTTGAGCTAGTTCCAAATCAGCATTTTCACCTGTGTCAAACAACGACAGGAGGCTGTATTTACAACTGAATATCTCGCACCCAGAAATGTTTTGTTATTCATGTAATACCCTGAAATTGGCTCATTGCCATTATACCAATTCTAGTCTATTCTTGATAATTTCAAAGTCATATTCTAATAGGCAATTCTCATTCTGCTATTCGCTACTTGACTTAATGGTCAGATGCAGAAAACCTAAATCTGCATTCATCATGCTTATTATTTAGTTCCTATAGTATTTTCTCGTATTAGTCACATTAAACCTATTGATTAATATTTAATTTAATTATTAAGTATTTATAATTTAATTAAATTATAATTATATCCTAAGGCTAATGTACTATGGAATTAAATTTATTTAATTTAATAAATACGCCTATCTTAATTAATTAAATGTAATTATTTAATTAAATTAGAAAGGTATTTATAATTAATTAAAAGAAATTATTTAATTAAATGGAGTACTTCTAAATAATTAAACAAAGTTATTTAATTGAATGGGAAGACATTCCTAATTAATTAAATGAAGTTATTTAATTAAACAAAAGTGTCTCTAATTAATTAAAGATTATTTAATTAAATAGAAAAAGTAATTATGAGAGCATATTTCATTTTATTAAATTAAATATCTCAACAAAATCTCTCTTCAGTTCAAAAAGGGGAATTTCCAGTTCACTATTGATAAAAAATGAGTTAACTCAGTTAACTCCTTATTTTACTCAAATTAAGTCTATTAACTCCCTTTAATTTGGGAATCTCCCTTTATGACTGAAACTCATCTTCAATCCTGACCGTTGATCTGAATCGATCTCAACCATTGATGGATTCCAGGAGGCTCTATTTAAGAGACCCTCATCTCTTCATTTTAGGAGGATGAATTGATTTTCTATCGAATTGCTGTTGAAATTCATGCTCATATTTACTTACATTTCTTGCATACATTCTCATTCTTAGTTTAATCATGCATGTGCTTAATCTAGTTTGCTTCATTTGTTCTTAGATTACATTGCATCTTTCATTTTTTAGATTAATCTGTATACTCATTCTTAGCTTAATTCCATTGTCAAATCCTTCGTTCTTAGAGGGTCTGGTTGCCTGCACCTCGATTCTGAGGATATTAACAGGAAAAATCCCTTTAGATAGAAGGCAACAGGTCGCTTTGTAGGGAAAATTTTGGATGAACAATTCAATGTTCATTCCACGATGAATCCGCAAATAAGGACTGTGTTGAAGTGTGTGTGTTAGCATAGGCCGCATTTTCACATATACATTTTTGGCGCCAACCGTGGGGCTCGAAAATCAATTTTTCTAGCCTCTTTTTGTATTTTTTAATCATTTTTTTGTTCTCTGTCCGTACTGTTCCGTACAGATTTGGATCTTCATGCGAAATTGTTCATTTTCGCGTGAGGATCTAGAATCTTCATGCAAATATTCTTTTCGCATCGCGTGAGAAAGTTCTTTGGCATGCGAAACTTCGTGCGAGACCTATTTCTTCGCGCGAGCCGAGTTTAATTTCGCACAAGCCAAATTTAATCTTGCGCGAGTTGAGTTTGATTTTGCACGGGCCATAAAACTTCTTCCGTGGACTATCAGGAATTTTGCACAAAACTCTGCTGATAGAGGAAAATTTTTTGCATTGATTTGTGTGTTTTCTGATTTTTCTGCTGACTGTTCACGGTTTCTAGTGTTTCTGTGTTTTTTGATTTTTTTTGAACAGCATGGCAGCAGTTTGTGGAACAATGGGAAAAGCGTGCTAAAGTTGTCAGAAATAGGTAAAAATCTACTAAGTGCGTTGCAAGGATCACCAAGTAATCTTCATCAGCTGATAACATTTCATTTGGATCTAAAACAAACACCTTTCGTGTTGAGCTTGTGTGTTTCCTTTTGTATTTCCATTTTACAACACACACATAAACTCATACTAGGGTGTGATCTCTGTTAGTATTCATTTAGCAGGCTTAGTCTTTAGTGATAGATCTAATTAGCTATCTTGGGTTATTGGACTTGCTAATCCGCTAGCCCCTTGTTCCACCCTGTGGTTGCAAGCTCAGCACCACGTTAAATAGGGGAGGGGTCTACAGGACATAAGCATTAAAGGCTCCACAAGGAAACCCTTTTGTGCTTTTTAGAACTCACTAATTTCTGAGTTGTGGACTCATTTTGGCTTGTGAGAGGGGTTAAATGTTCCACATCTTTGGACTCACCTCACATTAGTTAAAGTGTTAAGTGTACCACCTTGTGCTTTTTGATTACTTTTAGATAGATTTGCTTTTAGGAATTAACATCTGTACACACATAGTAATAAAGCCCCCATGAACACTATTCATGGATCTTGAGGGAGTGGGTTCCTAGTGAAACTCCTCTCTAAGATGGGTTGCTTATGGGTGGGGAGGATACTTTGAGCATCTCGTAGATAGATGAATCTTTGACTTGTTGATTAAGGCATCCTTTCTCGAAAGAGGTTGATAGATCATAGGAAGATGATATCATAGATCTTTAAGAGATAATATTAGTCTAGCGTGTCAAATTAATCTATTTGTTTTGATTGGGCTAAAGGTGAAAAGCTGTCAAAACCTTGAGTCTGGAAGCTAAGTCCCCTTGTGGTATACTATTGTGAGTCGGTCACCTTTAGAGAGGGTTAACTGTAGCAAACAATCCCTCTACAAGGAAAACTGTGATGATGGAACCTCAAGCGGTAATAGCCATTTTCACCATGGTAGTGACAACCGCTATATAAATGTCCTTGTGGAAGAAATCTCCATGGGTGTGGTTCATTGTGAGTTGTCAGATCTCCCTAGTAGCTCTTGAAGATTAAGTTCTCAGATTGTGTCAAAACCTCGGTGTGCCGAGATTGGAGGTCACCCCTGTGAGCCATAAAAGTTGCAGAGTCAAACCATTATTAAATACCTTAGAGAAGCCAAATTTTATTTTCTAGGAATGTGTGTGATGATTGCAAAACTCTTTGAAAATGTACACAAATAGCTCTCTTAGGGATTAACACAAACTAAGTCACTTGATTGTTCATGTGCAAGGTTGCTTTTGCCCTTGCTCATTATTTTTAGACGTGCTTGAAATCACTTGCTTGCTGTTCTATGTGCCTGGTTATTGGATCGATCAAAAATTTTCTCAAAATTAGTCATTGTTGTGAAACTATTCTATCCTTTCGCGCAAAATCATTTTGGTCTCACGTGAAATCATTTTGGTCTCACGTGAAATCATTTGGCTCTCGTGCGAAGCCATTTTGCCCTCGCACAAAATTAAAGTTCTGTTGCGCATCTTCGTGCGATCCAAAAACATTCTCACACGAAATTAAAAACTGTTACTGATCTTCACGCGAGACAGAAACATCTTTGTGCAGCCCGTAAAACTTACTCGTGTGACCCATAAAGGTTTTTCGTGCGAGATTTTGTATTAGCATTTACAATCTGGGTTTGTTCTAGCTATCTGCGGCTTGCACGCTATCTTTTTCTATGTCCATTTATCGCTCTCTATTTGCAAACAATCCTGGGATAGTGAAGCTTCACTTAATTGAAAACTTGTGTCTTATACCTTGACTAGTCTCGTCTCACACATAATCTTGGTCCTCGTCTTAATGCTTTCCATACTTTGTGCTGCAGTGGTCATAATCTCTGGTTGTTCTAGCCTTTAAATTAGACCATTTGTGCCTTAGTGAATAGCATTCTTGCTACTATCTTGTCCTTTTTAAGACTCAGTCTTAGTTTAGTCCTTGTCTAGGTTCTAGCTTCTTGTCCTTGCCTATGACTATCACAACTAGAAGTGGCAACGTGTTTTATCCCAATAACATTAGACATGGTCATGCTAGGGGTCGTAATCAAAATAGAGGTAGCTTACCTTTTGCTATGCAATCTATATCCAGTTTGGCTAGTGAGGTGTCTTCACGGTCTTCCTCACCTACAAGGTCATCTCAAGTTCAACGAACATTTTTCAATTTGCAACAAATTGGGAATCCTTTTTACCAAAAGGATACTGAGACAGGTAGGAGTTCTACATTCTCAAACACAATGTATGACCCTTTCTCCATGGACCCTTTTCAAACACAATGTACGAAAACTGAACAAGTTCCTATAATGACTAATCGTGAACCTGAACGGGGTAGCCATAGTTGATATCAGGAACAACCTAGGGATGACAAGGAGAAAGAGAAAGAAAATGACACTGATGAAGAACAAGAAGAGGAGGAAATCCTTCTTGAACACATAGCAAGATGTCAAAGAGACAAAAACTTTCAGAAGGTCATGGGAATCCTAATCAACGAAGAGAAAGAAAAGTACTTTCTCAAACTCGCCCAAGAGGGAGCTAAACTACCCACACATTTTGATGTGGAGACCATTATCACACGTGAAAAAGAAACTGAGACCACTAAACTCTAAAAAAAACTAAAAGTTATGCAAGACCAATTGGCTCAGATGATGCATGAGAAAGAGAAACCCAAAAAGACATACACATTGGACGCTCTTTGTTCATTTCCATTTGACAAAAGTATAAACATGCCACCTTTCCCAAGAGGTGTAGAACTACCCAAATATGACAAGTACTTTGGTACTACTGATCCCCAAGATCACTTGCAGGAATTTGGTGCTTTATCTATGGAGTTTATACACAATCAAACGTACCTCATGTGTTTATTCCCTAGAAGCCTAGGTGGTCAAGCTTTGGAGTGGTTCTCACATTTACCTCCTGGTATCAAGACATTTGAAAAAATTGCTAATTCATTTGTTCAGCAATATTCTCATAACATTCAAGATCCTATAAATATTCAAGATCTATGCAACCTTAAACAGAAGGTTGGTGATCCTTTTCTCACTTTCCTCCAATGGTGGAGACAGCTTTATACCAAGTACTCCCGTAAAATCCCAGAAACGGAGAAGCTCGACATTTTCACTGATAACCTCTTACTTGATTTCGGGTATAGAGTCCAACTACAAGGTCCACATACCTTTGAAGACATGATTACACAGGCTATCCGTATCGAAGAATTTATGGTCAAGAAAGGAGAGCTCACTCTTCAAAGAGACTCAAAACAAGGTTCCACTACCAACAAGGATAAAACCAAACATGTCAACAAGAACTGAGAAATTGTACATGATGGGTTTGTTGATAATGTCACACCAAAACCTACTAAAGCAGCATTTAATCTCACAGACTACTTCAAAGTGGCCAAAAGTGCTGAGAAGCCTCCTCTTGAAAATAAAACATCTGGGAAAAAACTGAGAAACTCATGGGCAACACAACCCAAGCGAGAGGATATGCCTTTAGGAGAACCTTTGGATGTGGTTTACAAAACATTGCTACAACACAAGCTTATCTCACCAATGAACAACCCTTGTCCCTATGATCCACAACCACGTCCACCATGGTGGAATGAGACCTCATTTTGTGAGTATCACCAAAACAAGGGACATAAAACCATCAACTGTATAAACTTACGTCATAAAGTCTAGGACATGATTGATGCTGGTGAACTTGTGGTAGATGGACATAAAAAAACTCAGACCACAAGGCGTTCAAAGAGCCTTTCCCACCTTATGAGAAAGGAGAGATTTTGAAACTAGAACCCTACAATAAGGTCAACTATACGTATTCCAATGATGACAATGTCATTCACATGGTTGAACCTGTAGATTTTGAATATTGCGACGTTATTACCATAAAGGGGAAGCAAGATAATGATAAACCCAAGACACCATTTTTCTTGAGAGGCCCTACTTCCAACAACATGGATAACGCGTCTTCGCAAGACTGTGCTAATGCTGTTACTCGCTCTCATGCAAAATTGGTGCTCAAAGGCCCTACACCTCCTACTTCAAATCTCGAACAACATAAGGCCAAAGCCCTTGCTAGTCCATCCAGTAAAGGTGCAAAACACACGACGAACTTGACTGCAACCAGTTATAGTGTTCTAGATCAATTGAAATGAACCAATGCTCACATTTCTATATTTGAGCTGCTTAAAATCTCACCTGCTCATAGGCAAATTCAGGACAAAGCCCTCACTGAGGCAAACATTCCTCAAGATCTTGATCTTGAATGATTTCAATCTATGGTAGGTCACCTGACCTCACTTCATCTTATGACCTTCTCCGAAGAGGATGACAACTCACTGAATCACCCACACAATCAGCCTCTACACATTGAGGTTATGATCCACCAGACACGTGTTTGTCGGGTACTCATTGACAATGGCACTGGCCTAAATATTGTTTCTGCAGCTCTGCTTAGACAATTAGATTATTCTGAGGACTCTATTGATCCTCGACGAAAGATCACTATTAAAGCATATTATGAAGTAGAACGAAAGTCACTAGGTCTTGTGACTTTACCAATTTGCATCGGTCCTATCGAAAGGGATGTCACCTGTCAGGTGCTTGACATTCCCTTAGCCTACAACATTCTGTTGGGATGGCCATGGATACATGAGATGCGCGTTGTGCCATCCACATACCACCAATGCATTAAATTCCCATTTCATGGCTTTGAAGTTACTATTCCTGCAACTACTAGCTACACTTGAAATATGCTCAAAGCTGTTGATTCTTTCGTCTCTGCTAACCATGAGTCTACTGATTGTCACAGCAATAAGCTGAAACAAATTGAGTAGTCATTTAAATTGAAAGAAACTGGTATGGGAGAGTACCACATGGAACCAGTGTTATCATTAACATCAATTCTAGAGTCCCCTCAACATTTTGGGAGACCCTCAATAGCAAAGAAGCCATTCATGTTGACACCTCAGACCAAGTTTAATGGCTCTTTTGTCAAAGCTATAGTTCTCTTAGAAGATGAAAGTGAAAATAGAGCCATTGTTGTATGGCTTTACAAAGAAGAGTCCCCAGTAGACCTAGCAGAACAAGTTCAAGAAATCACTCCTAAGAAGTATGGACCTAGTCTTAAGCTTATGAAGTGTTTTGGCTACAAGGGAATCAGCCCTATTGGGTGCAATAAGAATGGTTTAATAGATCCTGTCAAAGCAACAGCTCGAAGCAACAGTGACACAACTGGCCTAGGGTTCAAGAAAGTCCCTTTCCATTTGGGATCCAATAAATTCATACCCGTACCTAAGAGTTCATCTAAAAATGAGTCACAATCTGAATCAGGTACTCAAAAGGAAGAATCTAATGATGAGGATTCTTACCCTCATCCTATTCCTTATGACCTTGCTAAATTCTTTGCTAAGCCAGACGACTTTGTGCCACGTGTTAGCATTGTGCATGATACTTGTGATTCTTCTGAGGACAATATTGAGCAACTCAAATATCATTCAGAAAAGGGGGAATCTAGTCAGTCATGTCACATTGAGTATTTGTGTAAGAATCCAGAGGTTGAAGGAGAGTATGTCCCTATCACTATTGGGGAGTTCTATAGTCTCTCACCATGTAGCACCGATTCTCATGAATATGAATTTGACAATCTTTCAGAAGCAACTACTGATAAAGACATTGAACAAGTGCATGTCTATGAAAATCAAATCGAAGTGAGTGAAACGTCTAGGGATAGGTCACAGGGGTCTGATCCAACTAGTGTCTTAGAGTCATCAATTACTAACATTCGTACTCCGAGATGGTTGAATACACCTGTGGGTGAGGTCGTCGTAGGTCTCAAATTGCTGGTCCACGCATTTAATAACTATACTGTGAACACAATTGAACCAGCCACTACTCTCTCACTTGCACATCCTGAGCTTATAGACTGGAACCCCAATGCATCTAACAAAGTCCCCACGTTCCAGAATGACTATACTCTTTCTTGTTACCTAAATGCTATCGAACCTGTAATGTATTCCACCAATGAGCAGAGCGTCAACATGACTGAGGCCGACATCAAATATCTCAATCACATAATTAAAAAGAAAAAATGCAAGAGGTCCAATGGTGAAAACCACATTGTGGCAATGTTAGATCCAAAAAAATTAAAAACAAAAGACGTATCCAAGAATGAAAACCTCTCTGAGGTGCCCGCGGATGAGATATTTGATGTCCTTCCCAGTCACTTTCAAGAGAGATCATCAGTGTTAATAGAGCCAACACAGCTGATTAACCTAGGCACAGAAGAACATCCTCATGTGATACATCTGGCTCAGTCATTGTCAACTAAAGAAAAGGAACAATTCATTGCCTTTTTCAAGGGAAAGAAAATAATTTTTTCCTGGACATATTCTGACATGCCAGGATTGGATCCTGATCTTATTATGCATCACTTGTCCATAACACCAGGCATAAAACCAGTTAAACAAAAGCTTCAAAAAATGCATCCTCATGTTGCATTGCTAGTCAAAGCCAAATTGGAGAAACTTCTAAAGGCTGGTTTCATTCATGCAATTGATTATGCTGAATGGATATCCAATATTGTCCCTATGTCCAAGCATGATAAGTTTATCAGAGTTTGTACATATTTTCATGATCTTAACTTGGCATGTCCTAAAGACGACTTCCCACTCCCTAATATTGATATGATTGTGGACATGACGGCTAGCTATGAGATGTACTCACTTATGGATGGTTTTTCTAGATACAATTAGATAAAAATTGCACCAGAAGATCAAGAGAAAACAGCCTTCACATGTGCATGGGGAACCTTTTGTTGGAATATGATGCCATTTGGTTTAAAGAATGCTGGAGCTACATATCAGCGGGCTATTACTACAATTTTCTATGACATGATGCATAGAACTATGGAGGACTATGTTGATGATACTTTGATCAAAAGCACTAAACACAATACCCATTTGCACTATTTGGGACCAATCCTAGATTGTATGGAAAAGTTTAGTCTTCGGCTCAATCCTAAGAAGTGTGCATTTGGTGTCACACCAGGAAAACTGTTAGGATATATTGTTTCTGCAAAGGGAATTGAAGTAGATCCAAAAAAAGTACAAGCAATAATGGACATGCCACCACCTCAAAACATCAGTCAGATGAGAGGACTACAGGGAAGGCTTGAATCTATTCGCAGATTTATTTCACAATTGGCAGATAAATCACAACCCTTCAAAAAGACCTTACATAAGGGTGTGAAATTCAATTAGAGCCAGGATTGTGAGCAAAGCTTAACACAAATTAAAAAATATCTTGTTAATCCAACAATCCTGATGCCTCCTATGCATGGGAAACCTTTTCTTTTATACATTTCAGCCACTAAAACATCTTTGGGAATCCTGTTGGCTCAGGAAGACAATGATAACAAAGAAAGAGCTATTTATTACTTGAGCTAAACATTGGTCTCTTATGAGAAAAACTACAGTATTATTGAGAAAGCTTGCTTGGCAGTTGTCTTTGCTTCCCAAAAGTTGAGACACTACATGCTTGCCCACACTACACAGCTTGTGGCTAAAATAGATCCATTAAAGTATTTTCTCAATAAGGCAGCTCTCACAAGAAGATTGGCTAAATGGGTCATGATACTAAGTGATTTTGACATCCAATATGTTGAACACAAAGCTATAAAGGGACAGATAATTGCAGACTAGCTAGTTGAGGCACCCATACAGAGTCTTCTACTAATAAACATTGATTTTCCAGATGAGTCAATTCTAACACTCACTCACCATACATGGGTTATGTTCTTTGATGGATCCTTCACACAACAAGGATCAGGTGCTAGATTACTTTTCATCACACCACAGAAATACTCATTGCCCAAAGCATACAAGATTATGTTTCCTTGTACAAATAACATTGCTGAATATGAAGCTTTGATCAATGGTATGAAAATTGTAGCTGAATGGAGAGTAGATCAATTGGATATCTTCAGTGACTCTTAGCTTGTCATCAACCAAGTAAATGATGTGTATCAAACAAAGGATGAAAAACTAGTTCCTTACAAGCGCATGGTTGATGACTTGACAAAATATTTTGCACACATCACCTTCCAACAGGTTCCACGTGTAGATAATAAAGTGGCTGATGCCATGGCCACTCTGGCCTCCCTTCTACAAATGCCAGAAAATGATCTTTGACACGAGTTCTTGGTGGAAGTGTTACACTACCCAGCCTATGACACACCTAATTCCAAAATGATCTATTCTATTATAGGACAAGAATCATCCCGCTACCATCACATCTATTCCTACCTTCATAATTAAACCATTCTAGAAGGTCTGAACCAGAATGAGAAACGTTACCTAATCTGTAACGCTTCACATTATGTCATTATTGCTGAAGATCTGTATAGGAGAGGTCTCGACGGAACACTCCTTAGGTGTTTAGAACCTGATGAGTCCAAACGTGCACTAATTGATGTTCACGAAGGCATTTGCGGATCTCATTCCAATGGCCTAACACTAGCTCGCAAACTCCTTCGTGCTGGTTACTACTGGCCTAAAATGGAGCAAGAAGCTATTAAATATGCTAGGTCCTGCAAACAGTGTCAACTACATGGGAATCTCATTCACGCTCCAGCTAGAGAGTTGATTCCCTCTACTACAACATGGCCATTTCAACAATGGGACTTTGACTTGGTGGGACAGATTCACCCAACCTCTTCTAATGGACATAAGTTCATTATCACCGCTATAGATTATTTCACGAAATGGGTAGAGGCAGTCCCTCTCACAATTGCTGATGGAAAAATTGTAGCACTTTTTATCACAAACTACATCATCTGTAGATATGGTATACCATCCTCAATCATTACTGATAATGGAGGACAATTCAAAAATAAAGACCTTAAGGAACTATGCAAGAAATTCAAAATTACACAACATTGGTCTTCCATTTATTACCCCCAGGGTAATGGCCAAGCTGAGGCATCCAATAAGCCAATCCTCAAAATTCTTCATCATACAGTCAGTAAGTCAGGGCGAGACTGGCATCTCCAGATCAATCTAGCCCTGTGGGCATATAGAACAAGCATTAGAACTCCAATGGGCATGACTCCTTTTGTGTTGGTATATGGGGCAGATGCTGTGCTTCCGATAGAGGTCGAGATTCCTACCCTGAGAATCTCTATGAAAGGCCTTATCACTGATGATGACTATAGGATAGCCCAGCTTCAAGAACTTGTGTTGCTGGATGAATGATGACAAGTGGCCTATGATCATCTACGAGCATATCAACAAAGAATGGAACAAAGCTACAATAGGAGAATCAGGCCATGTGACTTCCAGCTGGGTGATCTTGTCCTAAGAGAGAAACCTAAGAATCAACAACAACGAATGCAAAAGGGAAAGTTTGAACCAAACTGGCTAGGTCCTTACATCATTACTGCAATATATGGATCTGGCGCCTATCAACTTTCCACAACTGAAGGAGAAGTGTTTAAAGAGCCTATGAACACTCTCCACCTAAAGCGGTTTTACAGTTGATTCAATCTTAGCAAGCTCTCTATACATATCTAAATGTCCTAAAAAAAAAAAAAAAATCTTGCCAAGAAGGTGAAAACCTGGTAAATAGGCGCCTCTTGTTCCTAATGCTCCATCTTGCAGCGCATCTTCTAGCTATTCTGTACAGTCGATTTCACACTTTTTCTTTCTTGCTTTTCCTACTCATGTATCTATGGATTGAGTCTTGTTACAGCTTGGGGCATCCCCCCTTAGTGTCACTCTTTTTGAGGTTCTCCTCATAGAATCTCTTTCGTGATAGTCACTAGTTGTTTCAACTGCGTCTGCCTACTGTCGCTAGTGTCACTCTTTTTGAGGTTCTCCTCATAGAATCTCTTTCATGATAGTCACTAGTTGTTTCAAACAGTGTCTACCTACTATCACTAGTGTCACTCCTTTTGAGGTTCTCCTCATAGAATCTCCTTCGCGACATTCACCAGTTGTTTCAAACTATGTCTGCCTACTGTCGCTAGTGTCACACTTTTCGAGATTCTCCTCATAGAATCTCTTTCGCAAAAGTCACCAGTTGTTCCAGCTGTGTCTACCTACTGTTGCTTAGGTCACGTCTACAACTTCATTTATGGAAGATCTCTATTGCATCAGTCACCAGTCGTTCTGGCTGTGTCTGTCTACTGTCGCCCAGTCCTCTTTAGGTTCTTTATCATGAAGATTCCTCTTTGACATCAGTCACCAGTCATTATGACTGTGTCTGCCTACTGTTGTCACCCTACTAAAGAGATTTCTTTCGAATGTATTTTGGACATTAGCACTAGACATCAATCCCAAAACATTGAACTCAAAACTGATATACTTGTTTGGATATGTTGAGCATTTTCTTTGTTTTCTTTGTTTTGCTTTATCATGTCTCCTCGAGTAACTCGATGATGTCATCTTTGACTAGAGAAGTAATGACTAGGGGCATGATCTTTTTCTTTGCTTTCTATTTGCAGTTTAGTTCTAATAAGTTGATCTATTCCTATAAGAGGGGTGTTCACTATAAGAGCCTCCATCTCGTATTGGATGGCCATGTGTACCTCGACTCTTTTTATACAGATACATCAATGACATTGGTTCTTCTCCTTGTTTGTTGGAGTGAACTCTTCATGCTACAGTAAATATTGATACTCGTCCTATTAAGTGAACGTACAGGTCATTGCGAGTATATTTAGCACACTTCTATCTCAGGTTACGAACGCAAGGGTCATTGTGGACAGCATGAATACTGAATGCTTCGCATAAGAGGAATCTCCCATGTGTTTGGTGTGCCTGTCATGCAAGCAACATTCAGATCATCCTAGCATTCATGATTTGATGCTTATGTTAACTTGCTACATCAAAAGGGACAAATGTTCTGGTCATTTTGGCTTCTTGTGCCTCGAATGCTTACATTTAATCCTGACATCACAATAACATATGTTATATTCATATTTTCATGATTGCAATGCCAGTGAAAATTGTATAACATACAAGCTTTATTTTATATCCAATGATGATAAATCATTGAGGCTTGGTAACCAAACCTAGGGTTGCATTTAACATAGTCTTGCATACTTCATTTGCATTAGCACGTGATTCAATGGTAATCCTGTTCATACTCCACATGCATCAAATTCCTCCACAGCTACACAAGCATTTGGTTCATCGATTCTCGTTCCTCAATGGAATACCTGTGATTGTCAAACAAAAACACACAACACTACGTTAGATGTCAGTTCATACATATGCGTTCTATCTAAACATACATCTCATGTACATCAGAGCAACACAAAACAGACAATGACATGTACATAGGAATACTCGGCTCAAAATCTCATATATATATATATGAAAGAATGGGTCAGTACAAAAAATGGGCGCTACTTGAGTGCAATCAATCAAAAATGATACATTTGGTGCTGGCACACCAATCGATACATAGCCAGAGATCAAAATAAAAATTAGGCACAGAGCATCTAACTTTGTCCCGAACTCTCACCTCTAGGAGGAGCAGGAGGAACAGGGGTAGCAGGTGGCGGAGGCGGTGGTGGCATATCTGGCCTGACAGGAGGTCATGCACCTCCAGACTCTCATGCGTACTGAGAGAATTGCTGCACCTGCAATGTCTCATCAGGTACTGCACTAGTGTATGCAGCATAATAACATGCAGCTCAAGCAGACTGGAAGCAAATCTCATCCTGTGCCAGCTCTAGCCTCCGCTCTGCAGCCTCCGCGCGATCTCTTTGACGATCTGTCTCTCTTTGTCTCTCTACCAACTGCACATCCTTGACTTCCAGTACAATCTATAACTCTCCCAACTGTCAACAGGCTGCATGAACTCACTCTCGGTACCGCCATACCGCATCCTGTACCCCACCTACCGACTGATCTGGCATATCCTTGTCGACCATCTCTGGTGCATGTTGCTGTGGAGGTTCCTGCTATGGTGGAGGTATCTATAACTATGGAGGCACCTGCTGCTATGGGACCTCCTACTGAGGGCCCTACTCCTTTATCCTCTGCCTCCTCTGCCGACTGTGTCCTGCTCCACTGCCCCCAGCACCTGGGTCTGATCCCACCTGACGTGGGGGAATAAGTATCTGCTGTACCCGGTGCTAGACCTGTGGTGGCACCTGTGGCTGTGCCTGCTGTTGCTAAGGTACTTGTCCCTACCCCTGTACCTACCCTGCCATCCCTAGTGGATCTGTGAAGCATGGGAATGGATGGCTCATCAAGAATGCCTGATATGCAGGCGTCATCTCGACATCTACAACCTCTGACAGGTAGTCCCACTGAACTGCAACTACACTGCAAATATCTATCATGGATCGTTCTAGATCCATTTGTGGAGGCCATCCCTGCTCTATATCCTTCTGCACCCTGGCATAGGCACAGTACTCAACTGAAATGTCCTGTGGTCAGCCATATTGCCGCCACACTCATGAGATGACAAATCTCTTTATGATTGATGTTGTCCTGCCTACCAGTGATCGAGAACTAAACATCCAGGGAAGCTCTCTCAAGGCATCATCTCAATCCTCTGTCTCTCTCCAGGGTCACCATATAATAGACACCAGGTCATCGAGATGTGTCCGCCAATGCTCAGTCTTACCCAGGTGGGCCTGGGTAATATGCCCTCGATATCTGCAGATGTAAGGCTCCATGGGCTTTCGAGAATCCTCAAAAATTGGCCTACATACCGGGAGATGCAACTAGGCCCAAATCTGTAGCACATAAACACCTGCTACCATGGTCTTCTTCTCATGGAAGATGACCTCATGCATCTCATGAAAAAGATGGGCCAACATGCACTGACCCCACCCAAAGATCTCAGGTGCCTCAACCATCCTACGGAGCATGACACCCCATCCACACTCCAACCCATGCTATCCCCTATTAGGACATAGGAAGTAGCTCAAAAAAATACCCAACATGGATGCTAACCTGTGTGTAGGTCCATAAGTATGCATCAACTCATCCCAGCTGATGGCCCTGCCTCTCGGTAGCTCTCTCTCAAAAATAATGGATAGTGCCTCTATCCCTAATCGAGGCACTGTATCATACATGACCCAGGCACCGTGAAAGGGGATCCTCAAGATCCTCCATATGTCCTCTGGTGTGATTGTCATCTCACCCATTGGCAAATGAAATGTGTTCATCTCTGAATAGAAACGCTCTACCAATGCAGTCAGTAAACCATGATTCACCATCACGACTAGAATCGGGCAATGTGTGCCCGATCTACATCATCCAAACTCCGCAATAACTCTCCATAAGGTGGATAATGAGATCTAAATGATATGTCTCCGAATACCTCCTACACGCACAAAAAAAAAAAAAAAAATGACGAACAAACGATCAGTATCAAGTCGAATCGAAGCATCAAAACGAAATAAAATGCAATTTCTAAATGCAAAAATCACAAAATTGGCACAGAATTTTGTAGGAGATTGGTGGAATCTCGTGCAAAGACATACAGGTGCACGTGAAATAGTTCTCTCTTCGCACGAAGAATCTCACCTTTGTGCAAAAAAAGATCTCCTCGCGCAAAGATAGATCATCTCGTGCGAGAAAAGAGGTTCTCACGTGAAACACGAATTGCCTCGCGCAAAGAATCTCCATCTTCACGCGAAGCCAAAATCGCCCCGTGCGAAGATATTTCGGCCGTGCGCGAAGAAACAACACATCTTGTTTCTTCGTGTGAAGAAGGAAGACCTTCACACGAGAAGAGATCAGTCTCGTGCAAAGAAAGAATTGAACATCCTAAAACATGCTAAAAATGTGCATAAATGAACTCGAAATGCATGAAAATAAAAGTACAAAGATGGAAGATTGATGACTCACTAGTGGTCTGTAGTCTACTGGCTGGTTGTGTCATCTAGAGCGCTCAAAAAAATGATATCTCAAGTTCACTGCGATGTCTATATCAAAGCTCAAAATCACTACAAGATGAAAGTACAAATGAATTGAAAATGACCCTTCAAGCATTATATAGGTGTTGACCAAATTTTTCAAAGTGCTCAGATTTGCGCAAAAATCACACCCCTGGCTAATTGGACCATTTTGGATCCATTTTCGGGATCAAATTCAAAATCTGACACACCTAAGAGCCTTAAAATGTATTTTAAAATTTTGGGGACCGACGTGATCGAATGCTTGTGCAGCCCAAATCTTTCTGATCCTTTATGATTCTTGGAATCCTTTCAACTTTACATTCTCCATATTTTCAAAATTCATTTTAAAAATAGTCAACTTAAGTCAATTATTTCTGACTCTGGTCAACTTTTGGTCAAACTTGGTTTTTTTGTGACTTTGCAATCATTTCAAATCAACCCAATCTTTAGATTGTTCTGATCCCTTCTAGATTCTGTTGACATGATATACTGCTTCAAATCATATTTCTGGTGTCTCATCTTTCGATTTTGCTCCCGAGGGGGTAGGATGATTACATCATTAAATACTTATTGCTCAGGGCATCTAGTTCCCATCTTATGTCCTAGTCACTTGGGGCATCTCATCACTTGGGGCTTTTTGTTCCCTTCTATCTGACATCTCTGCCATCTATCTTATCTTTTCATCAATTGATCAACCTTATAACAACTCTTCTCAGAGTTCGATGGACAGATATTGGGACAGTCTAAACCTCGACTCCTGAGGATCAAGCCTCATTCTAGGGATGATTCTATGACTCATGATGGGACCTTGTTATCTTTTATCAATTTCAGGTATCTAGGTGTTCTATCTAGATCCTTGAAGCTTAAGCTCCATTCTGGAGATAATCTTCTAAATGCTATCAATTTTAGGTATCTAGGTGTTTTATCTAGATCCTAATCTTCTAAATGCTATTACTCTCAAGTATCTAGGTGTTCTATCTAGATCCTTGAAGGTTAAGCTTTGTTCTAGAGATAATCTTCTAAATGCTTATCAATCTTAGGTATCTAGGTGTTCTATCTGGATCCTTGAAGATTAAACTCTGTTTTGGAGATAATCTTCTAAATGCTATCAATTTCAGTTATCTAGACGTTCTATTTGGATCCTCAAAAATTACGCTTTGTTCTGGAGGTAGTCTTTTAAATGCTATTAGGTATCTAAGTGTTCTACTTGGATCCCTTAGGATTAAGCTCTGTTCTAGAGATGGTCCTTAAAAACTTATCAATTGGTCTCCATGTCATCAACTTCGGAACCAATCTCATCTTTGCATCATGCTTTCTGATTTTTTTTGAATTAAATGTGCTGCTCACACATTCATTCAAAGAGGGGCAAAATGTAATACCCCAAAATTGGCTCATTGGCATTATACCAATTCTGGTCTATTCCTGATAATTTCAAAGTCCTATTCTAATAGGCAATTCTCATTCTGCTATTCACTACTTGACTTAATGGTCAGATGCAGAAAACCTAAATCTGCATTCATCATGCTTATTATTTAATTCCTATAGTATTTACTCGTATTAGTCACATTAAACCTATTGATTAATATTTAATTTAATTATTAAGTATTTATACTTTAATTAAATTATAATTATATCCTAAGGCTAATGTACTATGGAATTAAATTTATTTAATTTAATAAATACGCCTATCTTAATTAATTAAATGTAATTATCTAATTAAATGAGAAAGGTATTTCTAATTAATTAAAATAAATTATTTAATTAAATGGAGTACTTACTTCTAAATAATTAAACAAAATTATTTAATTGAATGGGAAGACATTCCTAATTAATTAAATGAAGTTA
This sequence comes from Cupressus sempervirens, assembly GCA_028749045.1. Lineage (NCBI taxonomy): Eukaryota > Viridiplantae > Streptophyta > Pinopsida > Cupressales > Cupressaceae > Cupressus > Cupressus sempervirens. The sequence continues at coordinate 171,446,293 of CM053790.1, read as the reverse complement.
TTTAATTAAACAAAAGTGTCTCTAATTAATTAAAGATTATTTAATTAAATAGAAAAAGTAATTATGAGAGCATATTTCATTTTATTAAATTAAATATCTCAACAAAATCTCTCTTCAGTTCAAAAAGGGGAATTTCCAGTTCACTATTGATCAAAAATGAGTTAACTCAATTAACTCCTTTTTCTACTCAAATTAAAACAGTTAACTCCTTATTTTACTCAAATTAAGTCTGTTAACTCCCTTTAATTTGGGAATCTCCCTTTATGACTAAAACTCATCTTCAATCCTGACCGTTGATCTGAATCGATCTCAACCATTGATGGATTCCAGGAGGCTCTATTTAAGAGACCCTCATCTCTTCATTTTAGGAGGATGAATTGATTTGCTATCGAATTGCTGTTGACATTCATGCTCATATTTACTTACATTTCTTGCATACATTCTCATTCTTAGTTTAATCATGCATGTGCTTAATCTAGTTTGCTTCATTTGTTCTTAGATTACATTGCATCTTTCATTTTTTAGATTACTCTTTATACTCATTCTTAGCTTAATTCTATTATCAAATCCTTCATTCTTAGAGGGTTTGGTTGCCTGCACCTCAATTCTGAGGATATTAACAGGAAAAATCCCTTTAGATAGAAGGCAACAGGTCACTTTGTAGGGCAAATTTCGGATGAACAATTCAATGTTCATTCCGCGATGAATCCGCAAATAAGGACCATGCTGAAGTGTGTGTGTTAGCATAGGCTACATTTTCACATACCTAGTGTCCATACCCAAGAACCTATGTTTAACATTATGACTCGTTTTGAGTCTGTTTGACTAGGTTTTGAATCCCTCAAAGTTGGTCATTTAGTATTGTCATGTTGACGCAATTAGTTCAGAATTCTGGGAAGCCCTGTTTGACGTGCTACAACTTTTGACCAGTTGAACAAAATACTAAATTTATTTTTGTGTTGTATTGAAAATGTCAGAGAATTTTTATGTTTCAAGTTTCAACTTATGAAGAATCTATTTGAGCAGTTTTCAAATGTGATTCCAAACGTAATTTCTAACTTTTTACTGGTGTCAGCATTTGTAGATTTGTTAGAACCCCTGTTCGAGACATTATAACTTGAGATCTATGATTGGTAAGATCAAATGGAGTGTACCCTATGTTGTTCTCTAAAAATACTCTAAGTGTGTCAGTTTGCAAGTCATGATGAATCCATTTACACACTTTTCTAGGTCAATTCCATTTGCAAAAAATGTTTTGTCATTGTTTCCAGTTGTCAAATTTTGAGTAGCCTACTTTGACTACTCACCATTTGCACCCTATTATTTTTCATGAGTCCAAATTGTAGATCCATATTCTCCTCATGATAGTGAACCAATGCCCCTGATTTCATTCTCCCAAGTGACCATTTGCCCTGTTGTCGAAGCCAAATTTGAACCCAGTTTAGTGTTTACTTGCAGGTAGTTCTGAGAGGGCAAATTTAAGAGCGAAGATCTTTTGACCTCAAATTCTTCATGAGATGATATTAAAAAGTGTGAAAGTGTGTGGTATAGAGAATTAGTGGGTCAGATTCCAAAGCTTAGTTAGAGGTTTGGGTCAATTTTTAAGGCTAGTCAATGGACCTCCTAGCGCAAGTTTGATAGTGGGCAGAAAATGATAAAATGAGATTTTAATGAACAATTAATGGTTGAGTTTGATTTCAATCAGTATTAGAAGGTTAATGGGCTAGTTATAAGATTCGGATGTTTAGAAACAATTTTTTTTTTTAGCCGGACCCACTTTAGGGCTTGACTACTTCTAACAGATTAATAAGGCAATTGGAAAATATATGGAATGAATGATCAGAATTGTTTGCAAAAAGAAAAAATATCTCTTTTTGTGTCCCATCTCTCATGCTAGTAAAACAATTTCCTAAATCTATCATCTTATTAAAAGCTATGTTGATGAAAAGTATCCAAAAAACTTGAAAATTGATGCAATTTATAAAGAAAAGTTGTAGACTTGAGTCTTCATTCTAATATCTTAATAGCTATGGATATTGAAAATTGCAATCAACGCAAAAGGAATAGCTATGTTGTTCGTTCACTCATATTCCAATAAAAAACTACTAAGAGTACGGGCATCTTGAATCACATGGGGCTCAGACGACAAATTGCATATGAAGGATGGTTTTAAAAATTGCTGGAAAAGTGGGGTGTGGATGCTTATCCCTTCATGGAAGAAATGATTCAACAACTGCAACATGAAGCTCTGGATTTGGTTTCCAATCAGAGCATCAAATCTCTCTTGATAACTGATTCTAGAGATTTCCTCATAACACCAGATGGAATAGAGGTCAAAGTGGCAGAGCTAAAAGGAAAGATAGTTAGTTTATACTTTGCAGCCCACTAGTATCATCAATGCGTGACTTTCACCCTTGTTCTGGCTGACATTTGCAAGGAATTGAAGGAGTCACCTTGGAGAAATTTTCTCACACCAAAAGAGGTGATAAACAAAAACATTCAAATTTATGAAACGAAAAAGATGCCACCTAGAAGCCGATTGGAAGATACAGGGCAGTACAAGGTGAAATCTGTAGGGAGCCCATGCAAATGAAGCAAAACAACTTCCCATTTGGTGTGAGGAATCTGTAGTGGTGGAAGAGGTAGAGGGAGCATGTAAGCAACACGAGTCTAGAAGAGAAAGCCATCCATGTAGGTGTTTAAGCAGGAACCACACATTAGAAGACAACCCATACATGTCAAGGATGGATTAGGAAGAAACACATGAGAATAGAGAAGGCACAGCAAGAAACAAGGAACAACTAGCAAGTCACTTAAAGGAAAAAGCCACAGAGATTCCCACACATCATCATGAGAAAGAACAACGCAGTCAAAGTAGAAAGGTAGATCAAATTTGTAGGGAAATGAGGACTACATGGAAGGATAAAGGAAGACAGAGCATCTTATAAAAAGCTCCAGCCATCCACATGTATAAATAGTAGAAAGAAGATGGCATGTGTGGAAGAAGACCATGCCTAATTGAGGGAGAAACCACTGATTGTTAAGAGAAAGAGGCATCATCGAGCAAGGAAGTTGCTAATGTTAAAAGAGCCCCACACTAAGTCCAAAGAAAATAACCCTATGTTAAAGAAAGAAGCATAAGGCACAAGCCGTAGACAGGGTGTAGCCACGAGTTCAATATATTTTTTGAATTCGCCCATACAAAATCAACACATGGTAGGAAAAAAGTATCCACATTTGGAAGAGCCAGTGCAGAGAAAAGACAATAGCAAATCACACCATAAAAAAATTCAAAGAAACAAAGCCATCCCATGCAAGTAGAAAGAGCTAATACAGCAAGAAGTTGCGGTTAGGAGGAGGAATTTGCAGCAAAGAGGGGAACATAGCATCATGATGACAAAGCATAACCTTTTCCTTAGTCTTCTCAGTAGTGTGTGATAAATGGAAAAGCACAAGCGTGTTTGTCCCACATTGATCATGATTGAGGATATTACATGGTTTAAATATTGCAATGCTCAGTAGAAGAGTTGTCTCAAAGAAATGGGCTTTTCAAAAGCCATGGCTATGTGGAGGGGCTCGTGGGTCAAAGTCCATACATTTTGACTGGCCATGCATAAGAGCTTGAGCCCAAGCTTGCCTGCAAGCATAAGATGATTTCAAAACCTCTATAGGGCTACACTCACGCGTATGAGAAAAAGTTGAAAATTGAAGGCTTCCAATGATACACTCATAAAGGTGTACACGTAAGAGTGTAAAACAATTTTCCAAGCTCTCTAGTAATATGCAAATTGAAGACCCTGTAGGCCCGGGAAGCAAGTTTTGAACATCTCCAATGATACACATGAGCGTAAGGATGTAAAGTAAGAGGCTGAGCATGAGAATGTAAGGCAAATTTTAAAAGCCTTCGTTCTTATGAAAATGCATGAATGTAAAAGTGTAGAGGCAAAAATGGAGGAGTGAAGGGTTCTTAGGGCTACATGATATAATATTAAAATATCATTCACATATGAACGTAAAGGGAGAAATGAATGCCTTCAGATGCTACGAGAAATGATGAAAGCATAGGAACGTGAAGCCAAATGAATGGAACCTTTGGTTCTACAAGCAGGAATTAATTAATTAATAGTAATTAATTAATTAAAAATATTTCAAGAAGGGTCACAGTCAAATAGGAACTTGCCACATGGTGATAGCAGATTGAGGGAGAAAGTAAAGATTTGAATTTCAGGTGGAAATTGAGATGCTTCAAATGCATGATGAAAGATTTGAAATATTTTGAATTTTTATATAGTTCAGACTATATAATTTTTTTTAATTTTTCATTTTTTAAAGCTCTAGTTCAGTCCAGGTTTGAATTTTTCAAACTCCTACTAGGGGGGCATTTTTTGTCCAAAATATGCACTATAATATATCGTCGAAACTGAGAGAAGCTAAATTTTCCATATTTGGGATCAGATTTTGCACAACAATTAACTGGTTTAGTCTATAAGCAGTTTTACAATTTTAGGGGCATTCTCAGTGGAATGAGTAGAATTTAGCATGAAGCATCAAGATCAGATAAAAGGTAGAAATTAAGTCTTGGTGAAGTCTAGATGTGAAGAAAATTGATTCTAGAGGGCTTTCTTGGCTTTTAGAAGTCATTTTTAAATTGATTTTCATTTTTACCATGAGTAAAGACTAGGCATAAAATTAATTATTCTTTTCATCAAATATCTGAGATATTTTGTGTTGTTGAGAGTCAAATGATGAAGATTTGATATGTAGTTATAGAAAGAAGGTAGAGAGAAGCTTTTTCATCTTCTTGGGAAGGAATTTTGAGGGTACACATGTCAGTTGCAGATTCAATCCAAGAATTTCTTCCTTCCTATATCTTTCTTCCTTATTCTCTTTTGTAAGGTTGTTGGCAATTTTCACTAGTTAATACTAGTAGGGTTCCAGTGTTTCACTATGAAACCATTTTCTTCAACATATTGTCTCTTGTATGAATAGTAGTAGGAAGATAAATATAGATAGTTTAGATCCATTAGGTTTTTTTTCTGTTTTAATTTCATGCATTTGGTTGTATTATTTCAAGGAAATGAATACAAATGAACAAGAATTTCATTAGTTTCATTATGATTCTTGTCTCCTAACTCAGTGAATTTTCAATGTTTTATGGTCTTTGAACAAAGACCCTAGGTCATAATTTTAGTCCCTTAAGGCTGTATGATGTTTCATTGTTGCTTATAACCCAAGGGGTTATGTAAATGCTTCAGAGAATTCAACAGGGTTGCAAGTTTTTTTTTTTGGGGAGGGAGGGGGGGGGGGGGGATATCATGTAAGAATGAGGTTCAAATTGAGCACTAATGTTTATTTACAAGGTAAATAGATAGATCATATATCTGAATATATAAATAAGTATCAGATATCCATATGCATGCATTTGAGTCATGGATTTGCCCAATGGTTAAGGCAACGATCAGCTACAGGGTCAGTTAGTTCTTGCTGCTGTATATTTGAGGTTATGCTGAATTCAACATCATTAATCAAATGTTCTTTCCATTTTATGATGAAGAGCTATAACTTTTTAACCCTCACTCATCTTATGCATTACATAGATTTGCATTTTGCTACAGTAGATCTGTGTTATTACATGAGCTACTAGGAGATACAAGGGTTGTAATCTACTTTGTTAGATCTAGGGATATGTTCTGCACTGGTAACATATTAATTGGATCTAAGGTTCACCCACCTAGGTCTTGTAAAGCCTGAAGTGAAGAAGGGTCAAAGCCTTATAGTTGGCCCAATGTCTAAAATGGCAGGTTGAAAATGGGACTTAGCTGCCCCTAGATATGTCATATTCTCATTGGGATAATTGAAAACCCTTTAGGGTTTTCAAACACCAACACTCTAAAAACTATAGATACTTTAGGATGATAGATATAGTTTGCATAGTCATGATGGAACAAATGACATATATGCATTGGAGAGGTCTAGGCACACCCAAGGTCTTTTTAGAGATCTTTGGTGGAAAGTGTGCTAACTCGCTTCCCCCAGGGATCAATGCATAACCATAACTTGAAACTATCATATATGTACGAAAGCATGAAAAAAAAATCATACCACAAATGACACTTGTAGTCAGTGGGAGCCATTCAGGTGATACCAAAATATGGAAGATCAACGCACACCATAAAAGGCTACTACTAACACACAAAATGAAATCAACCAAAAGAGACCACATGACCAAGTAGTCTTTTAGTCCATAGTTCCTACCAAGAATGTTATGTCCCAAAGATGAAGGTTGTAGTGCCATTTATAGGAAGGATTCATCATATGAAAGTTTGTTTGTCTAATGTTGTTGTCACAAATGTTTGTTGGCAAGGGCTGTGAAAAGAAAAATTTCTCAAATTGTTAAGTCTCAAATGGTGATTTTTTTTAGGTTCTATTGCAATTGTTGGAAAAAGCTCAATGTAATGGGATTAGGAAAAACACTCGATAGAAAATTCCTCACTTACTAGATGTCTTTTGAAAGATGGAAGTGAATGGATGCCTTGCTTACTTCTATACCAAAAATGGGATGAAATGGGGGTAAATGTGGTGAGGTGAGATGAGCCTTATAGATAATGAACTTTACAAACTTTTTTCAGGAACTTTTTTCTCTTTTTAGTAATTTCTTTAGGAACATTTTACAAATTTTTTTGGAGTTTTGTGGAACTATAACAATACTGTATAGGAACTATAGGACTCAAGCATAGAACTGCTTGAGATGTTGGATATTTATAGGCTCAAGGAGTGGATCTCCCTTTGAAGTGGAAATCTGATATGCCCTAAAACCATATTTGGTTGTAATGATAAATTGGCCAAGCTAGTTAGCTTCAAATTTTCCTTTCTTTTCATAGTTCTAGAGGTTCCTCATGTTATGCTATGAAACTAAGTCACCCACCTCAAATTCTTGAGGTCTGACTTTTTCATGAAATTGGAGTTGCAGGTATTTTGATACACATGGAGGTGGTTTAGGGCATTGAGGCATCTTTCATTGAGGAGTTTTAGCTCTTTCAAGTGAGAAACTCAGTATTCTTCTTTGGACATTAGATTCTTAAGAGAGATTCTGAGGGAAGGGAGCTTAATTCTGATAGGTAAAATAGCTTCAAAATCATAAAAAAGGGAAAATGGAGTGGCTCCTATGGGGTATGGATGGAGGTGCGATAGGCCCAAAGAGTGGAAGCAATTTGGAGGTGCCAATCATGGCTAGCTACATCAATGCTTTTCTTTAGGATTTTCAAAATGGTCTTATTGGTAGCTTCAGCTTGGCCATTGCCCTAGGGAAAGTATTTGGTAGAAAAATGCTACGTGATTTTGAATTTCATGCACAATGTGGCAACTTCCTAATTTTTGAAAGGAGTTCCATTATCATTCATGATGTCCTAAGGGATACTAAAATGATAGATAATGTAATTCAAGATGAACTTGAAAACCTATTTTATGGTGGTGTAAGTTAAAGGAATACCCTTGACCCACTTTGTGAAGTACTCAGTGGTGGCAATAATATACTTGTGGCCATTTGCAAAATTTGGATATATTTGACCAACAAGATTGAATCCCCAATGGAAAAGGGTCATGGTGTGATGGTGGGTTGAAGGTCTTGGGCAGGAGCATGTATCAAATCTCCATGTCACTGATAAGGAACACATTGTTTTGCAAAATGATAGGCATCCACTTCCATAGTAGGCCAATAGTAACCCATTCTAAGGAGATTTTTCACTAATGTAAGGCCACTAGAATAGGCACCAAAAATTCCTTGGTGAACCTCTTCTAATGTCATTATGGCTAAATATGAATTGAGACATCAGAGGAGGGTTCCATCAAAGTGTTTTTGGAAGAGTGTATCACCTAGGATAGTATATCAGGTAGTGCGATGGATGAAGTTTTTGCTTTGGTTCATGGAAAGGGCTATGGAGATTGTTTTGTGATGAAGCTAGGCAAAAATGTTGGAGTACCGTGGAGACTTAGGACCAAAAATATCACATACTAACTCTGATTTAGGTTGGTCATAAGCAACAAGAAAAAGATTCTCAACAAGAAACTCACACTTAGGATTATACTTAGGCATGGTGATTATGAAGGAAATGGTGTCCATGGCATCTATTGCTTTGTTATTAGTCCTTGGTATATACTAAAAGACTATCTCATGAATTGTTGTTTAAGATCTTCAACTATCTAATGATATGGTAACAATTTTTCATCCTTTGTTTGATATTCATTTGTGACTTGCCTAATGACCAATTAAGAGTCTCCAAAGACAAGTAGGCTCTTAATATTCCATCTGATAGCTTGACGAAGCCCTGTTACTAATCCTTCATACTCAATTATGTTGTTTCTGCAAGGGAATAAAATTTTGTAAGACTTAGGAATAAGGTCTCCTTGCGGGGTAACAAACAAAATTCCTACCCCTGATCCATTTTGTGTAAAGGAACCATCAAAATATAGTTTCCATTGTGTACTAGGGTAATAGTCATAATTGTGTCATCTGGAAAATCTTCTATAATAGGATGATCTCCTTAAAGAGGAGCTTCGACAAGCTAGTTTGTAATTACTTGTCCCATAATGGCCTTGCAATCTTTGTAGACAATGTTGAATTCACTTACAATAGAGGCCCATTTTGCAGCTTGACCGGTGAGGGATTCTTTTGATAGAAAATAACTAAGGGAATTTATCTTGGCAATGAGATATGTAGTGTGATTAAGCATATAATGGCATAGTTTTTGCATGCAAAAGACTACTGTCAAACAAGCTTTCTCAATAGTAGTACAATTCAACTCATAGTTAACTAATGTTTGATTGAGATAGTATAAGGTTTTATCATTACCTTTGTCATCTAGTTGTGCCAAAAGAGCACATAAGGCAACTAAAGTGGTAGAAATGTATAGAATCAATGGTTGTCCTATAATTGGAGGGACTAGAACTAGTGGATTAGGCAAGTATACTTTAACTTTCTCAAATGCTTTCTGACATAGGAAATCCCATTGAAACTTAGTGTCTTTTCAAAGAAAATGTTGGATTGGATGAACCTTATCTACTAATTGGGACACATACCGTCTGATGGACTGTGACCTCCCTTGAAAACTATGGAGTTGTTTCAATGTAGTAGGTGGAGGCATTTTTGTGATGGCTTTCACTTTGGTAGGATCTACCTCAATGCCTCTTCTTGACACTATGTAACCTAACAACTTTCCTAATTAGACCCCAAAAACACACTTCTTCATATTAAGGCATAGTTTGTATTTATCCAACCTTTCAAAAATGGTGGTAAGCACAAAAATGTGGGAATCACATATCTTAGATTTTCCTATAATGTCATCAACATAGTCCTTTATTATGACATGTAGAAGATCATGGAAGATTGTAGTAATTGTGCATTGATGGGTAGCACCAACATTTTTCAAGCTAAAAGGCATGAATTGGTAACAAAAGGTTCCCCATGGGGTAGTAAATGTCATTTTATGTATCTTGTAATCAAAGAAACCGTCCATTAAAGACAAAATTTCATGTCCAACAACCAAATCCACTATGATGTCTATGTTAGCAAGTGGAAATCATCCTTAGGACATGCGAGATTCAAATCTCAAAAATCTAAATAGATGTGAATACCCACATATGCTTTTCCTATAGGAACAATGTTGGAAACCCACTTAGGATAATCAATAGGTCAAATGAATTTTGCCTCTAGCATTTTCCATAGTTCTACTTTGACCAAAAGTGCTACCTTAGGATGCATCTTGTACAACTTTTGTTTCACAGGTTTAATCTTTGGATCTACTACAAAGTGATACACAACCAAATCTATTTCTAAACTAGGCATGTCTTTGTATGTCCATGAATAATTGATTTTACCTTTTTGTAGGAACTCTTTGTTATTTGAGACTTAGGGTAGAAGCAATGTAGGTGATTTGTGGATTATCTAACATGCCCAAGTTAATTAGAATTGTATATTCATTCAATATAGATGACTTTTCTAGTGGTAAAGATCTAAATGGAAAGTCAATCTCTCCCTCGTTTGGCACCTGGAGGAGGTTTTCACTAGAAGATGCATCGTTTATTTTGTCTTTTTCTTTAACCAAAAGTGCTCCAAAAGAGTTTTCACTAGAGGATGTTTCTTCTATTTTTTAATTTTGATTTTCCTTTTTAATTTGTGACTAAGAGAGTTTACTTGGCTACCAAAGTAGGCTTCCTCATTGTATTGGATCTCATGTTTGTAATCTTGAATATTCTTAAGGCCAAAGAATGCCATCATTGCTTCATCAAAGTTATAGATATCAAGAGCTGGTGGTTGTCCTAAAGGTACCACTCTATCATGTCAAGGTAGGTGAGGGGAAAGTTGGTTGATGAAAGGTTGGCTATGGTAATGGCATGAAAATAATTATCTAGGTTGAATTTGATATATTGGAAGGGGGTTTCAAAGAATTCCTCCTCCTTAGTCTCAGAATTGGGTTCAGTTGTACAATAGTTGTTGGCAAAGGACACCTTGGGTTTAATGGAGCCCAAATCACATCCTTTAGGATAGGTATTAGCCTAAAGGGGTTGTCTAATTCCATCTTCATTAGGTCCAAGGCCAATGCTATGATATCCCATGTTTTTAATGATGGGAGGAGCCTTAACATACTTAACTTAGGGAATTCCACAGGATCATCTTTTCTATCAAAATATAACCAATCTAAGATATTAGACTCCATGTGTTCATCACTAAGTGAACCCCAATGTTAAAATGTTGTCTTATTAATGTGCATAGTATCCTTACTTCTAGAAGGTGGTATTTGGGAAGTTTTTCCAAAGGATCGGGGGGAGAGTGATAATTTTCCAACACACAAGGCATTTTTAAACTAATACTTTCCCATTGCTTGATCAAAAAAAGTAACATTCTTCACTACAGAATTGACCTTAATATCTTCAACCTTCTCTTTTCCTTGATGGGAACTGGAATCAATATTGGATAACTCTAGTATTGTTGTGTAAGGTGATTCTATTATGGTGAGAGATCTAGGTATAACCTTAGCAAACTCACTAACTGGACAAAAAAAATTTGGGGCACCTTCCAATCTCTTACAAAAAGAAAAAGGTAAAGGATCATGTGGAATGATGACCTCTCTTCCTTGGTGTGGAAATTTCAAGCATTGATGATATGTATATGGTACCACTTTGAGTGTATGTATCTAGGGTCGACCGAGAAAGATTTTATATGGAAAGTCCAATTCTAGGACATGGCATTCAATATTTATTATAGTCGGTCCAACCTTTAGTAGTAGCATGATAACTCCTTTTGATTTTCTTTCTCTTTCATCATATGCTTTAATTGTTATCCTTTTATTGATATCTAGGAAGTCTTTTGGAAGTCCCAAGAAATGGATCATCTTCAATGTAAAAAGGTTCAAACTAGATCCATTATCTATAAGGACTCATTTTATTTTATGTTACTATATAAGGACTTCAATGTGGAGTGACAAATTGGGGTGTTGATCAAGACCTTCGAAATCTTTGTCTGTGAAGACAAGGCGATGTTGTGTGGAAAGATTTTCAATCATGACTATGAATTGGGACACATTAATGTTTTCAGGAACACGAGACTCTAAAAGAGAAGTCTACAAAATTTCCTGTGGATAGGTGAGGTGGTGAGAAGCTCTAGAATGAATATCTATGTAGGATTCTTCCCTAACTAAGATAATACATCATAGCAAGAAGTAGGTCTTTGTGAAGTGTATGGCATAGTAGGTGCATGTGGAATTGATGGATTAGTGGGATTGGGAGTGGCATCTTGCAAAGTAATTCTTCACCTCCAAGTGGTTGCATCACAATCAGCTGCTTGTAGGACAAGGGTATTTACATGAGTGTCCACTTCTTCAATATGGCCACAGATGGAGTCAAAACCAAATATAACATTTGTTTCTATTTTACCATACAAGGAGTCAAATTCTGATGTGTGGTTAGTAGAATAGTCATAGAGTAGCACATTAGACATGGAAGATCTATTGAAATTGTTTGTATTATTATTTCCATTTTTTTTATTTTCATTGTTGTAGTCGAGAAATGGTTTTTTAAATATCTTCAATTTAGTATTTTTAGAGGGTGGTCCTCCTTCTACCTCAATTTCTCCATCATCAAAAAGATTTTGAATCAAGAATTTAAGTTTGATACACTTGTTTGTGTCATGTCCTTTGATGTGGTGGTATTTGCAATATTCATTTTCCCTGTACCATTTTGATTTGGTTGGTTTTCATCAAAGGGTCATGTATTGGGAAAGATCATTAAATGGTGATTCACTAAATTCTAAAATATGGCATCCAAGGGTTCACGAAAGCTAGTAAATTTTATATTTCGATCATAATCATTATTGTAGTTGTTATTGTTGTTATTGTGGGGAAAGAATTGCATTTGATTGTGAGGTTGTTGGTTGTTCTAATTATTGTTTTGATTGTTACAATTTGAATTATTGTTGTTGTGGCTATGGTAGTTGTTTTCATTGTTGTTGTTTGTGTTTCCACCTTGAAGGGTTTGTATACTTTTGACATCAGTGACACCATTGTGGGTAACACCTTTTTTTGGACCAAAATTTGGGTTTGCTATTGTTGTTCTTGTCATTATTTGAGGATGAAGAGCTATAATGTTTAATGAAACCCTTGTCTAAGAGTCCATTTTCAATATTCTTTCCTTTCTTGTCTAATGTGGCAAATTCTTTAGGACTAGCCATCTTTATTTGGAAATACATCTCTAGGATCAAATTCTTGATAAATATGTCTGCTAGGTGGGAATCTTCAATTTTGTATGGCATGCAATTAGCAAGATGCCTCCACCATTGTAGAAAGTTGGCAAATATTTCATCATTTTATTATTTCATGTTGCACAAGTCACTCAATGAGGCATGATGTATGATGTCGTAAGAATATTGTGCTATGAATTTCTCAACAAAATCATTGAAAGATGTGACAGAACCTTTGGGCAAGTTCATTAGCCACTCAAGTGTAGGCCTCCCAAGACTCCATGTGAAGAGCCTCCTAAGATAATCCTCACTATAGGCCACTTCTTGACATAAGATAGAAAAATCCTTGAGATGTGTGATGGTACATATTTTTCTTGTGTATTTGTCAAATGTAGGAATCTCAAAGTTTGGTGGAAATGGTATCATGTTAATGGATATGTCAAATGGAAAGGGACACATTTTCTTAAAAGAGAAATCCTTCACCCCTTTTTTGCTCATGTTATGGACCAAAATTTGAAGTTCATGCAACTGTTGGGTTAGATTTTGGTTTGGTTGCATTTGTGATTTTTGGGAATTGATCAACCCACCTCCAAAATTGTATGGATTCCTAAACATATTATGAGGTGGTCAAGGTGCTAGTACACCACTTTGGCCAATGTATTGATATACAGTTGTTGGAATTGGCACATACATTTTCATCATACTTGTTGGAATTTGTAAATAAGAGGAATATATCATTTGTTTTGGGATTGCCATCTATTTTATAGGTACTTTCCCAATGTTTAAGCATCCTATAGTTGGACCTGTCAAGGTTGACTGCAAAATACTAGCATGTGTAGTAGTGTTAGGCATAGCACTAATGATTTGTTGAATATGTTCTGCACTTGATGTAGCTATGGAACTAGTTCTCACCATAGGTTTTTTTTCCTTGCCAGAAGTTTGGGCAATGTTTGAAGTTGGAAACATAGGAGCACCACCCTTGGTAATTTTTTTAAACAAAGTGCTCTCATCAAAACTCATAGAGACATTAACACCATCTTTAACTAGGTTTAGGAAGATCTTCGTCTTGTTTTCCTAATAGATTTTTTCAACATTTCCAAGTTGTGTGGATCTAAAAGAAATGTTTCTACATCAGTTGTTGGCCTTTTTAATTTATAAGGTTTAGCTACTCTCTCATGTTTTCTCTTTCTTCCACAATCTTCTACCCAATGGTTTGGTCACAATTGTATGGTACAAACATGATCTAGCAGACTCACATTTAACCCTATGTCTCATTTATTAGAATATCTAAGACAACAAGATATGGAGAATCCTTTTCCTCCATGATCAAGCTCATTAGGGAACACATTTCCCCCTAGTACAAATTTTGGTATGCCTAGCTCAAAATCCACACAAAAACTAGAGAACCCTTTTTGAAACATACCACTCTAGGGAGTAACTCACATGATGATGAAGAAGTCAACCAAGATGAAGATCCCATTGACAATAATAATATCCCTAGTTTAGTAGAGATTACTTTAGTGGAAAATATTCACCTTTTGGAAATCTTGTCTAATCGGTCAATCATCATTTGGTGAATAGTGCATGCAACTTAGGTCAACCACATTGCTAGATATTTATTAGATTTGGGTCCAATGCCCAAGGTAGTTTTCCATTAGTTATCACATGATTGGTTAAAAATATTGGTCCAATCGCCAATGTAATATACATTTTGGATACATTTATTTTAAACATATTGCCAACCTTTGCATGTTGTTTCTTATTGGCCCACATTCTTTTGCCATTACTACAACTAAATAATTTTTGCTTGGGTTGGGTGTCGCCAACCATTTTCTTGACATGTGTTGACCATTAGCCCCATTTAGCCAATTGTTTCCTACCATGGGCTTTCATAGAAGGTGCATTTCACCTACATTTGCATTCCCACTTGTTAATCCCTCCTAATTCACCAACCTAGATTGGACTATAAGATATTATTATTCTACACAATTCACTATTTTCTAGTCTAAAGACTGGCATTTCTTATGGCTACCAAACTTTTAGAGTGCTGAGTGCATTGGCCATTGACTTGTGGACCTTGATTTTTGTAAAAGGCAAGTGATTTTTAATTTATTTTTTATGTCAACAGTGGTACTAGTTATTTTTTTAGTTTTACTATCTAGTGTCCATTGGTGACTGGACATCTCACATGCTAAGATAGCCTATAGGTTTGTGAATTATATTGGGTAGTACCGTAGTAGTAGTACCCATTTTTTGAGAATGAATCATATAATTATTATTATATGTAGTCTAAGTAGTTGAGTCTTTTGTTCAATAATTAAGTTGATATATTTTTTGCAGCCTTTATCAGTTTTTCATGTCAAACAAGAGGGGTAATAGGGGTTCCAGTAGGATCCTTGAAAGCCAAGAGAGGCCACCATTACCAAAATGTAGATCCATAGTGACATATTTTGGTGGTGAAAATGTTGGCAACCTACAAGATTCACAAGTTAGATTTCCAATGCTTATTGAAAGGGGAGATTCAACACAAGTTGGACCCTCAGACCATATTGAAGTTCAAGTTGGTGAACCTAATATCTCAGTCAAGGACAAACTTGAACATGATTTGGAGGAACTTCCCTTGAGTAGGGAGTCACAAACTAAGATTATAGAGTTGGAGTTGGTCCTAGACTAGTCAGGTGAGAAAACCAAAACTGATTCCATAAATTGTGTTCATGCACAAAAGGGGAAAAGAAATTGGAATTGACAAAAGATCAATCTTGCTAGGATCTATCCAAAAAGAATTTTCAGTTAGAATGGGTGCAGAAGTACTAGTTCATTGAACTAGTGCCCAATCCAATTGATGGTGAGCCTCTTGTAGAATGTAGATGTAAGATTTGCATAGAGATAACAAAGAAGGAGAGGAGGTTGCAGCTTAAAATTGATACCATAGAAAAGCATGTTGGTAAAGTTTACAAGATCTATGCTAACTCGGAAAACCAAGGACAACTATCTGCATATTAGGAATGCCAAAATATACAAGTTACACTAGCAATTATGGGAGAAGCATTCTACAGTAAAAAGTTCTATTGAAGATTTCATTGGGAAAGCAACAAAAGTGCAAAATATGAGAAAATTAGTTCAATTAAGTGTGGTCTTTTATATATTGAGTATAGGACATCCTATGATGGACTATCCTTCAATTCCTACCTTATTGCACTTTTTGAAAACTCTAAACTATCTAAATAGTCACTGGTCAGTAAATAGTGAGTGGAAATGTGCTAGATGTCTTGCATAGGTTGAAAAAGAAGATATGAAGGAAAAAATGAAAGACTCAAATTTCACTGCATTGTCTCTAGATGAAGTTACAACAATTTATAATACTTACTGGGTGTGCATGCATGTTTATACTATAAACAATCTTTGTCATCAACCATTTCTACTATCTGTTGCTAAATTGAATCGTAGTGTGACAACTAAAAATTTATATGAATTATTAAAGACTACTCTAATTGAATCTGGAGGTTTGGATAGCATGGAGATTGCCAAAAAGTTGGTGTGTGTTGGAGTGGATGGAGCTTTGGTTATGAAAGGTCAAAAAGGCCTTTTTTGCAAAAAGATCAAGAATGATTTGGCACCCTACACTATTCCCATTCATTGCATGGCCTATTGAATGAATCTAGCTTTTGGAATTGTCAGCAATTTTGGTTGTGTAAGTAAAGTGGAATCTCTAATCAAAGAGATTTACCAATACTTCTGTTGAAGTCCAAAATGTGTCCAATAATTTCAACACTTTGCTGAAGGACTTACTGATGGGAGAAAGCTTCTTAAAGATAATGATACCAGATGGATCTCTTTGGATGGACTAGTGCATCGAGCAATGTTTGAATACCCATCATTGCTTGGACTAATCCACTCTATGTGAGATAGATTCCCTCATCTATATTCAAGCCTAACTAATGATAAGGTACTCTTAACTTTAGCAGCTATTCTCCTCATGCTACAAGACATGAGAAATATTATGAAAAAGGTTCAATAAAGAGCTATATACATTGTAAAATATAATAAGCTACATAAAATGACATGTAGTAGCCTAGATACTCTATATCGATTAATACCATTAGATGAAACAAAGTTTGCAAAGTGGTTAGAAATCTCAGATTTGAACAATCTTGGGAACATTTTACATATTGGTGCAAATGATGAGGTATATACCAGGGTACATAGAGTTGACATACCAATGTAGTACTATGCCTACATCAACCCCGACTCCATCCCCAAAAAAGTAGGAAGTGAAGTTGAATCAACACCAGAGAAGGTACTTTCACGTGTTACAAGTGAAGACTTCAAGATGATTGAAGACTCTGTGCTTGACTTTGTCAAGCAAGTTTGCTACAATCTTTCATCAGAAATTAGGTTCAGATTACCTCCAAAGGAACTGCTCAAAGCAATGTCAATTTTTTTTCCACAATATTGGTATCTAAACTGTCTGAATAAGTTTTGAAGAAGGATGACGGCTTTGATTCAACATTTTTGTAAACCTAAAGTAATCAATGGAGTCACTATAAATAGAATTTTAGATGAATCTCGACTAAGAGATCAATCATATTCTTTTGCAAACATAATGAGGGAACAATATGCTCTTATGGAGAACCCGAATTAAGAGGGAGTAATAAAAAATCTTTGAAAAAACCTTGGTGAGAGAAATCAGTTGAGAGAGGCAATACCAAAATATTTCAAGCTTACTGATTTATGTTTGACAATGATATTAGGTTTAGTGGAGGATGAGAGAGTTTTCAGTAATTTGGGCTTCTTGAAGTCAAAGGTTAGAAACAAATTAAACAAAAATTTGGATAATTTTCTAAGGCTCTATAATTCTTAGTATGAGGTAGAAAATTTTCCTTATGATAGGGTTGTCAACATTTGGAGAAACCAATGTCAAAGAAGAGGGATTGCCAACATTTCAAACCCAAGTGCTAGTGGCAGTTGTTCATATCCTTATATTGGAAGCAATGAAGATGATGTTGACTTTGGCATGCATAGTGAGTCTAACACTAATAGTGAATATGAAGAAAACACAATGAACAATGCAATGTTGTATACAATAAATAAGGAGGATTCTGGTGATAGTGATGCTAAGCTGGTCTACGTGGAATGACAACTATAGCAGCTTCTCAACTTCAAGTTCTAACTTCTACATAAGTCAAGTAGTAGGATAGTTCTACCTACTGATTAATTATGTAATCTTCATTCACTGTCCCTTTATAGATGCTTAATTTTATTTTTTTTGAACATGTTGATATTACAAACTTACATGTTGAGATTTTCATTGATTGTATTTTTTTTAACGTGTTGAGATTTTCATTAATTCTATTTCTTTAAGAAATTGTAACATCATGCATTTAATAGAATAAACTCTATTTAAGAAAAGTTATATTATAATTTATAATTATAAATCAGTCTATAACATAATACATTTAACAATTGTTAGTTACAAACAATTACAACCCTTTGCAAATGACTCAATGCCAAAATGAAATGACCCTAAATTCCCTTTTGCAGATACAAGGGAGCAACAATACTTCTAGGTCAATTTGTAATTGTATATATAATTAGATTATTACTACATAATACATTGTGTATACAATCACATTGCAAATTTGCCACATTGCCAATTGTACAATATTTTCAAGTATTAGGGAATTTTTTTCCATTTGCTTTGTGTAGTAATAGTATGCCAGTGCTTGGCTGCCCAACTATCCTGATATGCTGAATCTTGATTTCTGTAACAATTAACATTAAATAAAGTTGAAATTAAAGAGCAACAAGTAAAAAAATGATTATATTACTATCACTTACTAAGTTGTTACTTCTTAGTGCTATCAACCATGAGTACAACTGACAACAACAATAATAGTTTCAGTTTGAGAAGATGACCCAACTTCAATGAATTTATTTAGGGCACTCCATTCTGCATCATTTGGAAGCTCCATTTGTTTGAGGTTGTAGTTAAATAGTTGTAAA
Organism: Cupressus sempervirens; assembly: GCA_028749045.1. Classification (NCBI taxonomy): domain Eukaryota; kingdom Viridiplantae; phylum Streptophyta; class Pinopsida; order Cupressales; family Cupressaceae; genus Cupressus; species Cupressus sempervirens. The sequence goes on along the minus strand of CM053790.1, from coordinate 171,427,560 downwards.
CTTGTCAACAATAAATACTTATGAGACATAGTTTTACATGAATCGAAAAATTTATCTATAACTTCACTCATTGTTGATAGTGGTTTGATGCAACTTGCAATTATTTTTGGAGTGCTTTCCTTAGGCAAGCTGGTTAAATTAGAATTCATGCTATCCTACAACTTTTTCATGTAATTTTCTTTTCCAATGAATCTGTTGTTTGAGTTAGCTAGATTTTGTAATCCAACAATCAGCAAGTTTGGTATGATGTTATTCATCTTCATCAAGTCGTTGGAAGTAGATTTGAGATCTTTAGCTATTTCCATTACTTCTTGACAACTGTGACAGACTTCAATGGTCATTATAGAGGCATCCAAGCAGTTGTTTATTCCATGGTTTGCCAAATCCCTATCATTGGATCTCTTTAGTTTATTCAAGATTCAATCAGAAATATTTTTTAAGGAATTGGTGAAGATTTTTCTTTTACCCGCAATATTATTTTTTACATTTTCAAAGACAAGTCTAAGATTTCTTTTTAAATCAAGCCATTCAAACAAACTATCACTTTTCTTCATTATTTTGTCCCAATTTTCTTTTTTGATAAGCTTAACCGTATTTATTATAGTATCCTTCACATGGTGGTCTTCAAAAGAGGTCATTCTATTTTCTACCATTACATTATCCATCTTTTTCTTCATTTCAAACATCTCTTTTTCACTCCTTTTTTGTATTTCCTCTAGTTGCCCTTGCCAATTAGTTCCTCTCTTCCTCTCATCCTCCAATTTCTTCTTCAAATATTGGATTGTATTTGCAATAGTTACCTCTTTTTTCTTCTCATCCTTAAGTTCCCTTTTCAAATCATGGATTGTCTTTGCAGTGGACTCCTCCTTTTTCTTCGCACTATCCAATTCCTTCTTCAAATCATGGAGTCTTTGAGTAGACTCCTCTTTCTTTGCATTCTCCAATTCTTTTCTCAAATGAAGAATTTTTTTTGCAGCTAAATCTTCTTTTTTCTTTGCATTTTCCAATTCCCTCCTCATATGGTGGATTGTCTTAGTGCTTGTAGTAGCACTAGACTCCATTTTCTTCACATTCTCTAATTCTTTCTTCAAATCATTGATATTTTTTGCAGTTGAATTCTCTTTTTGTTTCATAATCTCGAATTGCTTATTCAAATTGTGGATTGTGTTTGCACTAGACTCCTCTTTTTTCTTCTCATTTCCAATTCCTTTTGCAAATTAAAAATCACCCTTGCCTTAGACTCCAAATTTTTCTTTTCATTCTCCAATTCAATCTTTAAATTATTATTTTCCTTGATAATAGAGTCCAAGTTAGTTTTCAATTTATTGTTGACCTGTGCACTACTATCTAAAGATTTAAAAAATTGTGTAGTAGAGGCTTGTTCATGTTGAAGTCTTTTTTGGTACTCATCCAATTCTTTAGTCAATTTTTGCACTTGTTCATTCATATTTTCTTGCTAGACAATTGCCTCTGTAGGAGAAGATTTCTTTATCTTGTTTTGCAATTCTTTGAACCTATTGTCCATTGCTTTCTCCTTCACCTTCACATTATCAAGGCCTACCTATAACTTTTCTATTTGCTTTGTAAGCCTTTTGTTTTCCCTCTCCACTTTCAAAAGTGTAGAGTAGACCATTTTGTTGCTTTCTTTTGATATATTGATTTTGTCAATATTTTTCACTTTTGAAAAATTCATTTGAAGACTAGTAACTTTTATATAATTACAATTTATTACATTTTATGGTGGATTATTATCTCTACCCAGGGGCATAATAGCCATGAAGTTCATCATTTCATTGTTTGGATCATATGTTGGAAATATTCTATTAGTAGATCCCTAACATTCAACAACTACATCACTTTTCAAAATCTTCATAATTTGCCTATTTCTTTTGCTTGTCTGTTCAAACTTTGATGCAAACTTGTTCAAACTAAAATCTAAGTTTTCTGACACAATTAAGTGTTTGAAAGGTGAATTATCAGTTGTATCATTGTATGCTCCTCCAACTCTAGTTAAACTTACTTCATCTACAATTGTATTTTGAGAATTGCCAATAGACTGAAGATGGCCCATTGCAAATCTTGGTGTTTTAGGACTGTTTTCTCAGTTTTGTACAGAAGCTACTAGTGCATACATTGGTGAAGTAACTATTGAAATTGTTGGTGGTGTAATTGTCATAACTTTTTTCATTTTTACACAAGGTTCATCCATGATAGTGCTAGTGCCAGTGCCAGTGGGATCAACTACAACTGGATTTGAAAATTTAACAAATAATGTGTTCAGATGACATTCAAAAGCAAAAGTATAATATTTTTTTCCTTTCTAGATGAATCATCTTCAATCTCAGAGAGTCCAATGATTGGATTACATCCTCTTTTGGGTGGGTCTAGTATTGGAACTAGATTCCAAATCCCTTCACCACTTGCACCAATGGGCCCTATGCCTACATAACCCATTTTTTGTATCATAGTTGCCCCTTTACTATATGCTTGTTAAAAATAATCACTTATTTGAAGTTTAACAATATTTCTACCCCTGGTTGATCCAAAATCCTAAATGCCTTAAATGTCGACATCAGACTTGAGGTCCTTCTATCTTTCATTATCACTGTCACTACCAAAATTATATAGTACAGTTAGATGCTCTTTATTTCAATAATTGTTGAAAAGTTCATCCTCCTCAATTTCATCAAAACCAACTGAAATCATTGGTTCACCCAAATTTTTCCTCATTTTCCAAAAATTAGTCATCTTGGTTTGACACCACAATTTAGCTGTGTATGCCTCTTTAATTTCTTTCAGCATAGACCTCTTAGAAGGTTCAGATGCTTTCTTGTAGAAATTTAAGTATGTTAGAGGCTCTGATTTGTGTAATGTTTTAATTTGGGATGACAATTCTTGCATTGAAATATTATTCTCTATTGCATGTTTCTCCATCTCTTTCTTAACCTCATCCCACAAATCCTTATTTTTTAACTTTTCTATCAATGACATCTCCTGATGTTGATATTTTCTTGCAGAGTTTCCATTGGAAATAAGTCTCATTTTTATTATGTTCAGTGGATCATAATTCCAATGATTGACAAAATCAAAGCCAAAAAAATTTACCAATTCATTTGCCACTTTGAAAGCCTTTCTCTCAAATGTGAGGTCTCCAATTGCAAAAGGCAAGGAAATATCATTTTTGTTATAATTAATAATCTTTCCTTGGTTGTATTTATTTATTTATTGGGATAAATCAAGGTATCCCTTATGTATTATTTATTTGTCCTCTAGTCCACATGTAAAGGACATATCATTCTTGTCCTATTGTCCACTTGTGAGGACAACTCTTTTTTGTATTTCCTTTAATAAGGAAAATAGATATTCCTTCTTAAGAGGAAATTGACACTTTGCACACACCTTTTATGAATATGGCATTCATAGAAATGGGACTTACACATGCAAAGACATGCAACTCCTTTCTCATCTCTTTAAAAGAGGTGCTTCTCTCTCTCATTTTCATCTAGACTCCATTATTCACATCAAGTTTTTGATGCTATTGTAAATGAGCTATTTTGCTGCATTTCTTCTCTCTCTCTCTTTCTCATTCTTAGGCTTTTCCTTTATTCATAATACTCACAAAGGGTTTTCTTTGCTTTCCCCTTATCAAATCCTTGTCTCTTGTGTTGCTTATCTTTGGTATTGCTCCATTGACCTTGTATGATTTGTATGGTAAAATTCTTCTTGCTCTCTTGGATTAAATCTATTATTTCATGCTATTATATTTTATCATTTCAATCACTTTTTCTAACATGGTATCAGAGCTTTCTAATCTTTGTTTTGAGCTTTTGTGAAGGTTACCATATTGGAGAACTTTGTTGAGAGGAGAAGTGAAGAAAAAAAATTCATTCCTATTTTTTTTGTAAGTTTTTTATTCAATCTTCAAGTTTTTTTTCTAACCCTCTTTGGAAGGTTTACCACCAAAGAGTTCTTCATTTTTTTATTTTTTCTAACCTCCTTTGGAAGGCTTGCCACCAAAGGATTCTTTATTTTTAATTTTTTTATTGTATCTAACCCTATTTCTGTTGCAAGTTTTTTAAGTTTTTTGAAATTCAAGTTTTTTTCTATTTTTTGTTTTAGAAAGGAAAGTACAGCAGTTCGTATTTTTCTTATATCTCATAATTTATGATCTTGGTTTGGTTGAAATTTTAATAGCATTTAGGAGACATAAAAATGAAAAACTCTTTAAATTTCATTTGTATCAAAATAGTATTGCAAGATTTATTATACTGTATGTGCAGTATTATTTATTTTTCAAGTTTTAAGACAATAGTTCGTATTTTTATGATATCTCTCAATCCGTGATCTGGGTTTGGTTGAAATTTGAACAGCATTTAAAAAACATAAAAATGAAAAAAAAAATTTAAATTTTATTGAAAATAGAGTTAAATTAAAAATTTATCACTCTCTGTGTGTAACACATTTTTCCAATTTTTCAAATTTTTATTTTTTCTGTTTCTTCAATCTGACCAGTGGTTTTGCAAGGAACATTTTAGTTTTTAATTTTGACTCTCTAAATTTCTTAATAATTATTTAACATTCTTGTGGCTAATAAGTCTCACTTTTTTATTTCAAATCTATTATTTAAATTTTAAACGTAATTTTTAAATCATGTCGACTTTAATTGCAGAAATCAATTTAAATAACTCAAACTATCATGCTTGAAAAACTCATCTTTCATTTATATTTTGTTTTAAGCATATTTTAGATGTTGCTACTAACCCTTCTATAGTTCTTGGTGCCTCAGCTACACAAGATGAACAAAATGCATGGAATACTAAAAATGAAGAAGCCCTTGGCCTCATTGGTATATCTCTTAGCCCATATTTATATGTTCTAATTTCTCATTGCACTAATGCCCATGAAGCTTGGGATATTTTAAACCAAATGTATGACAGGCCATCTGAATCACGCAAGATTCAATTGAAAAACAATTTGGAAGACTTAAGGTATATTGATTTCAAATTCATGGATGAATTTTTACTTAAATTTGATTATATTAAAAGTCAACTAATTGGATTAGGCGTTACTTTCACTGATATTAGATTAATTACCATTATTTTAAAGAAATGTCTTCCTAGACAATTTCAACAATTTATTAGTAATGTTCATTCTCAACTTGCTATTCCCACTTTGTCTACTCAATTAACTTATAGTATTTTTCAAAATTTGTTGCGTCAAAAGGAAGCTAAGTTATTACAATTTGGTACTCTTAGATCTAATGAACATGAATTTGTGTCTAAAAATCAAAATCAAAATCTTAGAGCATCTTATCATGCTCCAAATAATAATCAAAATCAAAATTTTAATATTCACAATTTCAATAATAATCATAACAATCATAACTTTAATAATCGTCACAATAATAAAAACCTATTTAATTCTAGACCTTCTTTTAACAACAATTATAATCAAAATACAAATTGTAATAATAATCATTCTAATCAATATAATAGTCCTAATAAGAAACCTCATTGTACTTATTGTAGAAAAGATGGTCATCTGACTAACAATTGTTTTAAAAAGCAAAATGATAAGCAACCTATCAATAACAATAATAAAAAATCTCATGGTAATCAATCTCGTCATGCTTTTACTATTAGTTACAATGCCTCTAAATGATTAGAATGAATAGTTGATAGTGGTGCTTCTCAACATGTTCCATCTCATAAAGAAGTTTTTGATTCTTTGCAACCCGATCCTTCGAATACTCCAATTCAATTAGCTGATAATCATAGTTGCAAAGTTGAAGGATTTGGTGATGTTGATGTTCCAAATGGAAAGTTACATGATGTTCTTTATGTTCCTAACTTGAAAACTAATCTTCTTTCAGTTGCTAAATTATGTCAAGATTATAAAATTGAATTTCATAAGGACATGTGTTCTATTATTGATCCTAGCACTAATTCTATTGTTGCTAATGCTAAGTTGGGTCATGATAACTTATTCAAGTTTTATGAGTTTACCTCTTCAAGGTACTCTTTGCAAGCAAATATTGATTTTAATGTGTGGCATGAAAGACTTGGTCATTTGAATTCTGATTATATATCATTGATGCTAAAATCTCATATGGTTGAAGGATTACCTCATATTGTTCCATCTAAGATTACATGCATTGGGTGCATGAGTGGCAAAATGCATCGGGAGCCCTTTTCTCATGGTTCATCATGGAGGGCATCTCATAAGTTACAATTGATTCATAGTGATCTTTTAGGACCTATGGAAAATATCTCCATTCAAGGATCAAGGTATGCTCTTACTCTCATTGATGATTTTACTAGAAGAATTTGGATATATTTCTTACATAATAAAGATCAAGTACTTGATACATTTTCTAAATTTCATATGTTAGTAGAAAGGCAATCTGATTCTAAGATAAAGATTCTTCGAATTGATAATGGTACTGAATATGTTAATAATGCCTTTCATTCTTACTTAAGATCATTTGGTATTAAACATCAGCTTACCATTCCTTATACACCACAACAAAATGGTGTAGCGGAAAGGAAGAATAGAACTATTGTGAAAATGGCTAGATGCATGTTACATGCAAAAAATATGAATTATAAGTTTTGGGTTGAATCTATGTCTTGTGCCACTTATATTCTTAATAGAACTCCTATTAAGGCTTTGAGGGATATAACTCCTGAAGAAGCTTGGTCAAATAGAAAGCCCAATTTACAACACTTAAAGATATTTGGATATGTTTCTTATGTTCATACACCCAAACAAAAAAGGCATAAATTAGATGCTAAATCTTCTCCATTTATATTTTTTGGGTATGATGAAAATACTAAAGCTTATAGAGTCTATAATCCTCTTACTAAAAAAGTTCAAATTGCAAGAGATATTTGTATTGCAGAAAATGAAGTACATGATTGTTCCAAGGTTCAAGATGATGAATTTAGTGGAAGTAATATTGTAGTAGTGGAGGACCAACCTCCTTCTCTAAACCCTACACCTTCTCTAAACCCTACTCCTCAAGTATCTTCTTTTATTCCTCCTATTTCTTCTAATTCTAGTAATGATGTTGATACTAATGATGCATTTATAGATCATGACTCTTCTTCTAGTGATGAATCTATTACTAATAAGAGAAGACCTAAATGGGTTCAAGGTTTACTTAATGAAAGAGATGATTATCTTACTAGATTTGGTGGACTTAAACCTAGGAGAATTAATTATTGTAATTATAGTTTGATGACTTCTCTCATGAACTCTAATGATCCTCAAACCTTTGAACAAGCTAAGATTCAACCTCATTGGCAAAAAGCTATGCAAGAGGAATATGATACTTTAATCTCTAAAACTTGGGATTTAGTCTCTTTGCCTCATGGTAAGAATTTAGTTTCATGCAAGTGGTTATATAAAACCAAACTCAATGCAAATAATGAAATTAGTAAGTTTAAAGCTAGACTAGTAGCTAGGGGATTTTTCCAAATTGAAGGTTTAGATTACAATGAAACTTTTGCACCAGTTGCTAAAATGCCTACTATAAAAATTGTGCTTTCTTTAGCTTCAAAAATGAATTGGCCTATTCATCAAATGGATGTTAAAAGTGCCTTTTTAAATGGTGATTTACATGAAGAAATTTATATGGATCAACCACCAAGTTTTATTAAAGAAGGTAATGAGCATTTAGTATGTAAACTAAAGAAATCTATTTATGGTTTAAAGCAATCTCCAAGAGAGTGGTATTCCAAAATTAATGCTTTTTTTATTTCTCAAGGTTTTGATAGAAGTAAAAATGATCCTAACTTATAAATTAAACATATTCAAGATGATATTATCATTATTATTCTATATGTTGATGATTTGATTCTTACTTCAAGTTCTAACACCTTGATTTCTGATATTAAGTTTCAACTCAATAAAAAATTTCAAATGACTGATTTAGAAATTTTACATTACTTTTTAGGAATGCAAATATGGCAAACACCTAAGGGCATTTTTCTTTCTCAAAGAAAGTATGCTCAAGATCTTTTGGATAGGTTTCAAATGAATGATTCTAACCATGTTTCTATTCCATGTGAATTAGGAACTAAGTTAATGGTTGATACAAACACTCCTTTTGTTGATGCTACCTCTTATAGACAACTTGTAGGAAGTTTAAATTATCTCACCCTTACTAGACCCGATATTGCATATAGTGTTGGTTTAGTTTCAAGATTTATGTCCAAACCTCAACAAAAACACTTTAAAGTAGCTAAAAAAATATTAAGATATATCAAAGGAACTGTTAATCTAGCTTTATTTTATGATGCCAGTTCTACTTTTACTTTACAAGGATTTACTGATTCTGATTTAGGTGGAGATCCGAACGATGGAAAATCTACTTGTGGTTATTGTTTCTTTGTTGGTTCAGGTGCTATATCTTGGAAAAGTAAAAAAGACACATCTATTTCTCTGTGTTCTACCGAAGTTGAATATAAAAGTTGTACTTATGCATCTAAAGAAACTCTATGGCTTAGAAGAATTCTTGAAGATTTGGGTCTACCTCAACAATAACCTACACCTTTGTATTGTGACAATCAAAGTGCAATAGCCTTGGAAAAGAATCCTATCTACCATGCAAAGTCAAAGTATATTTCTCTCCACCACCACTTCATTAGAGAACACATTGAAGAAAAGAAAGTGTCCCTCATCTATTGCAAGGGTGAAGATCAAGTTGCTGATATTTTGATAAAACCTCTTTCTAGAGAGAAATTTGAATTACATCGTAAGAACTTGGGTTTGATACCCTTTGATGTAATCTCCCCAAGTAAAGATTAAAGGGGGGTGTTAGAATTAATAATCTTTCCTTGGTTGTATTTATTTATTTATTGGAATAAACTAAAGTATCCCTTATGTATTATTTATTTGTCCTCTAGTCCACATGTAAAGGACATATCATTCTTGTCCTATTGTCCACTTGTGAGGACAAATCTTTTTTGTATTTTCTTTAATAAGGAAAATAGATATTCCTCCTTAAGAGGAAATTGACACTTTGCACACACCTTTTATGAATGTGGCATTCATAGAAATGGGAGTTACACATGCAAAGACATGCAACTCCTTTCTCATCTTTTTAAAAGAGGTGCTTCTCTCTCTCATTTTCATCTAGACTCCATTATTCACATCAAGTTTTTGATGCTATTGTAAATGAGTTATTTTGCTGCATTTCTTCTCTCTCTCTCTTTCTCATTCTTAGGCTTTTGCCTCATTCATAATACTCACAAGGGATTTTCTTTGCTTTCCTCTTATCAAATCCTTGTCTCTTGTGTTGCTTATCTTTGGTATTGCTCCATTGATCTTGTATCATTTGTATGGTAAAAATTTTCTTGCTCTCTTGGATTAAATCTATTATTTCATGCTATTTCATTTTATTATATTTTATCATTTCAATCACTTTTTCTAACAATTTTCTTTTGTTGTCCATTGAAAAATTCATTTGCACTCTCCATCTGCCATACATATTTTAGTGCAAAAACCCTTTCTATAACATGCATTGGAAGTTTGCAGGGTTCAACCATTGAACCATAAAACCTTAAGATAGTGTACTCTTCCTTGAAGAACCAGTCAACCAATTGAATTTGACTTCCCAGTTAAATGCAATCTTTACAAGACATAGGAAATCTAGGCATCAAAGTGCGTTTGATTTTTTGGTAAATAGGTGCCAAAAAGAGGTCTACAAAATGGTTGTAGTTTTTTTTTATATTGGACTTGGAGTCTCTAATTCCTTTTGGGGTTTCTCATCAAACTTATATACCCCAATATCAAGCTTGTTGTTCTCTATCTGAAATATTGGGTGATGCGTTGCTAAAAGAAGGTAGCACAAGTAACTTATGAACCTAAATGTCTTCGTCTTGCCTCTAGTTGTACTTTTTAAAATCATTAGTAATTGTTGTTGCATAGATTCAACAATGTGCTGAACAAAATATATCTTGCATGTACCTTCTCAACTAACTGATCTCAATAATGGATATTATAAATCATTTCAAAAATACTGGCCCCCACTTTCTTGTTACTATCCAATCCCAGACAAAATGATAAGACAGAAATAGTATTCTGAACCCATAGCACAAAAATATCATACTGATAAGGAGGAATATGGTCTATGTCTAGTCTAACCCTAGTAGAGGACTTTGAGTTTATTAAACCCTTAATAAATGAATCTTGAAAAATTTTTTTCAGTTTTTCATAAGCCTATGCTAGTTTATCCAAGTCAATGTGCTCATTAGAGCTTTCTGGTTTAAACCCTAGCACTAGGTTTAACAGAGTAAAAAATTCACTCTTAGGTATGGATAAAATTTCCTCCTGAGTGTTTTGGTTTACAATTGCCTTTCTATTTTCATCATAATTCTGAGTACATAGCATTACAATTTTAGGGCAAGGGAGTACTTTGAGTACATCGAGGTTTGCTAATCCAATAACCAGAGCACCTAGTTTATTTGTATTTGCATGAATACTGTTGTTATATTTGTAATAAATTCTCCCCTTCTTTGGATCTTTTCACTAATTAAAAAATGTATGTCTAATTTCCATGATTCCTAAATCTCCATGGACAACAGGATAAAAAATATCATGATATTCATCAGTGAAACCTGGGGTTTGTAGCACTTGCTTGAGTTCTATAATTTGTTTCTTTTCCTTTATGCTTGCACTCATACAAGAAGTTTTTGAGTTTGTTTTGCCCATGCCTACTATTGGTTATTACACAAATTTCTTCTTCAAGCCCTATTTAAAATAATTGTAAAGTGTAAACCTAAGACAATTAAAATCAAGATTTCTATTGTTGCAAATTGCAATGATAAAAGTTTTTTTTAAATTAAATACTTGGAATCAAGATTGGATAATTGGTGTTGTTGTCTAATACTCAAGTTTCACACTTTTAGTCTTCAGAACACAAAGTGGAATTCTGCCAGTCTAAAAAAATTTGAAGTTTGAAAACCCTATCATATCAGACCCAACTTGGAGAACTTTCAACTTCTTACTCTAAAAACATACGGGGTTAATAGTTAAAAAGAAAGTATTAAATAATTAATGGTTTTAGGTACTTTATTAATATTATTTACAATGTACATGTAAACAACATAAAGAGTCAAGATTCAATAATTTAGTAATGTACATAATAATAATAAAAAGTAAAAAATTATTACATTGATATACATTTGAATAAATTTGTTCATTTTAAGTAAATAAATTAATAAAAATGGAACTTAATTATCGATGATTTGATATGATTTTTAGGTGAATTTGTGGAGTGATATTGTTGTTGTCAAGAGTCATTTGGAATCGTGAAATGTGTCAATTGTGACACTTGTCAAGGACACATGTCACAATTCCAGATGAATCTAGACACTTGAAAAAGCATTTCCCAAATTAACCCAAAATTCATCTCAGGTCGTCGATCTTTCTTTTAGTCAATGGTTGAGATTTTAATTTTTGGGTAGAATCTTGTAGTACACGTGTCCCAATTTTGAGTTAATTTAATTATTGATATTCAATGAAGATATATTAAATTTTATAAACTAAAATTGGTGCAAGATATACAACAAGTGCCACTATTACTTGCTTTGAGTTTTTATATAAATCTAATTAAAATTTAATAAATTTATTATAATATATAAAATATTTTAATTAATAAAAATGTAATATAATTTTTTTTTGTAATGATGTTAATTGAAATTTAAATTTTATTCATAAATATTATATATATATATATATATATATATATATATATATATGTTCTATTATATAATAAATAATTATAAAAATATTTTTTATAATAATAAAAAATCTTAAATGATTATATAATATAAGTAATATTATTTTAATTGAATGACAAAAAAATATATTATAATTTATAAAAAAATATATTATTACAATATAAAATATAAACCAATGTACTTACATTAATAAAAATAAAAATATTAATGTTAATGAATTACATTGAAAATGAAATATTTAGCTCTTAGCCGGGAGCCCTAAACCTAGTATCTACCGGTAAGTATTAATAATTATTAATAAATTATAATGACAATAGTTTAATTTAAATAAAATAAATAAAAATTTAGAAATATAATTACAAATGTTATATTTTTATTCATATTTATTATTTAGTTTCAAAATAAAAATGTAATATAGTTGAACTATCTATAAATTATTAACATATATTGATAATTGTGATAATTGTTTATAAACATAATTATTAATAATATTAACCAAGTCTTCCAATTGGCAATGACCGGAAACATGTCATGATTCTAGATGAATCTAGGCACATGGGAAAGCATTCCCCAAATTGGCCCAAAATTCATCTCGGGCCGTCGATCCTTCTTTTATGCAACGATCAGGATTTTGGGCAGAATCTTTGAGTACACGTGTCCTAGTTTTGGGTAGAAATAGACTTTATCTTCAATCTTTTAAAATTTGACCTGAAATTGAGCCACAGTCATTGAAAATAATTTTCAATTTACATAGCATATTAATTAATATAGAGAAAAATAAAAGAAATTGTTATTAATTATTATTATTTTACTTTTAAGCTTGAGGAATGAGGCTATGAGCATGTCAAAATCATGATGTTAATTTGATTATTTATATAAAATATTATATATATAATGTAATTTATAATAATTATTATAATAGTTTTAATATATATAAATAAAAGGTTTTCTTTTCTATTATAGAATTTTAGAAATGATTTTCTTTTCTATCATAATCTTTTTATTGTAAAGATGATATGAAAAATTCAATGAAGATATATTAAATTTTATAAAATAAAATTGGTGCAACATATCATGAAATAATAATAATATTGATAATAGTTTAATGTAAATAAAATAATTACAATTTAAAAATATAATTGCAAATGCTATATTTTAATTCATATTTATTATTTAGTTTCAAAATTAAAATATAATATATTAAAATATCTATAAATTATTAAAATTTAACATATATTGAAAATTCTAATAATTGTTTATAAACTATTCTTCATCATTTAAAATATTTCATAATGAAAAAAAAGTTAAGAATAGGTGACAAGATAGGTATCCAATAAAAATTTGACACATAAATTGTTAAAATTATATTTAACTTTGTTAAGGTTATAATCTATTAATCTTTAGTTTTCCTTGAAGCTCCATTTGTTTTAATTAATAAGATTAAGAAAAAATAGTTAATTATTAATAGTTAACTATTTTTAACAAAGTCGCAGACTAATAGTAACATTTCAATAGTGCATTGTGAATCAAGATGCCAAAAACAAACTTACAAAGTTGTAGATTAACAAGAACAACAATTTGAGAAGCCAAAAAATATTGCTTTCATTGATAGTACTTTAGGCTATATAATATACATAATACTTATCCATAGCTTAGATATTTAAAATAGCTGATTAAATCAGTTTGATTTTCCTATTTCATAATTTACAAAAAAGGGCAAGGCCAAATCCAAAGAAAAATACAGATATCTTAAAAAAAAAATTCCCTAAGGGCAACAGGTAAGAAAACAATATTCAAAAATAGGGAATAGGGTGAGGGAACCAAGGAGGATGGAAGCATCAGTGGGGTAAGGGGCCAAGGGCTTGAAGTCTTTAACCAAAAAGGTATTCAAGTCCATTCTCGATGAATCTGTTTGAGAAGATAATGTCGATGAACTCATCTAGCCATGTGAAATCAATCTCACTGATGTCATCCAACAACAACCATTTTCATAGAAAATCTCTTCCAAGCTGCGCCCACTTTCGCTGGCGAGTCAATTGTTGTTCATTCATGCCAAGCAAGAAAGGATGCTTATGTATAATGCAGCCTATGCCTTCCTCCTAGCACTTGTCTACTACATATGCAAAAGGGATGCCAATGCTCAGCCTTGGTACTTGCTCAACCAATACAATAATTTTGACATCATTTTCTAAAATTATTTCCTTAAAGATGTTACACAGAAGCATCAACATGTCTATTTGACTACCTCCAAGGTCAAGAAGAGACATGAGGAAGTGGGAGGTAATATCCATGGACATGCGGTACCTCTTATCATTTCTTAAGAATTCATGGCCTAATACCATGAATATAGCATAGCAGATAAAAGGACTTTGGGCATCTACCTTGCAAACCATGGCAAGGACATCATTAGGGATCCTACCCAAAAAGGGCTTTTGTAAAGCCATTTTAGTGCATTTCAGGAAAATTAGTGTATCTATGACTAAGATTCAAAAAACTCTTTAAAGTGCAACTACAAACTGAATTCAGATTGAAGAATATGATAAATGATAATGAAACAAGAATTGAAGATGCTATTTAATGGTAGTTGCATTTAATTCTTTAGCGTTTGCAATCTTTCATATCTTATTTTTTCATATTCCTATTAATTTTTAAGTGTTTGAAATGTCAAAATGTACTAGCATTAATGTTAGACAGTCAATAGTGCCTAACATTGAGTAATGATTTCCTTCCAAACCTTTCCATGTGTCTCCATTCTAGAGAATTGTGTGCCACTCTAGGTCTTTTCAAGCGAGAGGCCCTGATATGTATCTTCTATCGTTGATCTCTAATTAATTAACAGTCAATAAAACTATTGTATTTACTATTAACAATATGAAAGTGATGGTAGCCAACTTGGTAATAGTGAACAATAAAACAAGAAAATAACCCTAACTTGATTTTTTTTTCCCTAGCCCAGTTTGAAACCTTGCTTTAGTAGAATAGTTTGATATCCTAAGGATTATGTCTTTGCCTTGTCATTGAAAAGTCCCTTAAATCTGTGTTCAATTTTGACCTTTACCCAAGGTTTTGTGTTCAAGTAGGAGATTGCATGTCATTTTTATGTTTTTCATCTTATGTTACAATCTTACAATCGAGGTTTTTAGCATCTAGTTGTAAGCCTAATTTTCCTTCTCTTGATGTTATGAATTGAAGGCTAGTGGAGGATCATAAAGGTTAGTGATTGGGTCTCTTGGTGTTATGATATCTAATGTGGTTGTAGCATCACACATATGAGTTTTGAAGTTTTTGATCTTACAATCATCCTATTATCATTTTATCTTAAGTATCTTATGATAAATAACAAGTGATATAATGTTACAATAAGCTAAAGAGTGTATAAGCATAAAAGCTAAAAAGGGAACCCTTGATCATACAAAAGCATAAGGATTGTGAGATCATAAGAACATAAGATGCTAGGTTTATGGAGGGTTGTGATATTATAATAAATAGAAGATCATATAATAGTAAAGGTTTCTAAAGAGTCTTTCAAAGCTAAGAAGGTAAGGAGATCGTAAGATCGTAAGCAAGGAAATATTAAAGTTAAGTGATAGAGTACTGCAAAGTGGGGCCAGATGCATGAGCATAAATAATTTGAAACATGTGGTAATTAAATCTTTTGAAGATATGAAGAATAATAGATAGTAAGGTTTTAGGACATAATAGTAAAGGTTTCCTAAGCCATGAAATAAAGGTGAGCGTATGGTCATAAAGGATAATATAAAGTGAATCTAAGAGTCTCTAAAGTTACAAAAAAGAGCAGATAACAACTAACATATGATCAAGAGTTAGAAAAAATAGTTAAAGGAAAACTTCCAAAGTCATGACAAGTGTTAGTTGAATACAATTGAGAGATCATAAAACAAGAAAAGACAAAGCTTGATGCTATGTGAAGTTATGGTCATATGATCATAGGGGTTTATGTACAAAGGAACAAAGCTTCAAAAAGGTTTGTAAACCACTTTGTGTAAGATTGCATCTATGAAGAAGCTATTATGTTTAGTGTTTTGATCTTATTATATTGTTGGAAATAATTGAAATGATCATAAGAACAATTATTGGAATAATATATGGAACTGGTAAAGAATGTCCTCAATCATTGTTTTGTCATTGATGTCAAACTTGCTACTTACAGGGATGACAATTGCTTTAGTGATCCAAATACTATCAATTAGTTGATTGTCAAGGTGGAGGCAATCAATAAGATGTAACTAGAACACCTAGAGAAAGGTTGAAGTTATGATGTTGTAATGAAGTACAAGGAGCAGTCAAGCCATTAATGAAACAGTGTATTGGATGACATACTAAAAGATACAAAGAATGAGCACATTGAAACATATCAAAGATCTAAGGTTTTTGTAAAGCTCAAACTAAGTTTATTAGAGAGAAGGTTCCGAGAAAGCAAGTAAGAGCCAAGCAAGTTCAAGTGCCAAGCAAGTTCAAGTGCCAAGCAAGTTCAAGTGCCGAGCAAATTCAAGTGCCGAGCAAGTTCAAGTGCTGAGCAAAACTAGGTGCTGAGCTAGTATAAGTGCTGAGTAACACAGAGGTGCCAAGCACCAGTAACTCAATAATGCCGAGTTGCTGCATTATTTAGGAAATTGAAGATTCACCAGATCTAAGCCAACAAATTTGTTATCTAGAAATTTGTGAATTAAAAGGAAGATAAGAATGATGAGTTGGTGGCACAGAACACCATGTAGAACATTTTTAAGATACAACTGGCAAAGTTTCAAGAAGAAAACAAGATATGGGGTAGATACATTGTATCCTACCTAATCCATTTTGAAACCCTAAAATTAGAGAGGGAGAATTGAGCGGCAAAGGAAAATCAAACTTGTATATAAGAAGACATAAGTTAATGAAAAAAAAGAGAGAGAAGAAGTGTGGAATAGAGGGGATAGTGTGAGAGAGAGCCGTAGTCAAGCATAAAAGCATGAAATGCTAAAGAATGTGCTAAGGAGAAGAAAGCACAGCAAATTTTTTTAATAAATGACCTTAAGGATGATTGCATTGGAAAAATGAGTAGGAAGAGTCAAGGAGAAAAAGCTTGAGAGGGAGACAAGCAGTCAGAGCTAAAGTGATTGAAGCTAAGCATAAGGATTGAACTAAAAGAGTGATCTGAAATCTGTAAAGTATGTTGTAAGTTATGTCAGATCAAAAGACCATTATCATTACTTTCTAGCAATTGTAACAGTATGATAAATCCTATGGACTTAGGTTGGTTTAACAGCCATTAGATAAATCCTTTAACAAGGTGACATTCCAAGTGGATGTTCTTAAGACCTTTAACCAGGCCCATTCCTAACAGTTTGGTGAAATCCTCTAACAAGGTCACATTTAACAGTGTGTTGTAAGCCTTTAACAGGGAACCACTTCAAAAGAGTGAGAATCAAGTAGCATGTTACTGGTGGTTTTTCCCAAATTGGGTTTCCATGTAAATCATTGTGTCATGTGTTGATCTTGAATGTTTTATCTTTGCATGTTGATTTACAGTAATTTTCTTATATGACTGATTTAAGTTTGAACATAAGAAAAGGGTATTAATAGGGCATTTGGACCTTGAATAATTGATTCACCCCCCCCCTCTCAGTTATTCTAAAGAATTCTAACAATTGGTATTAGAGCTTTACTACTGATTCAGTTTAAAGGGACTACTAGCAGAAAAGATCAAAATGCCAAAGAGAGAAGTTCCCAAGCTTAACAAAGACAACATTGTCACATGGAAAAGTTTGATGAAGCTACATCTTGGATCCATAGGATATTATGCCCAAAATTCAATTGTCACTGAACATGTAGATCCAGCAGGTGCTCCTATTGTCGAAGACATGAAAAACAAACAAGAACACAACCAGACAATGCTGGAAACTGTCTCTGCACTCAGCTATGCTGAATTTGATGATATCAAAGGATGTGACACTGCATTCAAAATGTGGAAAGCTCTATCAGACATCTATGGAGGAGATCAAAATGTACAAAGAGCAAAAAGAGAAAGTCTTAGAGGAAAATTTGATGACATGAAAATGGAAGAAAATGAGAATGTTGCTCAGTATGGTGCAAGAATAAAGGAAGTGGTAAGTGCAATAAGATGCTTGAATGGTCAACTAGATGAAGATACTATTAATAGTAAGTTCTTAAGAACCTTGCTTCCTATCTATTCTATTAGAGTATCAGCAATACAAGAGCTAAGATATATACCAAGAAATAACCTAAGCTTTGAAGGTATAATAGGTAGACTCACTACATTTGAGTTATCTAATTTTGACAACTACAAACCTAAAAATTTTGAATCTACTTTTAAAGCCAAGTTATCACTAAAAGATGCCAAATAGGTGAAATCAAGGAAAGGAAGAAAAATGAAGTATGTATCTAGTGACAGTAGCACTGATGAGGAAGATGTGGAACAATTGGAAGCATTGCTCGCTAGAAGATTTCACAGGGGCAAAGGAAAATTCAAAGGTAAGATGCCTATCATTTGTTTCAATTGCAATGAATTAGGTCATATTGCTACAAGGTGTCCACAGAAAAAAGATTCCAAGGAAGGCAACAAATACAAGAACAAAAGAGAAGATGACAAGAGGGACTACAAAGAAAAAGGTAAGAAGTGTTATATTGTTGAAGAAAACTCTGATGACAATGATGATGAAGTTGTTTATGTAGCCATGAAGGACCAATCTGATGAAGAAGAAGCCATAGAACTAGTGACATGTATAAACAAGAATGACAGATGGATCATAGACAGTGGATGCTCACATCACATGACAGGAGACAAAAGTAAGTTTGTTAACTTCACTCAGTATGATGGAAATAGTGTTAGATTTGGTAATGATGCTCCATGTCAAATCAGAAGAAAAGGTTACATTAAGCTCACAGACCAAATTTCATGTGACAATGCATACTATGGTGAAGGATTAAAGTACAATTTACTGAGTGTCTCACAATTAGGCAATATAGGTTGCAAAGTGGAATTTGAAAACAAAACTGCAAAAATCTATGACAATGATGGTAAACTAATAGAAAAAGGAGATCAAACAAAGAGTAATTTGTTTTACCTTGATATGGATGATGCTTCTTGTCTATTTGAAAAATTTGATGATGAATGGTTATGGCATAGAAGATTATGTCATGTCAACTTTGACAATCTGGTCAAAATCAATAAAATGAAGAAAGTTAGAGGGCTACCAAAATTGAAGAAGCCTGATAATGTCATGTGTAAATAATGTTAGCTAGAAAAGATGACAAAGTCAAGTTTCAAAAGCAAAAACTATACATCTAAAGAGATACTTGAGTTAGTTCACACTGACTTATGTGGTCCAATGGAAATACAAAGCTATAGAGGAGATAAATACATAATGTTATTTGTTGATGACTATTCTAGGATGATGACTGTTATGTTCTTAAAACAAAAAATTGATGCTTTTCAAATGTTTAAGTAGTATGTGGCCAGAGTTGAAAAGGAAACTGGAAAAATCTTGAAATGTCTAAGATTAGATAGAGGTGGTGAATTTACATCAAATGAATTTGAGATATTCTGTAATGACAAAAGAATCAAAAGACAAACATCAGCTCCTAGAACTCCCCCACAGAATGGAATTGCTGAAAGAAGAAACAGATCTGTAATTGACTGTGCCAGAACATTAATGATGGAAAAGAATGTTGCTTTAAAA
Organism: Cupressus sempervirens; assembly: GCA_028749045.1. Lineage (NCBI taxonomy): Eukaryota > Viridiplantae > Streptophyta > Pinopsida > Cupressales > Cupressaceae > Cupressus > Cupressus sempervirens. The sequence continues at coordinate 171,408,113 of CM053790.1, read as the reverse complement.
TACTGGAGAGAAGCTGTAAGTGTAGCGGTTCATACATTGAACCGAGTACAAGTCAAGAAAGGTACAAATACAACACCTTTTGAATTATGGTATGGTTACTCACCAAATGTAAAACATTTTAAAATATTTGGTTGCAAATGTTTTATCCTTAAAGATGTTAGAAATGGAAAATTTGATGCAAAAAGTGATGAAGGTATATTTCTTGGTTAATCCACAAGAAGTAAGGCATATAAGTGTTTGAATGTTAACGCTAACAAAATTGTGGAAAGTGCAAATGTAAATTTTGATGAGCACATAGAAGTCCAAGCTGAAGAACCAAAGAAAATGGAAGAATACAGAACCTTTGTATACTCTTATGAAGGAATAATTGCTGATGAGGATGATGTCAATCAAATTGAAAGTCAACAACAAGTGTCAGTTTCAGCCGATTCACAACTAGTGAATGCCAAGTTGCATTCAGAAGCCGAGTTACAGAATGAAGAAAATGCACAATTTGATTCAAAAGACAACATACATGATGAAGAACAACCTAACAATGAAGTGCATAGTGATCCTGAATCTGAAAGATCAAATATGGAAACAAGGACAGAGCCAAGATTATCCAAATATGTAAAAAGACATCACCCTGCTGAATAAATAATTGGTGACAAAGATGCAAGACCAATGACAAGGAGCAGACTAAGACATGAATCATGTCTGATCAGCAAATCTGAACCCAAGATAGTATACAGTGCATTACAAGATGGTGACTAGTATAAAGCTATGGAAGAAGAAATTGATCAAATAAGAAAAAATAAAACCTGGAGTTTGGTCCCCAGACCAACTGACAAGAATGTGATTGGCACCAAGTGGGTATTTAGAAACAAACTAGATGAGAATGGTGAGATTACCAGAAATATAGCCAAATTAGTATGCAAGGGTTATGCTCAAGAAGAAGGAATAGATTATGGAGAAAAATTCGCTCCTATTGCTAGAATGGAAGGAGTAAGAACTTTACTTGCATATGCTACCTATACAACCAGAAGGATTTGTTGATGAAAATAGTAGAGATATGGTGTGTAAGTTACATAAAGCACTCTATGGTTTGAAACAAGCACCTGGAGCATGGTATGAGAGACTTCATAAGTATCTAGTGCAAATTGGATTTGAAAGAACTGATGATAATAGCAACATGTACATCAAAGCTGAAGAAGGTAAAGACATTATTGTATTTGAAATTTTTGTGGATGACATAGTATTTGGTGGTAAGGAAGTACTTTGCAAAGGCTTTGCTAACAAAATGAAACATGAATTTGAAATGTCTATGTTTGGAGAAATCAAATTTTTTTTTGGATTGCAAGTTCATCAACTCAAACATGGAATATTTATTACACAATCAAAATACATCAAAGAAATTCTTAAAACATTTGGATTGGAGGAATCCAAACCAGTCAACACACCAATGGCCATAGGGAATAAGCTATCCAAAAATGATGAGTCAGCTGAAGTCAATCAAACAATGTACAGATCCATGATTGGAAAACTACAATATGTTGTACATAGTAGACCAGACATAGCATTAGTAGTTAGAATAGTGGCTAGATTCTCTACTAATCCTAAAGAAAATCATCTCATAACAGTAAAAATAATAATGAGATATCTCAAAGGGACTAATGATTTTGGTCTATACTACAAAAAGAATGGAAATTTTGAACTCAATACATATACAAATGCAGACTGGGGAGGAAACATTGATGACAGAAAAAGCACAAGTGGAGATGCATTATTTCTAGGAAAAAGGCTGGTTACCTAGACTAGCAAGAAGCAAACATGTATATCCCAGTCCACTACAGAATCAGAATATGTGGTAGCTGCAGTCAATTGTAAAAACATTGTATGGCTCACACATCTATTGAATGGAGTGAAAGAAGAAGTAACAAAACTGGTGATATTGTATTGTGATAATACAAGTGCTATAAACATATCCAAAAATCCAGTGACGCATGCAAAAACCAAGCATATTGCAATCAAGTATCATTATGTCAGAGAATTGGTAGAAGACAAACAAGTGAAGTTGAAATACATTCACACAAAGGAACAAACTACAAATATATTCACCAAACCATTGCCCAAGGATGCCTATGAATATCTTAGAGGCAAGCTGGGGGTTATACCCCTAAGTCAAGCAGTTTAAGGCAACAAGGAAGCTGCCTTGCATCAACAGGAATGAATCATTGAAATATCGACTGGTTGATGCAAAGGATGACAGCAGGAACAGAAACACCAAATCAGTCACAAGCATGGTGATAGAGGGAGAAACACAACAAGAAGCCAAAGCTTATATTTTGTATGATAAAGATGCTACATCTTTGGCATTTATGTCAAAGAGGGAGAAATATGCAGGAAACTGATCAATGCAAAGAAAGAGGGAGATATATATGAAAGAGGGAGATATATGTGATTAGTAGTGAAAGTGCAGAAAATCAATACAATCTTGGTGGTAACTGAATTGATTACTTGATCAGTTTGGTTTGCCATCAATGCCAAAGAGGGAGATTGTTGGAAATAATTGAAATTATCATAAGAACAATTATTGGAATAATATATGGAATTGGTAAAGAATGTCCTCAATCATTGTTTTGACATTGATGCCAAACTTGCTACTTGCAAGGATGACAATTGCTTTAGTGATCCAAATACTATCAATTAGTTGATTGTCAAGGTAGAGGCAATCAATAAGATGTAACTAGAACACCTAGAGAAAGGTTGAAGTTATGATGTTGTAATGAAGTACAAGGATCAATCAAGCCATTAATGAAACAATGTATTGGATGACATACTAATAGATACAAAGAATGAGCACATTGAAACATATCAAAGATCTAAGGTTTTTGTAAAGCTCAAACTAAGTTTATTAGAGAGAAGGTGCCAAGCAAGCAAGTAAGAGCCAAGCAAGTTCAAGTGCCGAGCAAGTTCAAGTGATGAGCAAGTTCAAGTGTCGAGCAAATTCAAGTGTCGAGCAAGTTCAAGTGTCGAGCTGGTATAAGTGTCGAGTAACACAGAGGTGCCAAGCACCAGTAACTCAATAATGTTGAGTTGCTACATTATTTAGGAAATCAAAGATTCACCAGATCTAAGCCGACAAAGTTGTTATCTAGAAATTTGTGAATTAAAAGGAAGATAAGAATGATGAGTTGGTGGCACAGAACACCATGTGGAACATTTTTAAGATACAACTGGCCAAGTTTGAAGAAGAAAACAAGATATGGGGTAGATACATTGTATCCTACCTAATCCATTTTGAAACCCTAAAATTAGAGAGGGAGAATTGAGTGGCAAAGACAAATCAAACTTGTATATAAGAAGACATAAGTTAATGAAAAAAAAAAAAGAGTGTGGAATAGAGGGGATAGTGTGAGAGAGAGCCGTAGTCAAGCATAAAAGCATGAAATGCTGAATAATGTGCTAAGGAGAAGAAAGCACAGGAACTCTATTTAATAAATGACCTCAAGGATGATTGCATTGGAAAAATGAGTAGGAAGACTCAAGGAGACGAAGCTTGAGAGGGAGACAAGTAGTCAGAGCTGAAGTGATTGAAGCTAAGCATAAGGATTGAACTAAAAGAGTGATCTAAAATCTGCAAAGTATGTTGTAAGTTATGTCAAATCAAAAGACCATTATCATTACTTTCTAGCAATTGTAACAGTATGATAAATCCTATGGACTTAGGTTGGTTTAACAACCATTAGATAAATCCTTTAACAGGGTGACATTCCAAGTGGATGTTCTTAAGACCTTTAACCAGGCCCATTCCTAATAGTTTGGTGAAATCCTCTAACAAGGTCATATTTAATAGTGTGTTGTAAGCCTTTAACAGGGCATCACTTCAGAAGAGTGAGAATCAAGTAGCATGTTACTGGTGGTTTTTCCCAAATTGGGTTTCCACGTAAATCATTGTGTCATGTGTTGATCTTGAATGTTTTATCTTTGCATGTTGATTTATAGTAATTTTCTTATATGACTGATTTAAGTTTGAACATAAGAAAAGGGTATTAATAGGGCATTTGGACCTTGAATAACTGATTCACCCCCCCCCCCCCCACCCTCTCAGTTATTCTAAAGAATTCTAACATATATAACTGTCAATCATAAGATTGGAAGAGACTTAAAAGGGCTCCTCACCAATGCAAGGAAGAATTGATCATAGGATTGTAATGGCTAAATTCCTTACCTAAGATGATATGAATGGTTTGAATTTTAAAGTGGATCACAAGATTGCAAGCCCTAAAATAAGAACATGCAAGCACTTTTTGCCCTTTTTCTAAGCTGGAAAAGTGGCATAGGTTCTTAGCCAATGAAGTTTGAGTAAAGTACATGGAATTTTGAGATGGACAATTATGTCAACACTCCATTAAGGTGACAAAAAAATTGAGTTTAAGGCTCATGCATGCAAAAATTAATGCATAGAAATGCTTGATGAGGTACACATAGCATAAAATACTCTGTAGTTAGTAGTAGATTATCATTTATAGAAAGAAAAATTTTCTAGCAATTGTAGAGTTTTTTCAGTGTGAAGGATTCATAATTTTTAGTGTTAATTGTAGATTTTCTAGATTTTAATTTACAACCAAGATGATCAGTAAAGAAGTGGATGAAATTCAAGCTACAGATATGGAAGTTACTGAGACTTCTACTTCAAAAGGAGGAAAAACTAGGTAGAGGAAACCAAATAGATTTTTAGATGAATGGATAAAGTTTTTCCTAGACTCATCAAATGTTATCTCTGTAATTGACCATGATTTTAGAGATCTATATGCATTCTGCAGGGATGCTATTTTCCCTAGCATTGATGGTTATGAGTTGTTTAGATATTTCTACAAGAGTAGATTTGATAATATTCATGTGTGCAATACATGGTAGAAGAATCTAGCTAAGCTTATTTTCCCAGAGCTATTTGTAGATATTGATCTTGTAAAAGCCCTAATCAGTTTTTACAACCTAGCCACTAAATCTTTTCGTAGACATGATGGGACTATCCTATGTAGATTGGATCATGATTCTTTCATTGAAGCTTTTGGGTTAGATGGCACAATGGGTGAGCCATTAGATTTAGAAGAACTTTAGGAGAAGTTTGAGAGAAATACAAAAGACTGCACTAGAAATTCCATGATGCAACACATCCCAATGGACCTCAAGAAGGTTGGGGATTATCCAAAGAAGGTAGATAAGATGATGCCCCTAGAAAAATTCAAGAATTACTTTGTGAAGACTGTGTATGGTATCCAAAAAGTAGTAGGAAGATATGGTTCTAATATGGTATATGGATCAATATTCATTGTGGCTAGAGATGTATAGGATACATATCATAGTGAAGAACATGATTATGTAGATTTTATCTTGGAGAAAATCAAAGGTAATATTGAGCTAGTAGGAAAGCAGAAATGAGGAATTTTAGATACAACCATTACTCATTACTCATTCATCTAATTCTATATAAGAACATAGGGTATATCAGCCTAGATTTCATTGATTAAACATTAGATGCCAATAAAGAGCTACCAGTTCAATTGCGGACACAAGCATTGTATCACTACTCTGGTTGTATTTCTTTTTTTAATGACTTTAGTTTTATGATTATGAGAATGCTAGACATTAGTTTCTTTAGGGCTCTTGAGATCCTAAATTTTTTATTGAGATGAATCCCTTTTGCCTAAAAGTAAAAGGATAGATCATAATTGGGGAGAAATTTTCTTGTTCCCAACTTTTTCGCTCCTAAGAGTATATGGATGTCCTCAGCCAGCCCACATATTGCCCAAATATATCCCTCCCAGATTGGCCATAATTGAATTCATGTGGCAATTTTTTTGGTAAATAAGGAATACATAGGTCCTAAGGTGCATAAAGACACATTTCTCTATAGGTACTTTAAAATAGGAGACTTTTTAATTGGAAAAGAATCCTTGGACCGAATTTATTCTTTCCTCTGCTACTATAATTTATCATCTCCTCCCTGTAGGATGTATGACCCAGATGGCTACATGATGAACACCTTGAAAGAAATGAGGAATTATGTGTTTCCAAGTACAAAAGAATGACTACATGAGGACCTAAGTCCAAAAATTGTAGCTAAGGGGGAAGCTGCTAATTTAGCTAAATTTGATGACATTTTAAGGGTAGAAAAGGAGATGAAGAAATCAGATTCAAATTTCAAGGGTTTTAAAATCATTTTACAAGGTGGACCTAGCAGCCCTTATTGCTCCTAATAAGGTGGATCATTGGAAGTAATAAATGTAAGCTTTAACAGGCTAACTTTATATTGTATTACTAAAGTTTGTGCGTATCATCCCCACCCCAATTTTACTTTCTATTTGGAAAGTTTTTGGGTCACCAAATCTTTGTATCATAGTGTTATGAATGCTTTCATATTTTTATTTTCTTAGGCATGCAATTAGATTAGATTATATGTGATGGATTATATGCTAATTGGATTATTGGATTAAGAATTGAAATTGTTGAAGTTGTAGAAGTTATTAATTCACCCCTCCCCTTTCAGTAACCTAGCATAGTCTTGATTATTTCCAACAATTGGTATCAGAGCTTTGTGGTTCTTAGGAGAAATTTTAATAGATTGAGAAAAGATCAAGGCCATGGAGATATTCATACTTGAAAAAGATATCGACAATGAGAAGCAAGATTTGGAAATGGCCATTTCCTAACTCAAGAAAGCAAAGGAGAAACTCTGTCAATCCCTAAAAATAAGAAAATAACTTGCAATTCGAATTAATGATCATCTCTATATTGAAGAAATAATTGAAGACCTTCATTCAAGCAATTTAGATGAAGCCAATGAAGCAATCAAAGAACTCCTATAAAAGAATGGTTCCCTACAAGAAGAGGTAAGAAAACTTAAGAGAGAGCAAGAAATTTAGGCAGTAAGGTTATGTGAAGTCATGGAATAGAAATATAAGATAAAAGAAGAGATAAATAGAAGAAAAAATGAAATTCAAAACCAATCCCTTTAGCAAGTAGATCTTATTGATCAACTCTTTAATGTAAATGAAAAAATCATGAGCCTAAGATTTGAAAATGAAAGAATGAGAAATGATCTAAGTTCTAAAAGGAAAATCAATGAAAGAATGAGAAATGATCTAAATTCTAAAAGGAAAATCAATGAAAGATTATGAAATGATCTAAACTCTGAGAAGAAAATCAATGAAAGAATGATGAAATCCCAAGCAAACATGAATCAATTGAATGAGGAAAACCTCTATAGGAAAAAAAGAAACGTTGGAATTGGATATACAGAAGAAGGAGAATCATCAAAGCAAGGAGCTCAAAAGAACCAAAGACCTACTTGTAATCAATATAGTAAGATAGGTCATACATCAAACAAATGTTGGAACAATAGAAAACAAAAATTCAATGGAAAATGCTACAATTTCAATTAGCATGGTCATAAGGCTAATGAATGCAAAGTAATACCAAGATTTGAAGGCAAATGTCACAAATGTAAGAAACATGGACACAAGTCATTAGAATGCAAAATGAAGGTATTGAATCTAGCAAAGAAAATTTTGAAAGCAATATTTGGTTGGGACTACAACACCTGGTGTAGATTTCATTATTGTGGAGAATTTGGACAAAGTGGAATAAATTGTGTAAAACATCATTTGAGGAAAAGAGATACTACTAAAAGATGTTTCATTTATACAGAACTTGGTCATCTTACCAAGAACTACATGAATACTGGTAGAATTGAAGTTGGGAAAAAGGCAAAAAATGATAACATCTAAAAATAGATGAGAGAACAATGGGTTCCTAAGTCTACTGAGGATACAAGTACAAGTAATGATGATCAAGTTACTCAAGAATTGGGTAACTCTATCATTTCTACTTGAGTTCTCAAAGGAGAAATTGGAACTATGCTATCAAAGAAGACATCCAAAATAGTTCTAGATGAAAAGAGAAAAATGATCCAAATCAGTATTTAGGATATAAAGGGATCACCAGTACAAGTGTCTACCAAGTTATGTTCTCTATCGAGTCAGGTTAGGTCACAGACTCTACCGAGCAAGGTTGGGAGTAATAAAGATGCTTATGGTTACTAAGTCATGAAGGCTTCACTGAGTGTTCAATGCAAGCATAGTTGATGATAGTCTATCAACATGATTTTAGTCAATCTACCTTTTGTACTGAGCATCTATGGTTAAATTTAATAAAAAGCATGAAATTGAAGTCATTTCTTACTATGAAATTTTGAGTGCTATTGTGAAAGTGTGATCTTCAAAGCTTCCAAGAAATTTAAATGAATTTCTAGCAATTTTTTTTGAATTCCCTCAAACCCTACCAAGTGAAAATGGCATCTAGCAATAGCAAGGTTAAGCAAGGATCTGACATGTTGGTTTGTGGAGTGGAATGGAAAGCACTAGGTTTCAACCTCACTCCTGCGATCGCTAAAACTCTAGATCTGAGTGGAGCACAATCTCAAATCCCTCCTAAGGTACTTCTGATCAACAATATTCACACTCATTTCAAATGTGTTATTCAAGAGATTGGTATGTTGGAAATGGATGATGCCCTAGGCCAAATGTGTGTAAATGGAGTTTTGAAACCCAAGCACCAACACCTGGAAACCAAAGGGTTAGCTCACATCCCTCACATGCCCCACAAATTTCAAGTTTAATGTATTAGGTGTATTATTAGTCAGGTGCATAATGGTCAGTTGTGGTTGGAAAATTAGTGTTGACCACAAAAAAAATGACTCATCGATTCATTGGCCTCCCAATGCTAGCCAAGGCCAAAATGACAAAAACCCTAGGTCAGGCTAAACTTGAAAAGAAAACCCTAGAAAAATGGGATGGTAGAAGAATGAAAATTACCAATGTTTTAAATATAGAATTGAAGTTTGGTATTCACATCATTATGCACAAGATATACAACCCTAGCAGGTTGAATAGTGTGTCATGTGAAGCTATGGACTTGGCATACAAGGTGGTGAAGAAAAAATTATCATTTGACCTTGCTAGGCTATTTTTAAAATAGTTCAATAAAAATATGGAAACCATAAGGAATTCAAAGAACAACCCATGTAAGTTTGGTTCCTTGTTAACTTGTCTATTCTTTTATGTTCAGGAATTCTTCCCTTCAAAAGGCACTATTGTTTGGAGAAAAGATGTGCCTATGTTATATCAAATAAATGAGTTTCTTGCTAAAATGGGTGAAAATTATAATAGTATTATGGATAATTATTTTGATGCATTCAAAGAGAAAATGAACAATAGGTTTTGAATCCCCAAGAAACTAGTTGAAGATTATAAGGATGATGTATGTTTCATGGTTGATTGTGACAAAGTGTGCATTCAAGTAGTTAAGCCTAGAATTGCATGGGTAAAACCTCTTGGTTATGAGGTTAATATTAATGAAACTAAAGACATCATTGAAGCTCTTGTGAATGAGCTAGTTGATCCTAAGGCTACATATTTTGGAACATATGATGAAGCAAAAGCTAGGATTGAACTTGAAATAAAGCTCCTTTAGGTCATGACCAAAGGAAAGAAGAGGATTGCAAAATTGAAAACCAATTCTACCCTTTTGTTAATTGAGGGAAAAGGTGAAGGTGAGGAAGTAGAGGATGAGGTAAATTTTTTGGAAGAAGAGTCATTAAGGAAAAAAGGTAAGATGATTATCATCAAGCCCCAAAAGACATCAACTACAGTTTTCACAAGGAGATCTTCAAGGAAGAAATCTGAAAAGGAAGGAGGAGACATTATATTCAGAAAACCTCCACCCACCTTCCAAGATGGATTAAAAGATCTAGAAGCAAGAGTTATAATAATAAATTTCAAATCATTAAATTATGAAATTAGGATAGAAAAGGAGTAGAAGAAGATTGAAGACCCAGTGATGGATAAGATGGGAAAATGGAAATACTCACCAAACCCAGTTGCTTCTCAAAATTTTAATGATTTTTTGGGAAATATAAAGCCAAGATGGGATTTTTCCATGCAAACTGTCAAAGGAATATATGGTCAAATCTTGAGGTAGGTAGTATTGAGCATATCAGATGTAGAGGTAAAAGAGTCAATGAAGAAAAATAAGGAAGAATTAACTCTAAAGTTTAATACTTATCTAATTTTGATGAAGGATATTGAATATGTTGTAAGGAATTCAACAAACACTTGGAAGAATATCTATCTATTACATTAATCAAGTTATTTTCTAGTTGATGTTAAAGATGATGATGATGATGAAGATAAGGAGAAAGATGAAGAAGAGAATGTTGAAGAAGAAACTCATTTTGACAATGAAGAAGATGAAGAGGATCAAGGAAAAGAGGCTACCAAGGAAGAAAAGCAAGATGATAAGGAGACTAATCTAGTTAAGATAGCTGCAATAGTCATTGCATCACTTCCTCACTCTCCAAGCAAACCAATGACAATATCAAGCATGAATATAGCCCTGACAAGTTTGATTGTGACCACCAGTGCTAATCCAAATGTCCAATCACTCTTTGCTCTGACTTATCTCAGTACATCACTAATAGAAGTGACCTCCACTTAATCTACCAAGCTGCAGACTCTTCCTTCATCAATCGAGTTGACTACTTTAGTTTTGAGCACATCAATTTTGGATTCTTTAGGTATTTCTATAAATATTCCTTCAATAAGCACAATATCAATTTTTACAGCTAGCCCTAGCATGTCTACTATTATTTCTATTCTAGGTACAAAAGCAATAAGTGTAATGACAGTTGATCCCAAGGTTCAACTGAGTGCAAAATTTTTGAGTAAAGGAAAAGAGCTAGAGGAAGAAATTGATTTAGATGAGGAAATTGTAATCCAAAATTGGCATATTTCCAAGCTTACTCCAGACCAAATGCAATCATTTGGAAAACTCCTCTAGAAGAACGCTAAATGGAAAAGACTAAGAGAGGAGAGAGATAAGGAATTTAAAATAATTGAAGATATAAAGAACATTTTGGCAGAGGTCATAGGTATTGAGGTTGACTCTTCTCAGCCAATTTTGTATCAACTAGTAGAGGCAGTACAAAAATTTAATGAAGATACTTGAGGGACAACATAAGTTAGTGCAAAAAGTAGAAAAGAAGTTTGATAATAAAGTGTTAGAGCACATTGCTCAAAAAATAGCCATTCATCAATGAGAACTTTCTACAATTTTGGGCAATTTGGAAGCATCTTGTACAAATGTGTCATCACTTTTTTGAAAGATATGTGATGTTTTTGAGTTTACTAAAGAAATAAAGGACAAATTGTCCAAAATAGATGAAGATTTGAAAGCTAGTTCTTGTTGGTAAACATATATTTCTTTTGAATAAACTCCCAAAATGCCCAAATCTGAAAGAACAATTAGATGCCAACAGTTGGATAATCTATCATGGGGTTGATAGATTTCCTCTAAATTGAAAGGTACAACTCCCTTATGTGAATAATGTTTGAGGAATTATGTTTCTCTCATAAACTAACATGGGGTATGCTCTTAACCCGAGAGCAGAAGAGGCAAACTGAATTAAGCCTAAACAGGACTTAATCCAGGCAAGAAAAACTTTATAATCTATAAACCAAGCAATAGAACTCACAATTCTAATGAATCCATATAATCAGCATTTAATTAACCTATAGAAAAGGCTAATAGAAAAATAAATGAGATGATTAAAGACTTCTAATGAATCTTTCTCTAAATATGCCAAAGCACTTCTTACTGTGGTTAATTCATAGCCTCATGACAAAAGAATAAAACATATTTAGTCTCCTTCTGTAATTCGAAAAAAGAAAGATATATAGAAGCAATGACTAATTAAATGGAATAGAAAACCATTGACATAAAATCCTCTTTATTGGCTCTGCAATATTAAGTCTGATACATCAACAATTTTTTCCCCCTCCTAGTCCAGCTCTCTAACTATATCTAGAAAAGGCCGAACCCCTCCATCTCTATTTACAATAGTTTATATAGGGATTACAATATATGATCTTCATGAGAATGTGAAGTGTTTTAAATTCCAAAATTTGAAAAGTTTGAAGCCATGGACTTATGAAGATACAATAAGAAGAACCAAAATGACTTTGTCTCTTCATCTGACCTTGCTCGAGAAGTAGAACCAAATAGACATATATCTAATCCATATGATTAAGTTTATAATTATCAAACTACTTGAAATCAAGCTGAAGATGTATTATAAAAACTTGAAGTCTTATAGTTATAATAGAACTAGCATTGCCAAAGCTTCTTTCCTGTATCATTCAGCTATCTCAGTGATCATGAAAAATATGTACAGCAACATTGGAATTATAATTTTTTTTTATGTAGAAGATTTTCCTTGTCACTGTTGACCTCTTGCTAGCCAATTATAGTATCTCTCTAAATTCCATGGGTGTTTATTGTCATCATCTAATATGACACTGTAATCATTGAAATAGCCATTATAAGTAATACTGAGTATCCGAACTCTTAGTATGTTTGTTGTCAAACCCATCACCTTTACCATGCTAACTTCTTCAACATTGCAAATTATTGCTCAGCTCTTGACTCCTAGAGGGAGTACACTGTGAAGCATGACATGATGATAAGAAGGTTCTAATGCATCATTGAGAGAAGTTGGTATTACAATTGCAAGCAACCCAAAATATCTTTTGTTCCTCTCTTTAGTTATTAGCCCAAGGGTAAAAATATGCACAAAACTAGAGGAGCTGGTTACTGCAAGTAGATGAGGAAGTTGTGTTCAGGTGGTCCAAATGAAAGAGAATAGATAACAGCTAGATATGTACCCCTCCAAAAAGTGAATCTCTCTGAAGGTTGTGACACTAGATAAACCCTTATAACAGTTCCTTGCTCTGAAACTGTTGCTAAATATGATCCATCTAAAGACAAAGCCATGACTGCCAATGGTGACTTATGAGCATTTATCTTTTGGGTTAGGGATAGTATCAATTGAATCCAAAATGATTGGGTTGTTTAAATCATAAATGTATGTACTCTCCTCTAACACAACAACAAGTCTTTTCCTATTTAGTCGAATTTCTAGAATAGCTATGACAAAATTTAGCTTTTTGAGAAAAGTTCCTTTCTTGGTATTGAACAAACAGAGCCTATGAGGAGATAATGCAGGCTGCTCACCAGCTCCAACTATGGCAAGCAAGCTTGTACTGTAGAGCATCTCCATAATGTTTATAACCCCATCATCTTTTTTATAACACAAGTTTCCACCTTCACAATTAAAAATCTTATAACCATCCCTTTACAAATTGAGAAGCAATCATTATTGAGATACATCTTGAATTTTGATTCTGCTCCAACATTACCCGCTACTCTTCCAATCGTCATCATTCCCCATGATAGTAGACACTTCAAGTTATGAATGTAATTACATATCAATGTATTGCTGCAATGACCAAGTCATATCCATTGTAATGAAAGCAACTCTTCAAAACTTGAGATTTTTTTTAGCTTTTCACAAAAATCAATACCAATGCAGCTTTGTTTGGAGAGACTTGGTAATTCTTCAAGCTGAGGACACTCAATGATAAACAACTTTGTAAGATTAATAAGATCACCGGATCCTACTATACTCTACAAATCTCTGCAATTGTGTACATATAGATTGATGAGAGTTGTTGGTAGTGTAATGTTTTGTATCTTTTCACAAGAGTGAATCTTAAGCTTCTCCAGGAATCGTAGTCTATTGAAAATTGGTAATAACTCCTCAAGATCAGGACACTCACTAATAGTTAGATCTATAAATTTTGTATCATCATATCCTATTACTCTTTGCAAATCCCTGCAATAGCATACAAAAAAAGTGGTGAGTAATGTTGGTAGAATAATGTCCTTTAGCTTCTCACAGTACTAAATCTTAATTTCCTCCATGCAACTCACTCTAGATAGACTTAGAAACTTTTCAAGCTCGGGACAGTTTGTTAAAATCAACTTTGTAAGTTTGATGAAATCACCACTTCCTGATACACTTTGTAAAGTTTTACAATTTTGTACAGACAAAATGGTGAGTTTTGTAGGTAGAAAAATGTTCTTTAGCTTCTCACAATATTCAATCTTAATATTCTCCATGTAGTTCAGTTTGGAGAGAGTTGGCAACTCCTCAAGTTCAAGATAATCACTGATAGTTAGCTCTATGAGTTTAACAAGGTCACCATTCATTGATACTCTTATGCAAGTCATTGGTACCATCCCACAATTCAATTTAATTTTAAAATCAATTGATCAGACATTCTTGAATCTCAACACCATTAACAATGTAATACATGTACAAATTGTAACATTCAAGTAGCTATATCTTTTAAGAGCTCGGCTTCTTCAAATGTGTCATTCTTCAAAAGCCATTTTGTTTTGAGAAATTTTTAGAAGATAAGTCTTTCATGCATTTTCAAACTTTATAACTTCCCTTCAAATCTGGTCACTTATTTGAAATGAGACCTTTATTGATATCCGATAAGATATAATGATACTTTGATCACCTAGAGATCTTCCAAATTTGCAGAGTCCTTAGTAACCAAATGTCTTTTCGGATTGCACATACTACTCCATGAATCTCTAAAATAAGAAAGATTTGTATATCCTTTATCTAAGAAGATCATCAATAAAACATGATATCCTTGCCGGGCTAGGAGCTATCACCTACCCATCATGACAACACTTAAACCAACCCACCTGAAAAATAAATGAGAGGGCAAGAGAAAGGGAAACCTGACAAGAATGGCCTACCTATGAAGGATTTAGATCTAGACATCAGACTAACTTGAGATTGAAAAATGATGGGTGACTAAAAGTTAGGCAATAGTGCTCAATAGCTACAACTTAACCCTAGTTCAAGCTCTACAAATTTTCAAAGGATAAGATTTTTGTCAGATATGCAAGTAGAATTGCTTAGAGAAGAAGCAAGAATTAGATCCACATTGATAGATATAAAAAAAAATGATTCTTCCCATCATGGATACACTATAGAAACATATTGGACATTCAAAAACTCTTATCCATGACAATAACTTTTCCATTGCGGATCATATGATAGAATTGTCAGCAGAAGTCCTAATTGTACTTCACACATGCAAGGTCCTACAAGACAATTGTGATAACACCTTTGCAATCATTCTTATGGTACATTTAGAATTTTTATCTTATTTTTGTGTTACTATGTAAATAAATAACATAAATCTTTGGCATTAATGTCAAAAAGGGGAGAAAGGTATATGTATGGGGAAAGACATATGTTATGGGGGAGAAAATGCAAAATCAATGGGGGAGTAAAATATGTATAGAGAGATATGTTATAGAGCGCAAGAAGATGTATAGTATACTGTATGAAAGAACCTTACCATGTACAAATATATCCCTTACAAAATCAATTTTGAAAAATATCAAAAATAGTATACTCTATTGAGCTAGTGTCACAAGGTGATGGATAAAAGGTGTTCAAGAAACTTTTTGAATTCAGCTTTGGTTGATAAGTTTTTTTTCCACTAATTCCAAAGGGGGAGATTGTTGAAATATTATTCAAGTTTGTTATTAGTGACACACACTTATTCAGATTGTACATAGCTACCGAGATTATTGTACAACTATTA
The DNA here is from genome assembly GCA_028749045.1 of Cupressus sempervirens. Taxonomy (NCBI): domain Eukaryota; kingdom Viridiplantae; phylum Streptophyta; class Pinopsida; order Cupressales; family Cupressaceae; genus Cupressus; species Cupressus sempervirens. Next base: position 171,392,538 of record CM053790.1, on the reverse strand, counting down.
GTGCTTGCCAAGTATTTCAGTTGTCACCGAGTTCTACAGTTGCTACCGAGTCCTTTGGAAAAATCTCAGTGGTTACTGAGCAATCATAGTTATAGTGAAGACCAATAGTGTAAACCATGCATCTTAGTTCATGTTAGGTTTACCAGTGCAAGATGAGTTGTGAAGTGTTCACCAAGTTCACAGTGTATGTGATACAAGTCTAGTACTAATCAAGCTACTTAGTGTTAACCAAGTGACTCAGTTTATACCAAGCTCAAAGTGATAGTGTTTACCAATTCATACAATGTAAATCAAGAGACTTAGTTTATATGACGAGTTCCACTGTATCTACCGAATGACCAGTGCAGACCAAGTTCAAGACTACTTGGAAGTGATCAATATGGACTGAGCTTCTATGTCTACCAAGTGCATGATGATACCAAGCATTTACAATGGATGCTAAGTATCAGAACCTCACCGAGTTAGTCTTTAGAACCTGAGTGTCTTCATGTGGGCCAACTTTGTAATATTTGTGTTAATTTGTATTGTGGCCAACTTTGTAATCTATATAATTGGATTGTTATATATGTAATGTATTGTATCATATCAAAATTGTAAGAAGTAAGTAATGTATATGTGTGGAATTAATTTAATCATCAGAGAAGAGCAGAAAGAGAAAATTACAAAGGCTACAATAGTATAAGGAGCAACAAAATCAAATCCTTTCACAAGGTAGACCTAATAGTCTTTTGTAAATCTCTTTACTGAGTGCATACTTAGTTGTATGTTTGTAATCCTTTCATAAGGTGGACCTAATAGTCCTTATTGCTCCTAATATGGTAGATCATCAGAAGTGGTCAATGTAAGCTTTAACAGGCTAACTTTATACTATAGTACTAAAGTTTGTGGGTATCATCCCCACCCCAGTTTTGCTTTCTATTTGGAAGGTTTCTAGGTCACAAAATATTTGTGTCATAGTGTTATGAAAGCTTTCATATTTTTAGTTTCTTATGCATACAATTAAATCAGATTATATGTGATGGATTATATGCTAATTGGATTGTTGGATTAATAATTGAAATTTTTGAAGTTTTAGAAGTTACTAATTCACCCCTCCCCTCTCAATAACTTAGCATAGTCTTGAGTATTTCTAACAATTAATGTCAGAAGTAAAAAGGATAAGTCTAGAAGAAGTTATGTAAGTTTTGGTGATGTTTGTTCTAAGATAGAGTTTATAGAGGCATGTTCTGGTAAACTTGTTATATCTCTTAGAAAATTTGATATCTTAAGGATTGAGGTTGAGGACATGGAGAAGACATGTCAAGGATGATGTGGGTAAGCTTGCTCATCATAATATTGCATGTACAAAAAGTTATTCAAGTTGAAGGTGGAAGATTAAGGTTATCACTAAGTATAATGTGTTCTTAATGTGGTCCTATAATAATTAATTGAGAAGGTCTAATTGCTGACTTAGGGAATTATTAATGGACTTGGTATAAGGAAAGACATTTTCCTTTATCATGGTGTGCGTAAATGTGGATTGTGAATGATTGATAAGTAGCAAATAGTAAGAAATGTGAAGTTGAGCTAAAATAGTGTGGAAGTGAAGGAAACTTCATTGTTAAGGTTTTGTTGAGTGATACAAGGTTTGGTATTGGATCTAAGGTTTTTGACCTGGTCCACAAGGTCCAACAATGATTGGTCTGGTTGACAAGAAAAAGGAAAGGATAGGAAAAAGAAGATAACAGTAAATTACTTGTTTGAGCAATGAGCTCTTCTTGTAGTTGAAATTGCATGTTTGGGCAATGGGCTCATCTTGCATACATTGTACCACAACTCCTAATAGGGTTGAAATCTCCTAATAGGGATTCAAAGTCTCCTAATAGGGACTCATTGTACTAAATGTTGTAATAGAATCCTAAGAGGCTCCATCCTCTAACAAGGAATATTTATATTAGTACATAATCTTTTGGGCATCATTCCCACTGGGATTTTTTCTTTGATCAAGGGTTTACCTAGTCAACATATCTGGTGTAGTTGTCTATGTGCATCTTTGTATGGTTGTTTACTTTGGTTGAATGGTTAAGCTTGTTTAAAGAAGATAAGTGTTTTAATTGTTGCATAATTGATTCACCCCCCATCCCCCCCCCCCAGTTATCTTGGTGGACAATTGTTTCTAATAATTGGTATTAGAGCTTTAGGTCCTTGAAGAAAAATTTTAATAGCTTTGGGAGATCCATGGTGAACATGTTCAAGAAATATAGTCTAAAGTTTGATGGAACAAACTATGATAGTTGGAAGGAAAAGATGAAGACACATTTGTTGTGTATGGGATTGAGATATTGGATCTTGACAAAATCAATGAAAATGATCATTGAAGAAAAGGATTTGGAAAGTTTCTCCAAGGAAAAAAGAGATCTTTTCATGTGTGACATGAGAGCTAGAGAAGCACTATTGACTGTACTTCTTGAAATTCAGTACAATTAGGTAAAATCATTCACTACTTCACATTTGATTTTGAAAGATTTGGAAAATAGTTTTGAAGGTGATGAAAATTCTAAGAAGTTGAGGCTACAAAATTGGATTTGTGCATTTCAAGATACTAAGATGATTGAAGATGAATATATAAGAACATATATAGGTAGCATATCAGAAATCATTTTAGGTATTAAAGCTCAAGGAGGAACCAAAGATGATGATGAAGTTATATGGAAGATATTGAAAACTTTTATACCACCATTCAAGTCAACAGTTTAGATGATACAATTGTTGATATCTTGTACCAAAGATTTCACTAAGGAGACATTGCTTGGAAGACTTGAAGCAATTGAAAATGAAGTTAGATAGTCTAGAGAATTGACCAGAATAGAGACAACTTTTAGTTCCTTGAATATTCAACCCAACTTATCAAGGAGCACAAGTGCTACATGAGATTCTACTAGTAGTAGTAGATCTAAGGAAGATAGGAAGATTGAAGAAGTTGTAGCCCTTCTGGTAAGAAGAGAATATCTTTAAGTGTTGGACTTGTGATGGATATGGTCATTATGCATCTAAGTGTCTTAAAAGGGAGAAAAAGTATAAGGGAAGTTATAAGTCTAAAAGGAATAGAGAATATTTGTATGCAAATGAAGATGATGATTCTGATGAAAAAGCATTAAGTACTAGTGATGATGAAATTGGATTTGTGGCAATCAAAGAAGAAATTCTAGAGAAGGCAGATTTGGTATCACAGGTTGAGAAAAAATCTAATTCAATAATTTATAGTGGTTGTTCACATCATATTACTAGTGACATGAACAATGTTTTTGACTTCAAAAGTTAGGATGGAGGAATAGTCAGAGTTGGAAATAATGCAACGTGCCAATTTAAAGGTATTGAAGCTATAACTCTTGATGGTAAAAATAATGCTAAGGATGTATAATTTGTTGATGGTTTAAAGCACAATCTTTTGAGTGTTGGACAACTAGAAAACAAAGGTTATCAATTGGAGTTCATAGAAAATACATGCATGATCAAAGATAAAGATGGAAAGGTAATTGGAATAGGAACCAGATCTAGAGGTAATGTATTTTAGTTGAATCCTACTGAAATGACATGTTTGGTTGCAAAGGTAGATGAAATTTGGCTATGGCATAAGAGATTCTATTATATAAATGTTGATAGTATTGTAAGGACTAGTAAAGTGTTTGTTGTTAGAGATTTACCAAAGATTGTGAAGCCTACTAACACAATTTGCAAGGAGTGTGTTTTAGCAAAGCATAACAAAAATTATTTTCCTAGCAAGAAGTTTAACACTATAGTGAAGTTGGAGATTGTACACATAGATCTTAGTGGTGCTACAAAGACTATAGGATTCTATGGTGAAAGGTATTTTATTATTCTAGTTGATGATTTTTCTAGAAAGATGTGGGTTGCATTTCTTAAAGAGAAATCTAAGGCATTTGATAAGTTTAAGATATTAAAAATAAGAGTTGAGAATGAATTTGGTATGAAGATTAAATGTTTAAGATTAGATAGAGGAGACAAATTTACTTCATATGAGTTTAACATGTTTTGTAAGGAAAATGGAACTAAAAGATAGCTATCAGCTTCAAGAACCCCTAAATAGAATAGAATTGTAGAGAGAAGGAACAAATCTATTACAAAAGCTGCAAGAGCTATGTTAGCAGATAATGATGTATCCAAGAAATTTTGGAGAGATGTGAGTACAATAGTCTATAGTGTAAATAGAGTGAAAGTTAGGAAGGGCACAAACAAGACACCTTATGAATTATGGTTTGGTCACTCACTACAGTTAAATATTTTAGAATATTTGGAAGTAAGTGTTACATAAAGAGAGATGATGACATTGGTAAGTTTGATGCTAGAAGTGATGAAGTTATGTTTCTTGGTTATTCAATGAAAATAAAGGCTTATAGATGTTATAATCTAAAGAACTAAGACTATTATGGAAAGTGCAAATGTGAGAATTGATGAAAAATTCATACTTTAGGAAAGAATAGTTGGTTACAATTCAAATGATGATGTTGTTACTAAGCCAAGGAATGGTGAAGTATTTCTTGAGACTAACAATGATTTGGAGAATGAAGGAGAGCCAAGATAGGAACAAAGCTCAGAACCTTTAGTAGAGCCAAGAGTTGAGATAACAACTCCTACTTTAGGAAATAACATGATAAAGAATCATGTTGGAATTATAATAGGAAAGATAAACTTTTGAGAGGGGGGTGAATAAGTAGTTTAAACTTGGACCCATAATTTTTTTATAACATTTCTATCTTGTGCATTCAATGAGTAAACTAAAATAACATGTAAAGTATATATATCTAAATCATGCAAACACGTAAGTATTCACACACATAACACTACATATGGTTATCAAGGAACCCTCCAAGTGAGAAGGTAAAACTGGGGTGGGGATGATGCCCAATTTTTTTCACTATTGTAGTAATAAAGTGTATCTAATTAAGGTTACAATTTTTTTACCATGAAACACAATCTACCCTATGAGAGGTCTACCTTGTTAAAGGCTTACAAAAACTATTAGGTCTCACCTTGTTAGAGAATTGCAACACCCTATTAGAAGTGTGACTGGTTAGAGGACTTTAACTTACAACTAAGTAAGCACCCTGTTAAAGGATTTCATACAACCTATTAGGACTACTCTATTAAGAGATTTGACTGAAATCACTTGTTAGAATGTCTCAACATAGATCCTATGGTTAGCACTTGCTTGCCTAATAATAGATCACCTCTAAACAATGTCTTATTGATCCTTATTAATTAAATGTCTCTTTGTTGTATCCCTTTCTCTGTCATCTATTCTACTCTAACTGATTCTACAATGTGGTTTCACTTCTTAACTTCTAAGTCACCATGAATGCTCTATTTATGCATGAAAAATATCCTCTTCACTCCTTCAATTCCTTATGCACTCATTAGTAAGATTTTTAAGGTTTTTTCCTCCTTAAGAAGACTTTGGTGGCTTAGGGTTAGGTATGAATCTATGGCTAAGATACATCCATTTTTCCACTTAATCCTTCCCATTTTTTGAATGGATACATGTAATTGCATAGGGAATCCAACTAGAGATTTTTCCTTATCTCCAAAATATCAAAATATAATCTTAAGTCAGCTCAAAAATGGTTGACATAGTTGTTTGTGCCATTATAAACAAATATGTCAAAATTATTTTACTCGACATCTGATGTTTTTGATGCTCGACATACAATAATATTTCTACTGTGACTTAGCACCTATATTGCTCAACATCCACTATTTAATCATCTCCTAAATCACTTGACATGATCTATCTACTCAGCACATGAGTGGCTTGGCACTCATTGTGACCTGACATGGTCTAATATTTACATGTTGTGCTCGACCTGCATTACTAGTTCAACATGAACTAAGTAAATAACTTAAGTGTGTTGACACTAATTTGTCAAAACCAATTTGAGATATAAAATCTCCCCCTTTGACATGAGTGTCCAAAACACTTGAGTATACATTATCATTCTTAATCTTATGAGCATAACATATCCATAACTTGGCTTATATACAAAACTTCAAACATTAAAATTTTGTAATAACTTATATACCTCAAAATTTGATAACTCCCCCTAAGTTGATATGTCTATTCTATAACCAAAATTATGCACTCCTTTTGAGTAATTATGTCTCTGCTGATGCACTTTGACTTCAATTTTCTCCCCCTTTTTTATCTTTCCAACTTTATCTTATTCCCCCCCTTTCTTTTTCTCCCTTCTACTATGCCCCCCCTTTCTTATTCTCCCCCTTTTTGACACTTATGTCAAATGGCTATACACTTATTGTGTGTTTGTTTAGAAAAGATTTATGGACATCCATTATTATCTTGAGGGTTGCATCCTAGTTAGCACATGCAAAATCTAATGACTTGATTTGGATGGCAATCTCGGTAGCAAGGTGAACTAGACCATCTAAATTAGAAAGATTGGGGTCTTTCTTCAATAGAGTTTCAACATAGCCTAGCTCCTTGTAAAAAATTTCCATATGTGGGGTGAGGGTTGTGTTATTACAAAATTTTGCACCCTTGTCAAAATTTTTTACCTAATGACAACCTTGTGAAACATGGAAACAACCTCCAACTTGTGGGACTTGAACTGTGAGGTTGAGTCTTTGGAGAAGGCTAGTTTCCTTTGCTATCTAGATGCACCTAACTACACTTGAGAGGAAAAGGGAGAAGGAGATGCAAGAAACAAAATCCACCCAATCTATTCTAAGGAGGTAATGCACCAAAATAGAGTATTCAAACTAATCTCTACCCATAGATGTACTACTGAACCATCATGACACCAAAAGATATACACATCTAGACTTATTTTAATCTAACAACCACATGTAGATCAAAATACCCAAATAAATGATGCAAAAAAAATGAGATTCACTTATATATCATTCATAAGCCAAAAAGAGATACAATCATGCAAGCTTGCAAATATCTACAATACACCAATGAGAGGAAAATAGTTCTTGCACTACACATTAATGGCTAAAGGGGATAAGGAAGAATGCCATACAGTTCAAAGGCAAAGGGAATTTATAGTAGCAAGCTAGAGCAATACTAGAGAAAATAGAGAAGAGTCTACCCTTACAAAATTTTCAAAATCTGCCTTTATAGCTTAGGTGTAACTAAGATATTTTTCTACCCTAAATCAAACTCAACCACTACACCAAGTAGTTACTGTAAATCCAGAAGAAATGTGATCATGGAACAACTCCAGATGTAACAATAACCAAAAATCAATGAATCTAGCCATAAGAGATCAAAATCCAAAATATTTGACCATTAAATGCAATAAAGAGGCATGGAGATGCATTAATGATATGGAACAAGCCCCAAAATGCCAGTTTACATTGAAGAAACGATCCTTGCAAATTGCCACAACTGCCACAAATAAATTCACAATGGTATCAAAGAAAACATGGGATGGGATAACACGCACATTTACTCACCTCAAAAATATAGAGTTGACCCACATCGAATCAATTTGAACTACCCAGAAAATGTATGAACCATTGATGTAGATATCCCTATTGATATGGATGGCCCAAATGCTACAAAAAATATCTCCAACGCTAATTAAAACATTGCCCTCGATCAAGATTTCTTAGCTAACCACACAGATAACTGAGATGAAGAAAGGAATCTCCAAATCTACATCTAAATCTAAAAGCCATCACATTTTTGTAATAAGGGCAAGGGAGGATGCAAAAAATGAGAACCATTAGATCAAAGGGGCCCAGTAAGACAAAGATCCAACACACCATGACCCATAAGAAGAAAGGGCCCACCTGCCATGTGTCAACTAGTCACTTTTTCACATGAACTAAAGATCAAGAAGCTCCCCAAAGTGACAAAGTGACCACGCTTGATGAACCTTGATCTAATAGTAGAATGCAATGAAGGAAATGACCCACAACTAGCATTAATTCACTCATTGGCATGTTCCCCAATAAGTGGTCAAAGAGGCATCATACAATTTTTCAATTTCACAGAAGCAAGAAAAGTCACTTCTTGAAATAGCAAAAATGTAGAATGTTAACCCAGAATGAAAATTTGCATTAACTTACAACTTGGCACATGAAGAAAAAATGAGCCAACTCAGTCAATGAAGGGACTGAATTAGCTCAGCACATGAAGAAACTATGTTAACACAAGATGTTAACCCATGACTTGGCACATGAAGGAATTGTGCTAGCTCAACATATGAAGGATGAGATGTTAACCTATGACTTGGCACATGAAGGAATTGTGCTAGCTCAACATATGAAGGAACTACATTAACACAAGATGTTAACCCAAGTGAGAAGCATGCTAACCCACATGAAAGGAATCTAGCCCATTGAATATCTCTCTAATTAGTTATCAGTGATTGGCTAAATTGGGGCAAAAATGGCCAACATTCTTGGTGACTTAGAGGGGATGCTTTCCTACTAAGCATAGACTAGTGGCCTTAAGAAATCCATTGGGCATAGAGTCACTACCAAGAATTGACGTGTTATTTCACCTACAACTAGCAAAAAAAAATTTCAACCAAAAAGGAACAAAAAACTCTGGGGAGCTCCGAAAAGCTCAGAACAACTCTAGAAAAAGGAGCAATTGTGTGCATGCACTTCTTGGAAAGTAGGAACAAACAAAAAGAAGACTAAACTACTCATGTACATGAAACTTTAACCTTCATCAGAAGCATAGTTTGAGATATATTCCGTTGACTGGAATAGGCAAAATTTCACCATTAAGTATGCTTAACTAGAAAGAATTGGCCTACTTGCAACTGATAACCACATAGGGACCATTCCATAGTGCATCAAATTTTGAGTGCCTCCCTAGTTTTTCCCTATCAACATCCCATGTTATCATAAGATCACCCTCTCTGAAAATTTTGAACATAGCCTTCCTATGAAAGGACTTCTTCACCTATTGTTGATGTGCTCCTAAGGTCTGTATGGCCTAATTTCTTTTTTCCTCTAACTCCATTAGTTCTACTTTTCTTATAGGCATAGCATCATCTTCAATCAGATCCAATTGATGGGCTAGTTCAAGAGAAGGAAATTCCAATGAAATAGGAAGCTTAGCTTCTCTGCCATATATCAACATAAAAGGGGAATTTCCTATGGCTCTTTTAGGCATTATTTTGTCAGCCCATAGTGCTATTTTTAACTTTTGATGCCACCACCTCTAGTTATCTTCTACAATCCTTTTCATAATCCTAATTAGATTTTTGTTGGATGACTTAGCTAATCTATTGACCTGAGGATAGTAGTTAAAGGATGTGCTCAAGTAGATATTATGATCAACTTCCCATGAACAAATTTGAGTTCCAAAAAAAGATTTTGGATTATCTAAAATAATGGTTAAAGAGGCACCAAACCTAGTTACAATTCCATCAAGGAATTCAACAACTAAAGATTTTGTGGCATCATTTATTGCAATTGCCTCTATCCATCTGGTGAAGTAATCTATAGTAGCTAGAATCCGTTTATGACTAGAGCTAGAAGGAGGATTGATGGGGCTTATGAAATCTAATCCCCATTGAGAAAAGGGTTGATCAGCTTGAATAGAGTGGAGAGGAAAAGCTAAAAGTTCTTGTTTACCAAAAAAGAAAGCACATTTTTCACACCTTCCCACATGCATATGACAATCATGGAACAAGGATTGTCAGTAGTAACCAGCTCTCATTATCTTCATGGCAGTTGTTCTTGCTGAAAAATGGCCACCATCAAGACCATCATGGAGCTCTTTAATTATTACTTCACCTTGTTCTATATCAATGCATCTCAATAGGGCTCCATTGAAATACCTCCTAAAAAGGATACCATCAACTATGGTATAAGGAATTGACTGTAACTTTTATTTTCTTCTTTTAGTTCTATTCAATCCTTTAGGGTATTGGTTAATTGACAAGAAAGTCATCAAATCATCCATCCAACTCCTTGGGTTATCATTTCTTGCCTCTCTGCATTCTATTAGTATCATAGCAACTTCCTCATCTAATTCTTGAGATGAGATCATCTATTTGCACAATCCTTTCCCTCTTACCAACTTGGTGATCTGGATGTCAACATCATATTCCAGTACCTTAGTGACCCATCCAACTCTCTTCTCACTAATGTCTTTGCTCAACAGAAAGTCCTTCACACTTGCATGAGGTACTAGTAAATGGATCTTGTTGTGTGATAGAAGATGTTTTACTTTTTTCAAAGCTCTTATGAATGCAAGGGCTTGCTTCTCCACATAGTTGTATTTGTCTTCATACTCTTTAAGCCCTTCACTAAAGAAGGCTATGGGTTGTTCTTCATTCTTATCATTTGCTTGAGTCAAGATAGCAGAAATGCTTGATTCACCACCTAAGATATAAAGAATGAAATCCTTTTCAAAATTTGGATTAATGAGAGTGGGGGCTGAGGCTATGGCTACCTTGATCTCTTCAAAACTTTATTTCCTTTCCTTGGTCTATGCAAAGACCATATTCTTCTTGGGCATAGATGTATAGGGTTTCACCATGGTAGCAAGATTAGGAATAAATCTTCTCATAAAATTTATCCTATCAAGAAAAATTTGTAGCCCTTTCTTATATTTAGGAAGAGAGAGAGAAAGTATTACCTTAGTTCTCTCTAGATCAATGGTTAAACCATATTTAGATACAATGTGTCCTTATAAAAATTTTCCTTTATTAGTGGCAAACACATACTTGTTTGGGTTTAAAGACACACCAAACTCTCTACATTTTATAAACACTTGTTTGAGATGGCCAAAATGATCTATCATGCTCCTAGAATATACTATAATATAATATAGATAGACCGATACAAATTTTTCAATCATATTCTTGAAGGCCATTTCAATTGCCTTCTAAAAAGTGGTACCTACATTAGTCAATGGAAAGGAATTTTACTATAAGCATAGGTGCCCCACTTTGTGGTGAATGCAATCTTGTATCCGTCAGCTTCTTTGACCAACACTTGCTTATAACTAGGGAATCCATTAGGAAATAAGAACCTCTTAGAACTACTAACCTTAGATAATATTTGTTCCATGGAATAGAGGGGATGATGATCATTAAGGGGAGCTTGGTTAAGGTCCCTAAAGTCCACACACAATCTAATTTCTCCATTCTTCTTCCTAACAGGAATAAGGTTTGCTACCCATGATGAGTGCTTGATAGGAAAAATTATATTGGCCTCAATCAATTTGGATAGCTCTTTTCTCATTAAGGGTTTAATTTTAGGATTCATTGGTCTTTGTCTTTGTCTTACTGGTTTGACATTATCAATTAAATCTATGGTATGCTGAAACAAACTTGGGTCAAAACCTTTCAAATCATCATATGTCCAAGCAAATACATCATTAAATTCTTGAAATAGATGAATAAAACTTTCTTTCTTAGTTTCAAAACATACCTTTCCCATGTTTAAATATTTTCCATTAGCAACCATGACCAGTGTGTGATCATCCTTGCTTCCAGCAAGGTTCATGCCTCTATCTCTTGCTTGGTCATCAAGATTGAAGATACTCCCTAATGTAATAAGACCCTTAGGTAACTTGTTGGAACTGAGATCAATAATCTGATCACCATACTGATCCTATAGTCTTAACTAGTTTCTATCTAAAATCTTTGCTTCATTTTGCAAGAAACTTACAATTTTTTCATCATCAAACACTTTCCAATTAACATTGTTATTAGGAATAGAAGGCCTAACCACCACTCTAATCTATTGCCTCTTTTTAGCTTGAAGGTTCTTTGGCACATCATAAGATGCACCTACTACTTCAAGTCTACCAACATATCTATTCTTCTTTCTAGGGATGCTTTGAATATTAAATGTATTGAAACTTTCAAGAAAATCCCATACTATATGTTTATAAGACTTGAGCAAACCATTCTTGGTGGTATTCTAATTTCTTACTTGATTAACCACCAAATCACTATCTCCATATACACTTAATTCTTGAATTCCTCTTTTTTGAGGAAGTAGGAGACCCTAAATCAAGGATTCATACTTGGCTATATTATTAGTACAACTAAATTGAAGCCTAAAGGAGAAGTAATGCCTTTCTTGTGAAGGAGAAATCAACATCACACTGGCTCCTGATCCATTTTTATTTCTTGATCCATTAAAGTACATGCTCCATATTCCACTCATATCATCTTTGGTCTTTATAAGGCTAGGGACAAGATCATCCTTTTCTGATATAAAATATGTACCAAGGCTTGTCTCAAGGGTTTCTAATATAGGATATAACTAGTATGCATTAGCCCATTTATCTAAGAGAAAATTAGATATCTCTGCTAGTGAAGTAGTAGGCTCACTTACTATTTCTCTTTCCTCTTCTTCATAGATGGTGCAATTCATATTTATGGGGCTAGGGGTATAGGACTCAGTGTGATGGAGGGATAAAGGGTCTACCCTTATTGAAGCTTGGCTCCATATCTTATTCTAAAAAGCATGTAGGACCAATCATAAAATATGTAGCCACCTATTTGGGTGGTAAAATCTTTTGAAAGACAGATGGAAAAATATGGCTTGACTTTAGCAATTGATATATCTTGGACTCCAATGCAACCAAGGCATGCATGTAGGTCCATTTCCACATTCCTAAGGATGCCTATAGTCTTGATAGTACTACCATCTAGCTATAATACATCTCTAACAGTGGGCTCATATTTCATTTCTAAAGCATCAACGATAGACTTGGGCATCATTGAACTGCTAGCCCCTAAATCAATCATGCAATTGTGGAATAACTTATCCCCTATAATTAAAGAAACATAAAATGGAGGAGGTCTAATATTTTTACTTATTTCCACCTCCCTTGATGGTTGTATTAGACTTGTGGTGCTTTTTTCTCTTGATGGCTGATTCTTTGGTTCAATACTCTCCAATTCTTGCTATAGCAACCTCCTCTACATTGGTATAGTATTAACAACATCCCACATAGAAATATTTACATTTTTCTTCTTCATTTATTCTACCACACTGAATGGTGCATTATGTGCTCTGGTAGAAGCTTTCGGAGCTACATTTGTATGAGGTTGAGATGGAACAACTTGAGGATTAATCACATCTTGGCTACTATTATTTTTCACTTGCTACCTACAGGCATTTGATCATTCACTACTTGTACATGAAGTATTGTTTTGAAGTTGAGGCTAGATTAGGAGGAGGAGTAGCACCTTCAACAACTCTCCTCTTGTTCCTAGTATTGTGAGCAATGGAATCCTAGTTTACATTACAATGTTCCTCCACTTGATAATTCATAAAAGAATAATCCCTTGGTTGCTGCAAATGGAACGCATTAGTAGACTGAGGGCCATTATACTATTGTCCAATATATGGATCTTGTGTAGTTACTGCTAGGAATACTTCTTTCTTTTGGCACGTATAATGACTCCATGGATATTTTTAAGAGGGGAAAAAGTCCTACTCTTTAGCAAAATTATTTTAGGGAACTATGGCCCTACTTTGATTTGTGTTTGCATTAGAAACATGACCAATAGGCCTATTCTGATTATGTGGGGTGTAACATTGGTTTTGATTTGGAGGCCTACCATTTTTTGGAGCTTGATATTGCAATTGAGGAGCCTTATCACCTTGAGGTTGTTGTCTCTCCAAAGTCACCATCTTGTTACCCAATTTTTGGACTACTGAGAGACTATCTTCTAGCTTCCTTTCTAGAGTAGAACTTTGATCTTGCAACCTTTTTTCTAGATTAGAACTTTGATCTTGCATATTCTTGTCTATCTTTTACATCATTATCTGCATCATGGCTTTGATCTTATCTACCTCATTGGAAGATGTAGAAGCTATTGGAGTTAGCAAGAGGTTGACATATATATCTAGTAAGGATAGGGGGTAAAAGCATAGATCTGTATCACTGCTTATGATACCAAAACCTATTTTGGTCAAATCTTATTTCTCTATCAAAACTCAATTTTTTTCAAAAACTAAAAATACCCTTTTGTAGACCTCAAAATCAATAGCATCATTATATAAATTTTTTAGTTTTTTGATTAGTTATAATATGTTATAATTTCAAAATATTATAAGTCAATATTTTAACATTTCAAAAGATGCTCCCTCAGAAAAGGAAAAAAAATAGTAAAACATATCAAAAAAAATTTAAACTTATATTTATCTCTAGAGGAGAGGGTCCTCTTCATGAATATGTGCTTTTTGTCAAGAAGGTGTAGATTTGATAGGGAAGTTTTGATGGGAGGAAAAAACTATTGCATTCTGATAAGGTCGAGCTTGAGTACTTATAAAAAAAAAATTTATATCAAAAAAAAATAAAAATAAATAAATATACATATACATACATACATATATATATATATATATATATATATATATATATATATATATATATATATATATATATATATTCCCTAGCTATACATGCCATCTATAAGATATTTTCAAATCAAAACAAAAAATGATGATTTACATGTACTTGTTTGACGGGAAATACACCCTATATTTTTTATAGTTAGAAAAGGGACTTCAATATAAAATAAAATGAACAAATTCTTACTTTAAAAAATTATAAAAATTATAGGCATAAAATTCATCCGATTCTACACATTTCATCAGTTTACATCATCTTCAAATTCTAAACAAAAATACCATTTTTTTTGTCATTAATGTTGACCTGTCGCATATCTTCAAATTCTAAACACAAATACCATTTTTTTTGTCATTAATGTTGACCTATCACATATCTTCAAATTCTAAACACAAATACCATTTTTTTGGTCATTTATGTTGACTTGTCGCATTTTGATATCATGTTTCTTTATAAAAGGTGACATAGGTTTGTGCTTTTACCTAGGGGCTATTGGAGGTCTATGATTAGGAATATCTAGGAAGAAGGGCATAGGGAGCCTTGGAGCCAATTTTCCTCCTTGTATCAATATATTCTCTATCTTGATGGCAATTTCATAGGCACCAAGTAAGGTGTCTCCTCCCATAGATTGCAGAGTGGTAGCAATATCATTGTTAAAGGCTTTTAGGTAATACAAAAAAACATTACCAAGAGAAGGCTTGACTACAGTGGGTATTCTATCCCATGTCTTTTGAAATTTATAATTGAAGTCAATCATATATTCATGGGGAGCTCTCTTGATAGTTGTTAACTACTCCAAGAGTAATAGGTGATCACTCTTATCTTCAAAGTGCTTACATAATCTAACTCCTAACCCATCCCAATTAGTAACAGAGTTATGAGCCAAACCTTTATACCATTGCAAGGCCTTCCCTTTTAAGGATGAAGCTAGAAACCTAACATCTACATCATTTTCTGTAATACCATGTATATTGTAGACATTTGAAACTTCTTGGATATGTTCTAAGGGAGAAATGGAAGTTTCACCAGTAAATTTGGGTATACTTTTGAGGGTTGATACTAGTATACCATGTCTTTGATTCAATAGGAGAGGACTTCCACCATTAAAGGTGGCAAAAGCATGAGCTCTAGGCTGTGCCATATGGAATAATGGCCTTTTTATATGATCAAATGACAACCTAGGTTAAGATCTAACAAAAAAAGGAGTAGATATGGATCTTGCAGGTATTTTTGTTGCTACTATACTCCTAACTAGTGATAAAGGTACTCTAGTCTTTCTTCTTCTAGCATTGAAAAATGAAAGCTCTTGATACTGAAATTTACCTCTAGAAGATGTCCTTGTTTCAGCTTTGGGCATGAACCACTGCAACTCAGTTTGAACTAGATGTGAAGGGTGTAGAGTCACCAAGTAATTTATGGAATGAGCCTCTTGAAGGCCTACAATACTGAGAGTAGCACTACCTTCTCAGCATTAACCTTGAAATCTTCTTTTGTGAGAGTCCCACCAAGAGTGCCAAAAGCTATTGTCACAAAAGTTTGCACCCTTGTCCAAATTTTTTACATAAGGACAACCTTGTGAAACATGGAAACAACCTCAAAACCGTGAGACTTAAATTGTGAGGTTGAGTCTTCGGAGAAGGCTGGCTTCCTTTTCTATTTAAATGCACCTAACTACACTTGAGAGGAAAAGGGAGAAGGAGATGCAAGAAACAAAATGTACCCAGTCTATTCTAAGGAGGTGATGCACCAAAATGGAGTGTTCAAGCCAATCTCTACCTACACATGAACTATTGAACCATCATGACACCAAAAGATATACACATCCAGACTTATTTTAATCTAACAACCACATGAAGATCAAAAAACCTAAATAAATGATGTAAGGAAAATTAGATTCACTTGTATATCATTCATAAGACAAAAAGAGATACAGTGATGCAAGGTTGCAGATATTCATAATACACCAATGAGAGAAAAATATTTCTTGCACTATACATCAATGGCTAAAGGAGATAAGGTAGAATGTCATATAAATTAGAGGAAAAAGGAATTTGTAGTAGCAAGCTAGAGCAATGCTAGAGAAAACAGAGAAGATTAGACCCTTACAAAGTTTTCAAAATCTTCCTTTATAGCTCAGGCATAACTAAGATATTTTTCTGCCCTAAACCAAACTCAACCACTACACCAAGTAGTTACTACAAATCTGAAACAAATCTAATCATGGAACAACTCCAAATGTAACAATAACGAAAAATCAATGAATCCAACCATAGAGATAAAAATAAAAAATATTTGATCATTAAATGTAATAAAGAGGCATGGAGATTCATTAATGCCATGGAACAAGCCCCAAAATGCTTGTTTTCCTTGAAGAAATGATCCTTGCAACTTGCCATGATTGCCAGAAATAAATTCACAATACTATCAAAGAAAATGCGGGATGGGATAACACACACATTAACCTGCCAAAAAAATATAGAGTTGACTCGCGTGGAATAAATTTGAACTAATTAGAAAATGTATTAACTGTTAATGTAGATCTCCCTATTGATATGGATGGCCTAGATGCTGCAAAAAATATCTCCAACGCTGATCAAAACATAGCCCTCGATCAAGATTCCTTACCTAACCACACAAATAGCTGAGATGAAGCAAGGAATCTCCAAAATTTGCATCTAAATCTGATGACCATCGCATTTTCGTAAGAGGGCCAAGGGAGGATGTGAAAAAATTAGAACCATTATATCAAAGGGGCCTAGCAAGACAAAGATACACCACACCACAACCCATAAGAAGAAAAGGCCCACCTACCATGTGTCAACTAGTTTCTTTGTTGCATGAACTAAAGATCAAGCAAATCCCCAAAGTGACAAAGTGACCACCCTTTATGAACCTTGATCTGATGGTAGAATGTAATGAAGGAACTGACCTACCACTTGACATTAATTCATTTGTTAGCATGTTCCCCAATACATAGTCAAAGAGGTAGCATACAATTTTGCGGAAGTAAGAAAAGTTACTTCTTGAAATAGAAAAAATGCAGAATGTTAACCCAGTGCAAAAATGTACATTAACCCACAACTCAACACATGAAGAAAAAATGAACCAACTCAGTCAATGAAGGGAGTAAATTAGCTTGACGCATCAAGAAACTCTGTTAACATGAGCTGTTCACCCTATGACTCGAGACATGAAGGAATTATGCTAGCTTGGCATATGAAGGACTATGTTAACATGAGATGTTAACCCATGACTTGGCACATGAAGGAATTATGCTACCTCGGCATATGAAGGAACTACATTAACATGAGATGTTAACTTGAGTGAGAAGCATGTTAACCCACATCAAAGGAATCTAGCCCATTGAAGATCTCGCTGATCGGTTATTAGTGATGGGCTAAATGGGGGAAAAAATGGGCAATAGGTTACTTGGATGCTTGTTAGTTTGGCTCTTATATCATCCTCGTCTGCTATTGATATAGCTAACTAACTTTCTGTTTGAAGTAATGTCCTAAAATGCTTCTCACTCTGAGCTAGATTCATTGGTAGTCTTGCACTTGATGCAAAAATTTGGCTCTCTAGACTCAGAATGTGACTTCTTGTCTCTTGGATGAAGAGTGTTGGATTACATAATTTTGCATACAATGAGAATATGTTCTCAAGTACCTTCTTCACATCCTCAACCTTAGTTTCCAATGCAACTTGTGTGAGCGCTATGTCACCAAATATTTTCTCATTTACTTTATTTTGGAATTTCTTTTCTGACCATTCCAATAATTTGGCATTTGAATCAAGGTCTTCATTACTGACCTTCTCCACTATATTTTCTAGTTGTTCCATTAGTGTCTTTTTCTCATCAAGAGTTGGCAAACTAAATGCATCTAGAAAGATGTTCTTAATGTCTTGAAGTGTCTACTTCTACCTATGTTCTCTCCTAAGCATTTCTTGATGCTTTCTCGCTAGGGCCTATTACAATATGCCCATTTTATCTATTGTCATAGTATCAAAATCAAACTTGGGTAAAATAATTTCTTCATTAGGCTCATATCTCCATATTGAACTACTCCTTCAATCTTTGATGAACTCAGGCTTGGCACTGAGATCTATAATGGAGTAGCACCTATTCTCAACTTTTGAATAGTTTGTATGGAAGGAGTGCTAGATGCTGGTAAAGCTACCAAAGCTTGAATGGAAACTTGTTCCTTCACCTTAGATGTTAGTTTTGTCTCTTAAGGCTTTCCCTATTTTTCCACTATGACTTGACTTGTACCTTGTCCTTATGTAGTAGGTGTACATAAATCTACCTAACTTATTTCCTATTTTCCTATAGTGGTGACTTGCTCTTCTGATGTCTTCTTCTCAACAGTATCAATCTTGAAAATTGTGTCAACCTTGGTAGATGTGGCTTCTGGCATTTGGACCAAAGGTTGTACATTAGTGACTAACGAGATGAGATTTTGGATTCACCTTTTCCCATGCAACATCAGTCACTGATTTTTGTAGTTCATCTACAATTACTAAACCTAGATTTCCACAAAGGTTGGACTACAGTGTAGACTGATCAAATATCTTATTTAAATCTTCTTTAGTAAGAGGATTGATGTTCTAAGCTAATAGATCAGAAATTTCCTTGGTAGTTATTATTTTAGTTGTCTTAGTTGTGTCATGTGGAGGATTGACACTCGGTAATTGTGTGTCATGCACACTATTCTTCTTACTACTCAGGCTCAACTATTGCCTTGTCATCTTCTTTGATTTATGTTCCTCCTCCAATTATATTATCTTTGTCATCATCTTGTTCAACATCATCCTTGACCTTAGAAATTTTAGGTTCTCCTTTCTTTATTGTGGTTAACCCATAAATGAGTTTCCATATCTATGTTGACTTCTTGATAACATACTCAATATTATTTTGTAGAATGCTAAAGGCTTTGTATTTAGGTGTGAATCTAATTGCATACTTCTTTATAGCCTTAGAAATTTTTCCCTTAGTTAACTCAAGCATTACTTGGGCCAGTTTGGTCTCCCTAATTTGTCTTTCTAGAGTTAGACAATAATGCCATTTTTATTCAACTATGTCATATAGACTCATAGATAGAGAGTTGAAATTTTTTAGTGATGTTGTCTTGAATTTTTCCATCATGGCATATAGGGCCTCTTCCACTTGGTTTTTCTCCTCTTTACCAAATTTATCAAAATCAACATGACTAAATCTTGATAGATCCGTATTATTCTTAACATTTTCACATAAGTTTTCAAGATCTAAAAGAGGGTTATGACTCACCACCTTAAATTGGTTGTTGTCATTTGACTCTATTTTCTTCTCTTTCAAATATGGTTGTGCAACATTTTTTCTTCTATTTTTCTTCTACTCTTGACCTCCTTGTTATGTTTCCTTTGTCTTTACTTTGGCCTTTTGGGTAGTTGCATGTGTGATAGCTCTTGTTGCAAGTGTAGTGGGCTTTGGCTAACTTATTTTAGCAATTTTCTCAGTGCTTGTCATAGGCGATGCCTTGGCCTTCCTCTTCTTTTACTTGGTAGGAGTAGGTGCTTCCTTAGCTTCTTCTCCCTTGGCACCTTCAATATCCTCCTCTTCTTTATCTTCTACCATACCCTGTGTTAGTGCTAGATGTTCTTGTGTATGAGTTCCATCTTCCTCTTCATCCTCTTCTTCTTCTTCTTTCTGCTTGGCACCCTCTCCAAATTTGGCTTTTAGCTTCTTTACTAGCTTTTCCTTCTTCTTGATAACTAAAGTTGTTTTTAGTTCCATGGTGATCTTGGACTTAGCCACTTCATAATTTCCAAAGATCTTTGCAATCTTATCTACCTCTTCTGCAAGTAAAGTTGTTATAGCTGTAGAGGCTTCATCCACATTTATTTCATAGCTTAAGGATCTCAATTATCTTACCCTTGGCGTGGCAGCTTGCACAAAAGTACAATCAGCATCCACAAGAAAGCATATGTCATTATATTTTTTTCAACTAAAGATATTGGTATTCTTAGTCTCTCCTTCATTTATTTTTTTCAACTCATCTATTGGTCTTCCATCCAACAGTACCAAATGAGGGGAATGTGTTTTGTACATAAAAGAATGTACAAATCAATATAGAGCCAAATTTACATTGTGCACTCTTAGTTTTCCTTATTGCTCCAAGGTTCTCCATTAGTTGTTGCAATTATAGTTTTGCTGGATCATATGTATGATCTTTCTTAACAATCTTGTATCCAACATCCATAGCTATACATGGTGCACTATTCAATCTACTAGATTAAAAGAACTTGTGTGATTTTACCCTTACAATAAAGTTTATTAGAGGATTAGTGATTGTTTCTATTATCATACCTCTTTTGTTCTAGACAGCTCTAGTATTCTTTTCAATCATTTCCTTGGAATTACTTCTCAATGTCTTGGGACTGTAGATGCTCAAAAATGGTTCGCATCTATGATTTCATCACTTCTTCATACTAATTTGTCCCATTTTCTCATTCTACTAACTTTGATCTTTTGGCCAGATTGACCATATTTTTTCATTTGTATCCCCTTTCACATCAATTCCATATCAACTTGAAATCATATCAAATCAACTCAGAATCACTCAAAATCAGTCTTAATCAACCCAAAAAATATCAAACATCCCAAATCAATCATCATTTATCCGCTCCTAGGAATTTTTGTGGCTTTCAGTGTCTTGGAAATCTATCAACCTATCAATCTTATCAATCTGACCTTAGTATTGTCGTGGCTCTCAGTGCTAGGTCAAACTATCATTCACGTCATTCAATCTTTGAAATTTTTGAGGCTTTCAATGTCAAATCATGGCATCATCAATCATTTTAATAATATTGACAATGTCCGTCAGTGTTATTATGATCGAACCTTATCAATCAATTTCAATCCTGTAGCATTTACAATGTCAGTTAAATGTTACATACCAATTTATTCACGTCATGTGTCCTTCGCATGTTATCAATTTTGATCTATCAATTAATTTGACCATGGTTTTGGTCTACCTTTTCATCATCTTATTCGATATCCATCATCATCACATTTTCATCAAAGGATACTGTCGCATTCATTTAATCAATTTGGCCAATCATTTGCTAATTTTCTCTATAGGATTAAATAACCCATAATTTAATTCTATTATTCCTTCTAATTATTCTTCCCAATTATCATCCTCAATTAATTAATTTTATTAATTAATTGATTCATTATTTGCAAACCATGGAAATTCTTAATTTCCTAAGTTCCATTTTTCATCATTAAATCCATTTTCTACTAATTCTTATTTTGTGGAATAAGAGGATTTTTAATTCAAATATTCCATAAAATATTGCATCATCATGACACTTGGATGTGACACCTCGTGGATCCTCCTTTGACACTTGGCTCAGATTTTTCATAATCAAATATTATTACCTCTTACGCATGTCCCTATTTGACTTCTTTGTCATAGATTCTTGGCTTTAAGTGGGTTGAGGTGTCTTATGATGCGTCATAGATTCTCTTCCACATTTAGCCAAGTTTGAGTTGCATGCATCATAGAATCTCACAATTGGCATATTCTATCATATGTGTCATAGGAATCTCTTGCCACATCGCACATCTATGGGTGACAAATCCAATGCCCTCACTTTGAGTGAAAATTATAAAATGGACACCCTTCCTCTCATTTCAGATTCGAATGCATGAGTTTTGAAAGTCCAAATCTTTGAATCTTTGAGTCTCTACTTGTTTGCATGTTGCATTTTCTCTCTCACATAAAATCACACTTCAAGTATTCTCATGGCATTATCCACATCATAGGCTTTGGCTTCAATCTTGTGTGAAATATAGGCAAATTGAAGCTACAATCATTTGGAGAAGAAAGAAGAACATGGGAGCTACAAATGAAAAAGTGGGTTTCTATTGCTTTCTTAATTAGTTTGGCTTTCATGGTAGACTAGTGGGTGCTAACATATGTTGATTGAGTTTTTGATTTTTTCATAGTATGTTATGCATTTAAGCCATTTTTTTGGTCCTACATTTGGTGAACCCGACGTGAACATGCATATCTAACTTGGGTTTTCTTGTTTTGTGGTTGTAGGTGCAAGGAAGGAGCTCACTTGGAAGGGTATAATGACTATCTGCTCTTCCTTTTCACACCTAGATTAATTAGGGGTCTAGTAAAATGCTTATATGCTCTTGTTTCATGCATTCTATTAGCTTGCTGTCCTAGGGCACACTTTGCTCTGTTAGGGCGCACTCTGGACCCCTAGGAGCAGTTTTAGGAGCCCAAAAACCACCAAAATCTCATTTTGCTATTTCCAACTTACCAACTATGCCCATCTGGGCCCCAACTAAATCATTGATGCAGTCTGCACTATTTGGGCGCACTTGGGAGTGTAGCTTTGAAAATTTCAATTTATGGGTCTTGACTAGGCACCCATTTCCCCACACCTTGCACTTGACTTCCCAACTGTGCCCTAAAACTACCAATTGTGCCCAACTGGGCCCCAACTACATCATTGACATAGTCTGTACTATTTGGACACACTTGGGGATGTTTAGAGCCATTTTGGCCTTCTGGGGAGCAATTTGCACTGTCGGAGCACACCTAGGTTCATAGTAAGCACATGCACCAATCAAAATCTGCATTTCAAGCTCCTATCACTCTCTAGGACATAGATTAGGTGATTTTGTGTTATTGATGATCTATTTGCAGCATGTGGCGATCATTGGATGAAGATATGATCATAACAAACTACTGATGTGTGTGCTTTGCAAGATGTTGTTGAAGACTTTGTGTGTCTTTCAAAACTATGTGTGTGGATTTCCTAGATTAGATAACATTTCATTTGGTGCTTAAAATGAACCTTTTTCTTTTCTGCTTGGCATGTCTATAGTGTTAAATCCCTAGGAGTTGCATTGGATGTATCCTCTCCCCTCACCATTTGTGGATCTTGGGTGTAAGAGAAATCCATGCAACTTCTATAGGAGGCCTGCCTTGGACCAAGATACTCGATATTGGGTATGCCAAGGGACGACCTCAGAGCGGTAACAAGCCAAAGCTAGGTCAATGATCCAGCCGCTATATAAAATTTGATTACGGTGAAAGTTGTATCAGTGGTATTGCTGAGTGATAGCTCTCCTCCAGTACCCTTGTGGTGCGTCAAACCTCAGTTCTCGGGGTTGGGAGACCTTCTGCAAAAATTTATCATTCACTTGCTGAACATAATGCCCTTACTAAAAATTGTGTTTTAGTGGCCAAAATCCTTTCTATCCACTGGCTCAAGGGGTCACCCATGCTTGTGAAGACATCCTACATTCTTGTGGTCCTTAGTAGAGGCAACAGTCCCTTGGGAAGTCATGCCCCTTAGGAAGCAGATCTTGGTAGCCCCAAGAAGTGAGTGTGCTGTAAGGGGGAGCCTGTGGTGCCAAGATCCTAGGTTGTCTACTCTAGATAAGCATGGCTAAACCTCGGTTCAAGTAGAAATTTAGTGGATACAGTCCTAAAAGCCTAGGTTGTGGTGTGTTTGTTAACTTTTTACAATAGCTATTCTTGTCTTAATGTGTCTTGCGTGTGTGTAAAACATAATCAAGATAAAAGCCAAACTTTTAAATTTACACCTTGGATATCATTTGAACTTGTCAAAACATCACACATTGCCAAAACATTTCAACCTTTATCAAACTTTGCAAACTTTGGTTCAACACACTCAAACCTTGGAAAACATGTTGACTTGTGCTCCTAAATGTGCTTGGCAAAACGTAGATCTCAAACTTGCATAGACTTCACTTGCACTCATCCTAGTATATGCCTCATTCATGCATCATATAGACTTCATATTGCACCTTTTAGTTCTCATTTAATATCTATTACCTTTCATATTGCATCCATTTAGGTTCAACTTACTTTCCTTAGTTTTTGCATTCCCATCTCAAACTCAGCACTTTGCATTCACTGCCTTCCATCTTTGCATACCTATTCATCACCTTGAACACTTTATCCATCATTATGGGTGTCCTAATCATCATTTTGAGCATCCAAACTAGCCCTAACACTGTCCACTACCATTTACCTATCTGTGACATCAATCTTGAAACCATAGCTTCCAGAATTGCCTCAGTTTCAGCCTAGCTTACCAATTGTGCCCAACTGGGCCCCAACTACATCATTGATGTATTTTTCACTATTTGGGTGCACTTGGTGGTCCTAAGAGCCAGTTTTGGGTTCCAAATAACATTTTGGGGCTTCAACAATGTCGTTAGGTACTTGGTTAGCTCCCCTTGCACCAGTTTGCCTAGCTTTGCATTCTGCATCACCTAGCCTTTAGTACCTTCACTTGGGACATCATTATATAGGTCATAACCTCTTTTTTTCATCTCCCAACCCATCCTAACATCAACCCCAGCATCTTAGCTTCCTGGCATTTTAGTTTGGTAACTATACCCTTCAGAATCAGCAAACATTCTTCCTAGTTTACCAACTACACCCAAAAACTACCAACTGCACCCAAACTGGCTCCAAGTGTGTCAATGACATAGTTGGTACTATTAGAGCACACTTGGTACTATTATGGCACACTTGGGTACTTTCATGACCATTTTTGGCCTCCAAACTGCACTTTAAGACCCCAAAACTGCATCTAGGAGCCTCTAGACCTACCCATTTTGCACTTGACCCAAAACCATATCTTACACTCAAAATCCCCTTTCGCATCATAGGAATTGTCCATATCACATATCCACTCAGCATCACCATCATTTTGAGTCCTCAAAATGTCATTTTGAACCCCCAAAACCTTTGAATTTAGTCAAAAATCTAGACAAAGTATAAGTCTTAGAGTATCTCCTAGTGTTGATGGATAATGGATCTTGACTAGTCTTTTTACCTCTTTTCTTATCATTTTCTTTGGTAAAAATATATATATATCTTGATATATTTTACCTTTTCATCTTTTATCAATTTGACCTTTTCGTCTTTTATCAGTTTTTGGTCAAGATCCAAAGTCCTTTATCACAAGGTTAAACTCTTAGGCAAAATACTTTCAAAAGGTTTTATCTAAGTTCAAAAATTTCCATATACCCTTGTCATAACATAATCATATCCCTAGCATCCCCAAACTTCATTTTGACTTACCCTAGTGGTACATCCCCTTCATATTTCATTGATCAAAATCCTTAGCATCATTTTCACTACCAAACCCTATCAAATTGTCCATCAACCAAATTTCCTTTTTGAGCATTTACCCTCATTTTGCATGTCCCAAATGTCATTAAGAACCCTAGAAAATCATCCTATGCATGATATACCTTGCATACATCAACCTTTAGCATCCTTAGGAATTCCAAAACATAACCCTAATTATCATTTTGCATACCTTAGAGTCATTTTCATCCCCTCTAGTCAAACTTCAAAACATCACCTTGCATTTGCATTTGCATAACATCCCTAGGACATTTTCACTTTGCACATCAAAAAAATAATTCATCTAGCATTTCCTCACATTTCATATCATTCCTAAACACTTAAAAATCTGAAAAACACTCACATCTTGCATACCCACCACTCTAAATCACCCAAAACACTCAAAAATTCCATTGCATTTGCACTCTTAGGTATCATGCCAACACTTACTAGGAGACAATCAGCCCAGAGACCCGAGGAACTCTATTAACCTTTGTTTGATGAGGCACAAGCACAACCAAAATCTCATCCAAGACAAAGAAAGAGCAAGAAAATCCAACAAACCTTTGACGAAGACCAAATCGAGGCATAACAACCATTACTAGCAGACCCCTTGAACATGTATCCGCAAGATCCTCAAGCTATGGCACAACAAACCTTGAACAATACACCTACCATGTGATTTCCTCCAAATAATTCCCCCACACATGGGATGGTTCAATGGAGTCTTGAATTTGAACCTATATTCGTGCCAATGACACTAGAAGGAGGAAGTGTACCAACCTCACCTGAAGATGAACAATCACATGCATTTGAATTCAGCCAACCTAACACATCAAACGTACAACAAGGTATTGTACACCTAAGTGATGACTCTGACACTGATTATGGCATCACTGATGAAGAAATGGCTAGGGCATGTCAAGACAAAAGTTTTCGTAATAACTTCAAATGTTTGGCAGCACAAGAAATTGTCAAATTTAATCCAAACTTGGATGGTCCTAGCTCAAAAAATCAAACCAACACAGCAATTGAAAACATCCAACCCATGATAAATTTGGACTTAGATAAGGGAAAACAACCTTCAGAGTTTTCAAACACAATAATGGAACCTATAAGGTCCCATCAAGAACCAACAATTGAAATCCTCCAAAGTACATTTGAACACATCAATGTTAACCCCTTGTTTGATGAAATACCACCAATCCCTAAACACCCCAAAAGGACATTAAGACTTGATTTTAGTCACATGATGCAACAAAAAGATGCACCTAAAGGGACCCATGCTCTAAGGATGCCAAAAATACCTTCTTTGGAGGAAAATCAACAAAGTACACCTTTACTTCTAACTTTACCCCATGCTATGACATCAAACACTATGGAGCCTCTCATAAATACAACATGTGAAACATCAAGTGCAACCATCCCTATAGATGCACAAAGGAAAAGTCTTATTGACATTATGCCCATTCCTAATAGGGACACATCTCATAGTCAAGTCAATATGATGTCGCAAGCAGGAACATCTAAAACACAAAGGTACCAAAACAACAATACAAACATGACATTCAATTCTCAAGGACTTAGTCAACCCCCATGACAACAACAACCTACAATGGTACAAGGACTCAACACTTCCAAGGCACAACCAAGTCTACATCCACTTAACACACATCCCACATATCAACAACAACATCAAACACAACGAAAACAACCACAAGTGGGGAAAACATCCAACATTCCTAACATGCAATCCCATATGGACCCACTTGACTTACACACAATTTATCAACAACAATTTCAGCAAAAATTCCAACAACAAAAAATGATGTTTGCTAAACAAAAAGAGCAACTCAAGCAACAGTTGGAATACCAAAAATTCCTTTAGCAACAAATCACATACTAGCAACATTTGTTACTACAACAATATGTTCCACAAAAACCTCAATAGATACCTCTAGAACAACAAGCACACACATGGTCTCACATACAACCAACAGATGTATCCCAACAACAACCACAACACACGGCACAAAAAAAACACATGGTACAACAATCATAGTCAATCCCACAACAAGTGCCACATCAAATACCACAAAAAGTTCCCCAAAAACAAGGACCTTTCTGTCTTCAAGGTGCCAGTATACCTCCACCATCTAGCGACACATCATCAGACTCATCAGACACAGAAATGTCAGAACCAAGTAGACATAGTTCTCGCCACAACAAATGGTCTACTCATAGACACAAAAGACTTGAAGGAAAGACCATCATGCAAAACCACAATGAGGAACTATTACAAAAATTCAAACAACTTTCCAAATAAGTCAAGGCATTGGGAGTCCAAAAGAAATAGGTTCTATATACAGAAAGGGACCTACGTCCTAATCCATTCGATAAAAGTCTGTATATGCCTCCATTCCCAAAACACTTTGAAGCTCCAAGGTTTGAAAAATATCGAGGAAAAGGCAACCCTATTTACCACATTATAGAATTTTGTGCTTCATGTACTAAACTCAGTGATGAACCCACTTACCTTATGAGATTGTTCCCTTGTTCTCTAGGGGGGCCTGCACTTGAATGGTATTCCAAACTTCATGGTAATATCAAATCTTGGTCAGAGCTAGCAGACAAGTTTATCTCCCACTTTGCCTTTAACATTACAAATGAGGTAACACTTTCTAATTTGTGCTCAACTAAGCAAAAGATGAGAGAATCATTCATCACATTCTTATTGCGTTGGAGAAGCTTAGTTAGTCAATGCTCACTAGACATTCTTGAAGAACAACAAGAAAAATTGTGCATTGAAAACTTAGTCCTGGACTTAATGTATGAAATCAAAATCAAGAGTCCAAGCACCATTTCTAAACTAATGAAAAAAGGGGCTAGTATTGAAGATGCTCTTATCCGTAAGGGAATCCTCAAGATAAACAAAGAAAACACAAACACCAACTCGTCTAATGACAAGGCAAAATTTTTCTCCAAAAACAAGAATGTGACTAATGTTGGCATTGTGGATGCTTGCATGATTAGCATAGCACAACCTCAATTGACTTTGAAAGGTGTAAACCCTAAAAATTCACAAACCTCTAATCAAACATCAGCTCCACAATAGAAAATTGAGACTCCCATGCAAGATAAACCTCGATGACATCCTAGAACCAAAGACAGGAAATTCACACCATTGGGAATACCACTTGAGACTGCATTACAATAGTTACTGAGTAATAAATTCCTGTAATTACCCCTAATCAAAGATGAACCATTGACTAAAGTTGATTGGTGGGATGACAAAAAATATTGTGATTACCATTGCACCAAAGGACACAAAACTTCATCATGGTTCCAACTGAAACATGCAATACAAGACCTTATTGATGATGGTGTCATCACATTTGATCCATCACTATTAGCATCCAACTCTAATCACACTATTTTCGAAGATCCTTTGGGTAATCATGAAAAAGAAAAACCCTCAAGTTAAAAACTCAAACTCGCAGGGTAATGTGAATTACACACGTACCAGTTATGACTACACCATCAATTTCTTTAATGAGTCTGACTTTTGCATATCCACATTCACATTGAAGACTGAAGACCCTCGTTGTGCTGTCACTATAGGCTATAGCAAGATCACCCTACCTGAAGCCCCATCTAGACCTACTACTTCTACTAGACCTACACCTCCAAGTAGACCTACTGCTCCTACTTCATCTGATTATAGCCTTGTTGAACAACTCAGAAAAACCCCTGCACAAATATCCATTTTGGACCTACTACGTGCATCTCCCCAACATCAAAAGATCTTAGATCAAGCCCTTAAAGAGTCAGTAGTCCCAGATAACATTGATGTTGCCCAGTTCCAAGCCATGGTTGGGAACCTATCTGCTTCACAACATATCACTTTTTCACCCCGAGATATTCCTAAGGACAAACCTAACCATAATGATCCCCTTTATCTTAAAGTCTTCATCCATAATGCCAAAGTCAGACGTGTCTTAATTGATGGAGGAGCAAGATTGAACATCTATACTCTTAAGGTTGTCAACAATTTGGGTTATTCTAAAGATGATGTGGATCCCTCTTGAAGAATCACAATAAAAGCTTATGATGATGGTGAACGCTTCTCTAGGGGCATCATCACATTGCTTGTCAAAGTTGGTCCAGCTACTGAAGACACATTGTTCCATGTCCTAGACATCAAAATGAATTGCAACATGATACTAGGATGCCCTTAGCTTCATGCTATGAAAGTAGTCCCTTCTACATATCATCAATGTCTAAAGTTTTCCTATAATAACATGGAGGTTACCATCCCTGGTGATCCAGATCCTTTCAAGTTTTGTGCTAATCTAAGAGATGCTACTGCATACCAAATCCCAACAAAAAATGAAGCACAACCCACAAATTCCTATAAGTATGTGGATGCTGATATACTGCTCAGTAAAGCCAAGGAAAAGATGAAGATTGAAGACAATGGGTGTGGAGAGTACTTTATGTCTCAAGTCTCTCACATTAGGGAGCCACCACTTTCTCCCATTAGTACAAAGAATTATACTTCTATCAATGAGAATACATCCGTAAGTATTGAGAAAGTAAAAGTAGAATGAGAACCCACTTTGATATCTCCTAGCAAGTATGGACTTGGGTTTACCATCATGCAGAAACAAGGCTATGATGGCTATAGTGGTCTTGGATCTCAGAAACAAGGAATCATTGAACCTATCACTACAGAAGGACAACCTCCTAGTTTGGGGCTTGGATTTAAACCATTACGAATAGGTCCTCCTAGTACCACAGTACCTACATGTAAGACTATGGATGTTTCAAATGATGAAAAGGCATCTGAGGATATCCCACTTGAAACCAACAATGCCCTAGCCTTTGAGCATAACCCCAATGACCCAGTTGAATCAGTTACCCATATATCTACCTTCAACCAAAGCCCATTCAACACTGATGATGACATCTCCTCAAGTTATCCTGAACCTTTGGATTGGGACCAATGTGGACCACCAATTTTTGATCAATTCGATGATGATGACACTCTCATAATAGACTTTGAAGGAATTATGATTGAAGATCATAAAGAAGCAATTTCTTCTAAAGAGAACACATTGGCATACTTTGGGGAGCCTACTCCACCTTCTAGTTACAAAGAAAAAAGAGAAAGAAATAACAAGCATACGTCTCTTGGTGAAAATCAAAAGGCACCATTAGACCATACAAAATCAAAATCTAAGAAGCTCCCAAGGATACAAAATGAAAAATATGATGCCACGAATATCAGTGTTCCAGTTTTCAACATGCCACAAAGTCTTTTGGAGCTCTCTCAATCAGCATTCATGCGGAAGGTCATTGGTCTCAACCCTCCCAACCCTCCCTTATATCCCTTTGTTTATCCCCTAATCCAGCTACCTAATTTGTCCAATAACAAAAATTAGTCCTTTATCCAACAAGCCTTTTCATATGTCATCATCAGTGACATCCCACATGATACATCTATTGACCCAATTATCCTCAGATGCCTTGATTCGCAAGAGATAGACATTGTCTTACATACGGTACATGATGGTATCTCTCGAGGCCTTTCTAGTGGTTTGATTTTAGCTACAAGCTCAGAACAAATCCTCCATAGTTATGGTGAGTCATGGATCCAGATCTCATCAGCTAGCAGCACCAACAACAGATATCTTCTCAACATTTGTCAATGACATTCTTGATTTCATCTAAAAGTCCTGAAAAATATCAAAAAAATAGTAAAAAGTCATGAAAAAAGAAAAGAAAAAAGTGAAAAAAGTCATGAAAAAATGGATGCCTTGATGAAAACCTGGTAAACAAGCATCTTGGCATGAAAATTTGAGTCAAGAGAAAAATTCTGTCCAAAAGTGAAAACTGGCAAAATAGGCGCTTTAGGCAAGTACCATGGTGAAAACCTAGCAAACAGGCACCATGTGTAATCAGTTATTGCTCCTCCATCTATCAGGATTCCATCTGGTCTTTTCCCCCTCTATCATTCCTTGATCATATCCTTCATATTGCAAGACATCCTTGGTTCCTTATCATGGCTCACGAACTGGTTAATGTCCTTCGTTACCTTGCTTAAGTATCACCTGTCTACACACACTCTGTCATTGGCCTCTATACATAACTTGCGTCTTGTCTGGGGGCATATTACCTACATGGTGCATAAGTTTGAATTTGAACTAGGGGCATACCTCTAAGTGCTTTTTATCCATTGGATCTATCGCATAATGGATTGGAGCTAACACTTGTATATGCTTATATGATCCTAAAAAAATCCCTAAAAATCATAAAATGTCCTAAAAAAATCCCTAAAAATCACATAATGTCCTAAAAAAATCCTGAACATTCAAATACAATCCTGAAAAAAGAACTAAAAATCATAGCATGTCCTGAAAAAAACCTAAAAATCATAAAATGTCTTGAAGAAACTAATCACTAAAAAACATCAAATATCCTCAAAAACCCTAAAAATCACAAAACCTATCAAAAATTTGCAATAAACCTTGTACATACTCACTATGGATAATGACCCCTTTTGTGTAAACACTTGCACATTGCAGACTAAAACCCAAAGCACTACACTTCAATGCCAATCACACTATCCGGGCAATGTGAACCAACAATCAATCCAACAGATCACTATGAACTTATCAACTAAATCCACAAATAGTGCTATCACATCATCAACTTGTCAAACACCATCTAAACACCTAACACACTAAAAAGAAAGTAATAATGGAAAATAATAGCTGTTGGCTCATGTTTTTTAGTGAGTTGTTTATTTTTTCTTTGTTTTTTGATCATGTCCCTATGCTACTCGATGATATAAAATTGATCTATGAGAGTGGCTAGGATGGTTCATGGTCATCTTTTTCTACTTCAGTCTATTACAATGTACCTTTGAGAGTCTGGGGCATGTACATATGCCTCAGGAAGGATAAGGTCATCCTCTATTTGCATCGTGCTTGTTTATGCAAAAGGCTTGCATTTGCGCTCTGGCCCTTTATGCCATGATGCATTGCATTCCCTTTGCCATATCAAAATAAAGCTCCATTCGACATATAGTGCACTTTCTAGAAGCAAAAGTATTTCCATCATACTAAAATCTCCTCATCTCATATTTATTCTTCATCTCATCTTCTACCACCATAGTCATGTCTTCTAATTAACCAAATCATCTTCATCTCACATTCATGCATTCCTGCATCATCCTACGTTGTCAATCAACTTTCTGTGGCTTTCCACCTGGTTCAACCTCATTCTAACATTTTTCTCATCATATTTTACCAAATACAACCATTTTTGATGATTTCCCTCATGTTATGACATCTTTCCATCATTTTGGGCATGCACGCACAGTTTCGAGTCATTCTGAGTCCAATTGGGCTATTTTTGGGCCCTGGAGCCTTTTAGGTGCAATCTACATTGTCAGGGCATAGTTGGGGTTCCCAACTATGTCATTGATGCACTTGGTCATGTAAACTATGTCATTGACACACTTGGTAGAGTTTGGGCGCACTTGGGAACCTAGCTTATCCAAAACTGCTCCCGAAACCCCTAGGTTGCACTCCGGAGGTCATAACTTTTGAGTTTCAACTTCGATTTGCAAACCGTTAGTTATGTTGGACTCATATCTTTCTTGTGAAAAAAATTAGCTATTTTTTTCATTATTTGGTCACTAAATGGAGTTTTAATCCTTGCAATTACTCTTGCACTCCTCGTTGCCCCCCGTCATGTTGGTTTTGGCCCCCAGAGCCTTCTCGGGCACATTTGGCACTTTCTGAGACCAATTGGGCTTCCCAAGTGCATCATTGATGCACTTGGTACTATCATGGCGCACTTGGGCTTACCAAGTGCATCAATGACGCACTTGGTTGAGTTTTGGGCGCATTTGGGGACCTAGGATACCTAGAACTGCTCCTGGAGCCCCTATGTTGCACTCCGGAGCCCATAACTTTTGCATTTTAACTCGGATTTGCAATCTGTCAGTTGCGTTGGATTCATATCTTTGTTAAAAACAACATGAAATATCATTTTCATAATTTTGTGTTTTTCTTAAGTGGTAACCCATGCAATCACTCTCAGGCTCTTGATTGACCCTATTTTGCACTCTAGACCTCATAACTTTCACATCTTAGCTCTGCTTTGCGATCCATCAATTTCTATGCTTTTGTCTTTTTGTTGTCAATAAATTGACTTATCATATGCTTATCTTAGTAAATTTATTGAGGGGGCACCCATATGTATCATCCCTACTGGGGCATGTTGTGGCCTTCTCATCAGTTATTCTTTGATACAACGCTCTAAATCACATTGTATCAAAGAGGGGAAAAATGTAGATGCTCAAAAATGGTTCACATATATGGTTTCATCACTTATTCATACTAATTTTTCCCATTTTCTCATTCTACTAACTTTGATCTTTTGGCCAGATTGACCATATTTCATCATTTGTATCCCCTTTCACATCAATTTCATATCAACTCAGAATCATATCAAATCAACTCAAAATCATTTCAAATCAACTCAAAATCACCTCAAATCAACTTAGAATCACTCAGAATCAGTCCTAATCAATCCAAAACATATCAAACATCCTAAATCAATCATCATTTATCCACTCCTAGGCATTTTTGTGGCTTTCAGTGTCTTGGAAATCTATCAACCTATCAATCTTATCAATCTGACCTTAGTACTGTCGTGGCTCTCAGTGCTAGGTCAAACTATCATTCATGTCATTCAATCTTTGACATTTTTGAGGCTTTCAATGTTAAATCATGGCATCATCAATCATTTTAATAATATTGACAATGTCTGTTAGTGTTATTATGATCGAACCTTATCAATCAATTTCAATCCTGTAGCATTTACAATGTTGGTTAAATGTTACATACCAATTTATTCATGTCATGTGTCCTTGGCATGTTATCAATTTCGATCTATCAATTAATTTGACCATGGTTTTGGTCTACCTTTTCATCATCTTATTTGATATCCATCATCATCACATTTTCATCAAAGGATACTATCGCATTCATTTAATCAATTTGGCCAATCATCTGCTAATTTTCTCTATAGGATTAAATAATCCATAATTTAATTCTATTATCCCTTTTTCTCAACAATTTTGAACTCTTCTTTTAAAACACCATTATCACATAACTTGTTGTATGCATCCTTGATTTCCATATCCCCAATTCTTCCTATCTTATAGTTATGGAATTTTCTCACATATTACACCATTATTACATTTGACAAAATCATCGACAATGTGCTAGAGGGGTCTTGCTTATATATAATGTCAAGAATAGCTTTGAAAATGGGCTACTTAAATTCATTACTCACTAATTGAACATTTAAAACTTCCTTCCCTTCTACATTCTTTGAAATCAATGCCATTGTTTGAAACTAGGGTTTATGAAAATTAAAATTATGTATCTCGACTCTTGATAAATACCTTGTGAAATTTGATGAATGGATGTAAGATCATTACTAGAATCTTTCACAAATTCTTGGAAAAATTTTCTAGATCACCTTCTGCTCTACTTGCCCTTTCTTAAATTTGAAATGATGAAAGATGAGTTGAAATCGATCAAACTCTTGAAAACCTTGTAATTAATGTTGAGTTCTTACACAACTATAAGCTCGCCATAAACCAATTTCAAGGTCACTCAGCATCTATTGAAATTTCCATCACTCAACAACTGCTACGAGCTCAACATTAACTACCTATTTTGATAGTTCAACATCTTCTAACATTCCACTCAGTACATATACGAAATATTTCATGCTCAACAACAACATGAAAAACTTAAAGATTTATCTTGAATTCCTATATTCATGCTAATGTAATCTATTTAGTAATATCTCCTTTTGGAACTGATGTATGATATAGCCTTTAAATATTAGTCCCACATACCTCTTGTTTAACTAGTTTGATGAAGTGTGATCACCTAGCCCATTGGGTGAAGTGATCCCTTCTCCATTTGATGTGTTGCAAACATCCTTTCTCTTCCATGTCTTGTTCATCTCATCTCTGATGCGTTCAATATTTGCCTTGCTCTTTCCTTTCTCAAATTCACAACTTGATACCTTTGACCTAATTGGACAATATTTACTAATGTGATCTGTATTCAAATAGCTAAAACATGTAGTTTGACTCAACCACCTTTTGTAATTACCACTGAGGTGTGTCTTAATATAATTCTTAGGAACATGTCCATATTCTTGACAATAATGATAGCCATATGTTGCATTGTAATCCCAGTTATAAGGGTTTCCATTGTTCCTTACCATTTTTTTCTTATTTGATGACCACATGAGTTTGGATCTACATTCAAAAGCTCTATGTCCATACTTTTGACAGTGGTAGTAGTATCCTTCAAATCTTTGTATACATGGTCCTGGTTATACATTCATGTTCTTGATGAACTTTCTTATTACACTTATGGTAGTGAACCATATTCTTAGGCTTGAAATTTTGATTTGTAGTCTTGCTCCTACACACATTGGTAGTATGTCCTTTCTTACCATAATTATGACAAGCAGGTTTGGAGTTCTTACCTATGTTGTTCCTTTCTTCTGCACTTTTAGATGATTCTCCTTCTTCAGTGCTTGTGTAACCCTGTCCTAATGTATCATTCTTGGATCTAAGGGATCTCAATAATTGCTCAAAGTATTTGATGGTTTTTTTTTTTTGTTAAAACATTCAGGAAATTCCTTTTCTCTCTTTAGTACATTTTGCAATTATTCATTCTGTAACTTCAATGTAGTTATCTCAATATTCTTGACATTTAGTTCATAGTTGGCATTCATCATTTGACTTAGACTATCTAGTTGCATGTTGGAAATCTTGGTTAGCTCTGTTGACTTTCCTTCTGGTCTTTTGGCCAGAATTCTTTTGTCTTCTTCAATCATGGCTTTATCTTCCACAGATTTCTTCTTTTGTTCAACCACTTCACATAGTAGTATAGCTTGTGATTCTTTCTCTAACTTGAGATTTTTGATTTCCTTAGCTTGGACTCTATTTGTTTCCATTAGATCTACAACTACTACATCAAATTCATTTGAGTCTCCATCTACAAATAGCTTGGTAGTGTCCATCTCTTTGTATTGTGTGTCATTCTCTATAATAGCAATTGCTTTCCTTTTGTTCAAGGAATTTTTTAAGTATTCTCTTGCTTGATTTAGTTGGTGTAGAATGAGATGTATTTCAATCTCTTAGTTCTCAATGGTCTTTCCCAAATTATAGACTTCCATTTCAAGATCTTTCCTCAAAGCTACAAAGCTTTTCTTTCAAAGAACTAAGCTTTGATACTAATTGTTGGAATTACAATAGGAAAGGTAAATTTTTAAGGTGGGGGGGGAGGGGGGTGACTCAGTAGTTTAAACTTGGACCCATAAAATTTTCATCACATATCTATCTTGTGCATTTAATGAGTAAATTGATAGAACATGTAAAGTGCATACATCCAAATCATGCAAACATGTAAGTATTAACACACATAACACTAGATATGATTACCTAGAAACCTTCCAAGTGAGAAGGTAAAATTGGGGTGGAGATGACACCCACAAATCTTCACTACTATAGTAATAAAATATATCCAATGAAGGTTACAATGTTTTGAGCATGAAACATGATCTACCCCGTGAGAGGTCTATCTTGTTAAAGGCTTATAAAGACCGTTAGGTCTCACCTTGTTAGAAGATTTCAACACCCTATTAGAAGTGTGCCTAGTTAGAGAACTTTAACTTACAACTAAGTAAGCACCCATTTAAAAGATTTCATATAGCCTATTAGGACTACTTTGTCAAGAGATTTGACTAAAATCACCTGTCAGAATGTCTTAGCATAGATCCTGCGGTTGGCACTTACTTGCTTGATAATAGATCACCTCTAAACAATATCATTTTTATCCTTATTAATCAGATGTCTCTTTGTTGTATCCCTTTCTCTATCTTTTATTTTGCTCTAACTGATTTTGCAATGTGGTTTCACTTCATAACTTCTAAGTCACCATGAATGCTCTATTTGTGCATGTAAACTATCCTCTTCACTCCTTCAATTCCTTATGCACTCAGTATTAAGATTTTTAGGGTTAGGGCCTCCCTAAGAAGACTTTGGTCTCTTAGGGTTAGGTATGAATCTATAGCTAAGATTCATCCGTTCTATCACTTAATCTTTCCCATTTTCTAATTGGTTGCATGTAATTGCATACGTAATCCAACTAGAGATTCATCCTTATCTCCAAAATATCAAAATAAAATCTTAAGTCAGCTCAAAAATGGTTGACATAGTTGTTTGTGCCATTATAAACAAATATGTCAAAACTCTCTTACTTAGCATCTGAAGTCTCTAATGCTTGGCATACACTAATCATTTTTTTTTGACTTGGTACCTATATTGCTTGACATCCATTGTTTACTTGGCTCTTGAATCACTCGACATGGTCTATTTGCTTAGCACTTGAGTGACTCAACACATGAGTGGCTCAACACTCACTATGACTCAACATGGTCTAATATTTACATGTTGTACTCAACATGCATTACAAGCTTAGCATGAACTAAGTAAATAACTTAAGTGTGTTGATACTCACTTGTCAAAACCAATCGAAGATAAAAAATCACCCATTTGAACAAATCATCAAAAGCAAAGACAAAGTTGTAATGACAAGGAGCAGAGTGAATGAAGAGCTATGCTTGATATCTCAAGTTGAGCTAAAGAATGTAAATGAAGTATGTAAAAATGACTATTGGAAGCAAGCTATGAAAAAGGAATTGTATCAGATAGTAAAGAATGAGACATGCGAATTGGTCCCCAGATTAATAGATAATAATGTGATAGGAACTAAATGGGTTTTTAGGTACAAGATGAATGAGCAAGGATAAGTTGTAAGAAAAAAAGAAAGACTGGTATGTAAAGGTTACTCACACCAAGAAGGAATAGATTATGAGGAGACGTATGCTCCAGTGGCTAGAATAAAACTAGTAAGATTATTTTTAGCCCATGTAGCATAGAAGAAATTCAAAGTATATTAGATGGATGTCAAGTTAGCATTCCTAAATAGAGAACTTGAAGAAGAGGTATACATTGAGAAGCTTGAAGGATGTCCTTTGACAGATGACAAGGACATAGTATGTAGAGTGAGGAAAGCATTGTATGGATTGAAGCAAGCACCTAGAACTTGGTATGTGATGTTGGACAAGCATTTGATAAAGCTTGGATATAGAAGAGGTATGGTAGATAGTAATCTATATTGGAAAGAAACGGATGATGATTTGATGATTTTGGTA
The DNA here is from genome assembly GCA_028749045.1 of Cupressus sempervirens. Classification (NCBI taxonomy): domain Eukaryota; kingdom Viridiplantae; phylum Streptophyta; class Pinopsida; order Cupressales; family Cupressaceae; genus Cupressus; species Cupressus sempervirens. Next base: position 171,353,676 of record CM053790.1, on the reverse strand, counting down.
ATATTTTTTGATGACATTATATTTGAAGGAAATGATAAATAAAGTAAGAAGTTTGCAAAAGAGATAAAGAAAGAATTTGAAATGAGTATGATAGGAGAGATGAAATGATTCCTAGGACTACAAATTGTATAGAATAAAGAAGGAATCTATATTTGTCAGACTAAGTACTTGAAGGATTTACTGAACAAGTTTGGTTTGGAAACATGTAAACCCATTGGAATGCACATTGTAATTTGACACAAGTTATTTACAAAGGATGAGACACTTACTATTGAATAGAAGTACATATCTATGATCGAAGGATTGCAATATCTAACACAAGGCCAAATATAGAAAATGTAGTTGGAATTGTTGCAAGATTCTAGGTTGATCCCAGAGAAGCACAATATGCAATGATGAAAAGGATATTTAGATATTTGAAAGGAACTTTAGAATTTAGATTATGCTATGATAGATCTAATAATTTTACTCTAAGTTCTTATACTAATACAGATTGGGTAGGCATTATGGATGACATAAATAGCACCAGTGGATGAGCTTTCTTTATTGGAGGAAGATTGGTTTCTTGGTTAAGTAAGAAGTAGGATTGTACATCTTAAAGTACAACAAAAGTAGAGTATGTTGTAGTAGAAAATAATTGCAATCAAGTTATTTGGATGAAGCAGATGTTGAAGAATATAAGAATAGAAATCAGTGAACCTATTGTTATACATTATGACAACACAAGCATGGTAAATATGTCTAAGAATCTAATGTTGCATTTGAAGATTAAGCACATTCCTCTTAAGTATCATATGTTGAGAGAAAAAGTTGTAGAAAAAGAAATCAAATTGGAGAATGTGAGAACAAAAGAGTAGTTTGTAGACATATTCAGTAAGCCTCTTCCCAAAGAGACTTTTGAGTATTTGTGAGGTATGCTTGCGGTTATGCCCCTTCCTACATCAGAGTAGAAGATGCAAGAATGCATCAGCCCAGGGTAACAGAGCACCATTGTTTATCGAAGGAGAAAAATTTGGCAGAATGCTAAGGAAGATGTTTGACATAAGCACAATATATGGAATAATAGTTTGGTATTGAGCACATCGAGATATATCAATGAGGGAGTATGATTAATGAAGAGGATTCAAAGATAAACAATCTTTTGTTGCTATTCTTGGAACTAGATGTTTTTCATCTATGTTTCCATCAATGCCAAAAGGGGAGATTATTGGGAAATTTTTGGAAGATTGGTTTGATGATGGTATGTTACATTCATGACTAAGTTTGTCACTAATGTTAACATGGCATATTTGATGTCTTTTGTGTGATTTGACAAAAGAATAATAGAAAGATCAAGTTGGTATAGATGACTAATTGAGCATGATAAGCACCCAAGGTTATGGGAGATACTTCTAAGTATCTAGCATATGAAGTTAATGTTGAAAGTAGAAGGGATAAGTTTAGAAGAGGTTATGTAAGTTTTTGTGAGGTCTATTCTAAGATAGTGTTTATAGAGGCATGTTTTGGTAAACTTGTTATATCTATTAGAAGAGTTGATATCTTGAGGATCAAGGTTGAGGACATGGAGAAGACATGTTGAGGATTATGTGGCTAAGCTTGCTCATCATAATATTGCATGTATAGAAAGTTATTCAAGTTACAAGGTAGAAGATTTATCGTTAAGTATAACATGTTCTTAATGTGGTCCTATAATAATTAATTGAGAAGGTCTAATAGCTAAATCAGGGAATTATTTTATGGACTTGGTATAAAGGAAGGACATTTTGCTTTATCATGGTGTGTGTAAATGTGGATTGTGACTGATAAATAAGTAGTAGATAGTATGGAATGTGAAGTTGAGAAGAACAATGTGGAAGTGAAGGAAACTTCATTACTAAGGTTATTTTGAGTGATCCAAGATTTGGTATTTGGATCTAAGGTTCATGATCTAGTCTACAAGGTCTAACAATGATTGGTCTGGTTGATAGGATAGAGGAAAAGATAGAGGAAAAAAGAAGATAATAGTAAATTACTTGTTTGTGCAGTGAGCTCTTCTTGTAGTTGAAATTGCATATTTGGGTAGTGGGCTCATCTTGCATACATTATACCACAACTCCTAACAAGGTTCTCCTAATAGTGATTCAAAGTCTCCTAATAGGGACTCATTGTACTAAGTGTTGTAATAGACTTCTAACAAGGTCCATCCTCTAACAAGGAATATTTATATTAGTACATCATCTTGTGGGCATAATTTCCACCAAGGTTTTCCCTCTAATCAAGAACTTTGCTAGTGAACATATCTGGTGTAGTTGTCTATGTGCATCTTTGTATGGTTTCTATTTACTTTGGTTGAATGGTTAAGTTTTTCTAAATAAGATAAGTGTTTTAATTGTTGGGTAATTGATTCACCCCCAGCACCCATCTCAGTTATCTTTGTGGACTATTGTTTCTAACATATCCTTTATCCACAAAGAAGGAAGACAGTGAATGATCATGTTGAGATCATGGTACACCTAGCTATAGAGCCAATTAGAGAGGAGGAAAGGGTAAATCCTGATAGCCCAGAGCTAGATGCAACTCTTGAAATTGAAGAGGATGAGCCTACTGAAGCACCATGGGTTATCAAGGGTAAAAAAAGGTAGAAAATAGTCCAAATACCTAAAAAGGTAAAAAAAAGGACATTGTAGATCATGCCTGGAAGAAACCATTTTAAAAAAAAAATTTGATGCAGAGCTACATATAGGATAGGATGAATGCAGTAAAGAACTATCTAACTAACTTAGAATTGGTAGCAAAAAAATTGGATGTGAGGATCATTTAGGCTCAAAAATTCATAGAGGATGATGAATTCATCAAATCTACTAAGTTTAAATGCTATCTCTACAAAATAAAGCATACTAAACTAGTCTTTGGACTAAAACTAGGAGAATCTGATGAAAAGAAGTAAGAATTGGTTGACAAGCTTCATGCCTATGACCCAAAGAGAGAGGTGATGACTCCTATAGAGGTTAGAGACATAGTACAGAGAAGTGGTATGATTCTAGTGCCTAGTGTAGAAGTTGTGAAAGCCAACTTCATAAATCACCAAGACCACCTACATGCGAATAACTTGTTGAAGAGAAACCAAAGAAGGAAAGCTAGGGCTTGGAGAATCTCAAAAATGTGAGAGAGAATATATTCCAACAATGAAAAATGAAATTTATATACAATATGATATGATATGAAAATACATTAGGAGAGCCTATTTATAAAGGCCTCTAGGAAGCTTCTAGAATGAGCTAGAAAGTGCAAGGAGATAAGTATGACAACTTAGCATGCTTCCACAAAAGGTGGATTATCCTCCATGTAGATTAGAGGATAAGTATGACAAGGTAGAAACAAACTCTTGTGTTGTCAACAAGTCGATATGTAAAAGTATACTAACTCCTAGATGGCAACTAATAACTAATGCATTTATCCTAAGTACACTAAAGTAAAGCAAAAAATAATTATTATTTACTCTAACACCCTCCCTTAAGTGCAACTTAGGGAATGCACTTAAGCTCACAATAGCTATGATGAAATGCATAATGGGTCTCGATAATGAGGCCATGTTAGGTACCCATGCACAGATGCAAAGAAATGAATGCAATCTCTATAAACTGAAGACAAAGGAGAAAACCTAGTGGGAAAAACCCCTCTCCAAAAAAGAGATAGTTCAAACCTTAGTGAAGGACTGAAGAAGCCTCCAACAAGAGGAATGTCCTAGAAAATAGGAACAAAGAGAATATCATGAAGAACATCACTAAAGCATGAAGAAGTCAAAAACTTTGTCAAAAGGAAATTCTTGATTTGTAGAACCTCCTTTGAAATAGAAGGCTACAACCAAAGTAGGAATGCCAAGAAGAGTGCATGTATGGTAGATGATCCATCTCACTGAAATGCATAGGTAGCCAACCATTGAAATTGCCTAGTATATAGGATCAAATATTGAATACATAGCTTACTCCATTGAACTATTGAACCAAGGAAGCAACAGAAACAATAGAAGAGCCCCCCCTAATGCAAATAGGGTGAGATGATAGGAAACTAATAAAGTGGACCAAAATTTCTTTGTAGAAAGAACCAAGAACAATGAGAGTGAGGAAGAGGTACAAAAACCTATAAAGGCACGTTTCATCGACACATTATGGGGCTAATTTCGTGGAAGGTACACTCACTTGATAAAAGAAGAGGGCACTAAAAATGCATATAACTATCCCCCCATGGAACTTTATAATGGAATGTGAGTACAACTGACTCAAAACAATGTTCAAGATCCCAAAATGCAAGATTGGCACTTTATCTCAGTGCATTTGCATAAGATGCTTATAAATAATATCAACAATGATTAAAAAGGGAAAAAAGCTAACGTAACAAATAGTACAACTCAAAAGAAAATATCTCATGTGATGAAAATGATCCTCAAACCTAGTACACCCAAGATATCCACCATAGTGCAAAAAAACAAAAAACATGATAAAAAGAGCATAGAGTAGAATTTGAAGGAAATTACAACATTTATGAAAAGATGATAGAACCAGCATTCCAAAAAAATAATATTTTCAAAAAATTGAGATGGGACGCTCAAGATATGTCTGTCGGAGTGAAAAATAGAACATATGGCTTTGACTGCAAAAATACGTAACCAAATTACATTAAAACCAAAAAATACTTGCACCAATGTCTCTGTCAAAACCAGCTTTTTGGTGCATTTTTTAGATCAGAAAAAGACCTCAGTATGCTTAAGTTATGGCCAAAAGACCAACTATTACTCCAAAATTGAGCTCTCTAGAAAATTATAGTCTCTACAAAAAATTTGATGGTCATACAACTGTCAACTAACCTTTGTGAAAAAAAAATCCAGTGAAAGTAAAAATTCTAGCAACTAGAAGTGATGGCTCAGTGACCACAGGGGAATTTTTTTTGTTAAAAACATATGTATATATATATACACAAAATTTTCACCAAAAAAGTGTAAATGCAATTGCAATTGCCTCGATTTGCATGCAAGGGAAAAAAAAAGGCCCTTTGGCAAAAAATTGTCTCCCCAAATCTAAACTCTTAAAAATCACTCCTTCAAAAATCTTCAAACCAGGAAGCAACAGGGACGCTCTGATACCATGTAGAAGTTGTGAAAGCCAACTTCATAGATCACCAAGACTACCTGCATGCAAATAACCTGCTGAAGAGAAACCAAAGAAGCAAAGCTAGGGCCTGGAGAATCTCAACGGTGTGAAAGAAAATATATTCCAACAATGAAAAATGAATGTGTTGTACAATATGATATAATATGAAAATACACTAGGAGAACCTATTTATAAAGGCCTCTATGAAGCTTCTAGAATGAGCTAGAAAGCACTAGGAGATAAGCATGACAACTCAACATACATCAAAGAAAGGTGGATTATCCTCCATGTCGATGAGAGGGTAAGTATGACAAGGTAGGAACAAACTCTTATGTTGTCAACAAGTCAATATGTAAAAGTATGCTAACTCCTAGATGACAACTAATAACTAATGCATTTATCCTAAGCAAACTTAAGTAAAGCATAAATAATAATTATTTATACTAACACCTAGTTGGGATCTAGAAAAAGCTTTCATACTTGACCAGATAAGAAGACAAGAAAATGTTATATCTTATGAAGCATTTGGAGATAATGGACATTAGAGGAGATCATGATTTAATATTGATTTCAAGTCTCTAGTAGTATGGAGCATGGCTCTTGCAACAAATAATCCTAAATTAATGGATGTACAAAGTATTGATCAAGGAAATATGATAGTTTGGACTATGTAGGGTACCTTAGGTACATAAATTTCCAAGGCAATGAAACACTTCTCATTCATGAATGAGGCTAAAGTGGAATAAATATAGACAAGACTGGATAAAGCATTCCCTAACTATATATAGATGTCAGGAAACTCTATGAAGAAGAGATTAGGAAGATCCTTGTATATAAATAGAGGATAGAGGAACTGGAGGCCAAAGCTCAAGGGATAGAAATAAAAGTTGCATCTTTGAGAGAGAAACTAGCTAATGTAGAGCAAAATAGAGTACAAGGCATCCAAGAACAACCAACAGGGGTCACAATGGAGATGTCCACTCAAACTGAAAAAGTGGGGCAAGAAGAAGTAGAGCCCATAAGGATGAGCACTGATGCTCCATTTCCTCAACAAGGTTGTGAGTTAGGGACAACTATCCCAAAAAGCATGATAGGCCATAAGATAGAAACTCTAAGAAACATATCTCAATAAGATCATGCTCTTTATATGTCTTTACAAGATGATGACCATGTTTGAAATGAAGGACTTGCATGGCTAATCTATGGGGGCTATATGTACAATTCTTAGAGAGGATAATCATGTTGATGGAGAATAAGCTAGATCTGCTTGATAAGATCATCATAGTAAAAGAAGGCCTAGAAATAGAAAGAGAACTAATAGGCTTCTTTATTGGCAAGTTGCAGATCATACAAGGTAAAATGAAAATCTTATCACAAGGGATTAAGCCTTGCATTCCACCAATTTTGGGTGCTAATAGTAAATTGAAATACTGGCAAGAGTGGTTAGATTCTTTTGATTCAATGCTAACTCAAGTAGGTATAACATCAATTTTTGAAGATAATAGTAACATCCAATTTAATAATCTAATTGATTCATTTCTCAAAGTTGAAATAGACTTAAATAAATCTTCATTAGAATCAAGGGCCATAACAAATGCCAAGTGGAATAAGGAAACAAAAGAATTGGATGATGTTAAAGGCATTGAATGTCCCACAAAAAGGGAGATATATGTCTACAAGATTGTTGGAGAAATCAAGGCTCTCCCAATAGGAAGTATTTGAAGTGCTACAAACAAGATGGTGAAAGAGACAAAGTAAAGAAAAGGAAAGGAAAGTGATAGATAGCTAAAGACAAATAGAAATGTGCTGAAAATGCCTATAGAAAGTGTCACCTACCAATTTTGTAACTGCATCCCAATTTTGATTGAAGTATAGAGAATGTTTGTAAAAGTAACATGTGAAATATCTTTGTATTTTCTTTCCAATAGAAATTTGACATCTGTCTTCCCATCTAAAGCTTGTTGCAATCCTTCTATAAAAGGATTTTCAAGATATGGAGTGAGGGTCTAAGTCTGTATAATCTTTAGTGTTTATGCTATTTGTAGTTGGTTTGTAAAAGTAACATGGGAAATATCTTTGTATTTTCTTTCTAATAAAAATTTGACATCTATCTTCCCATCTAAAGCTTGTTGCAATCCTTCTATAAAAGAATTTCCAAGATGTGGAGTGAGGGTCTGAGTTTGTATAATTTTTAGTATTTATGCTATTTGAAATTAGTCTAGTTTTTATGTCAATTGTATGTTGTTTCAAATTTTCATATTGAACACATAATGAAAAGTGAATGGCAAAATTTGTCATATTTTGAGTATTATCCTGAGTATTACACCAGTGATGTATTATCTTCAAAGAATATTAATAAAAAGAGGGATTTCTAAGTATTTGTGTCTCTAAATTTTGTCTCCTTTTTCATATGCTTGTTATTTTTGGATTAAATGAGAAAATTTCATACAATTTATTGCAACTGGGACATGTTATATGTCAATTTATTGTTGCTTTTAATTCAAGGAATTAAGTAAATGCTTTCATAAATTGATAGGGTTTCTAGGCATATGAGAGGGATATCTTAATAATGGAATATAGGGTTAATAGATGATGAATCTAATTGCAAGTCAATTAAATAGGTCAAATATTTACTGGTGTGACTCTGTATAGCAATGGATAAGGCATTGGTCATAAGTTGTGATGCAAATTCATGCAATTATTTGGTTACAAAAAGAACATTTAAATCAAAATCAATATTTATTTTCTAAAATGAACAATCAAATTACTGGTCATTACTTATTTTTAATAATTTTCCTCTGAGTTATAGTTGGCTACTGTAATCAAGGAGTTAATTACAAATCCAAGAAGATTGTTGAGCATTTTCTTCTATAGGGGGTAGATCTGAAAAGAAGAGTGTGAGTGAATGATTTTTGAAGAAGAATATCAAATAACCAGTCATTTTAATCCCTAAGGTCCACCAGCTTTGGCCCTACAGAGTTTAAAGTGTAGAGAGTCTTTGTGCTCTATTGAAGTTGGTCCAAATTTGAGATTAATTTGGTTGAATTTAGGAAATAACTTATCTTTAGACTAAGTTTTATCTTTTGTATCCTTGTATTAGGTTTGTGCAACCTGGTAGTTTTGAAGAACCAACAAAATGGAGACTCTACTGCGGGCCATACAAAGAAATCATGTCTAGACTATTGAGATCTCTGGTGAAAAGTTGTACAAATATTGTCATATGTTCATTCTTTCTTGTGCCCATGCTGGTATTAGCTCTTTTTAAGAGACAAACCTTGAGAATTTATAAATATCCCAATACCATAGGGGTTATATGATATATAGTATGCATACAAGTGCCTTATTTTCCACATAGAGTTTACATTCCCAAAGTATACAATATTCAAATTATCTAGATTTGGTCCCTCTATCAAAGATATATTTTAGATATAATTTTCCTATAAAGAGTCTTGTCTTTTATCCATTATTAAAAGGTTTATCCCCTAGTGGGTGGCAACTCAGTCTTAAGTTTGATTAACTAGTGCTCATAATAAAGTAAAGGATGGCTGATAAAAGGAAAAAAATGATATCATATGTTAGGGAAAACCCAGATATCCCTCTGTATATAGAGTTATAGAAGGGTGGTAAGAAGAACTAGCCTAAGAAGAAAGGAGAAACTAGTCATGCTTGGAATCCTAGAGATAGTTTTTAGTTCCAACCTACAGTTGAAAAAGAAATCTTTTCCCATAGTTCAGAATTTGAGAATACTAGGCTTCTAGGTACCCTTTTTGTTACACTTTTTCATGAGGAGCATCCTTACCAAGACAAAATGGTATCATCTATGGGGGATACTTCTTTTAGGTCTAGTAATTAAGGAGGAATAAATCAACATATCAAACCTAGAAGTGTTTAGTTAAGCATATCTCACCCTCTTCTTGTTCCTTTCATTGAGAGAAACCTCATTAATTTGAGTGACCCTACAGAATTAGAAGCAACAACCATAGATCTTGATGACCTACTTAATGAAGTTGAAATTCTGAGGAAAAAGGTTACTAAAGAAGAGGTCAAATACATACATTTGGAGAAGGATAAGGAACAAGTTATTATGAATGCTCTCAATTTAGTAGGTTGGACTTGGGAAATTACAAGATCTTTCTTCTCTTTTAGTAGGTGTTCTTGTTCTCTAAAGTTCAAGAACAAGAACACCTACTAAAAGAGATGAAAGATCTTGTAATTTCTCAAGTCCAACCTTATAAGCCAGTTGAAAAGGATGTTATAGATCTAACTATAAAGAACCCTATTGAAGGGAAGAAAAAGGTTTTAGGGATATAAATAGATGAGCCCTAAATCCATTCTAACAAATCCACAAGTCCTGTTATGTCAAAATTTGACTTGGATTTAGAAAATTCCAAGAAAGAAAGAGAAGATCTAGCCAAAGAACTTGAGAAGGTCAAAAATGAAGCCCAAGCTGTAGAGACTAGAAGGAAAATATATTTTATTAAGTCCATTTTTGCCTTAGCATCTTGGCCAAATCTATCCTCATAAGTCATACTGTCTATTCCAAATGGTGTAGTGACTAACCTAAATACATCTCAGTTGGCACCTACTTTCTCCTCAGTAACAACCACTAGTCAAATATATGTTGTTCAACAACCTCAAATCCCTATACAAACTCAAGGGGCAAGATCAAGCACATGAAATATTGTTGGTTTCTAGAGAAGACCAATTTATATGGAAAAGTATAAGCATATATCCTTTGTAGGCATAACCAATTTTTCCCTTCCTATTCCCAATGATTTAAGAGATAAAGTTAGCAAGTTTTTAGGCCATAATGCCATAACTACTGAAGAGCACCTTAGAAATGTTATTAACATGATTAATGACTATGAGGTAGAACATGAAGATGTAGTGATGGCAACACAACCCAAGCACAGAGTGGATAAAATAGGAAAGGGAAAAATTTTATTAACTGTAAAAGTATGCTAGTACACTTAGTGTAGAGAAACAGACTCCAAAACATGCCCTATGGGCTTACAATAGCATAAATCTAGAGATAAATTCTTCTCCCAGTATCTTCTCTCTTACTCCACTCCTAACTGCCTTTTCTTAAATAGACCCTGAAGGGTTAAGGATTAGGAATACATTCTAGAAAGTGCTATTTGGCATCCACTGACCAAATAAAAGGCTCTAGAATTCACATTAGAAGTCAGCAAAAAATTAGAATAATCCAAAAATGGTAATCGAACTTTCGGGATGCATAACTGTTGAACCATAGCTTCGATTGACGAACCACTTACATTTTCAAAAAGCTCTCAAAGTTCTCTATAGCCCTATGGAAATATTTTCTTGTCTCCCATTTTTTGGCCCTATTTGAGGTCATTTAATGCCCCTAACCTAACTTTGAAGCATTCTTAGGAGGTCTCCAAAAACTGAAAAAATGCGATAACTTTCAAACCATGGGGCCTTTTGACCTGATTCTTTTTCTGGAATGCTCTAAATTACAATTACAATCTTCAAACCAATATACACCTTATAGTTCACCAAAATGGTGGCTCAATTACATACTCCTATTTTTTTGGCATTTACACATATCCCAAGGTGATTAAAAACTCTAACCCAGAACACTGATAGTGGAACTGTGAGAATTGGAACCTTTATTTGACCCAAATGGGTATCCAAAAATGAAAACACATGAAACAGAAACTAAGTCTAAGTACTTTTTTTTTTTGGGTGACACAGGATTACCCTTATACCTCTGGATGCTCCTGCATCATGTAGTGATGAAGTTATTTGTCCACTCATTGACAGAGGATGCCAAAGATTGGTTTAGGAGGCTGCTTGGTGATAGTATCATCTCATGGAATTATTTGGAGAAGATTTTTAAGGTGCAATATGGTGATAATACCAATGTTGGTTTTATGTTGAATGATTTCAATAATATAAAAAAGAGCCCAAATGAGTCAACCTTTGACTTCCATGTAAGGTTTCAAAAAAGAATGTAAAAATTATTTGAAGTAATGAAGCTAGGGGAAGATGTGTGTCTCATAACTTACTTCAATGTATTTGATAGTAAGATGGCTTATACTCTCAGAGATAAAGATGCTAGGACATTGAGAGATGCTTATAAGATGGATATAGATATTAAGAATAATAGAAAAGCCTCTCGTAAGTTGGGAAGAAGCGATGACCCAAAATTGTTCAGTCCAAGGGGAAATAAGAAAGAAAGTGAAAATTTTGTTGCAACTAAGAAGCCTAAAGATGATACAATAGGTCAAGTTTTAAATCTACTTAAGAATATGAATCCACCAACATACCATGAAAATAAGCCAAATACTAGTGAGAAAACCCCATTCAACAATAATTATACTAGCCAGAATAGAATGCAAAACTCTCCCTATACCACTAAATGGAAAGATGGAAAGCCTCTTGTTCCTCCTACTAAAAATACTGGTGAAAAGAGTACACCTGATCCCTTATAAAAAATATATATCAACATGGTTGATGACCCATAGTGATGTATGATTTGTCAATTACCTCATGCACCAGAGTCTTGTGTTGTTGCATTGTCCTTTGCTATTGATCAAGATAAAAATTAAGAACAACATGGTTATGATGGTGGTGTTAAAGATGTTGGATGCAATATGGTTGAGTCATATTATGATGATGATTCTAGGTGTGATGATAATGATAGTGATGTTCATGACATAAGACAATTCCATAATACAATAGATCAACATATTTTCTTAGATGATGAGGACGAGGATGACAATACTCTTAATATCATGTCATCAGAAAATGAAGTGACCTTAAGGATGCATACTAAAAAATAAATTAATTAGATCACTACAAACATGGTTGCTCAAGTTTAGACAATACATATGTTACAAAATAATGAATCAAACAAAGTGTCTGGTGTTTTTATGAAGAAGACTGATCCAAAAAATAATAGAGATTAGTGAGCCAAAGGAAAAAAGAAATATCAAGGTTAAAACTATTAATAAAAATGGGAAACCAAGAAAGGGGATATTTCAAAAGATCCTAAAGTTTAGACTAATGATAGTAAGAAGGAAAGGGATCATTAGTAATCACTACTATGAGTGAGAAACAAAAAAATAATAATACTCCAAGTTCATCTAACAAGAAAAAGGAGAAAAAATGTATGTTAATTGATAATTCTACTCCTCCTCCTATTGATATGTTGTCATTGTTGTCACAAATCAGAGTAAAAGTTCCTCTATTAGAGTTTTTAAGAATCCTTGAGAATAAGAGAAAAGCCATAACATGGGCAAAGGGTGTAGATAATAAGGTTAATCATGATTGTAATACCAATCAAGTCCCTAATGAATCTGAGAAGAAATTGAAAACTGAAGTTGTTGTGTCTCAAATTCCACCTATGTATTTAGATGACTTAATGAATCAATGTCTAGGAAGTGTGGATCCTTTCTTCCTAAGTATTATTTTTAATGGAAAAAATTTGAAGAATTGTATGATTGACTTTGGATAATCCAATACAATAATTTCTTTTTAGGTAATGAAGGAATTAGGACTGACAGTGGATACTCCTCAAGGTAGGTGTCGTGCTATTGATAAAAGGGAAGTTACTATCATAGGGATAATAAATGCAATGCCTTATAAATTACTTGCTTATCCTAAAAATGAACAAACCATGAATGTGCTAGTTGTAGATATCCCACCCCAATATGGCCTGATACTATCTAGAAAATGGAGTGCAAAAATGGGGGGAAGTCTATAATGTGATTTTTCATATGTGACTTTTCAAATTGATGACAAGTTGGTAAAAGTGAATAAAGAGCCCAAGAGTATCTACATGTTTGAGAAAGAAGTTGAAGATGATATGATATGCTTTGTAGATACTGATGTAAGTGATTTTAGGTCTGAAGTGTTGGTACTAAATAAAGATAAAATTAAAGCACCCATTACAAAAGAAGCTGAGTCAAAATTAGAAAAGGGTGACTTATAGATGATGTATTTTGATGGAGCCTATTGTAAGGAAAGATCAGGAGTAGGTATTCTTTTGATTTCTCCTAATGGTTGTACATACAAGTTTTTATTCACTTTGAAATTTCCATGTACAAATAACATAGCAGAGTATGAGGCTTTACTCTTAGGGTTGAGAATAGCTCATAAACATGGTATAAAGTGTCTACATGTTATAGGATATTTTGAATTAATTGTTTCCCAAGGGAAGTGTATATTTCTAGAAACAAAAGGCTGAAACAATATAGAAATGTTATCTAGGAATTTTTAGAACTTTTTGATCCCTTTGGGATTAATGGAATGACATAAATAATAATAATATGGCAGGTTTGTTGGAAAATATTGATATTAATCTTTCAGATATAACTTTTGTTGGTTTGTCAAAACTGGAGATACAAACCAAACCCTCAATCCCTAACAAAATCCTAAATTGGCAAGTTTTTGAAGAACATAGAGATATAATAAGATTTTTAAATTGTGAAGACCAATTTTGGGGGTAGGAGATTAATTGTGTAGCTCTTGTAGAAACTATAGATGGTAAGGATATTATTTTTGGTGAGGAAGTTTTTTAGTTGAAAAAAAACAAAATTCCTAAGGGTCTGGATGTGTTGGAAACTATTTTTGATAATCATCACAGATTCAAGACAAATGAAAAAGAGCATGATACAAAGGACTTAGATGAGGTAAACCTTGGAACTACAGAAACACCTAAGAAGGTGTATACAGGGAATAAATTATCTCCTAAAATCAACTACACTTTGATTAAATTATTGAGAAAATATAGACATGTGTTTTCTTGGTCTTATGATGACTTGAAGGCTTATAGAGAAGATTTATTTCAACATGAAGCCCCATTGAAGGAAGGAGCTAAGCCTTTTAGAAAAAAATTGAGACCTATTAATACAACACTAGCTCCAAAAATGCAAGAGGAGTTGGTGAAGCTAAGAGATGTTGGAATTATTAAGCCAATTAGGCATTCTTCTTAGGTGTCAAATTTTTTTCCTGTTAGAAAGAAAAATGGTGATATTAGACCATGTGTTGACTTTAGAAATTTCAATATATCATCATTAAAGGATAATTATGGTTTGCCAAATATGAAGTCCATGTTATAGAGAGTTACTAGACTAGAGTTATTGTCTATGATGGATGGATTCTATAGCTATAACTAGGCAATTGTAAAGGAATCATAATACTACAAAACAACATTTAGAACACCTTATGGGACTTATGTTTATAACATAAATCCTTTTGGCCTAAGCAATGTTGGTGCCACTTTTCAAAGGGCAATGAATGTGGCCTTTGTTGATATTATTGATAAATTCTTAGTGTTATATCAAGATAAATTGATAGCATACTCAAAGGATAAGAATGATAATTGCATGCATCTTGAAAAGGTATTCATCAGAGCTTTAAATTTTGGTATCTCTTTGAATCCTAGGAAGTGTACATTTGCTGTTACTAAGGGTAAATTATTAGGCCACTTTGATTTGAAAGGAAGGAGTCAAAATAGATCCTGAAAGAGTTGAAGCTATAGACAAGATTCAAAAGCCTAAGAATGTGAAAGACATTCAATCCTTCTTTGGATAAATAAATTTTCTTAGAAGATTTGTTACAATTTTTTTGAAATAAGTAGACCCAATTTTAAGATAATAAAGAAAGGTTTAGAGATCAAACGGGATGAAGAACCAACCATGGATTTTCATATGATAAAGAAAGAAATCAAAGATGATCTTATTTTGAGATCCTTTGATTATTCCAAGCCCATGCATGTGTTTTCCTTTGCCTCATTCCATGTTGTAGCAACAATTTTATTGCAAAAGAATGAGGATGGGTATGAGCAACCCATAGCATTTTTTAGTAAGTCTTTATAGGATACATAATTAAAATATGATATAAATGAAAAGTAGGCCTATGCATTGGTCAAGGTAGTAAAATCATCTAGGTGCTACTTGATGGGAGCTACTATAATTGCATTTGTTCCAAGTGTTGTAGTAAGAGACATCTTCTCACAACAAGAAGTCTCAAGAAGAAGATGTAGATGGATTAATAGGATCCAGGAGTTCTATATAAATATATAGATCACTAAGTTGGTGAGGGCTCAAGGACTTTCCAAGCTAAAGGTAGAAGCTAACCTTGAAGAAAATTAGATAAATCAACTTGACATTGATGGTATAGATAGGTTGTGTGATATGGATGTCTATGATTGGTATAAGGACATTATATTCTACTTGAAATACATGAAGGCCCCACTGGGCTTGAGTGATAATCAGATAAGAAATTTGAAGTTACAAGCTATTATGTTATTATGAGTGGTCAGTTATGGTGGAGAAGTATTGAAGGTATATTATTGAAATGTGTTAATGAGAAACATGCATCAACAAATCTTGATGATATGCATCATGGGGTATGTGGAGGCCATTATATGGCTAATATAATAGCCCATAAGGTGATTATAACAAGATTTTGGTGGCCTACTCTTTTTAAGGATGGATATAAGCTTGTAAAGAAGTGTGATGCATATCAAAGGTTTAGTGGAAAATTGAAATTCTCTAGGAATGTACCATTAAAACTAGAAGAGGTGAAAGCACCTTTTTAGTAGTGGGGAATCAATTTTATAGGTGAGTTTGCAAGCAAGTCAAGTGGAGGACATGCCTGCATACTAGTAGCTACTAATTATTTTATGAAATGGGTAGAGGAAATCCCTACTAGAAAATCTTCCAATAAAGTGGTGATGGATTTTATTTTGAATAGTATCATTGTTAGATTTGGATGTCTAGAGAAAATAGTTATAGACAATGCAATGTGCTTCAGATATGAAGAATACAAGGCTTTTTGTGAAAAATATAGTATAACTAGGTCCACCTTTTCCCCATACCATCCACAAGGAAATGGGCAAGCTGAACCAAGCAATAAAAGTTTGTTAAAGATCACCAAGAGAATATTAGAAGAAAACAAGAAAGCTTGGGATTCCAAGTTTCCATTGGCACTCTGGGCTAATAGAGTAACAATAAAGAAAGCCATAGGTTGTGCACCATTTGATTTGATTTATGAAATACAAGATAGATTATCATAGAAAAACTTAATGAGTATGTACAAATTCTTTCAACATATTTATATTGATCTCATTGATGAGATGCATATTAGAATGGATGATATTATGCAGTTAGATGAGACAAGAAGAGAAGCTTCTGCCAGAAATACAAAGTTGTAAGTTTGGATTAAACATTTGTATGACACAAAAAAAAAATCAAGAAAGTTTTATCCTGAAGATATGGTGTTTTTAGGGAATGTCAGATTGGAAGACAAAGGTAAACATGGTAAATTTTATCTCATCTCATTAGGACCATGAATTGGGGGGAAGGCTATTATCTCATAAAGGAACTATTCAAGAATATTCTTGAATTGCTAGTTCATGGACAATTCTTGAAGAAACACTTATGTTGAAGGTTTTTTTATTTCCATGAGTAGTAGTTGGGTCTATACATATTTGTAAATTCTTATTCATATGTGTTTTTCCCTCTGTATATATTTGTTGCTTTAGTTGTGTGTGCATTTCTCTCTCAATTTTATCAAAATTTTATGTCATGTATGTGGTCTTCCTAAACCAAAAATTATGAATTCTTACATGGATATAGGTTATCCAACATCCCCAGATAGAGCCACTGATAGCTCTTATTTTCACTATGGAATTTTTTTGTGAAAATATCTTGAAATGTGTTGTATTGTTAGGGTTTTTTCTTTATTTGTTATCAGTTTACTATAAAACAATCCTAACCTGATTTTTTTCCCTAGCCTAGTTTGAAATCTTATGCTTGTAGGATAGTTTGATATCCTAAGGATTATGCTATTACCCTATCATTGAAAATTTCCTTAAATCCACAACCAATTTTGACCTTTACCCTAGGTTTTGTGTTTGAGCAGGAGATTACATGTCATTTTCATGTTTTCCATCTTACGGTACAATCTTATGATCAGGATTTCTAGCATCTAGTCATAAGCTTAAGTTTTCCTTCTCTCAATGTTATGAAGTGAAGGCTAGTGGAGGATCATAAAGGTAAGTGATTAGGTCTCCCAATGTTATGATATCTAATGTGATTGTAACATCATGGATATGAGTTTTGAAGTTTTTTATCTTACAATCATCTTATTATCATGTCATTTTAAGTTTCTTATGATAAATAATAAGTGATATGATGTTAGGATAAGATGAAGAGCATATAAGTGTAAAGGATAAAAAGGGAACCCTCAACCATACGAAAGTAGAAGGGTCGTGAGATCATAAGAACATAAGATGCTAAGTTTATGGAGGGTTACAATATTACAATAAATGGAAGATCATATAAGCATAAAGGTTTCTAAAGAGACTTTCAAAGCTACGAAGGTAAGGATATTGTAAGATCATAAGCAATGAAATTTTAAAGTTAAGTGATAGAGTGCTATAAAGTGGGGCCAAGTAAATGAGCATAAAGAATTTGAAACACGTGGCAATTGAATCTTCTAAAGATATGAAGAATAATAGATCATAAGATAACAGGAGCAAATAGTGAAGGTTTACGAAGCCACAAAATATAGCTAAGCATATGATCATGAAGTATAAAGTAAAGTGAATCCAAGAGTCTTCAAAGTTATGACAAAGGGGAGATACTAGACAATGCATGATTAGGAGTTAGAAACAATAGTTAAAGGAAAACTTTTGAAGTCACAAAAAGTATTGGTTGACTATGATCGAGAGATCATAAGACAAGAAAAGACAAAGCTCGATGCTACACGAAGTTGTGGCCATATGGTTATAAGGGTTTATGTACAAAGGAATGAAGCTACAAAAAGGTTTGTAAACTAATTTACATAAGATCATAGCTATGCAGAAGATATTACATTTAGTGTTCTGATCTTACAATATAATTATCAATTATAAGATCAAAAGAGAATTAAAAGGGTACCTCGTCAATACAAGGAAGAATTGTTCATAGGATTGTAAAGGATAAATTCCTTTCCAAGCCCTAAAATAAGAACATGAATTATTTTTTGGCCCTTTTTCTAAGCTGGAAAAGTGACATAGGTTCTCAACCAATGAAGTTTGAGTAAAGTACAAGCAATTTTGAGCTAGATAGTTATGTCAAAGCTCCATTGAGGTGACAAAAATAATTAAGTTTAAGGTTCATGCATACAAAAATAAATGCACAGAGATGGTTGAAGAAGTATGAATAACATAAAACACTTTGTACTCATTAGCAGATTACCATTTACAGAAAGAAAATATTTCTAGCAATTATAGAGTTTTCTCAGTGTGAAGGATTCATAGTTTTTATTGCTAATTGCAAAGTTTCTAGATTTTATTTTACAACCAAGATGTATGATAAAGAAGTTGAGGAAATTCAAGCTATAGATATGGAAGTTATTGAGACTTCTACTTCCTGTGTGCTAAAATGTTGACACACTTCTATGAGTCATTATACCCAAGATTTCTCAAGAGTGAGGTCTCAAATGGTGACTGATAGCTCTCTATTCATGGAGTGCAAGGGTTTGTAATGGAGGCCCTCAGTTTGACCTAGTTTGTGCCCATGTAAGTACACCATAAAATGAGAGATTCAAAGAGGAAAAGCAAGAGTGCTAATCTCGATGACCATCAAATATGCATGCAAATGAAGATGCAACCTAATCTAAATGATAACAATGCAAAGAAATGCAAGAAAGGAAATCTAATATATGAAAGAAAATAACAATTTAAGATTAATCTATGAAAGAAAATATGACTCCAAGTTAAAATGAAAATGAAAGGATGAAGCATGATGATGGAATCCACAAATGCATGAAAGAAGAAAACAAGAAGAGATAAGTTGCAATGAAGCTCCAATGTCAAAACAATAATGCTCAAACTCCTCCAAAATCTCTCTCCAAACCTACAACATAACAATGTTATAGCAACTAACATCTATCCAAATGAGAAGGAGAGTGCTCCTTATATAGTCAATTGTGGAGGTAGGAGGCTTCTAACAACCAATATGGGATAATAGAGCTTGATCTATGTGAGACAAAATTCCACCAATGAGAAAAGAGGAGTATTTGAGAAGAAAGTGGAAATAAGAAATTAAGGAATCCCACATAGAAATATGTGCATTTAAGTGTAGAGGAAAATGATTTATTTATTTAAGTTAATTTAATTTGTTTCTATAAGAATTTGGTATAGCTCTGATACCATGTAAGAATTTACCTAAGGCAATAATTCAACACCAAGATTAAGAAGCTTAGTAGATAGCACAAGAGAGACAAATGATGATCAAATGAGAATGGATATCAAATAATTGGATAAATACATTATATAAGTGCCTTGTATATAAAGAAAATTGATATGACTAAGAGTCAGCAAAGAGATAAGCATAACAACTAAGTACATGTCCACCAAGAGTGGATTATTCTCCTTTGTGTATGAATGTACATGCAAAAATGAGAGGATAAGAATGCAAAGGTGTATCTCATAAAGAGATGTAGTAGACAACATGTGCTTAATTGGAGTGCAAACTACTATGTTGTCTACATGACAACTCATATGAATATGCAAACTTCTAGGTGTCTACATGAAAATGAATATGAATATGCATTATCCAAAGTAAACTTAAGTAAAGTGTAAGTAGTAAATACTAATTTACACCAAACCCCCCTTAATTGCAAATTAGGAATATGTACTTAAGCTCACAAAAGCTAAATAATAATGCAAGATGGGTCTTAGCTACTAGACCATGTTAGGTACCCATGTACAATATACAAGTGCAAATGATATGCAATGCAATCTCTCATAAAGTGGAGAAAGAGAGAAAACCTCATGGGAAAAACCCTCTCCCAAAAAGATAGAAGAAAATGAAGTATAATGTATGTATGAATGGAGTAATCAAGACCCCCTACCCCCCCCCCCCCCGCCCCCCCCTATTATGACATACATCATGCATATACAATAGAGAATCCCTCCATAAGAAGCAAATAAGGAGAAATGAAATTCCCCCCATAGTGAATGATCTCCTACAAGAATGATGAGTGCTTGAAGAAAAAAGAGAATCTAATGCCTACAAACAACATTTCTTCCTTTAGGAAGAAGATACACCAAATACAAATGCAAGAAGGCTCCACATTGTGGATAGGAATATGGAAGGGGGATTCATATGAAGTATGTTATCTCTAAAGTCTAAAAATGTATCACCATGTCCTTGAATACTGAAGATGTCATGAACTAATCAAGATCAAGTCTAATAGAAGGTGATAGATAAGGAACCAATGGAAACTACTTCATATAGGAGTGTGGATCGAACTCCAAAGACCAAGATGCCTCCTCAAAAGAAGAAGTAGGAAGAGAAAAAAAAGAAGCCCTCACTCAATATAGAAATTGCACCCATGAAACATTCTCTTGGATCAATGTAGAAGTTGCACCATGAAAATTGAATGATATTTCTCCCTTGAGGAAGAAATAGTGGCATGGGTGTAAAAAAGAATTCTCCCCAATCAATAGGAAGAACTCTTAGAATATAATATGTTTGAGGAAATTGCATAGGAATCTACAACACATGAGTATGATCAACCATGCAATCTAACATCTCAACTGAAGTTTAAGATTCGTGTAAAAAAATGTCCAAAGACTCAAATGTCTTCTCTAAAGTGAAAGGGACCCCCTGCAAATTATGCAAGAAAGTATCCACAATCATGTCAAAATCAAAAGAAAAATCAAGTGGAGAATCATGAGGGTTAGAGTGTTTGCTCACAACAACTGAAGAAGGATCATCCTCAATAAAGAGAAGATGTACATCATCAATAGTGTCTCTCATATCCTCAATGTAGGACTCCACAAAAAAACCTGCAATGTGTGTCAAGAATTCATCCTAAGGAACTAAGTTTGGAAGACAATGAATATATTGTTGCAATGAATTATGTGAATCAATGACTGTGTAAATACAAGCATCATCAAGAGAAACAATAGATGCAATATCAATAGGAGAATTAATAGTTGCAATTGGAAGTAAAAGATCTTTTAGGAATGGAGGAACATGTGGATCTCCATACATCTCCCAAAGATAGATCCAAATATCATAAATAACAATTGACTTCATCTCATCAAGTGAATCCACAACCTTCATATCCATATGTAGAAAGAGTGCGTCAAAAATGATTGTAACAGTGTCACCATTGTATGAAAGTCCTTTCACATATGGTAATACATTATGCTCACTAAGATAAGTGAGAGCTAATCACTCCATTGCTTATAGTTTTGTGTTGTAAAGATAATTAAATCTTCCCCATCCATGATGTACTAATAAATGCAACCCACCCTAAATATATGCTTTGGCACTTTATACTAAGTGTGTGTATAATTGCCACTTGTCAAAATGAACCAAAGTGGACTTCTAATATTGATAGTTACAACAAAAAATATGAAGCTATATATGACTCATAAAGATAAGACACAAGATCTTTCAAGGATTTAATTAATTACAAGTGTCAAAATAGGCCAAAAAATGACCAAATGTTGAAAGTAATTTGTCTACTCAAAATTACTCCAAATTGATATGAAATCTAGAAAGTAAACAAAAAAATATACACTTTCAAAAAAATAGCTCTTGATTATGTGTCCATATGAGCCCAAACAATGCCTCTAAAGTTATAAAAATCAAGAGTGACAATTTTCAAAAATATTCAGGAACAAAGATAAAAAACAACCTGCACCAATGTGTAGATCATGAAATTCTACCCCAAAAGAAAAAAAATGCTCGAAAAAAGGAGTTCGTATGAGGGAGATATCATTGTTTGAAAATTACCTTTGTAATTATTCTTCCTAAATTTCCATCATCACACATTAAAAAATCAAATGACTCTAGATTTCACCTTAGATGTCTGATTTTGATGAAACAAAAGTTGATTTTGGGAGTTTTTCGACATTCTGAATGTGACAACAACATCTAATTTACACCAACAAGCTTGACTCTTGACTTGAAAAAAAATATCTCCAATGGATATGCAATGAAGCTCGTGTCTTTGATACCATGTAGGAATTTGGTATAGCTTTGATACCATGTAAGAATTTTCTTAAGGAAATAATTCAATACCAAGATCAAGAAGCTCAGTAGATAGTACAAGAGAGACAAATGATGATCAAATGAGAATGGATATCAGATGATTAGATATTAGATAATTGGATGAATACATTATAGAAGTGCCTTGTATATAAAGGCAACTAATATGACTAGGAGTCAACAAAGAGATAAGAATAACAACTAAGCACATGTCCACCAAGAGTGGATTATCCTCCATTGTGCATGAATGCATACGCAAAAATGAGAGGATAAGAATGCAAAGGTGTATCTCATAAAGAGATGTAGTAGACAACATGTGCTCAATTGGAGTGAAAACTAATGTGTTGTCTACATGACAACGCATATGAATATGCAAACTCCTATGTATCTACATGACAATGAGTATGAATATGCATTATCCTAAGTAAACTTAAGTAAAGTGGAAATAATAAATACTTATTTACACCAACAGTTTCTTTTTTCATCACAAAGAGATATTTAAGTTAGGATTTTATTTAATTAAAAGAGAGAAAGTTATTTTAATTAAATAAGAGCTCTTTTATTTAATTAAAAGAGAAGTTTTCTTTTAATTAAATAAGACTTAGAATAAGATGATCAAACCTTACAAAATATTGAAATAATTAAATTAATTGCAATTTGATCAAGGAAAATGATTTGAATTGATTTAATAAAATATTTCAATGCATTGATTCAGGAAATTGATAAATTGAAGAATGGGGCCCATAGTCTAGGCAACCATTTTAGGGTGCATACATTTTCCCATTTTTGACTAATGTGTGATCATTTTGGGATAGCATGTAGTCAAATAATGAAGTTGAACCATAGATGTGTGGTCAACTTAGGAAAACATCAAGACAAAAAAATAAAAATTTTGATAACAATTTTTGTCTTGACAAAGACAAGTCTATCCCAAGTGGAACAACGATTGATAAAGCTAAATCAAGGATTGAAGTTTGATAGGTATTGCCCCCTTGTGATTGAAATTGAAATGAAATAGAGGAGAAACAAAAAATTGATAAATTTGATCAAATTGAACTAAAGATAAGGTTCTTGATGTAAGATGAAAAATATAAGGATCACAAAGCCAAGATAGATCATCAAAAATGAAAGATTATGCCCCAAAGTTGAATTAGAAGAAAAGAACTGGGGTGAAAGAAAATGGAAGAGGTGGAAAGAAATGGAAAGAAGAAAGAGAATTTTCCTTAAGAAAGAGAATTCCTCAAAATCAATCAACTATTTAAGATAGAAAATTTCAATTGAGATCATGAAAGAAGATAAGGAAATGAAGATCAAGACATGACCACAATTGATTAAAAATCCACAAGAAAGATGAAAGAAAAACCTCTAAAACTCATAATGCATCCTAAAAAATGCAAATTAACTTGAAGTCTAAAAATGCAAGCTACATGAAAATGTGAAGGTGTACTTCCAATAGAGAAACTTTAACATAGGATTTTTTGTTCATAATTAATTAGAGAATTTTAAGGAACTTATTTTCATCATTGATCCATTACTAAAAAACATAAAAAAATCACACAATCATCACTAGTCACAACTACAACTATGAAGATATGAATGTGATATATATCGGATTGGAATGTGGAAAGGCTCTAACATAAGCATCAAAGACATAAAGGTCAAGATGACTTTGATGTTAGCTTACCCAATTTAATGTAGCAAAACCATGCTCACACCAATGCATAGATGTCAGGATGACCATAAGAACGGTTGTGCAAAAAAGAAGTCAAGGATCTGATGTCTCAAATCTCCTAAGTGTTCAAGGGGACAACAAGAGACACTCTAGAGTTTTAAGACCACACCCACAAGAAGAAAGAAAAGAAAAATATGCCCCATGCTCCAACTCCTCTAGTCCATGACATCCTTGAGAGACTGTTAGAGAGGGAAAACTCAACAAAAATTAATAATAATCAACACATAAAGAAAAGATCATGACATAGCTCAAGCATTAAGTGTTTGTGTTTAAAAATTTAAATGTGTCAATTGATATTGAGTTCTAAGGATACGAATCAAATGCTTGCAAGTAGGTAAGATAAAACTAGGTAAGGCTAAACCAATAAATGTTGAAAAACATTTGATGTCAGGGGTTGTATTGAAAATATAGTTGGGGTGGTGTTGAAAAATGTCATTTGTGAGTTGTCTTAAAGATTAACACATCAAAGAGACCAAATATAACATAGTTATGCCCCCTAGACAAATATAAAGACCAATTCCGAACCAAGGAAATGCAGAAAAGGAATGATGGAGAAAGGCTAAGTGTCGAGGACACACACTAAGAAATAGGGGTGGAAAGGCCTCAAGTAGCGCTCATTTCTAGGTTTTCACCACTTGGATCTTATTACAATTTTTCTTTTGGGGGGGGGGGGGGGGGGGCGATATATAATTTTTTGGAGATACATCAAAGTTCCTATTGCTAGGTTTTCACTAAGAAGATCATTTTTTAGGACATTTTTTGATTTTTAGAAGTTTTGACAATATATCATTTTTTGGATTTTTTGAAATATATTATTTTTTTGGATTTTTAAAATATATTAATTTTTTTGGATTTTTCAAGATCAATAAATATATACAAAGGATGTCCCCAGAAAGAATGGGCATCATGGATAGAACTTCTTCAAGTGCAAGACATTGGTAGGATCTAGGAGCTTCTCTCCCTCTTCTCTAGATAGTAAATAAGCACCAGACCCTAAAGTTGTTGTAATGATGGAAGGCCCAAGCCAATTAGGTTCAAATTTTCCCTTTTGATCTCTCTATTGTTGATTCTTATAATTTTCACGTAGGACAAGATCTCCCACCTGGAATTCTCTAGGGAGAATCTTTTTGTTGAAGGCTTTGGACATGCACTTTTGATAAACCCTCATATGGTCAAATGATGTTTTACATTTCTAATCTAGAATTTCTAACTTTTGAAGTCTCATGGCATTATAGTCTTCATCTGTAACTAAACCTTTGAGATAAACTCTAAGTGAAGGAATCTCAATCTCTAAATGTAAAACTTCTTTAGTGCCATATATGAGGGAAAAAGGATTAGCCTTAGTAGGAGTACAAATACTTGTTCTATAGGCCCACAAAGATGGATTTATCTGTAAATGCCAATCTCTACCATGCTTATGAACTATCCTATGTAGGATCTTCAAAATGGCCTTATTTGATGCTTTTGCTTGACCATTTCCTTGTGGAAAGTAAATGGAGGACCAATGTTGTTTAATCTTGAATATTAGAAGGAACTCCATATCAACAGATGATATGGTTTAGAATGAATAGAGAGATTGTTTTGCCTAAGGCAATAGAAAGTGGGACAACTTCTACCCATTTAGTAAAGTAATCACTAGTAGTGATAATAAACTTGTGTCCACTTGATGAGTTGGGATGAATCTACCCAACAAGATCAAAGGCCCAGTGTTAAAATGACCAATGAGAAATAGAAGGAATGAGCTCCCTACCTAGAGCATGTATCAGGTGACCATATTTTTGACACTTTTCACATGAATTTGCAAAAGTTGTTGCATCAATATGCATCATGGGCCAATATTATGCTTCCCTAAGCAACATTCAAGCCATAGAAAGACCATTGGAATGTCCCCCACATATGTCCTCATTGATGTCAACTAACACTTGATCAGATTCTTCCTTTTCTAAGCATCTAAGAAGCATTCCATCTAGACCCCTCCTACAAGAGACATTTTGGATAAGGTTTCTGCATTCAGATCAGTTAAAGGTTTTGGGTATAATACCATCACAAAGGTATGAATAAATTGCACCATAACGAGATGAATCACGACCAACAAGGGTGCAAATAACATGACTTTCTTGGGAATTATAGATAGGGTGATGTAGCTCTTCTCCTAGGAATTCAAATCTAGATTCATCTTGCTCTAGCTAGATAAGTGGAGCAAGTGTAGTCATGGCATCAGCTGCTTTGTTTTTTTCTCGAGGGATTTGCTGAAATGCAACAAATGTGAAATATTGTCTCAAGAAATCAGCCATCTACTTGTAAGGTGCTAGTTTCTCATTTTTTGTTAAATATTCATCATTGACTTGGTTGATTATCAAATATAAATCCTCATAAATGTGTAACTCTATGATTCTCCATTCTATGGCCATCTTAAGTTTGTTTATTAAAGTTTCATACTCAACAATTTTGTTTGTACATGGGAATAATACCTTGTAAGATTTAAGAATCATGTGCTCATGAGGAGAAGAAAACAACACACTAGCTCCTTAACCATGTTGCATAAAGGATCCATCAAAGAATATCTTCCATGTTCTTTTAGTCATATACTGATCCAAGAGCATCCAGTGGTGTAAGGGAAATGTTGTATCACCAAAAATATGCTTAGTGTTACTTTCTATTTAATGTGTTTTCATTTTTGGATACCCATTTGGGACAAATAGAGATTCCAACTCTCATAGTTCCACTATTGGTTTTCTGTGTTAGAGTTTGTGAGTACCTTGGGACATGTGCCAAGGTAGAAAATAGGTTATTTTGTAATTGACTCATAATTATGATGAGTTAGAGGGTGTAAGTTTGAGGGATGATTATACTTGTAAATTAAAGCACTCCAAAAATAGAATCAGGTCAAAAGGCTTTATAGTTTGAAAGTTATTGTAGTTTAAAGATGCTTGGAGACCCCCTAGGAGCACTTCAAAGTCAAATTTGAGGCACTAAATGACCTCATAAGGGCCCTAAAAATGGGGGATGAGCCAAAATACTCCATAGGTCTATAGAGCACTTAGAGAGCTTCCCAAAAATGTAAATGGTTTGTCAATCAGAGCCCAGATCAAAAGTTATGCCTCCCAGAAGTTGGACTACCATTTTGGGTTCTTCTAATTTTACACCAACTTTTGACATTTTTTTGGAACCTTCTATTTTGGTGGTGGATGCCAAATGGAATATTCTAAAATTTATTCCTAATCCTAAACCTAATTTGGGTTACTTAAGAATATTTTTGGCATTGTAAATGGATATTTTGGTGGAGTTTGGGAGAAGGTACTAGAGGAGGGTTTTTCTCCAAAATTAGACAACATTGTAAGCCCCTAGGGCATGTCATTGGGTCTTTTTTCATTGTATTAAATGTAATCACATATCACTTTTGATAATAATATTCTCCTTTTCCTGTTGTGTTCATTTTGGTCTTGGATTATGCCCTCATCAAGTGGTATCAAAGTGAGTTTTCCTGAGTGTGTAGACAGAGTGCCGATTGTGAGGCAGTTTGCACCAAGACTGTGTGGTTGTGGGTTTCGATATAGAAAGAAGATGCCTCCATGATGAGAACATGGTGGAAGGGTTGGAATTGTTCATCCTAATGTTAGAGCCCTCCAAAGACAAGTTCAGGCATTGCAAGAGGAGATCTATAGAGGGATGAATATCACCTTAAGCAATGCAAGTGAGGAGAAAAATGAAGAAGAAGGAAATATTGGGTAGGAAGGGGAAGGAGATGGAGAAGTCCTAGGCTAGGTGGAGGAGAAGCTTTTTAGGGCCATTTTCAAGCTTGGAAAAAGACCTAAAATTGACATCGACATATTTTTGGGAAATCTAAACCTGGATGAGTTGATCGATTGGATCAATGAGCTAGAAGAATATTTTAAGTATGAGAATATCAGAGATCCTAATAGGGTTAAGTTTTTGAAGGAAAAAATTAAAGACCATGTCAAAATTTGGTGGAAAGAGATTCAACTAGAAAGAAATAGAAGAGGAAAGGAGAAAATCACAAGATGGGATTGCATGGTGGATAAAATAAAGAAGCAATTCATTCATTTTGATTACGAGGTTGATTTGTTCAAGAAGATGTAAGGGTTAAAGCAAGCAGAAAAATATATCTAGGAATACGTAAAGGAATTTTATTGAGTCCTTATTAGGGTGAGGCATGCCAAAGAAAACAAGGAGAAGGTTGCTAATTACCTTAATGGGTTAAGACCTAGCATTCAGGAGGAGTTAAGTCTAGTTAGTGTAATACCCCAAAATTGGCTCATTGCCATGATACCAATTCTGGTCTATGTCTGATCAATCCTAAGTCCTATTTCACTAGGCAAATTCTTATTCTGCTACTCGCTACTTGACTTAAATGTCAAATGCAGAAAACTTAAATCTGCATTCATCATGCTTATTATTGAATTCCTATAGTATTTACTCATATTAGTCATATTAAACCTATTGATTAACATTTAATTTAATTATTAAGTATTTATACTTTAATTAAATTAAATTGTATCCTAAGGCTAATGTACTATGGAATTAAATTTATTTAATTTAATAAATGTGCCTATTTTAATTAATTAAACAAAATTATTTAATTAAATGGAGGACTTACTTCTAATTAATTAAACAAAGTTATTTAATTAAATGGGGAGTCATTCCTAATTAATTAAATGAAGTTATTTAATTAAATAAGAAAAGGGCCTCTAATTAATTAAATAGAATTATTTAATTAAATGAAAAAGGTAATTATGAGAACATATCTCATTTTATTAAATTAAATATCTCACCAAAATCTCTCTTCAATTCAAAAAAGGGAAATTTTCAATTCACTGTTGATCAAAAAGGAATTAAATCAATTAACTCCTTATTCTACTCAAATTAAATCAGTTAACTCCTTTTTCTACTCAAATTAAATTAGTTAAGTCATTATTCTACTCAAATTAAATCAGTTAACTCCCTTTAATTTGGAAATCTTCCTTTATGACTGAACTTCACCTTTAATCCTGACCGTTGATTGAAATCGATCTCAACCATTGATAGATTTCAGAAAAGTCTATTTAAGAGACCCTTATCTCTTCATTTTGAGGAGAGGTTGAATGAGAATTTGCATCAAATTGCTGCTAGATTGTGCATTCATTTGAGCTCCCTACTTTCATATTCATTTTCTAGTTTAATTCTCATCCAAATTTAATATGCATACATTTCGTATAATTTCTTTTACATGTTCTTAGACTAAACACGCATACTCCATTCTAGATTAATCTGCATAATCATATAGATTAATTTCATTTCAAATCCTTCGTTCTTACAGGGTCTGGTTGCTTAAACACCTCAGATCTAAGGATATCTGACAAGAAATTCCCTTTAGATAGAAGGCAACAGGTCGCTTTACAGGTTGATTTTCGAATGAACAATCCAATGTTCATTCCGGGATGAATTCACATATAGACCATGTTGAAGTGTGTGTTAGCAGAGGCCGCATATTCATGCATACATTTCTAGCGCCCACCGTGGGGCTTAGAAATCAATTTTCTGGCCTCATTCTTTTTGTTTTGCATTTTAATTTTTTATTTATATCTTGTTTTGCAGGTTTGTCTTGTTGCAGGTTTGAAGACACTTCGAGAAGGCATCCAAAAATGATGAAAAAATGAGCATTTGAGAAACCTCTTCCTCTTCTTCTCTTAATCTTCTTCTATTTCTCTTCTTCTTCTTCTTTTTCTTCCTTCTCATATTCTAAAGTTTTTTTTTTTTTTTTTTTAAAGTCTTGGGGTTCTTGAAAGATTTGATCATATCCTTGAAATGGTTCATTATTTCAATCTGAAATTTTTATTGCATATTTGACATAAAATCTGCAGTTTACAGTAAAAATCTCGAATTTCTTTGATCAAAAATGAATTTTTATTAATTTTTTTAATGTATTTTCATAAAAAAATTATTTTGCAACACAAATCATTGAATTTAAATCTGAAAATTTTACTGTAGATTTGGGACATGCTGAAAAGTTTACAGTAAAAATTTCGGATTTATTTGATCAAAAATGAGTTTTTAGTAATTTTTTTATTTATTTTATAAAAAAATTATTTCACAACAAAAATCATTTAATTTAAATCTGAAAATTTTATTGTAGATTTTGGAAATTCTGTGCAGTTTATTGTAAAAATTTTGGATTTTCTTGAGCAAAAAATGATTTTTTATAATTTTTTTATATATTTTCATAAAAAAATTAATTCTTGATATAAATCAAAGAATTTCAATCCAAAAATTTTATTGAACATTTTTGAGGCTTTCTGTAGACTACAATAAAAATTTCAATTTTTTTGGATTAGAATTCTATTTTTAATAATTTTTTATGTGTTTTCATAAAAAAAAAAAATTATTAACTCATGATGAAAATCTTAGAATTTTAATCAATAATTTTTATTGCAGGTTTTTTTATTTGGAAAATAGCAAGAAAGAAAGTAAGACCATCCAAATATGACAAAAAAAAAGCAAAAAAAAAAAATAACAATGCATCTCGCTTTTGCTAGCTTCGAAAATAGCACAAGAATTGTTAAAAATCAAGTAAAATCTACTAAGCGCATTGCGAGGATCACCAGGTAACCTTTCTCAGCTGATAACAATTCATTTGGAGCTAAAATGAACATCTCTTGTGTCAAGCTTGTGTGTATTTCCTTCCATGTTCTCATTTTACAACACATGCATAATTTGATACTAGGTTGTGATCTCTATTAGTTTCATCTAGCAGGCTTAGTTACTAGTGATAGATCTAATTAGCTATCTTGGGTTATTGGACTTGCTAATCCGCTGGCCCCTCGTTCCACCCTATGGTTGCAAGATCAACACCACGTTAAAGGGGAGGGGTCTACAGAAAATAAGCGTTAAATGCTCCACAAGGCAACCCTTTTGTGCTTTTTAGAACTCACTAGTTTCTGAGTTGTGGACTCATGTTAGATTGTGTGAGGGGTTAAATGTTCCACATCTTTAGACTCACCTCACATTAATTAAAGCATTAAGTGTACCACCTTGTTCTCTTTGATTGCTTTTGGATAGATTTGGTTTCGGAAATTGATATCTGTACACACATAGTGATTAAGCCCCCATGAACACTATTCGTGGATTTTGAGGGAGTGGGTTCCTACTGAAACTCCTCTCTAAGATGGATTCCTTGTAGGTGGGGAGGATACTTTGAGCATATCGCAGATAGATGAATCTTCAACTTGTTGATTAAGGCATCCTTTCTCTGGAGAGGTTGATAGATCACTGGGAGATGATACCATAGATCTTTAAGAGATAATCTTAGTTTAGCATTTCAAATTAATCTGTCTTCTTTGATTGGGCTAAAGGTGAAAAGGTGTCAAAACCATGAATCCAGAATCTAAGTCCCCTTGTGGTATACTATTGTGAGTTGATCACCTTTAGAGAGGGTTAACCGTAGTAGACAATCCCTCTATAGGAAAAACTGTGATGACGGAACCTCAAGCGGTAATAGCCATTTTCACCATGGTAGTGACAACTACTATATAAATGTCCTTGTGGAAGAAATCTCCATGGGTGTGGTTCATTGTGGGTTGTCAGATCTCCCTAGCAGGTCTTGAAGATTAAGTTCTCGGACTATGTCAAAACTTCGGTGTGTCGGGATTGGAGGTCACCCCTGTGAGTCATAAAATTTGTAGCGTCAAACCATTACTAAATACCTTAGAGAGGCCAAATTTTGTTTTCTAGAGATGTATGTGTGATTGCAAAACCTTTTGAAAACATACACAAATAGCTCTCCTAGGGATTAGCACAAAACTAAGTCACTTGATTGTTCATGCGCAAGGTTGCTTTTGCCCTTGCTCATTGTTTTCAAATGTGCTTGAAATCACCTATTTTTTGTTCTACGTGCTTGTTTATTTGCCTAGTTACTGAAATGATCAAAAAAATTTGTCAAAATTAGTCGCTGTTGTAAAACTGGTCTATCTTTTCACGTGAAATCATTTTTGTCTCATGCAAAATTATATGCTCCTCGTGCGAAATCAATTTCTTCTTGCACGAAATTAAACTGCTATTGTGTACCTTTGCGCAGCCCTGTGAACTTCTTCGTGTGAAATTAAATTGATGTCACTGACCTTCGCGCAAGAAAGATACTTCTTCGCATGACCTGTAAAACTTCTTCACGTGACCCATAAAAGCTTTTCGCGCAAGACTTTGTATCAGCATTATCAATTTGGATTTGTTTTAGCTATCTGTGGCCTGCACGCTATCCTTTTTTGTGTCCGTTTATCACTCTCTATTTGCAAATAGTCCTAAAACAACGACACTTCACTTAGCTAAAGGCTTGTGTCTTACGCCTTGACTAGTCTTCTCTCATAAGTATTTTTTTGGTCTTTGTCTTAATGCTTGTCCTACTTTGTGTCGTAGTGGTCATAATCTCTGGTTGTTCTAGCATTTAAATAAGACCATTTGTGCCTTAGTCAATAACATTCTTGCTATTATCTTGTCCTTTTTGAGACTCAGTCTTAGCGTAGTCCTTGTCCAGGTTCTAGCTTCTTGTCCTTGCCTATGACTGTCACAAGAAAAAGTAGCAACGTGTTTTATCTCAATAACCTTAGACATGGTTGTGCTAGGGGTCGTCATCACGGCAGAGGTAGCTTACCTTTCACTACGCAATCTTTATCCAGTTTGGCTAGTGAGGCGTCTTCACGATCTTCCTCACCTGCTAGGTCATCTCAAGTTCAACAAACATTTTTCAATTTGCAACAAATTAGGAATCTTTTTTACCAAGAGGATACTGAGACAGGTAGAGGTCCTGCATTCCCAAACACAATGTTTGATCCTTTCTCCATAGACCCTTTTGAAACACAACATACAAAAACTGAACACATTCCTATAATGACTAATCGTGAACTTGAACATGGTAGTCATAGTTGATATCAAGAACCACCTAGGGATGACAAAGAGAAAAAGAAAGAATATGACACTGATGAGGAATAGGAAGAGGTGGAAATCCTTCCTGAACACATAGCAAAATGTCGAAGAGACAAAAACTTTTAGAATGTCATGAGAATCCTACTCAACGAAGAGAAAGAAAAGTACTTTCTCAAACTTGCCCAAGAGGGAGCTAAACTGCCCACACATTTCGATGTGGAAACCATTATCACACGTGAAGAAGAAACTAAGACTTCCAAACTCCAAAAACAATTGAAAATTATGCAAGACCAATTGGCTCAGATGATGCATGAGAAAGAAAAACCCACAAAGACATACACATTGGACGCTCTTTGTTCATTCCCATTTGACAAAAGTATAAACATGTCGCCTTTCCCACGAGGCATAGAACTACCCAGATATGACAAGTACTTTGGTACTATTGATCCCCAAGATCACTTGCAAGAATTTGGTGCTTTTTCTATGGAGTTTATACACAATCAAACATACCTCATGCATTTATTCCCTAGAAGCCTAGGTGGTCAAGCTTTGGAGTGGTTCTCACATTTACCTCCTGGTATCAAGACATTTGACGAAATTGCTAATTCATTTGTTCAACAATATTCTCATAACATTCAACATTTTGTAAATATTCGAGATCTATGCAACCTTAAATAGAAGGTTGGTGATCCTTTTCTCACTTTCCTCCAACAGTGGAGACAACTATACACTAAGTATTCTCATAAAATCCCAAAAATAGAGAAGCTTGATATTTTCACTGATAACCTCTTACCTGATTTTAGGTATAGAGTCCAACTACAAGGTCCACGTACCTTTGAAGACATGATTACATAGGCTATCTGTATCAAAGAATTTATGGTCAAGAAAGGTGAGCTCACTCTTCAGAGAGACACAAAACAAGTTTCCACTTCCAACAGGGATAAAACCAAACATGTCAACAAGAACTGAGAAATTGTACATGATGGGGTTGTTGACAATGTCACACCCAAACCTGCTAAAACAACATTTAATCTCACAGACTTCCTCAAAGCGGCCAAAAATGCCAAGAAGCCTCCCCCTGACAATAAAGCATCTAGGAACAAACTGAGAAACTCATGGACAACATGATCCAAGCAAGAGTATATGTCTTTGGGAGAACCTTTGGATGTGGTTTACAAAATATTGCTACAACACAAGCTTATCTCACCAATGGAAAACCCTCATCCCTATAATCCACAACCATGTCCACCATGGTGGAATGAGACCTCATTTTGTGAGTATCACCAAAAAAAGGGACACAAAACTGGCAACTGTATAAGCTTGCGTCATAAAGTCCAGGACATGATTGATGCTGGTGAACTTCTGGTAGATGGACATAACAAAACTCGGACCACAAGGCATTCAAAGAGCCTTTCCCAGCTTATGAAAAAGGAGAGACTTTGAAACTAGAACCCTACAATAAGGTCAACTATACATATTCCAACGATGACAATGTTATTCACATGGTTGAACCTATAGATTCTGAATAATGCGATGTTATTACCATAAAGGGAAAGCAAGATAACAACAAACCCAAGACACCATTTGTCTTGAGAGGCCCTACTTCCAATAACATGGATAATGCATCTTCACAACACTGTGCTAACACTGTTACTCACTCTCATGCAAAGTTGGTACTCAAAGGCCCTGCAACTCCTACTTTAAATCTTGAACAACACAAAGACAAAGCCCTTGCTGGTCCATCCAGTAAAGGTGCAAAACACACAATGAACTTGACTACAACTAGTTATAGTGTTCTAGATAAGTTGAAATGAACTAATGCTCACATTTCCATATTTGAGCTACTTAAAATCTCGCCTGCTCACAGGAAAATTCTGGACAAAGCCCT
This sequence comes from Cupressus sempervirens, assembly GCA_028749045.1. Taxonomy (NCBI): domain Eukaryota; kingdom Viridiplantae; phylum Streptophyta; class Pinopsida; order Cupressales; family Cupressaceae; genus Cupressus; species Cupressus sempervirens. Next base: position 171,318,987 of record CM053790.1, on the reverse strand, counting down.
CACTGAGGTAAATGTTCCTCAAGATCTTGATCTTGAACAATTTCAATCCATGGTAGGTCACTTGACCTCACCTCATCTTATGACCTTCTTCAAGGAGGATGACAACTCACTGAATCACCCACACAATCAGCCTCTACACATTGAGGTTATGATCCACCAGACACGTGTTCGTCGGGTACTCATTGACAATGTCGCTGGCCTAAATATTGTTTCTACTACTCTGCTTAGACAATTAGATTATTTTGAGGACTTTGTTGATCCTCGATGAAAGATCAATATTAAAGCATACGATGAAGTAGAACAAAAGTCACTAGGTCTTATGACTTTAGCGATTCACGTTGGTCCTATTGAAAGGGATGTCATCTTTTAGGTGCTTGACATTCCCTTAGCCTACAACATTCTGTTGGGATGGCCATGGATACATGAGATGCGCGCTGTGCCATTCACATACCACCAATGCATTAAATTCCCATTTCATGGTTTCAAAATTACTATTCCTACCACTACTAGCTACACTTGCAATATCCTCAAAGCTGCCAATTCTTTCATCCCTGCTAACCGTGAATCTATCGATTGTCACACCAATAAGCTGAAACAAATTGAGAAATCATTTAAACTAAAAGAAACTAGTATGGGAGAGTACCACATGGAACCAGTGCTATCATTAACATCTCTTCCAGAGTCCCCTCGACATTTTGGGAGACCCTCAAAAGCAAAGAAGCCATTCATGCTGACACCTCAGACTAAGCTTAATAGCTCTTTTGTCAAAGCTATAGTTGCCTTAGAAGATGAAAGTGAAAATATAGCCATTGTTGCATGGCTTTACAAAGAAGAGGCTCTAGTAGACCTAACAGAACAAGCTCAAGAAATCACTCCTAAGAAATATGGACCTAGTCTTAAGCTTATGAAGTATTTTGCTTACAAGGGAATCAACCCTATTGGGTGCAATAACAATGGCCTAATAGATCCTATCAAAGCAACAGCTCAAAGTAACAAAGACACAACTGGCCTAGGGTTTAAGAAGGTCCCTTTCCATTTGGGATCCAATAAATTCATACCCATACCTGAGAGTTCATCTGAAAATGAGTCACAATCTAAGTCAGATACCCAAGAGGAAGAATCTGATGATGAGGATTCCTACCCTCATCCTATTCCTTATGATCTCACTAAATTCTTTGCTGAGCCAGATGACTTTGTGCCACGTGTTAACACTATGGATGATACTAGTGATTCTTCTGAGGACAATACTGAGCAACTCAAATATCATTTAGAAAAGGGAGAATCTAGTCAGTCATGCCGTATTGAGTATTTGTGTAAGAATCTAGAGGCTGAAGGAGAGTATGTCCCTATCACTATTAGAGATTTCTATAGTCTCTCACCATGTAGCACAGATTCTCATGAATATGAGTTTGATAATCTTTCAAAAGAAACTACTAATAAAGACATTGACCAAGTGCATGTGTATGAAAATCAAATCAAAGTAGGTGAAATGTCTAGGGTTAGGTCATGGGGGTCTGATCCAACTAGTGTCCTAGAGTCATCAATTCCTAACGTTAGTATTTCAAGGCATTTGAATACACCTGTGGGTGAGGTCACCGTAGGTCTCAAATTGCTAGTTCATGCATTTAATGACTATACTGTGAACGCAATTGAACTAGCCACTACTCTCTCACTCACACATCTTGAGCTTATAGACTGGAACTCCAATGCATCTAACAAAGTCCCCATGTTCCAGAATGACTATGCTCTTTCCTGTTACCTAAACGCTATCAAACCTGTAACATCTTCCACCAATGAGAAAATTATCAACATGACTGAGGCCAACATCAAATATCTCAGTCACATAATTAAAAAGAAGAAAATGCAAGAGGTTCGATGGTGAAAACCACATTGTGGCAGTGTCAAATCCAAAAAAAGTAAAAAAAAAAGACGTATCCAAGGGTGAAAACCTCTCTAAGGCGCCCGTGGATGAGATATTTGATGTCCTTCCTAGTAACTTTAGGAGAGATCATCGGTGTTAATAGAGCCAACACAGCCAATTAACCTGGGCACAAAAGAACATCCTCATGTGATACATCTGGCACAGTCATTGTGACCTGAAGAGAAGGAACAATTCATTGCCTTTTTCAAGGGAAAGAAAATAAATTTTGCTTGGACATATTCTGACATGCCAGGATTGGATCTTGATCTTATCATGCATCACTTGTCCATAGCACCAGGCATCAAACTAGTTAAAAAGAAGCTTCAAAAAAAACATCCTCGTGTTGCATTGCTCGCCAAAGCCGAATTGGAGAAACTTTTAAAGGATGGTTTCATTTGTGCAATTGATTATGATGAATGGATTTCCAATATTATCCCTATGTCCAAGCATGATAAATCTATCAGAGTTTGTATAGACTTTCGTGACCTTAACTTGGTATGTCCTAAAGATGACTTTTCACTCCCTAATATTGATATGATCATGGACATGACGGCTGGCTATGAGATGTACTCACTTATGGATGGTTTTTCTGGATATAATCAGATAAAAATTAAGCTAGAAGATCAAGAGAAAATGGCTTTCACATGTGCATGGGGAACATTTTGTTGGAATGTGATGTCATTTGGTTTAAAGAATGCTGGAGCTACATATCAGCGGGCTGTTACTACAATTTTCCATGACATGATGCATAGAACCATGGAGGACTATGTTGATGATACCTTGGTCAAAAGTGCTAAATGCAATACTCATCTACAAGATTTGGGTCCCATCCTAGATTGTATGGAAAAATTCAGTCTTCAGCTCAATCCTAAGAAATGCGCATTTGGTGTCACATCAGAAAAATTGTTAGGATATATTGTTTCTGCAAAGGGAATTGCAGTATATCCAGAAAAAGTACAAGCAATAATGGACATGCCACCACCTCAAAACATCAGTTAGATGAGAGGACTATAGGGAAGGCTTCAATCTATTTGCAAGTTTATTTCACAATTGGCAGACAAATCACAACCCTTCACAAAGACTTTACATAAGGGTGTGAAATTCAATTGGAGCCAAGATTGTGAGCAAAGCTTAACACAGATCAAACAATATCTTGTCAATCCACCAATCTTGATGCCTCCTATGCATGGGAAGCCTTTTCTTTTATACATTTCAGCCACTGAAACATCTTTCAGAATCCTGTTGGCTTAGGAAGACAATGAAAACAAAGAAAGAGCTATTTATTACTTGAGCCAAACATTAGTCTCTTATGAGAAAAACTATAGCATTATTGAGAAAGCTTGCTTGGTAGTTTTCTTTGCTTCCCAAAAGTTGAGACACTACATGTTTTCCCACACTACACAACTTGTGGCTAAAATAGATCCATTAAAGTACTTGCTCAGTAAGGAAACTCTCACAGGGAGATTGGCTAAATGGGTCATGATACTAAGTGAGTTTGACATCCAATATGTTGAACACAAAGCTATAAAGGGACAAGCAATTATAGACCAGTTGGCCGAGGCACCCATATAGAGTCTTCTACCAATAAAAATTGATTTTCCAGATGAGTCAATTCTAACACTCACTCACCATACATGGGTTATGTTCTTCAATGGGTCCTTCACACAACAAGGACCAGGTGCTAGATTACTTTTCATTACACCACAGAGATACTCATTGCCCAAAGCATACAAGATTCTATTTCCTTGTACAAATAACATTGTTGAATATGAAGCTTTGATCAATGGTATGAAAATTGCAACTGAATGAAGAGTAGATCAGTTGGATATCTTTAGTGACTCTCAACTTGTTATCAACCAAGTAAATGATGTGTATCATACAAAGGATGAGAAACTAATTCCTTACAAATGCATAGTTGATGACTTGACAAAGTATTTTGCACACATCACCTTCCAACAAGTTCCACACGCTAATAATAAAGTGGCTGATGCCATGGCCACTTTGGCCTCCCTGCTACAAATCCTAAAAATAATCTCTGACATGAGTTCTTGGTGGAAGCATTACACTACCCAACCTATGACACACTTGATTCCAGGATGATCTATTCTATTATAGGACAAGAATCATCCTACTACCATCACATCTATTCCTACTTTCATAATCAAACCATTCTAGAAGGTCTGACCTGGAATGAGAAATGTTACCTAATCTGTAATGCTTCATATTCTTTCATTATTGCTGACGATTTGTATAGGAGAGGTCTCAACAGAACACTCCTTAGGTGTTTAGAACCCAACGAGTCCAAACACACACTAATTGACATTCATGAAGGCATTTGCAGATCTCATTCCAATGGCTTGACACTAGCTCGCAAACTCCTTCGTGTTGGTTACTACTAGCCTAAAATGGAGCAAGAAGCTATTAAATATGCTAGGTCCTGCAAGCAGTGTCAGCTACATGAGAATCTCATTCATGCTCCAACCAAAGAGTTGATTCCCTCTACTACAACATGGCCATTTCAACAATGGGCCTTTGACTTGGTGGGGTAGATTCACCCAACCTCTTCCAATGGACATAAGTTCATTATCACCGCTACAGATTATTTCACAAAATGGGTAGAGACAGTCCCTCTCACAATTGTTGATGGCAAAACTGTAGTACTTTTTATCACAAACTACATCATTTGTAGATATGGTATACCATCCTCAATCATTATTGAAAATGGAAGACAGTTCAAAAATAAATACCTCAAGGAACTATGCAAGAAATTCAATATTACACAACATTGGTCTTCCATTTATTACCCCCAGGGTAATGGCCAAGCTGAGGCATCCAATAAGGTGATCCTCAAAATTCTTCATCATATAGTTAGTAAGTTAGGGAGTGACTGGCATCTCTAGATCAATCTAGCCCTATGGGCATATAGGACAAGCATTAGAACTCCAACGGGTATGACTCATTTTGCGTTGGTGTATGGGGCAGATGTTGTGCTTCCAATAGAGGTTGAGATTCCTACCTTGAGAATCTCAATTAAAGGCCTTATCACTGATGATAACTATAGGATAGCTCAGCTTCAAGAGCTTGTGTTACTGGATGAATGATGACAAGTGGCCTATGATCATCTACGAGCATATCAACAAAGAATGGCATGAAGCTACAATAAGAGAATCAAGCCATGTGACTTCCAGCTAGGTGATCTCGTCTTGAGAGAGAACCCTAAGAATCAACAACAACGAATGCAAAAGGGAAAGTTTGAACGAAACTGGTTATGTCCGTACATCATTACTGTAGTATATGGATCTTGCGCTTATCAGCTTTCCACAACCAAAGGAGAAGTGCTTATAGAGCCTATCAACACTCTCCACCTGAAGCGGTTTTATAGTTGATTTAATCTCAACAAGCTCTTTGTACATATTTGTATGTCCTGAAAAAAATCTAAAAATTAGAATAAGTCCTGAAAAAAAATTATTACCCTGGTGAAAACCTAGCAATAGGCACCTTGGTAACACCAAAAAAAGTAAAAAATCAAAAATACAAAAAAATTCAAAAAAGAAAAATACAAAAAAAATTGAAAAACAAAAATAGTGCCATTGATGAAAACTTGGAAACAGGCATCATGGTAGCAAAAAAAGAGAATCTTACCAAGAAGGTGAAAACTTGGTAAATAGGTACCTTTTGTTCCCAATGCTCCATCTTGCAGTGCACCTTCAGGCTCTCTGTACAGTCGCTTTCATGCTTTCACTTTCCTGCTTTTCCTGCTCATGTATCCATGGATTGAGTTTTGCCATAGCTCGGGGGTATTCCCCCTTAGTGTCACTCTTTTTGAGGTTTTCCTCATAGAATCTCCTTCGTGACAGTCACTAGTCATTCTGACTACATCTACCTACTATCCCTAGTGTCACTCTTTTCAAGATTCTCCTCATAGAATTTCCTTCACGACAGTCACCAGTGGTCTTCACTGTGTCTGCCTATTGTTGCTAGTGTCACTCTTTTTAAGATTCTCCTCATAAAATCTCTTTTGCAACAGTCACCAGGTGTGTCAGCTGTGTCTGTCTACTGTTGCTAAGTCATGTCTCCAGATTTCTTTATGGAAAATCTCTTGTGTCAGTTACCAATTGTCCTAGCTGTGTCTGCCTACTATCACTCAGTCCATCTTAGGTTCTTCATCATGAAGATTCCTCTTTGACCTTAGTCACTAGTTGTTCTGACTACATCTTCCTACTATCATCACCCTACTGAAGAGATTTCTTTCAAACATGTTCTGGACATTGACACTTGACATCAATCCCAAAAACATTGAACTCAAAAAAATGATATACTTGTTTGGATATGCTGAGCATTTTCTTTGTTTACTTTTTTTTTCTTTATCATATCCCCTCGAGAAACTCGATAATGTCATCTTTGACTAGAGAAGTAATGACTAGGGGCATGATCTTTTCTTTTCTTTCTATTTGCAGTTTAGTTCCAATAAGTTGATATATTCCTATAAGAGGGGTGTCCACTATAAGAGCCTCTATCTCGTATTGGATGGCCGTGTGTAGCTTGACTCCTTTTATATAGATATGTTAATCACATTGGTTCTTCTCCTTGTTTGTTGGAGTAAACTCTTCATATTATAGTAAATACTAATACTCATCCTACTAAGTGAATGTATGAGTCACTGTGAGTATATCTAGCGTACTTCTATCTCAGGTTACAAATGCAAGGGTCATTGCGGATAGAATGAATACTAAATACTTCGCATAAGAGGGATCTCTTGTGTGTTTGGTGTGTTTTTTATGCAAGCAACATTCAGGTCATCCTAGCATTTATGCTTTGATGCTTATGTTAACTTGTTACATTAAAAGGGACAAATGTTCTGGTCATTCTGGCTTCTTGTGCCTCGAATGCTTACATTTAATCCTGACAAACCAATAACGTATGTTATATTCATATTTCCATGATTGCAATGTTAGTGGGAATTGTATGACCTACAAGCTTTATTTTATATCTAGTGATGATTAAATATCGAGGCTTGGTAACTAGACCTAGGGTTGCATTTAACATAGTCTTGCATTACATACTTCACTTGCATAAGCATGCGATTCAATTGCAAATCTAGTTTCACCTTCTCTGATGAGGGATTGCTGATCTCTTTAAAGTATCATGTTCTTTCATGAACTACACAAATGATTAATTAATCACCCTCTTGGCTACTTTGGTTGCTCTTAACCCATTTTTCAGGATCAAATTTGAAATCTGACACACTTAAGTGGCTCAAAATGCATTTTAAAATTTTTTGTGCAATCCAAATCTTTCTGATACTTTGCAATTCTTGGAATCTTTTCAACTCAAACTTAGTCTTTTGGATCTCTTCATATTTCTTTAGATCGTTCTAATCTCTTTATATTTCTTCAGATCATTCTAATCTCTTCATATTTCTTCAGATCGTTCTGATCTCTTTATATTTCTTCAGATCATTTTGATCTCTTCATATTTATTCAGATCATTATGATCTCTCCAAATTTCTTCAACTTGTTCTAATCTCTTCATATTTCTTTAGATCATTCTGATCTCTTCATATTCTTCTGATCGTTCTAATCTCTTCTTTAGATCATTCTGATCTCTTTTAGAATATGTTGAATCTTAGATTTCCTCTAGATCTCATGATATACTGCTTCAAATCATATTTCTGGTGTTTCATCTTTCGATTTCGCTCCTGAGGGGGCAGGATGATTACATCATTAAATACTTATTGCTTGGGGCATCTTGTTCCCTTCTATTTGGCATCTTTTCCATCTATCTTATCTTTTCATCAATTGATCAACCTTATAACAACTCTTCTCAGAGTTCGATGGACAAGTATTGGGACAATCTAAACCTCGACTCCTAAGGATCAAGCCTCATTTTGGGGATGATTCTATGACTCATGATTGGACTTTGTTATCTTTTATCAATTTTAGGTAACTAAGTGTTCTATCTAGATCCTTGAAGGTTAAGCTCCGTTCTGGAGGTAATCTTCTAAATGCTTATCAATCTTAGGTATCTAGGCGCTCTACTTGGATCCCTTAGGATTAAGCTCTATTCTAGAGATAGTCTTTAAAAGATTATCAATTGGTCTTCGTATCATCAATTTTGGAACCAATCTCATTTCTTGATCCTCATATCATGCTTTTTTATTTTCTTTGAATTGAACGTGCTACTCATACATTCATTCAAAGAGGGGCAAAATGTAATACCCCAAAATTCGCTCATTGCCATGATACCAATTCTGGTCTATTTCTGATCAATCCTAAGTCCTATTTCACTAGGCAAATTCTTATTCTGCTACTCGCTACTTGACTTAAATGTCAAATGCAAAAAACCTAAATCTGCATTCATCATGCTTATTATTTAATTCCTATAGTATTTATCATATTAGTCACATTAAACCTATTGATTAACATTTAATTTAATTATTAAGTATTTATGCTTTAATTAAATTAAATTATATCCTAAGGCTAATGTACTATGGAATTAAATTTATTTAATTTAATAAATGTGCCTATTTTAATTAATTAAACAAAATTATTTAATTAAATGGAGAACTTACTTCTAATTAATTAAACAAAGTTATTTAATTAAATGGGAAGTCATTCCTAATTAATTAAATGAAGTTATTTAATTAAATAAGAAAACGATCTCTAATTAATTAAATAGAATTATTTAATTAAATGAAAAAGGTAATTATGAGAACATATCTCATTTTATTAAATTAAATATCTCACCAAAATCTCTCTTTAGTTCAAAAAAAGGAAATTTCCAGTTCACTGTTGATCAAAAAGGAATTAAATTAGTTAACTCCTTATTCTACTCAAATTAAATCAGTTAACTCCTTTTTCTACTCAAATTAAATTAGTTAACTCCTTATTCTACTCAAATTAAATCAGTTAACTCCCTTTAATTTGGAAATCTTCCTTTATGACTGAACTTCACCTTTAATCTTGACCGTTGATTGAAATCAATCTCAACCATTGATGGATTCCAGGAAAGTCTATTTAAGAGACCCTCATCTCTTCATTTTGAGGAGAGGTTGAATGAGAATTTGCATCGAATTGTTGTTGGATTGTGCATTCATTTGAGCTCTCTACTTTCATATTCATTTTCTAGTTTAGTTCTTATCTAGATTTAATATGCATACATTTAGTATAATTTATTTTACATGTTCTTAGATTAAACATGCATACTCCATTCCAGATTAATCTGCATAATCATAGAGATTAATTTAATTTCAAATCCTTCATTCTTACAGGGTCTGGTTGCTTAAACACCTCGAATCTAAGGATATCTGACAAGCAATTCCCTTTAGATAGAAGGCAACAGGTCACTTTGTAGGTTGATTTTTGGATGAACAATATAATGTTCATTCTGGGATGAATCCGCATATAAAGACCATGTTAAAGTGTGTGTGTTAGTAGAGGCCGCATATTCACGCATACAGTTAGAATGACTAGCATTGAAGAGGCATACTAGTTTTCTTTGTGAGTTGAGGAGAAGCTAAAAAAAAATTTTTAATGGAAGGAAAAGAGGGTGCAATCAAGGAGGAAGGGGTGGTGGTAGGTCATTTGGAGGCTGAAATGAGAACTAGAAGAAAAATGAAGATGTGGGTACTAGCTAAAACTAGAGTAATGAGGGTTTCAACCTCTCCCATGATCAAAACCTTGGAGATCAAAGAGGAAGAGGTAGAGGACATGGACAAGGTTCACAAAGAGGAGGCTTCCATGATACCTATTTTTATTTCAATGAAGAAGGTCATCATGCCTACAAATGCCCTCAACACCAAGGAAGGGCAGATAGGAGAGCTAATGGTCAAGTAAGGGTTTCTCATGTGGATGATGATGCATAGTCATCACATTCAAAGGATGCAAAAAGAGGAGAGGTTCTGGTTAATGAAAGAGTCTTACTGAGTGGTGACACTAAACTTGGACAAAGGAGGAGATCGTTTCATAATAGGTGCAAGTGCAAGGGTAAATGTTGTGATGTGATTGTTGATGGTGGAAGCACTAACAACTTGGAGTCAAAGGAGATAGTCTCAAAGCTAAATCTCAATAGGGAGAAACACCCCCAAACCTATTGGATTGCTTGGGTGAAAGATGATCATAAGGTCCTAGTTAGTGAGCAATGTTTGGTAAAGTTCAAGATTGGGAGTTACCATGAGGAGGCTCTTTGTGACATCATCCCAATGGATGTTTGACATTTATTATTAGGAAGGCCATGGTAGTTTGATAGGCATGTTATACATGATTTTCATGTAAATATAATCTCTCTGACCAAGGATGGAGTTCGCCACAAATTGAAGCTTTAAATAAAGGATGGTGAAAAGGTATGCAGTAGTGCTAGGGTATGTCTTGTAAATGGAAGAAAAATTTTGGATGGCATGAAGCATCAACATATGTGTTATGATTTAATTCCTAGAAAGGATAAGGAAGGTAGTAGTGAAGTTTAACTTGAAGTTTTAGGTCTATTAAGTGATTACGGAGATGTCATCTCTAATAATGTTCTAGAAGGGTTGCCACTAATAAGGAAAATTAGTCATCAAATAGATTTAGTCCCTAGAGCTAGCTGTCCTAACAAGGCTGCTTATAGGATGACTCCTACTAAGACTAAGAAGCTAAATAGACAAGTTTAGGAGCTGTTGAGAAAAGGTTTAACTTAAGAGAGCCTAAGTCCATGTGTAGTACCTATAGTGTTGGCACCAAAGAAGGATGGAGAGTGGAGAATGTGTATAGACTCTCAAGTTATAAATAAAATAACCATCAAGTACTGATTTCCTTTGCCAAGGATGGATGATCTTATGGACTACTTGAGTGGAGCTTAGTACTTCACAAAGATAGATCTCAAGAGTGGCTATCACCAAATACAAATATGAGAGGGAGATGAGTGGAAGACTACATTCAAGACCAACGAAGGTCTATATGAGTGGTTAGTCATGCCTTTTGGACTGACCAATGCACCAAGCACCTTCATGTGGCTTATGAATGAGGTACTAAAGAAATTTTTGAAAAAAATTATTATTGTCTATTTGGATGATATTTTTATTTTAAGTAAGTCTTTGGATGAACATTTATTGCACATTCATAGTGTCCTTGAAAGGTTGAGGGAAGAGAAATTGTTGATTAATTTGAAGAAGTGTAGTTTTGTCAAAGGGGAGTGTCTATTTGGGGTTTGTTATATTAGCTGAGGGTCTCAAAATGAACCCAGAGAAGGTAAAGGCCATCTTGGAATGGCCTTCTCCAAGGTCTGCCACTGAGATGAGGTCATTCCATGGTCTAGCTAGTTTTTATAGGAAGTTCATTAGGAATTTCAGTAGTATATGTGTATCCCTAACTGAAACAATGAGGGGGGATAGAAAAGAGTTCAAGTGGACTACAGGAGCTACAAGGAGTATTGAATTGTTGAAGAGGAAGGTGATAGAAAAACTTGTGTTAGCACTTCTTGATTTCAACAAAGTGTTCTAGGTGGATTTCAATGCTAGTGGTAGTGCTATTGGGGTTGTGTTGAGCCAAGAAGGTAAGCCTATTGCATATTTTAGTGAAAAATTGAATGATGCAAAGAAGAAGTATTTTGTTTATGATTAGGAATTCTATGCAATAGTTCAAGCCTTAAAGAAATGGAGGCATTATCTATTGCCAAAATAATTTATTTTGTATACTAATTACCATACATTGTAGTACCTAAATAGCCAATTTAAATTGAATTAGAGACATTTGAAATGGGTAGAGTTCAAGCAAAGCTATACATTTGTATTGAAACATATAAACGAAAGGTCTAATAGGGTTGTAGATGCATTAAGTAGGAGAAAGTTGTTGCTAATAGTAATGCAAGTTGAAGTGGTTGGGTTTGATGAACTCAAGAATCTGTATCTTGAGGATCCTAACTTTATAGAGGCTTGGAAGGCTTGTATAGAACTTGTTACTCTAGATAGGACCAGGTGGCTAGATTACATGATTCAGGATGGTATGTTGTTCAGGGGAAGTCAATTTTGTATTCTAAGGAGTTCCATGAGGGAGAACTTGATCAAGGAGAAGCATGGTGAAGGGACAGTAGGACACTTTGGTCAAGATAAGACCATTTTCATTATTAGAGAAAATTATTTTTGGCCTTAATTGGCATAGGATGTGAAGAAGTTTGTGCAAGGTTGTCAATTATGTCAAACAACCAAAGGATTTAGTCCACATATTGGACTATATTAACCAATTCCTATTCCATCGATGCCTTGGGAAGACATAACTATGGATTTTGTTCTTGGATTGCCAAGGAAACAAAGGGGTAATGACTCAATATTTTTGGTCGTTAATAGGTTCTCCAAGATGGCCCATTTCATTCCATGCCATAAGACTCATGATGCAATGCATATTGTAGATTTATTTTTCAAAGAGGTGGTGAGGCTACATGGTCTCCCAAAAAGTATTAGTTCTGATAGAGATACTAAATTTGTTGGGTATTTATGGAGGACTTTGTGGAAGAAGTTGAAGACAAAATTGAAGTTTAGTTATGCACATCATCTGTAGACTGATGGGAAAATAGAAGTAGTAAATAGAATTTTGGTTAATTTGCTGAGGTGTTTAGTAGGAGATAAGCCCAAATGATGGGATTTGATTCTACCACAAGTAGAATTTTCTTACAAAAATTTTGTGAACAAGAGTATGGTAGATCATCATTCCAAATTGTGTATGGGAGTAGTCTAAGGACTACACTAGAGCTAAGGAAGATGGAGCTAGGGGAGAGGACAAGTGCTAAGGTAGAAGACTTTGTTGAACATGTCAAGAACCCACATGAGGAGGTACATGCACATATTGCCAAGATGAACCTACAATATAAGGCTAGAGTAGATCAAAAGAGGAGACGTAAGGAGTTCCAAGTTGGAGATCTAGTTATGGTATTCTTAAGGAAGGAATGATTTCCAATGGGTACCCACAACAAGCTAAAGATGAAGAAATTTGGCCCCTACAAAATTTTGAAGAAACGTGACTCAAGAAATGCATATGAGGTGGAGTTTTTCCAAATGGGATTCACATTTCTCCTATTTTCAATATTGCAAATGTAATAGAATATCATGATGATGGTGTAGATGAGGAGTTGATGCTAGAGCCATGCCCAATTCCTACTTCTAACAAGGAAGATATTGAAGAAATTTTGGATAGTTGTGTGGGCTGGAGTACCAGAAATAGGAAGTATGAAGAATACCTGGTGAAGTAGAAATGGCTTCCACTTGGATATGTAGTTGCATCTAGTGGTGTAAGAGCAATCATGTATCACCCAAAAATATGCTTAGTGTTAGTTTCTATTTAATGTGTTTTCATTTCTAGATACCCATTTGGGTCAAATAGAGATTCTAACTCTCATAGTTCCACTATTGGATTTCTAGGTTAGAGTTTTTTAGTACCTTGGGATATGTGCCAATGCAAAAAATAGATTATTTTGTAATTGAGCCATAACTATGATGAGTTAGAGGGTGTAAGTTGGAGGGATGGCTATACTTGTAATTTAAAGCACTCCAAGAAAAGAATCAGGTAAAAAGGCTTTACGGTTTGAAAGTTATTATAGTTTTTAGTTTCTTGGAGACCCCTAAGAGTAGTTCAAAGTTAGATTTGAGACATTGAATAGCCTAGTATAGGCCCAAAAAATGGGGGAGAAGCCAAAATTCTCCATAGGGCTATAGATCACTTAGAGAGCTTTCTAGAAACATAAAAGGTTTGTCAATTGGAGTCCTAGATCAAAAGTTACGCCTCTAGGAAGTTGGAGTACCATTTTTGGATTCTTCTAATTTTACACCGACTTTTGACATGCTTTCTAGAACCTTTTTTTTTGGTGATGGATGAAAAATGGAATATTCTAAAATGCATTCCTAACCCTAAACCTAATTTGGGTTACTTAAGGACATTTCTGGCATTGTAAATGCAGTTTTTGGTGGAGTTTGGGAGATGATACTAGAGGAGGGTTTTTCTCTAGAATTAGACAACATTGTAAGCCCCTAGGGCATGTCATTTGGTTTATTTTCATTTTACTAAATGTAATAGCATATAACTTCTAATAATAATATTCCCCTTTTCTTGTTGTGTTCATTTTGGTCTTGGATTGTGCCCTCATCATATACATGAGGTGCTCATTTGGGGAAGTCAGCAAACTTATTGATTGATTTATCTAAGTGAACCTAATGAACTTCTAGGGTTACATTGTTAAATGATGTATGTAAATTAGAACCATATTTGCATATGGAAAACTCTATAAACCATAGTACTTAAAAATTGTAAACAAAAATGGAAAGTTGAAAATGAAAATGGAAACATGAAAACCTTAAGTGATAATTAAACCTTTGTGTTTTAAAAACCTAATGTATTGATAAAGTTACTACTGCATGTACTTTATGTGTTGTGTGATTTACTAGTATTGTGGCTTTCGGGTTTGACTTGGCTTTGGCCAGTTAGGATGTTTACCAGAGGCTTGGGAGTTTGTTTGTGATGTCATGATGATGTTTTGATTATGATATTTTATACTTGACCATGGTGATGTGTCATGTGTGTGCTATGATGAGTTTGATCAGATATTTTGATGCGCTTTGTAGTTCTTGTGTAGAATTGAGGTGGATTCTGTGTCTAAATCAATTTCTTCTGGTATTTCCTTTCCAGTTATCAGAAGTCTTAATGGTTGCTTTTGTTTGACTTCTGTGGTCATTGGTTTAATCTTAGGAATAGACACAATAGTAGAGATGGAAGGGCTAGCAGCAAAAATTGGGATAGGACTTGAAGAATGAATGCAAATAGAAGTATTTACCAGATCAAAAACTAGAATAATTCCCAAAAATGATGATATACCCATTATAGCAGTATCTGAACTAGTTATACTTGAAGTAGATGCAGATAATATTGTCAAAATTGTTGGAACTGACAAAATTGTAGAACTTACTGATGTGTCACCTGATGATGTTGGAACAGAGGAGGCTAGATCAGTGACTGAAGAAGAGGGTTGCAACTCGGTAGATGAAGTGGTAGACACTTCCACTGATGATACTTGGAGCTGTGAAGTGGTAGGTGTAGATGATAAATCCCATGAAGATGCAATAAAACTTGCAGAAGCTGACTGAAACCTTGATGATGTGATAATTTTAGGTGGAGAGTGAGGAAGAGATGCAATGACTACTGCTGCAATTTTTAGTGGATCATCTTCCTCCTTATTTTCCTCTTCAGCTTCTTCCTCTTTTTCTTCCTTGTCTTCCTCCATTAATGCATGCAACTCTCCTGGGGAGACTGTGATGGATGGAGAGGGAGTTGTATCATCACTATCACTATTGTCATCATCCTGGATTTCTACTAGATCTTCACTAGGCTTATGCAGATGATAGATATTTTTTCACATGTTTGTTGCATCATTTACAACATGCTCAATGTCTTTGATTAAAATAAAACAAGTGTGGAATCTGATCATCATTTTTCCTTCATGATTTTTCATTGCAGCCTTTATTTTTTCTCCAGTGAGATTTGGTTGAAGGTCTTTTAGAGATTGCTCATAGATATCTTTCACCATTTTGGTGGTTGTTTCCCATCTTGGTTGCAATCTCTCCAATAGTTCCTTGGAGATTTGAGAGGCAAGATGGTTTGGGGAATATTTCCATTTTCCCATCTTGGAGAGTACCAATTCCTCTATCTTCATTTTCTTAGCATCTGTTCTTGTTTCAAATGTCAAAGCTTTGAAATTTTTGATGCCTACCCCTTCTTCCAATTGTTTGAGCCTTTCCTCAAATGTGAGTGAAGGTCTGACCAGTATAGGTTCTTGTTTACCTTTCCTGATCCTCCTTGAGAAAACTATAGCAGGCATCTTCTTAGGTTTGGTAATGGTTACCTTACCTTTCTTCTTTAGAGGTTCTTCTCCTCCTTCTTCTTCATCATCTTCTTCATCCTTGCATTTACCTTCAGTTAGCATAAGAGGACCAGTAGCAGTTTTCATTTTGGCTATCTTCATCTTGCCTTTGCTTATTGCCTGAGGTAGCTTGATTTCAAGCTCTATTCTGGCCTTTGCTTCATCATAGGTTCCAAAGGTAGGAATGTTAGGGATAGTTGGTTCATTAATCAGTGCCTCAATGATATCTCTTGCATCATCAATATTTAATTCATAAGGCAATGGTTTTACCCATGCCACTCAGGGTATGACTGCTTGTATGTACACATGATCACAGTCAACCATGAAATGGATATCATCTTTGTAATCCTCAACAAGCTTAGGAGGAATTCTAAACCTGTTATTCATCCTTTCCTTGAAATCTTCAAAATAGTTATCCATGACTTTGTCAAAATTTTCACCCATTTTTGCTATGAACTCATTAATCTGATATAAAATTGGAGTATCTTTCCTCCATACTATAGATCCTTTTGATGGAGAAAACTTTGGTACATAAAAGAATAAACAAATTAACAAAGAACCAAATTTACAGTGGTTATTCTTGGAAGTCCTTATGCTTTCCATATTTTTATTTAGCTGTCTTAATAGCAATTCTAACAAATCAAATTCAAGATTTTTCTTTACAATCTTAAATGCTAAATCCATAGCTTCACACGATACACTATTCAATCTTCTAGAACTTTATAACTTATATACAATCACATAAATGCCAAATCTAAGTTCCACATAAGATATATTGTTAAGCTTTAGTCCTCTACCATCCGACTTTGCTAGGGTTTTCTTCTGTAACTCATCCTGACCTAGGGTTTTAGTGGTTTTAGCTTGGCTTAACATAGACAAACCCATGATTTTATGAATCATATTTTTGGTTAACAATAGGGGTTGTTCCAACCACAATTGACCATTATCAACATGGCTCAGAACATATCTAACCCATTTAACTTGGAAACTTCTTGGTAGGTGCAGAATATGGGTCAAGCCTTTTCCTTCTAAGTTTTTGTGGTAAGGTTTTAGGGCTCCATCAACACATAATTGACCTAGGGCATTATCCATTTCTAATGTATCAATTTCTTGAATAGCACATTTGAAATGAGCGCGAATATCATTAACAAGAAGTACCTAAGGAGAAATTTTCAATTGAGCTCCATGAATGTCAAGTGGTTCTACAACTACAGGCACTACCTTGAATTTTGGAGCTTTCCATTCAACTCCTTTTACGAGCATTTTAGAACCCTTCTTCACCTTGTTGCTGCCGGTGCTTGCGGATGCCATTGATGCTCGTTGGATGAAAAGATTTTCAAACAATTACTTTGTAGGAATTTTGCTTCAAATTACTTGGCATGCAACTGGAAATCCTTTTGTCTCTGAGAATTTTAAGTCGTGGTGGAAAATGAAATCAAATTCTGCCCTTTTAATGAAATACTATCATTAAGGCTTGGTACAAAGGTAGATGAGATGACATAGTGCATGTTAGTCTATCATTGAAATACTTGATAGAACCTTGCAATTAGATGGACTAATAAAATCTTTGATACTCCTAACCTAGCTCGGTAAGGTCTTTAGTCAGCCTTGCTCGGTACATGCAACTCGGTGATTGATACCATTTCTATGATCCATGTATCTAAAATACTGTATTGATCATTTGTACCCATTTTTATAATCTGGGACTATTTAAGATGTGGCTAGAAGATGCAGTTCTTGAGTCTTCTTAAGTCTCAATTGGAAATGATGGAGTCACCCAGTTCTTGAGTGACATGGTCATTATTTGAACTGTCTTGATCGATAGATTTAAGAATCCACTATTGTCTCATTTGCTTTGAAATGTTATCAGCTTTTTCTTTCTCTTCATCTTTAATTCTTTAAGTACTCATGCAATTCTTAGCTATATGACCAAGTTTAGTACATGTGTAACATCTTATGGTTGTATCCTTCTTTCTTAGGTGATGTCTTGCACAATTTATCCCGATGTGTCCATATTCTCCACAATAGTGACATTTGCACAAGGTATTGTAGTCCCAACCAAATATTGCTTTGATAATTGTTCTGCTAGATTAAATGACTTTGATTTGCATTGAGATGCCTTGTGACCTAGTTTCTTGCATTTGTGACATTTGCCTTCAAATTTTGGTTTTTCTTTGCATTCATTAGCTTTGTGACTATGCTGATTGCAGTTCAAGCATTTGCCATTGAATTTTACCATTCCATTACTCCAACATTTTTTTTGATGTACGACGTATCTTACCACAGTGATTCCAAGTAGGCCTTTGATTTCTTTGTGCACCTTGTTTGGAAGTTTCACCTTCTTCCTTGTAACCAAGTCCAGCTTTGCCTTTTTGTCTATGAAGATTTTTCTCATTTAGTTGATTTAATTGAGTAATGTCTACTTGTGATTTCATCATTCTCTCATTGATTTTCTTTTTAGTGTTTAGGTCATTTTCCAAACTTTCATTGATTTGTCTTTCAAATCTCAAGTCACTTTTTAAGCTTTCATTAATTTGTCTTTCAGTGATCAGATCATTCCTTAGGTCTTCATTTTCAAATCTCAAATTCATAATTGCTTTATTTGCATTGGAAAGTTGATTTATAAGATCTTGATGCTGAAGGGATTGACTATTTCTTACCTCTAAGTCTTCATTTACCTTTTTTCTTTGTTCCAAGACTTCACATAGCCTGATTCATTGGATTTCTTGTTCTCTTTTGAGTTTTCTTACTTCTTCCTATAGGGAACCATTCTTTTCTAGGAGTTCCTTGATTGCCTCATTAGCTTCATTTGAACTACTTGAAGGTAAAAGGTCTTCAATCCTCTCTTCAACATATTGATGATCATTCATTTGTCTTGCAAGTTCCTTCCTTCTTTTCAGGGATTGAGAAAGATGCTCCTTAGCTTCTTTGAGTTGAGCCATGATCATTTCTAGATCTAACTTTTCATTTTCAATAGCTTTTTCAAGTTTGAATATCTCCATTGCTCTTGATCTTTGCTCAAGCAGTCAAACTTTGTCCTCAGAACCAAATGCTCTGATACCAATTGTTGGAAATATTTAGGATGAAATGTGTTACTGAGAGGGGAGGGGTGAATTAGTAACACATAAAATTTTATGCATTTTAACCATTCATCATTCATTCATCTAATCTACTGCATAAATGAAAGATCAATCATTCATAACACATGAACACAATGATTTGGTGACCTAGAAACCTTCCAATTAGAAAATAAAACTGGTGTGGGGATGATGCCCACAAAACTTCATTACTGCAATATGAAGTTGGCCGGTTAAGGCTTACAATGATCACTTCTAGTGATCTGCCCTATTAGGAGCAAGTAGGACTTCTAGATCCACCTTGTTAGAGGATTTACAAACATACAGTGAAGTATGCACTCTATTAGGAGATTTACAAAAGACTATTAAGTCTACCTTGTTAAAGGATTTAAAAACTGATTCACCTATTAGGATGAAATAATGGATCTACTTACAACTTGTTTGCTGATAAGATCCTTTTGCATTGATCACCTGATGTGATAGATATAACTTTTTTGTTCCTTATGCTGACCTTGTTGTATTCCTTTTGCTCTACTGCTGATAGCAATACCTTCTTCACATGCAAACAATAGTTTCTTATTTCATGCCAATATGTTCATATTCCTATTCATATATCAAAAAGGATATCATACATTACATATATACCATTCCAATATTTTACAGTTACAAGGTCGGCCAAAACACAAGTGAACAAAACATTACTGAGTCGGCCCATTAGTAAACTCGAGTTCACTGAACTGACTCGGTGACCTTCTAATACTCAACATCCACTACATTACTCAACATCGTCATGCACTTGGTAGAAGTAGAGACTCAGTTCATACTAGTCACAGAACATTGCTTGGAACTTGGTAGCCATTGGTGACTCAGTAGATGTAATGTTACTCGATAGAAACTATCTTCTTCGTTTACCTTGCTTAGCTCAATAAACACTGAATCCTTTGTTTACCTTTTTCACTCGATAAACAATGTTGATCTTTGATTACCTTTTTCACTTGGTAAACACTACTGATCTTTGATTACCTTTTTCACTCGGTAAACACTACTAAACTTCCTTTACCTTTTTCACTCGATATCTTTTGGAATGCTTGGTGAGAACTGTTTGCCTATTGAACTTCTCATTCAGTCAGTATCTTCTAGAATGTTCGATGAGAACTATTTACCTGCTAAACTTATAAGGTAACCACTAAATCTTTGGTATATACTTGAGACTAAGTGATGAGAAAGATAAGCATTCAGGATAGAATAAGTGTTTGCACTAATGACAAATATATCATAATTCCAACAATCTCCCCCTTGGGCATTAGTGACAAAAACACTTATGAGTAAAAAAATTATGTACAAAATTTGATGTACTTATTTACATATATCTCCCCCGTACAATATGCTTGGAGTTTTTACAAATATGTCTATCTTTTCTAACTCTATCTCCCCCTCTAAACTCTATCTCCCTCTTTTTGACAATAATGCCAAATTAAGCATTATATATTTACATAGAGACACCAAAATGCGAGATGAATTCAGAATGTACCTTGAGAATAAGAGCCAAAGTCTTATCCCAATTTTCTTGCAAAATTTTTGCAAGAGGAGAGTGCTATTTGAACTTCTACTGAAAGTTCAATCATATGATCTGCAACTGAGAAATTGTTGCCATGGATCAATGCTTTGGAGTGGACAATGTGTTTCTGCATTGTGTCCGTGATAGGAAGGATCATGTTTTGGATGTCTATTAAGGTAGACCTGATCCTTGCTTCCTCTCTCAACAATTTTGCTTGCTTTTCTAACAAAAATCTAATTCAGAGATGATGGGATGAACTTGAATTGGGATCAAGTTACAATATTTGGGCACTGCCCTTCATATCCTCATCAATTTTATTCAATTTTTCTTTGATCTCCTCTGTGTACTTGATAACATCACAAAGTTTGGAAAAAAGTGAAGTTACATTATTAAAAGAATTTTCAAAATTGGCCAAAACTATAGACAATTCTACCTTTTTTATTGCAATGTGCTCAAGCACCTTATTATCAAATTTCCTTTCAACCTTTTCAATCAATTTTTCTTGACCAGAGTTTTCCTCATTGAATTTATTTATAGCCTCTTCTAATTGAATCAAAATGTGTTGAGTAAAATCTACTTCAACACCTATAGCCTTTGTAATAATGTTCTTAGTGTCCTCTATTATTTTTTATTCCTTATCCCTTTCAGATCTTAACTACTTCTGCGTAGCCTTCATCTCTATTAATTGACTAGCATACCTCATTTCTTCAATGGTAGCATTTTCATAGTCAATTTTTGGAATAACTATATTTGTGTCTAAATCAATTTCTTCTGGTATTTCCTTTCTAGTTATCAGAAGTCTTAATGGTTTCTTTTGTTTGACTTCTATGGTCATTGGTTTAATCTTATGAATAGACACAATAGTAGAGATGGAAGGGTTAGCAGCAAAAATTGGGATAGGACTTGAAGAATGAATGCTAATAGAAGTATTTATCTGATCAAAAATTGGAATACTTCCCAAAAATGATGATATACCTATTATAGTAGTATCTGAACTAGTTATACTTGAAGTAGATGCAGATAATGTTGTCAAAATTGTTGGAACTGACAAAATTGTAGAACTTACTGATGTGTGGCTTGATGATGTTGGAACAGAGGAGGCTAGATCAGTGACTGAAGAAGAGGGCTACAGCTCGGTAGATGAAGTGGTAGACACTTCCACTGATGATACCTGGAGCTGTGAAGTGGCAGGTGTAGATGATAAATCTAATGAAGATGCTATCAAACCTGCAGAAGCTGACTCCAACCCTAATGATGTGATA
The DNA here is from genome assembly GCA_028749045.1 of Cupressus sempervirens. Classification (NCBI taxonomy): domain Eukaryota; kingdom Viridiplantae; phylum Streptophyta; class Pinopsida; order Cupressales; family Cupressaceae; genus Cupressus; species Cupressus sempervirens. Next base: position 171,297,294 of record CM053790.1, on the reverse strand, counting down.
GTTTTAGGTGGAGAGTGAGGAAGAGATGCAATGACTGCTGCTACAATTTTTACTAGATCATCTTCCTCCTTATTTTCCTCTTCAGCTTCTTCCACTTTTTCTTCCTTGTCCTCCTCCATTAATTCATGCAACTCTCCTAGTGAGACTATGATGGATGGAGAGGGAGTTGTATCATCATTGTCACTATTGTCATCATCTTGGATTTCTACTGGATCTTCACTGGGCTTATGCAGATGATAGATATTTTTCCACATGTTTGTTGCATCATTTACAACATGCTCAATGTCTTTGATTAAAATCAAACAAGTGTGGAATCTAATCATCATTTTTCCTTCATGATTTTTTATTACAGCCTTTATTTCTGCTCTAGTGAGATTTGGTTGAAGGTTTTTCAGAGATTTCTCATAGATATTTTTCATCGTTTTGGTGGCTATTTCCCATCTTGGTTGCAATCTCTCCAGTAGTTCCTTGGAGATTTGAGAGGCAAGTTGGTCCAGGGAGTATTTCCATTTTCCCATCTTGGAGAGTACCAGTTCCTCTATCTGCATTTTCTCAGCATCAGTTCTTGTTTCAAATTTCAAAGCTTTGAAATTTGTGATGCCTACCCCTTCTTCCAATTTTTTGAGCCTTTCCTCAAATGTGAGTGAAGGTCTTACCAGTACAGGTTCCTATTTGCCTTTCCTTGTCCTCCTTGAGAATACTGCAGTAGGCATCTTCTTAGGTTTGGTAATGGTTACCTTACCTTTCTTCTTTAGAGGTTCCTCTCCTACAGATTCTTGTTCTTGTTCTTCTTCTTCTCCTCCTTATTCTTGATCATCTTCTTCATCCTTGCCTTTACCTTCAGTTAGCATAAGAGGACAAGTAGCATTTTTCATTTTGGCTATCTTCCTCTTGCCTTTGCTTATTGCCTGAGGTAGCTTGATTTCAAGCTCTATTCAGGCCTTTGCTTCATAATAGGTTCCATAGGTAGGAATGTTAGGGATAGTTGGTTAATTGATCAGTGCCTCAATGATATCTCTTGCATCATCAATATTTAATTCATAAGGCAATGGTTTTACCCATGCCACTTAGGGTATGACTGCCTGTATGTACACATGATCATAGTCAACCATGAAATGGATATCATCTTTGTAATCCTCAACAAGCTTAGGAGGAATTATGAACCTATTATTAATCCTTTCCTTGAAATCTTCAAAATAGTTATCCATGACTTTGTCAAAATGTTCACCCATTTTTGCTATGAACTCATTAATCTGATATAAAATTGGAGTATCTTTCCTCCATACTACAGATCCTTTTGATGGAAAAAACTTTTGTACATAAAAGAATAAATAAATTAAAAAAGAACCAAATTTACAAGGGTTATTCTTGGAAGTCCTTATGCTTTCCATATTTTTATTCAGCTGTCTTAACAGCAATTCTAAAAAATCAAATTCAAGATTTTTCTTTACAATCTTAAATGCTAAATCCACAACTTCACACAATACACTATTCAATCTGTTAGAACTATATAACTTATATGCAATCACATAAATGCCAAATTTGAGTTCCACGTCAGATATATTGTTAAGCTTTAGTCCTCTACCGTACCACTCTGCTAGGGTTTTCTTCTGTAACTCATCTCGACCTAGGGTTTTAATGGTTTTAGCTTGGCTTAGCATAGGCAAACCTATGATTTTACGAATCATCTTTTTGGTTAAAAATACGGGTTGTTCCAACCACAACTAACCATTATGAACATGGAACAGAACTTATCTAACCCATTTAATTTGGAAACTTCTTGGTAGGTGTGGAATATGGGTCAAGCCTTTTCCTTCTAAGTGGTTGTGCTCAGGTTTTAGGGCTCCATCAACACATAATTGACCTAGGGCATTATCCATATCTAATGTACCAATTTCTTGAATAGCACATTTGAAATGAGCTTGAATATCATTAACAAGAAGTACCTTAGGAGTGATTTTTGATTGAGCTCTGTGAATGTCCAGTGATTCTGCAATTTTGGGCACTACATTGAATTTTGGGGCTTTCCATTCGACTCCTTTTACGAGCATTTCAGAACCCTTCTTCACCATGTTGCTGCTGGTGCTTGTGGATGCCATTGATGCTCGGTGGATGAAAAGATTTTCAAACAATTACTTCATAGGAATTTTTCTTCAAATTGCTTGGCATGCAACTGGAAATCCTTTTGGCTCTGAGAATTTTAAGTCATGGTGGAAAATGAAATCAAATTTTGCCCTTTTAATGAAATACTATCATTAAGGCTCAGTACAAAGGTTGATGAGATGACATAGTGTGTGCTAGTCTATCATTGAAATACCTGGTAGAACCTTGCAATTTGGAGTAATAAAATCTTTGATACTCCCAACCTAGCTCGATAAGATCTTTAGTCAGCCTTGCTCAGTACATGCAACTCGGTGATTGATACCATTTCTATGATCTATGTATCTAAAATACTGTATTGATCATTTGCACCCATTTCTATAATCTGGATCTGTTTAAGATGTGGCTAGAAGATGCAGTTCCTGAGTCTTCTTAAGTCTCAATTGGAAATGATGGAGTCACCCACTTCTTGAGTGACATGATCATTATTTGAACTGTATTGATCAGTAGATTTAGGAATCCACTGTTATCTCATTTGCTTCTGAATGTTATCAGCTTTTTCTTTCTTTTCATCTTTAATTCTTCCAGTATTCATGCAATTCTTAGCTATATGACCAAGTTCAGTACATGTGTAACATCTTATGGTTGTATCCTTCTTTCTTAGGTGATGTCTTGCATAATTTATCTTGATGTGTCCATATTCTCCACAATAGTGACATCTGCACCATGTATTGTAGTCCCAACCAAATATTGCTTTGATAATTTGTTCTGCTAGATTAAATGCCTTTGATTTGCATTGAGATGCCTTGTGACCTAGTTTCTTGCATTTGTGACATTTTCCTTCAAATTTTGGTTTTTCTTTGCATTCATTAGCTTTGTGACCATGTTGATTGTAGTTCAAGCATTTGCCATTGAATTTTTCCTTTCCATTACTCCAACATTTGTTTGATGTATGACCTATCTTACCATAGTGATTACAAGTAGGCCTTTGATTTCTTTGTGCACCTTGTTTGGAAGTTTCACCTTCTTCCTTGTAACCAAGTCCAGCTTTGCCTTTTTGTCTATGAAGATTTTGCTCACTTAGCTGATTTAATTGAGTCATGTCTGCTTGTGATTTCATCATTCTCTCATTGATTTTCTTTTTAGTGTTTAGGTCATTTTCCAAACTTTCATTGATTTGTCTTTCAGATCTCAAGTCACTTTTAAAGCTTTCATTAATTTATCTTTTAGTGATCAGATCATTCCTTAGGTCTTCATTTTTAGATCTCAAATTCATAATTGCTTCATTTACATTGGAAAGTTGATTTATAAGATCTTGATGCTGAAGGGATTGACTATTTCTTACCTCTAAGTCTTCATTTGCCTTTTTTCTTTGTTCCAAGACTTCACATAGCCTGATTGATTGGATTTCTTGTTCTCTTTTGAGTTTTCTTACTTCTTCCTACAGGGAACCATTCTTTGCCAAGAGTTCCTTGATTGCCTCATTAGCTTCATTTGAACTACTTGAAGGTAAAAGGTCTTCAATCCTTTCTTCAACATGCCGATGATCATTCATTTGTCTTGCAAGTTCCTTCCTTCTTTTTAGGGATTGAGAAAGATGCTCCTTAGCTTCTTTGAGTTGAGCCATGATCATTTCTAGATCTAACTTTTCATTTTTAATAGCTTTGTCAAGTTTGAATATCTCCATTGCTCTTGATCTTGTTAGAAATAAGGTGTCTCAACCTTGTATAATTCCTATTCTTATTATTTGTTTTGTAAAATGTATTTCTTGCAAATAATGTTGATGTGTCGACATCTTGAATTGTGTGTAAGGAGATCATGGCTAAAATGCTTACGACGGATTCCTATGTCATGTAAGAGCTATGTTAGGAAGATTCAATGATAGGTGAAGACATGTGGCAACTAAGATATTTGAGTACTATACACTCTACCCCAATACGGTTTACCTTTGAGAGTAGCCCTAAAGTGAAGCACATGTTATAAGCATTTTTGGGGTTATGAAGAGAGATGATGCGATAAAGGTGTATTGTTGGTACTGCGAGTTGCTACTGGAGTCTTCTATTGTTGATGTTGAAATTTCATTGCAAGTGTATTGTAACCTTTTGTTGAAGATAATACATTGTGCAGGTTTCAGAGGGGTGGGGTTATTTTATCGAAAGGTTTTTCCCCACCGGCAAATCTTTGTGTTATGTGTTTCTTTCTCTGCCTATTTTCTATATGCATGGTTGGCTACAATATTGTTGTTTACATGATATTGAATCTATAAGTGTAGAATATTTTAATAGGATTTGCATCATAGTTTCCTTATGAGATTAGTGTAGGAAGTTGTTTTCGCACTTGAGTTTCCTTATAGAGCTTTGCTTGAGCTATCAAACTTTGTCCTGAGAACTAAATGCTCTGATACCAATTGTTGGAAATATTCAGGATGAAATGTGTTACTGAGAGGGGAGGGGTGAATTAGTAACACATAACATTTTTTACATTTTAACTAGTCATCTAATCTACTACATAAATGAAAGATCAATCATTCATAACACATGAACACAATGATTTGGTGACCTAGAAACCTTCCAATTAGAAAGTAAAACTGGGGTGGGGATGATGCCCACAAAATTTTGTTACTGTAGTATGAAGTTGGCCAGTTAAGGCTTACAATGATCACTTCTAGTGATCTACCCTATTAGGAGCAAGTAGGATTTCTAGATCCACCTTGTTAGAGGATTTACAAACATACAGTGAAGTATGCACTCTATTAGGAGATTTACAAAAGACTATTAAGTCTACCTTGTTAAAGGATTTAAAAACTAATTCACTTGTTAGGATGAAATAGTGGATCTACTTACAACTTGTTTGCTGATAAGATCCTTTTGCATTGATCACCTGATGTGATAGATATAACTTTTCTGTTCCTTATGCTGACCTTGCTATATTCCTTTTGCTTTGCTGCTGATAGCAATACCTTCTTCACATGCAAACAATACTTTCTTATTTCATGACAATATATTCATATTCCTATTCATATATCAAAAATGATATCATACATTACATATATACCATTCCAATATTTTACAATTACAAGGTTGGCCAAAAAACAAGTGGACAAAACATTACTGAGTCAACCCATTAGTAAACTCGAGTTCACTGAACTGACTCGGTGACCTTCTGATACTCGGCATCCACTACATTACTCGACATCATCATGCACTTGGTAGAAGTAGAGACTCAATTCATATTGGTCACAGAACATTGCTTGGAACTCAGTAGCCATTGGTGACTCGGTAGATGTAGTGTTACTCAATAGAAACTATCTTCTTCATTTACCTTGCTTAGCTCGATAAACACCGAATCCTTTGTTTACCTTTTTCATTCGATAAAAACTGCTGATCTTCGATTACCTTTTTCACTTGGTAAACACTACTAATCTTTGATTACCTTTTTCACTTGGTAAAAATTGCTGAACTTCCTTTACCTTTTTCACTTAGTATCTTCTAGAATTCTCGGTGGGAACTATTTGCCTATTGAACTTCTCATTCAGTCGGTATCTTCTGGAATGCTCGGTGAGAACTGTTTACCTGCTAAACTTATAAGGTAACCACTGAATGCTCGGTATATACTTGAGACTAAGTGATGAGCAAGATAAGCATTCAATATAGAATAAGTGTTTGCACTAATGACAATATATATCATAATTCCAACAGTTTTCAATTGATTATTAAACTAGAATCATATTGCTCTAAGAAACTAAAAGTGTATACATAGTTAACTTGTATTAGTTTCTTAAATGAGATTTTTGTTTGACATTGTAGATAGTACTCTTTGACTTTTAGTTACTCCTACTCATTGTAGTAGGCTTCTAGGATTAAGCCTAAGTCTAGGGGGAGTGGATGTAATGCCTTCCCCTAGTTTAGTTTTTTATTTGTTGTAAGCTTCCAGGAGTAAGCCTAAGTCTAGGGGGAGTGGATGTAATGCCTATCCCTACTTGACTTTTCTTTTGTATTGTTGGATTCTTGTAGGTGAGTTTTTTTATTGTGTTTTATGATTATCGATACTTGGTTACTAGATTTTATTTGATGCCATTTCATACTCAGTTGAATTATGTGATGAGCTACTTGAGTTATTCAATTATTTCATATGTTCATGATTGTTTTGATGATGATATATGTATGTTCATTTAATGACTTTCAATTATTTCATGATGCTAGTTAGAGGAATGATTTATATGTAGTTTCTATGGTTAGTTACCCCATACTTGCATGTGTATGGTGTACATGTATGTTTTACTTTATGATTGATGTTATTGATGTGGTTGAGGGAGGGAGTCATAGTCAGCTGCTAGTTAGGATCTACATGATGTACCACTTTCTTCCACTACCTATTTAGTTTAGAATATATGATTTTGTACATGCGTGGATTTTATGCAGATTGTAGGTACTAGGTATCAACTTCTCTAAATTTCCAAGATGAGCTTATTCAATTGTAGTATTTCAATGGTATAAGTGGGGAGATGACTCTTGAGTCCAAATCCTAATTTGAGGAAATTGTCCTAGAAAATAGGGCAAGTATCTGAGTTAGTTTCACCTTTTTGAATTTGTCAAATGACATGAATTCCTGACTTTGACCCTGGAGTTTAACTTTTGTCTTTGACTTTCAGTTGAGTTGTCATATTTGGTTTTGTGGGTCTATTATGATTTTATGTTATAATTAAATCAAAGTAAAAGATAATTTAATGGAGTTAGTGTTTCTGCTATTCTATCTCTTGTTATTATTGCTTATGCTATATTATATCTGTAATTCTTAAGTTATTATCATTCAAAAAAAAAAAAATTTGGCAAACTTAGTGAAACTTTATGTTAATTTCTTTTGGGTGCCTTGGTGGGGCATTACATCTAGTATCAGAGCTTGAGTTTCTACATTGGAAGATCTATGTATATTGGAACACCACAAGTTGTTAACTAGTTGAACTGAAACAAAACTTGAACTGCTATCTGTATCTATTACAAACTTGAACACTTGAACTAGTTGAACTAAACTTAAAATTTCCAACTATTCTCTGTTGAAGTCCTAGACCATGAAAAGGCTAAACACATAGAAGATAAATTGGAGACCCTGAAACAACAGTTAGAAGAAACTATGAAGGAAGCCAACATTTCTGATAGCAAGGCAATAAATTGTTTCACCAAATTTTGGCAGACACCTCCCATAAGGAAAGTATCTCCAAATCATAACCTCAATAAATACAAGGCAAACGAAAATAAATAAAGTAAAATAAAAGAAACCTTAATGCAAGATTTTTAGGACTTTTTGAATAATGATTTGGAAAGGGATGACGATTGGGAAATGGTAATATTAAATGAGGATGACAAGGAAAACTTAGAATTTTTATTATGAGAATTTAAATAAGAGCATAAAATTATAGAAAGAGGATCTTATACAACAAGTATTAAAACTAGGTGGAGAAACCTACACTTTTGAAGACTTAAAAAGAGATTTTCTACCATTTGAGGATGGTGAAAAGAATAGTGTAACCTTCCAGAGACCAAAATATAAAGCAATCACAACACATAATGATGGCTCTAATGAGGTTATTCATATCAAGAACTCTTTAAAAGATGATAGTTTTTCAAAGGATCAGCCTATCACGATAGAACAAATTATGTAAGAACTAGTAAATGAAGATATAGACAAAATAGAAGGAAGACACTTTGAAACTGCTTTAAACGCACATTAAAACATAGACCAATTGGGTATTCTGATGAATCAAGAAGGGATTAACTCGCCCAATTATGGTAAAGTTAAAGCTAAAAGGGGAAGGAAATCTCTTAGGGAACTTAGACAAGCTGATGGGTAGGCAAAAGAGCAACAAAAGATTATTCTTTTACTCAATGCAAGGAAGGGGAAGATCCTTCCCAAGGCAACATGAAGATCATGACTTGGAATGCTAGGGGCCTAAATGATCCTAGTAAGAAACACTTATTAAAATAGAACCTAAAACAATTTGAATATGAAATTATCATATTGCAAGAAATAAAATTGAATGAAGAAGAAGGAGTTAAGCTAGAAATGAAATTGGGTAGTTGGAACAGTTAGCTATATGAATCTAGAGGAGTCTCAAGAGGTTTAGGTATGATCTAGAACCCTAGGAAAGTTTCTTTGAATATTTTAAGTTCAAGTAATATATGGTTGAGTAGTAGAGTCAATAGCATTAAAACTAACTTATAGTTCATCCTTGTTAACATCTATGGTCCAACTTCTAACATTGATAAAAAAAAATTTATGGGATGAAATTAGTATTTTCATTAATAATCACAACAATGAACTTATTCTTCTTGGAGGAGATTTTAAAACTATTCTAAATATAGAAGATAAATTTTGAGGCATCCCACAAACTTCCTAAGCAGCTAAGGAATTTAAGATTTGGTCAGATCTTAAAAACCTTATAGATATTTCACTTAATAATGGGAAGTATACGTGGAAAGATTTTACATATATAGCTAAGAATTGGATAGGTTTTTTTATCAAAGAAGAATTATGTGAATTAACCTCTGAGAATTTCAAGTATTAGGAAATTATTTTTGAGAATTTCTCAAATTTTTACCTCCTTTAAGAAGTATAAGTCATTGTATGGACCTAATTTCAAGAGTTAGTTTACCGAATAAAGCACCCTACAGATTTACACCTATTGAGAATGAGTAACTTAACAAGCAAGTGTATGAATTATTGTAAAAAGGTTTGATTAGAGAAAGTTTGAGTCCATGTGTTGTACCTGTTATATTGGCACCAAAGAAGAATGAAAAATAGAGAATGTGTACTAATTCTAGAGCTATTAATAAGATTACAATGAAGTATAGATTTTATATGCTTAAGATGGATGATATAATGGATTTTTTGAGTGGAGCAAAGTATTTTACCAAAATTTATTTGAAGAGTGGCTATCATCAAATCCAAATTATAGAAGGTGATGAGTGGAAGACTAGTTTTAAGATGAAGGAAAGTTTGTGTAAATGGTTGGCTATGCCTTTCGATTTGACTAATGCACCGAAGACTTTTATGAGATTGAGGAATGAAGTCTTGAAGAAATTATTGGGTAAGTTTATCATTTTGTACCTAGATAATATTCTAATATTTAGTAAGACTAAGGAAGAACATCTTGAGAATATTAGACAAGTGTTGAAGTTGTTAATTAATTTGAAGAAGTATTCATTCATGAAGGAAGAGATTGTGTATTTGGAACTTGTGATTTAGTTGATGGTTTGAAGATGGATTTTGAGAAGGTTAAAGAAATTATTGAACAACCTACACTTGAGAATGGGAGTGAGGTAAAATCATTTTGTGGTCTAACAAGTTTCTACAAGAAGTTTATCAAGAATTTCAGTTCTTTTTTTAATGTCATGGCTAAGACAATGAGAGGAGATTAAAATGGTTTCAAGTGGACACATGGAGCTTATAAGAGTTTTGAGTCTTTGAAAGAAAGGGTTGTTGGATTACCTGTATTGGCTTTTCCTAATTTCAACAAAGTATTACAACTTCAATGTGATGCTAGTGGTAGTGCAATTGGAGCTATGTTGAGTTAGGAAGGTAAATGTGTTGCTTTCTTTAGTGAGAAGTTAAATGATGGTAAGATGAAGCATTATGTGTATGATCAAGAGTTATATGCCATTGTTCATGCTTTGAATAAATTGAGAAATTATTTGATTCTTAATGAGTTTGTAGTCACCCGCTAGTTAGGATCTACATGATGCACCACTTCCTACCATTGCCTATTTCACTTAGTATATATGTATTTATACATGCATGGATTTTATTTAGATTATAGGTAGCAGGTATCAACTTCCCTAAATTGCCAGGATGAGTGTACCCTATCGCATTATCTCAATGGTAAGAGAGGTGAGATAAATTCTTAAGTTCAAATCCTAACCTTTAAACCATTTTTCCTAGAAAATTAGGACAAGTATATGAGTTGACTACCTTCCAAATGCATCATATGATGTAAGTTCATGATTATAACCCTTTAGTTTGATTTTGTATGTGTTTTTCTATGATGAGTTTTCGTATTTCATCCTATAGGCCTTTAGGTGATTTTTTATTAATTAAGTCAATTAAAAGATTAAATTAATGATTTAATTTAATGAAAAATTATAAGATATTTTTAATATTTAATTAATTGGAAAATTTATTAAATAAAAATAATTAAATTCAAAGATTAAAAAAGGTTATAAGTTTAATTTCAAAGCATGATAATATTTATTTAATTTAATAATAATATATTTAGAGTTCATTTTTAAATAAATGCTAAATATTAGTATTATTTAAGTTAATAAATATTTTATCAATTAACATTTCAAAAGTAAATTTAAAAGTGAAAAAGATATTAATTTATTAAAAGTTTTAAGATCTCATAAAGTGTGCATGAGATTAAAATTTAATAAATTAATTAAAAAGAGAAGTCAAGTGAAATTAAATAAAGATATTTTATATTTCAGTAAACATGTATGAAAAAGATAATAAAAAGTTAAAGACTGGTAAGCAAGGAATCCTCTTGGATGATTGTACAATTAGTGCCCTGAATTTAGGAGAGAACTCCTTATCAACAATTAAGGGTTTAGTTTCAAGGTACCGAAGTTTTGGAAAGGACCGCAAATTTTTGGGAGAAGGAAATTTCAGAGAGAAGGTTTTGAGAAAAGAAATTTCTCTCACAAAATTTTTGGGTGTTTGCGATTTAACATTAGAATCCAGGTAGATTCTTGTGTTTTGATTCGCATAGTAAATTACATTCTTTATGATTCTTGTCTTCTTTGTGACTGTGAATTATTTATCTGATTTTGTTTGTGACGAATAATTCAATTTGGAATTACTGGTATACATGTTGAATTCTTTTGCATATGTGGAGATTAAAATATCATCAACATCTTGTTTTCAGTAAATTTTACAAATTAGAATTTAACCCAAAAGGGTTTTGAATTTAGAAATAAAAATTTTAGATTGAAATTTCAAATGGTCGATTGTATTTTTCCTATTAGACTAAAATTGCAAATGTTTATAATATATATATATATATATATATATATATATATATATATATATATATATATATATGAGATTTTATTAGGGGAGGGATATTGTTTTGAAATAATTTTTAAACATAACAAAATTTTAAAAAATAATAAATAAAAAATTAAATACATTTGGGAGGAGGCGGGTTTTACCTGCCCCCCAACCTTACCTTTCATGGCAACAGCAAGGGTTGTGGCAGCCTTTAATGGCTACATAACATGCCTGCTACCATGGATAGCAAGTACACCTACTGCTACAGTAGCAGGGCTGTTGTGGCCGCATAGGTGCTTGCGATTTAAAATCACAAGGTAAGAGTACTTCTTTTATTTTATTTTTAAATTTAAATTTAGTTTTATTAAAAGTAGTTTAATAAATAAAAATAAAAATATTAAATTGTTAATAAATAAATAATTTATAGTTATTAATTATTAAAGAATTTTATTAATAAGTTTTAATTATTAATTTATTAATATATATAATTATTAATATAACTTTATTTAATATTTATTAATTTAATTTAATTAAATGAAGATATTAATTAGAGTTTAATTAATGATACCTGCTATGAAGTTCTAAATTTATTCAAGTATTATTATAATATTGATTTTAATAAAATTGTAGTTATTTAAAAAAATCAATAAGTATTACTTTAATGATTTAAATAAATAATTACCCTTAAGTCATTTGGAATAATGAACTTAAAATTGAATAGTGGTAATTCTGCAATTTATTCAAATATAAGAACAAGTTGATTTGTAAAGGTAAATTGTGAGTTTTATCTACCTGAAACATACATTAAACAAGAAACTGAAACTTACTATTAACTCAACTACATGTTTTGAAGTCAAAACAAACTACGAACTACTTTGTTATCTATACGTTATCTGTACTTTGGGTTTTGGGTTGACTAGAGTGTTGACTAGTTTTAGGACATCTACTAGAGACTTGGGAGTTATGTGATTGTGTTATTATGTTGTTTTGATCTTGATCTTTTAAACTCAACCATGGAAATGTGTCTGGTATGCTCTATGATGAGTTTTCATTTATTGTTCATTATTGCTTTCCAATGTTCTTGTGTGAAGTTGAGGTGGATGTTACGACATATTTGACTTAACCATTTTACGTATTTGATCTATATTTTTGGGATGCTTTCTAATTGGTTGTAAAGAATTGATGTGTTATTGTGATTATCTTTTGATGCTTTCTAGTCACTTGTATGGGACTGAGGTGAAAATTGTGATTCTTTGATTTGTACTTTTATGAGCCTAGGGTAGGTAATCTATATGTTAAGTTGGGAAGTGGCTTGCAATAGAGGTCGGGGCCCAAAGTGGCTGCCAGGGTAACCTATTATAAGTAGTTTAATAAGTGATAACATTTTATTAAATGGGTTTAAATGCATTAATAAGATATTGGTACCACAAAAAGTCATTAAGGGGCTAGAGGATAAAAATACTAGTTGGGTAACCTTAGAGTTGACTTGTTAGTATGTCTTATTAGTACGAAAGGATACTAGTGCCACATAGAGTCACTAGGTGGCCAGAGGATTAAAAGACTAGCTAGGTAACCCTAGCATTGATTCGTGTGATGACACTTTCCCACTAGCAGTATAGATTTTTTAAATTTCTTTGTGTGCCTCTAGGTCTAGATGTTGATTTATCTTCGAACCTTTGAGTTAGATTACTTTTAGGGTTTCCTAGACTTAAAGAGTATTTTTTTATATTTGGATTGGTATCCTATTTGGGACTTGAGACTATCTTCTTAGTGCGGTGGGAGTGGGCCTTTTTGGGTTACCATGTAGTCAAGTGGTAGTTCTTTTTACTCTTACCATTGAGATCTGTCTGTTGATACCATGGCTAGAGTTTCCTTGTCTGCATTTCCTTTCATTCTATTCTTGCATATTATGATGGATGGTTATATCTTTACAATGGATGGTTATGTCTTATGATGGATGATTTCATTTATTGTACTTTGTTTTATGGATCTGAAAGGGATGATGTAATCTATTTTTATAAATGTATATTCTTTTGGCCTTTCATACCCTATGACTTGTACAGTGGATGATTGAGCATTCTGAATTTTATTGCCAAGTGGCATTCAGAAGAAATGCATATTATATAAATGTTCTTTGCACTTTTAATTATTCTTTCATGTGGATGTGGTAATTTTTAGATTTAATATTAATTAAATTTAAATGTGACTCAACATCTTGGGATCCTTAAGGAATGTAATCTATGATGTTTTCTTAATTATGATTGTATGTTATTGCTTCTACAACTTTATGTTTGAAGTGTATGTTATTCTTTCTTTTAAAAAAAAATTGTTGGGAAAATTTAGTAAAACTTTAGGTTAATTCTTTTGGATCCCTTGGTGAGGCATTACATTTGGTATCAGAGCTCGAGTTCTACATTGGGAGCTCTGGGTATATTGGAATGCCACTAGTTGTTAACTAGTTGAACTAAAACAAAACTTAAATTGTTATGTATATCTATATCAACTAAAACTTGAATGAGTTGAATTGAAACATAACTTAAACTTTTAGTTGTATGTTTTCAAACTTGAAGATTTAGACTTCAAAACTAAAATATACTTGAACCTAAAATTAGGAAAAATTGAAAATTGAACTTATACTATTTTCAAAACATGTGTCTCTTATATATGCTTTATAGTGGTATGTTTTATGGTTATTATAGCATCTTATATCTTGGATATTATTGTAGGATGGTATCTAGGATGAGATCTTTAGTTAGAGGTCATAGCCTAGGCCATGGTAGAGGCCATGGACAAGGTAGAAACATCAGTGTACATGAGTCTATCCATGAAGGCCTTAATCAGAAAGAGGGTAGGGAAGAGCATGTTAGTGAGCATTAGGAAGAGAACCATAGAGAGAAGCAGGCCAACTCAGAGGAAGTTGACTTGAGGCAAATGATGAAGACTGTCATTGATCGCTTACCTCCTCTTTAGGGTATTGGTTGGGATGGGGCACATCAGGAAGGACATGAGCATAGACCTAGGTCTAGGAGCCCTCGGAGGGATTGACAAAGATCAATTGTATCTACTTAGATGAAGGACCTTAAAAGGTCCAAGGTCAAACCATTTAATGGGTTGGGTTCAGGTTATGTAGCTAAGTAGTGGCTTATTGCACTTGATAGGGTTTTTTCTATTTAGGACTTTGACACTAATGTTAAAGCAAGGCTTACCATCACCAACTTGGAACTCTTTGGAGCCACTTGGTGGACTATTAAAGAGATGAAGTTGGGCATAAACATGAACAAAGTCACATGGGAGTTATTCTTGGAAAACTTCCATGAGTGATTCCTACTAGAGGAATCGAACCAATATAGGGTAGATGAATTTCACAACCTGAGACAATTCACTATGACCATACCAGAGTATGAGTAAAAGTTCTATGAGCTCATGCCCTATTTGAGAATTAGTGATAACCCAATGTAGTTGGCACAACATTTCATCAGAGGCTTGAAAAACTGTCTAGTTGGGGGTGTTAAGGTGTTTGAACCTAAAACCCTCAAAGATGCAGTACATCAAGCCATTCTTGTAGAGTAGAGTATTAACCTAGGACATGGAGGTTTTGTGGGAGCACCTACAATATTAAGATCTAAGAGTAATAAGAGAACAGGTGTTAGTAGGAAACCTCCTTCTAGTTGTAATCAACGTTAGGGAGGAACTCATCCTCTGACATAGAGTGGTGGTGGTGGTTCTAGTGCCAGGAGCTATCGTAATGCTCAGCACAACAAGTGAAATTAGTACACTCAACCTACATAGAGCAATCGGTCTTATGCTAGTGGGGGTAGCGTTCAGTAGTCTAGTGCACCTAGAGTGCAGAGGAGCTTTGATAAAGAGTGTTTCTCATGTGGACAATGTGGACACAAGTCATCCCATTAAATCACAATTCTCCAACCAAAGACCTGTATCTTTAGAACCTATGGTTGGAGACATGGGTAGGTCCCAAAGAGTGTTCTCAGTGGATTCATATCCTCCTACAAGGGGGAAGGGTCCAATGGGATTCACACAATGAGTTATTTAGTGTTACCTTTGTTGTAGGCTTCTAGGAGTAAGCCTATGTCTAGGCAGGTGGATGTAGTGTCTACCCTTGGTTTACATTTCTGTTATCATTGCCAAACTCTTTTAGGCTAGTTTTATGCTTGATGACTAGTAGCATTAGTTTGGAGATTATCAGATATTATTTCACATTTAGTTGAGTGCTCCATATTTCATGTATGCATGATGATTATTACAGTGATTTCAATTATTGATGATGATTAGTTAGATGGATTATCATATGTGTTTCCTTATGCATACTTACCCCATACTACATTTCTACGGTATGTGTGCATATTTTCTTTATGTATGGCATTTCTATGTGGTTAAGGTAGGGAGTCATAGTCACCTGCTAGTCGGGATCTACATAATGCACTACTTCCTATCATTGCTTATTTAGCTTAGTATATATGTGTTTGTACATGTATAGATTTTATGTAGATTATAGGTACCAGGTATTGACTTCCCTAATTATAACCCTTTAGTTTGATTTTTTTATGTGTTTGTCTATGATAGGTTTTCGTATTTTGTCCTATAGGTCTTTAGGTGATTTTCTATTATTAAGTCAAATTAAAAGATTAAATTAATGATTTAATTTAATGGAAAATTATAAGATATTTTTAATATTTAATTATATTTAATTAATTGGGAAATTAATTAAATAAAAAGAATTAAATTTAAAGATAAAAAAGAGTTATAAGTTTAATTTCAAAATGTTATAATATTTATTTAATTTAATAATAATATATTTAGAGTTCATTTTTAAATAAGTGCTAAATATTATTATTATTATTTAAGTTAATAAATATTTTATCAATTAACATTTCAAAAATTAATTAAAAAGTGAAAAAGATATTAATTTATTAAAAGTTTTAAGATTTCATAGAATGTACATGAGATTAAAATTTAATAAATTAATTAAAAAGAGAAGTCAAGTGAAATTAAATAAAGATATTTTATATTTCAATAAATGTGCATGAAAAAGATAAAGAAAAGATAATAAAGAGTTAAAGACTGGTAAGTTTGCCAATAGTGGCATGTTGTGATGGTTAAGTTGTTGAGTTGTTTGCCAACAGGGTTCAAATCTAATGGGGATGAGGTCCACCATTTGTGGCCTCACTAGTTCATAGCTCTAGGTCAAAGTGTTTACCCCTCTCTTTTTTTTAAAAAGATTGGTAAGGAAGGAGTCCTCTCAGGTGATCGCACAATTAGTGCCCCGAATTTAGGAGATAACTCCTTATCAACAATTGAGGGTTCATTTTCAAGAGACTGAAGTTTTGGAAAGGACCATGAATTTTTGAGAGAAGGAACTTTCATAGAGAAGGTTTTGAGAGAAGAAATTCCTCTCACAATTCTTTTGGGTGTTTGTGATTTAGCATCAAAATCTAGGTAGATTCTTGTGTTTTCATTTGTATAGTAAATTACATTCTTTATGATTCCTATCTTCTTCATGACTGTGAATTATTTATCTAATTTTGTTTGTGACAAATATTTCAATTTGGAATTACTGGTATGCACGTTGAACTCCTCTGCATGTGTGGAGATTAAAATATTATTAGAGTCCTATTTTTCAATAATTTTACAAATTGGAATTTAACCCAAAAGGGTTTTGAATTTAGAAACATAAATTTTAGATTGAAATTTTGAATGGTTGATTGTATTTCTCCTATTAGACTAAGATTGCAAATGTTTACAAAAAAATATATATTTGAAATTTTATTAGGGGAGGGATACTGTAAATTTAGTTTTATTAAAAGTAATTTAATAAATTAAAATATTAAATTGTTAATAAAAGAATAATTTATAGTTATTAATTATTAAAGAATTTTATTAATAAGTTTTAATTATTAATTAATTTATATATATATATATATAATTATTAATATAACTTTAGTTAATATTTATTAATTAAATTTAATTAAATAAAGATTTTAATTAGAGTTTAATTAAGAATACTTGCTGTGAAGTTCTAAATTTATTTAGCTATTATTAAAATACCGATCTTAATAAAATTGTAGTTATTTAGAAAAAATCAATCAGTATTATTTTAATGATTTAAATAAATAATTACACTTAGTCATTTGGAACAATGAACTTAATATCGAATAGGGGTAATTGTGTAATTTATTTGAATATAAGAATGGGTTGATTTGTAAGGGTAAACTATGAGTTTTATCTACCTGAAACATACATTAAACTAAAAATTGAAACCTTACTATTAACTCAAATACATGTTTTCAAATCAAACCAAACTACGAAAAACTCTGTTATTATGTTATTTCTACTTTGGGTTTTGGGTTGACTAAAGTGTTGACTAGTTTTAGGATGTCTACCAAAGTCTTGGGAGTTATGTGATTGTGTTATTATGTTGTTTTGATCTTGATCCTTTAAACTCAACCATGGTAATGTGTCTGGTATGCTCTATGCTGAGATTGTATTTATTGTTCATTATTGCTTTCTAGTGTTCTTGTGTGAAGCTAAGGTGGATGTTATGACATATTTGACTTAACCATTTTGAGTCTTCGATCAATAGTTTTGGGATGCTTTCCATTTACTCATAAAGAACTAACATTTTATTGTGATTATCTTTTGATGCTTTCCAGTCACTTGTATAGGACTGAGGTGAAAATTGTGATTCTTTTATTTTTACTTCTATGAGCCTAGGGTATGTAATCTATATGTTAAGTTGGGAAGTGGCTTGCAATGGAGGTCAGGACCCAAAGTGGCTACTAGGGAAACCCATTGTAAGTAGTTTAATAAGTGATAACATTTCATTAAATGGGTTTAAAATGAATTAATAAGATATTGGTACCACAAAAATTCACTAAGGGGTTAGAGGATTAAAAGACTAGCTGGGTAAATTTAGAGTTGACTTGTTAGTATGTCTTGTCAGTACAAAAGGATACTAGTGCCTCATAGAGTCACTAGGTAGCTAGAGGATTAAAAGGTTAGTTGGGTAACCCTAACATTGATTTGTGTGATGACACTTTCTCACTAGTAGTATAGATTTCCTATGTGTCTTTGTGTGCCTCTTGTTCTAGATGTCGATTTATCTTCGAACATTTGAGTTAGATTACTTTTAAGGTTTCCTAGACTTAGAGAGTTTTTTTAATATTTGGATTGATATCCTATTTGGAACTTGAGACTATCTCCTCGGCGTAGTGGGAGTGGGCCTTTTTGGGTTACCACACAGTTGGGTGGTAGTGCTTTTTACTCTTACCATTGAGATTCATCCATTGATACTGTGGCTCGAGTTTCCTTGTCTCCATTTCCTTTCATTATATTCTTGCATATTATGATGGATGGTTATATCTGTATGATGGATGGTTATGTCTTATGATGGATGATTTTACTTATTGTATTGTACTTTGTTTCATAGATCCAAAAGGGATGATGTAATCTATTTTTATAAATGTATTTTTTTAGGCCTTTCATACCTTGTGACTTTTACAGTGGATGATTGAGCATTTCAAATTTTATTGCCAAGTGGCATTTAGAACAAATATATATTATTTAAATGGAATTTGGGCTTTTAATTATTCTTTCATGTGGATTTGGTAATTGTTAGAATTAATATTAATTAAATTTAAATGTGATTCAATGTCTTGCAATCCTGAAGGAATGTAATCTATGATGTTTTCTTAATTATGATTGCATGTTATTGCTTTCGCTACTTTATGTTTGATGTGTATTTTATTCTTTCTTTAAAAAAAATTTGTTTCGCAAACTTAGTAAAACTTTATGTTAATTCTTTTGGATCCCTTGGGGGATATTACACGAAGGTTGAAGTTCTTGGCTTTGATGAGGTGAAGGATTTCTATGACACTGAACCTAAATTTTATGAGGCATGGAGAGAGTGTAGAGCACCGAATCTATTTGATCAACTGAGTAAGTATGAAGACTATTTCATTCAAGAAGGTATGTTGTTCAAAGGACTTTAGTTGTGCATATTGAGGGGATCTATAAGGTTTAATTTGATTAAGGAAATAGTGCTAGATTGGTTGGACACTTTGGTATTGATAAGACTATTAGTTTTCTTAAGGAGAGGTATTATTGGTTGTAGTTGTATAAGGATGTTCAAAAGATTGTAAAGAGTTGTGGAGTTTTTCAAGTCTCAAAAGGAGTGAAATAATACTAGATTATATACACCTATTTCGCTACCCAAGAAACCTTGGAGTGATATCAGTATGGATTTTGTTCTTGGCTTACCAAGGACTGCAAGAGGAAGTGATTTTTTATTTGTTGTTGTTGATAGATTTTCTAAGATGGCACATTTCATACCATGTAAGAAAATATCTGATGTAGTGCATGTTGTTGAGATTTTATTTAAAGAAGTTGTTGGATTGCATGGATTACAGAGGAATTTTGTATTTGATAGAGATAGTAAGTTTTTTGGTTATTTCTAGAAATCATATGGAAGAAACTAGATATCGAGTTGAAGTTTAGTACTAGATTTCATCTGCAAAATGATGGGAAAACATAAGTTGTCAACAAAAGCTTAGGTAATTTGTTGACATGTTTAGTTGGAGATAAACCAAGTAATTGGGATTTATTATTGGCACAAATTGAGTTTTTATATAATAATTTTTTGAATAGGAGTGCTAAAAAAACTCCTTTTGAGATTGTTAATGCAATACAACCTAGAGATATGTCAAATTTGAGGAATGATGTTGGTGAGATGAAAAGAATTTTTGAAGGTGATGATTTTTTTGAATTTATGAAGTCTTTGTATGAGGAAGTGAAACATAAGTTGGAGTAGAGTAATCAGAAATACAAGGAGAATGGTGATATGTCAAGGAGACATATGAGTTTTGATATTGGTGAAGTGATAGTTCATTTGAAAATAGATAGATTTCCTATTGGAACATATAGTAAGGTGAAGATGAAGAAATTCAGTCCTTGTAGAATCTTGATGACGTTTGATAGTGATAATGCTTATTAAGTTGAGATGCATGATGACATGCATATATCTCCTATATTCAGTTTTGTTGATTTGTATAAGTGTCATGAACCTGATGATGAGTTGACAATGTCGAGATTATCCTAAGAAATAGGCTGAGAAGATAGAGAATATTTTAGATTAGAGAATTGGTAAGAGCACAAGAGGAAAATATTACTTTGAGTATTTGGTAAAATGGCAGAACATGCCAATTGAAGATGTTATGTAAATTTTCTAATATGAGTTAGATTCAACTCAGGTTATTGTATCTAAATAATTCAAGATGATCATTTCTTTCAACCTTGATTATCTAAGGCAAGAGCATCCTTGATTTCTTTTTTATCATGCTCAGTTTAGTTGTACTTGATTATACTTCTAAACATGCTCGATAAATTTATTTTTGTCTTTCTTGGTAGATGTTCTCTTGTCTTCATTTACCTAGTGGCTCAAGTTCTTCATTTTCCAAGTGTTGATATTCTTGTATTCACTAAGTGGCTCAGTGACCTTTTGTTGTTGTTTAGTGTTGTCTTTCATTGAGTTGTTTGTTTGGTTCTTATTGAGAGATGACATATATATTTAATTTATGTGTATCATTTAATATTTTGGATTGATCATTGGGATGCACATAGATCATTAAGTGGTCAACCTTATCCATATGAGAATCTAGAATCTTTTGTAATTTGTTTTGGCAAGTATAAATAGTCTTAGTTTAGATCTAGCATGAGGAAAATAAAGTATAAAATTTGAGAATAAGAATCTAGATAGGGGATCATAGATCTTACAGATTAGATGCACTTTGCTGTTTATTTGAATGTGGAGGCTCATATACAAACAATAATGTTAAGGTTTATTAGTTCTACACTAATTAAATGTTTAAGTTCAAACATGCACCAAGTAAATGTCAAAATCCAAACCCTTCACACAAAATAAATGCCAGAGTTCACATATGCTTCACACAAATTTAGTTCCACAACACATGAAGTAAATGCCAAATTGAAAACAAAGTTCACATTAAGTTTGTTCAATCACACCAAGGAGAATATATAAAAAATTAAAACAATCTTCACGTATACAAAGTTTGTTCAAATGTGCAAGTATCAAAGTTCTAGAACAATCTTGAAAGATAAAGTACTTGTACAAACACACCCACCACAAAACCTAACAATTAAAGGGTCAAATATGAGTGAGTAATAAAATAATTTGAATATGCTTCATTCAAAATTAGTTCAAATATTCAAAAAGTGAATATCAGAGATCAAATATGCTTTACACAAATTTAGTTCAACCACACATGAAGTAAATGCTTAAGTGAAAACACACTTCACAAAAAGTTGCTTCAACTACACACAAGGTCAAAATGAAAAAGTTAAAACATGCTTCACATATAAAAAGTTTATTCAAATATGCATGTGAGTAAGTATCAAAGTTAGAACACTTTTGACAGTGATAGTAAGTACAAACACACCCTCCTCCAAAACTAGCATTAGGTGGATCAAATACAAGTGAATGATAAAATAATTTGAACACACCCTAAAAAATTAGTTAAAATACACACCCCCACACACATCAATCAAGGTTCAAGTACACACAAGGTCAAAATGAAAAAGTGAAAACACCCTTAGCATATACAAAAAAAATTCAAATATGCATGTAAGTATCAAAGTTAGAACACTCTTGATGGTGATAGTAAGTGCAAACACACCTACCTCAAAAATTAACAATAGGTGGATCAAATATAAGTGATCGATAAAATAATTTGAACACACCATACAAAATTAGTTCAAATACACTCCCCTACACATGTCAAAAAATGTTCAAATTTATTTCCTTTCATATGAATCCAACTCTCTTGCACCTTAGGAGCAACATCCTTCCAAACAAAAAAAATTAATATAGGAACATCTCTATCTTCCAAAAGGACAACAACAACCACCATCTCAGAAGAACCATTACATTTTTTCCTTAAAGGAACATCATCACCAAGGGTACTACTAGAATTAATGTCCTTAGCACTATTAGGTAACTAAAAAGTGGGCTTTACCAAAAAGCTCTCACAATCTATCACAAAATTTGCACAAAAAAGCTAGCAAGGAACCAAAAACCAAAGAAAGGACCAGAGAAATTGTAATCCAATCATCCACAACGAGGACCCATCAAGATTCTTCTTTAGCACCTCCCTTTTGTGAACAAAGAGTCATATCAAAAAATTGGGAATCAAAATCTTATATATATTTCTTTCATGTTGTGGTCTCACAATGTACACCCAATTTCTTTTAGAAATGGGGACCCCCTAGTAGATGTTTTCCTACTAGGCTCCTAGTCCAAAGTTTGGGTCATTTTGGACTCCCCAAGACTTTAGCTCAAGCCCTAGTACCTAACTAGAGAGACCTAGAGAATTGAGAATAAGCCAAAATAACACCCCTCTATACCTGACAAGGTGCACTAGGTGCATTGAACTACATGCCAGGGGTTTTGGGGAGATTTGACTATTTCGATTGCATTTTTTACTGATGTTGACCTATTTTGGAGTTAGTTAGAGTCTTTTTTAGGTCAATTTTTAATATTCCAACTAATGTTTTATTTTCTTGTGGTAATAAGATGGCATCATCATCCTCTTCAATTATGGAAAAGATGGATCTTGAACAAGTAGCATTCAAGTACCAAGGGGCACCCAAAAGTCAAGATTTCAAGATGGACATGTTGATATCAAAGATATAGAACTCAAGCATATAGATTGGAATGTGTTCCTCATGAATTGCAAAAAACCTAAGGAGAGATATGCAATGGTGTCAACACTCATCTGATCAAGCCTTGTCAATACAACATCTCATCCAACATCAGTTCAATCTTCTGAACTGATAATGACCCTTGCAAAACACTATGTGACCATAGAGAAAGTCATTAAGAGCATTACAAAAGAGATAGGCCTAGACCTTTGACCCTGAAACATTGAGAAAATATTCCATCTCCCAAGGGTAGATCAATATTTAAATATACCATATGATAGTGTAGAATGATGGTACAATGATAATCTGAAAGAAGCACAAGAAATAGTTCAATCCTCCTTCCTGATTGATAGTACAGTAGTGAGCCATAGAGTTGGTAAAGTTGATATGACAAGGGGATATATGAAGGAAGACATTGGATATGCAATTTTTCATTTGAGTAGAGTTATGGGACTTCTTACACTAGGAAACCTTCAAACTTAGATGGTCCACTTTCTAGAAACCATCTGAATGGTAAAGATGCCAATCAATTGGGCTACCATCCTAAGTGATAACTTGTATGAGAAACTTGTAGTCATCAAAGTCAACCCACATTTCTACATGACATCATACATGGTGTTTTTTTTTAGCTAGAACCACAGATTTCCTAGGCCTCTACAAAAAGGGAAGCATGCAAGATGCAAATGCTTGGACCTATGTGGTATATCCAAAATTCATGAAGTAGCTCCTCCCACTACATAGTGTGGAATATATGGTGGTGAATGTTGGTTTCATCTTTGCAATCATTAAGTTCATTGAAGGTGAATATGCCAAAAGAACATCGATAGAGGCAACAGTTAGGATTACAAAAATTGACGCCTATTATATTTAGTTCAAAACCTTCACCTATCTTAGGGTATATGGTACTCTATTGTGTCCAAAGAAACTCCCAAGATAGGCTCATCCTACTAAAGAGTGCAAACCAACTCACTTCTACATATGCTAGACTGAGAAGACAACATAGAAAGGCATGGGTTTGGCCCATCACAATTGGTGCTTTTGAGGTGAAACAAAAGCAAGATATTTTCACCTTCAATGCTAAGTGGGATTAATATCCCTTGGAAGAATACAACTCCCCTTGCCCATACTTCAACCACACTGACATGGTACAACACCTAGTAGGGAAAGAGTTTATACATGAAGATGCATTGGAGGACCATTGGATGAACATTGTAGATGACTATGATGTCCGTATAAGGGAATTTTGTAGAATGAATCTATATTTAGACAAAAAAGTGCTAAAGATGAAGATCCCTCCTAACATTGTGGAAAAGGACACCAAAGCTATCATGGATCCATTATACAATAGGGATAAAATCTATGACCAATCAATAATGAACACTAAAATAGGGAGGGATGAAATACATATATAAATCATCAGGCTAGGCATATAGTTCAATTGGAAAAGGAATGGATCAAGAAGGCATTCATAATGGATCCAATTCCTCAGGCTATCCCCCTACAAGCCACAATGAGGCCAATCAAAGGAAAATGTACAAAAGTCATCATACCAACCTTCCCTACTCAATCCCCAGTAAGATCAGAAGCAAATCATCAACATGAGAAGAAGCTGAGTACTTTGGATCTGAGAGGGCTACAAAAATGAAGAGAATATCTTCTAAGGCAAGGGAGAAAATAGCTCAAGCTCAAGAGCAACAAGAACAGGTACAAACTCAACAAGATGAGCCTCCAGCCGAGCCTACACAAGGGCTAGCCCAAGAACCACAAGTACCTTCATAGCCAAAGGAATAATAGGTAGAAGAGTAGAGGGTTTCACTAGTAGAAACTCAAGAGGAAGAAGCCTCCACCTCTACTCCAAAGAAGGAAAGAACTAAAACAATTATGGTAGGAACACTAAGAAGGAGACTAAAAAAGGAAAAAACTACATCACCACAAGTGCTTGAGACCATCCTGGAAGTAGATGATAAAGAACAAGGGGATAAAACCAAAATTTTCCCCTTAAGCCAAAGGACCCACTTGGCTAGGGCCATAGTGGAAGAGCGAAGAAAAAGCTCCATAATGACACCTCCATTGTTGGGCTCAGATTGGTTTTGACATTTGAGTGTCAAAACACTTAACCAAATTCTCAAAATGATGTCAAGTATAATACAGATGCTAAGCTATAGTGTGTGCCAAGCCAAAAAATTCAATAGGTGTCGAGTGAACTTTAGGTGCCGTGTGATCTTCAGGTGTCGAGGGAAGTTTAAGTGCTGAGTCACTATAGGTGTCGAGTAGAGTATAGATGTCGAGTGAAATAGAATTAATATAGGAGATGAGTGAATCAAAATTCCTATATGTGTCGAGCAACAAAAAATAGTAAGTGCTAAGTAACACAAAATCAGCATATGAGTTTGTATCTTCACAAACTCAGATGTAAACTATTTTTGGAGCCAACATAGGATGAATCTCGAAGGATCTTAAAGATAAGATTGAATCTTTTGCAATACCTATGTAATTAGCATGCAACCAATAAGAAAATGGAGAAGGCATGCAACCAATAGGAAAAGTGTAAAAATTGAGCAAGAAATGAAGAGTAAATATTGATCATAGATTCATACCTAACCCTAAGTCTTTGAAATCTTTAAAAGGTGGATAATACCCCATTTTATGAGCATGTGTGAGAAGTGTATGGTGAATTATAGTGAAGTTTAGAGGGGTAATTAAAGACTTAGAAAGAATAGAGAAACATTACAAAATCTACTTTATCAAGAAGAAAGTATCAGACTTTCGAAGAGTGACATATCAGATCAAGCAAGGATCTAGAATCAACAATTGAGGATTGCAAGTCATTAGGTCAAGACATTCTTCTATACTTTATAACCATTGTATTGTGAGAATGGAAATCCTATGTTGATAGGTTGGCCTAATAGCTATATAGGTTTAATAGACATATTGTAGATTCTTAATAGGATTGTAAATCCTTTAACAAGGTATCATTCCAAGTGAATGTTTGTAAATCCTTTAATCAAGTCACTTTTAACAAGGTGTAATATTTTTAACAAGATAGGCCTTTCATATGGCAGACCATTGGAAGTGGTCAAACTTTGTAATCTTGAATAGTTACATATTGCTATAGTGATATTTTGTGGGTATCATCCCCACCCTAGTTTTACGTTCTCATTTTGGAGGGTTTTTGTGCTACCAAATTCTCGTGTTATCTATTTTCATGCATGACCTTATTTTCATATTTATTAGATGGATTAGATGCATGTGAATGATTTTAGCTATAAGGTATTGACAAGGTTAATATTAGTTACTTTCGATTCACCCCCCCCGTCAGAAGTAAATATTCCCACTTGTAAATTCCAACAATTGGTATTAGAGCAAGGTTCTCACAAGTAGAAGCCTTATAGCTTGGAAAAAAGATCTAGAAATGGAAGTTTACAAACTTGGGAAGATCATAGAGAATCAGGCAATTGACATACAACTTGTTTTACATACTTTGGAAGAAGCCAGGGAGGACCTGAGAAAATCCTTAAAGAGAAGAAAAGACATTGTTATAGCTAAGAATGATACACAATACAAGGAGATTGACACCTCAAAACTATTTTCAAATGGAGATTCCAAAGAGTTTGATGCAACAATGATAGACCTAATGGAGAAGAATAGAGCTCAAGTAGAAGAAATTAGAACACTCAAGCTTGAACAAGAGTCACAAGCCATGGTGCTTTGTGAAGTAACTGAATAGAAGAAAAGAGCCATTGAAGATAAGGCTATGCTAGAAGAAAAGTCAATTGAGCTTGCAAGAATTTTAAACATGTAGCTAGACATCCTAAGCCAAATGATGAATGCACACCATAAAATGAATGTCAAGGACATGGAGATCTCTACACTAAAGATGCAAAATGAACAATTACAAAATGATCTAAAAAGAGAGAGGAGAATTGTAGAGAGCTTCAACAAACCAAATGAAGCAATCAAGTTCTTTAAGTAGCTACTAAAATCACCAAGGGATAGTAATGATACTTCAGGACTAGGATACACCAACACTAAACAAGGAGAGTCATCCAAGACTGCAGAAGAAAGGAGTAACAAAGGTAAGAACACTAAACCTACTTGTCATTTTTGTGGTAAAAAGAGACATACCTCTAATTTATGCAGAAGTAAGAATGCCCATCAGCATGACAAACCTAAGAATGTGTGTTACTATCATAAGTGAAAAAAGCAAGGACATCAAGCACATGAATGTAGGACTAGGACTATCAAAACACCAAGATTTGAAGATCACTGCTACAATTGCAAGAAGTATGGACATAGAGCTTTTGAGTGCAGATCAAAGCCTATGTGGATACCTAATCAGCCAATAAGGGGAAATAACCATGGACATCACTACAATTGGGACTACAACACTAGGTATAGCTAATATTACTGTAAAAAATATGGACACATTGCTGAAAATTGCATAAGGACACATTTTAGTGGAAACTATAGTAGATGGTTGAGTCAAACCAAATGTTTTAGTTTCTTAAAGATTATTCATATTAGTAGGAATTGCCCAACAAGGTCAAACACACCCAACTCAAAGAAAAAAAAGGTAAAGAAAAGGTAGATGTTGAATACATAAGAGGAGAGATGAATAAGACATGCAAGAAGAAAGATGCAAGTAGCACATCAAATGAAGGGATCACTTCACCTAAAAGGTCAAGTGATCACACTTCATCAAACTAAGTAAAGAAAAGGCATGAGGGACTAATTTACAAAGCTTTATCATACATCAGTTCTTAAATAAGAAAGTACTAAAAGGAAGAGGTCAGCATGATTAAAATGCAAAGTTAAAATTTCAAAATTTTACAAGTGTTGTCGAGTTGCCCTTAGATGCTGAGTAAAATTTCAACACATGCCAAGTTGACTGCCAAAAAAGTAGAAGCCAAATGATCAGTTGGAGCTAAGTTGGTAGTAGAAGCCGAGTGGAGAAAATTTTTAGTTGAAGCTAAGTGGACAATACTCCTATGGATGCCAAGTGATGAAAAGCCAATGGAAGCCAAGCAATGTAGAAATCCTTAAGAAGCCAAGTGGAAAGCGGTAAACACACTAAGCATTAAAAGCTATGGAAATAGGGTATATTATTGTGTTTTCAATCATTTTTATTCATCATGAATGAAGAGCAAAGATGAGAAAGAGTGCAGAATGATTCCAAAGAAGAGAATCCAACATATAAGAAAATTTCAACAACAGTTTAGCTTGATTTCATCAATTTTGAGGTATTTACATTTGTGTCGAGCTACATAGTTTCATATTTTCTTCATGTACAAACCCTAGATTCTATAAATGGCTTCTAGCTCTAGGAAAACTTAGGAGAAGGAACCATTTGAGGTCCAACTTATGTCCAATGTAATGCCCCGCTAAGGGATCCAAAGAATTTTACTAAGTTTGCCAAACAATTTTTTTTTTAAAACATGAAAGATAAAACCATTCATAACATTTGCGGAAGCAATAGCAACAATTCAAATGAAAATAAACATAACATATATACATAACAGGCTACATTCTTTAAAGATCCCTTAACGTTGTATCACATCTAAATTAACTATTCATCTAACATCCCATCCTTATGAAATAACAATGATACATCCAATGTACTTAAACAATATACAAGTGTCCTTTTGTAATTATATTTTAGTTTAGCTCAATCATCCATTGTACATATCACAGGGTATGAAAAGCTTAAAAGAATAAACATCCAAGTAAATAAAGTACATCGTCATCATCTAATATTAATCCATGATGTAATAACATAAATGAAACCACATATCATACATGATACATCATCACAAAAGATAACCATATATCACGAACATAAATAATTAAGTGCACAGTTTCTCCCAACCATTAATAGCATCATTAGACCATCATGGGCCCTAGCCATCCCTCCGTGCGTAACATCCCAAATCATCGAAGGGATCATCATTATTAACATAGTAGGAATGTCACTCCTAACATATACAACATCATATGTAGAAAGTAATCTAACATGCAAATATAAGCATAAGATAACATCATCTAACATATGTTAATCATCAAATGAAAAGATACATATCCACCATCACGAAGGATGCATCAGCCACGATGTCTCGATGAATTTCAAATGATAAGAGTGGAAAATACACTACCACCCGACCGCATGGTACCTAAGTGGTCGACTCCCACCGTGTTGAGGAGATAATCTCAAGTCCCAAACAAGCTATCCATAACACATAGCACAAATCTCTATAGTCCAGGAATCCTAAAAGTATACTAACTCAAAGGTTCCAATCATGAAACTAACATATACTTCCTAGAGGCACACAATGACATGTAGGAACCTACTATGCAAGCGAGAAAGTGTCATCACAATTATCACGTACAAGTTACCCTGGCAGTTAGCTAAACTCCACAGGTCCATACTGATTTCATGCGGCCACTAGTATCCTCTTATACTGACGAGGCATACTACAGAATGCAAGGTCACAACCATGTGTCTCACTACTCCCATCCTAGCCTGTACAAGCACTCAAGGCATGGGCAAGAACAAAACACTTATCTTTTTAGGTTTATTTTGTTAGTATTAGGTGTGAATGTTATCACTTATTAATCCAACTTACAATGAGTTACCCTGGTAGCCTCTTAGGGCCCCGGCCCCCATTGCAAGCCACTTCCCATCACTACATGCAGATATCCTAACCTAATGCTCATGGAATCATAAATCTCAAAATCACAAAAGATAATCCATAAAATCATCAAATATGCATAAAAGCATCAAATCTCCATGAGCAAACATCCATAGAAAAACATGAATAGAACAGATCTCTATTGGCAACTGAAGTATCACTGATAATCAAAGTATCCAATGGTTCTCAATAACCAAAATATATATCTCAATCATACTGATCGAAGACTCCAGAAATGATTGAGTCAAACATGTCACAACATGACATCATCAAGAATAAATCCACATCTCAGTCCCATCATGGTGACTAGAAAATAATCAAGGATAACTGATCGATAACTCAAAAATGATTAGCTCAAGTGTCTCATACACATACATCTTAGCTTCACACATGAAGACTGATGAACAAATACAAACAGTAAATGCAAACATTTCATAGAGCATACAATCACATTACCATGGTTGGGCTTATAAAGATCAAGACCAAATAAGATCAACATGCCAACACATCTCATAACCCCCGAGCCTCTGGTAACAACTTAGGACTGGTCAACACTAGTTAACCCAAAACTCAAAACAAGAAGCATATAGAATACACGATGCAAACACATGTTTTGGTTTTGCTAAGTTTTAAAATTTAAATTTAGAAGTCTTAGTTTACATATTCCCAAATTATATTAAGCGGAGCAATTTCATATTTTTCCTAACCCATGTATTTGTTTGATAGATAAAAGTTTCTCCTCAAAACTATTAGACTCCATTTGCTAATTGTACTAATAATATTTTGTCTATATAAACGTTGTTTGAAAAAGATCCCTATCACAAACCAATAAGACTCATTGTAGATTTTAACATGAATAATCTCCAAATTTTTAACATTATCATCTTCATTAAACAACTCTAAAATTATTTAATATATATTAAATAGTATTCAATATACATTATAAAAATTCCACTATATTAAAATTTCTTTTCTTTTAATTTTCTCTCATTTAAAAATCCATTTACTTAGATTGACTAATAATTAATTACACTTCTTCTACTATTAACTAATCTTAATTAAATTTGATTTAATTATATTAGATAATAAACCATATAAAACTAATGCATATTAATAAGATTCTAATAAGGAAAGATTGCAATAATATCTTTAATCCATTCCATGCTTTGGTTTTTTTTTTTTTTTCTTGTGAATTTTTAGCATAAAGAACTCTTGGTTATGGGAAATGGAGAAATATCTGTCCTTGAATAAAACAGTCTCAGTACGATGGCCATATCTCCCTAATGAATTGTTAGATCGGGCTGAAATTGAAATATGTTGGAGAGGGCCAGGTCGCGCCAATTCTGACCAAAGCAATCGAATAAATTCGATCACAATAAAAAGTTATGAATGACTGAATTCGGGTCTATCCAAGGGGCAGCGATAGGGCAGTTTGTGATGAATTAAAAATTTCCTCTTAAAAATAATTGCTCTCTAAATTTAACCATAAAAGGGTTTATTCATACGCATCCAAAAATATAATTGATAGAAAGATTACATCTAATCATTCGAATTTTCACCATAAAATTTCTATTTTAATTCCAAATCTTGTCTTTCTAATTTAATATAAATTCAAACCCAAATTTGATTCATATCTAATTATTTCTCCTTAATTGGATCTAGGGTTTTTCTATTGTTTTCTTCTCAACCAAATAGCATATCTAGATTCCAATTTCAAATTATAGATTCAATCATAGAGAAGTTTCAGACACATAAAACAGACACGATGAAGACAGGAATGCATGATGCAGAAATAGCATAAGTAAAATCACAAGAATCTACCCAAATTCTAATGCTAATTCGCTCTTCCTCAGAAAACCCGTAGAGCAAGCTCCCTTCTTCAGAGTTCTTGAGTCCTCCAATGCTCCAATTGCTCTCCACCCTCTCTTATCATTGAGATAATATGATAGGGTACGCTCATCCTGGCAATTCAGGGAAGTCGATATCCAGTACCTGCAACTTGCATAAAAACCATGCATGTACAAACACAATATATACTAAACTAAACAGACAATGGTAGGAAGTGGTGCATCATGTAGATCTTGACTAGCAAGTGACTATGAATCCCTTCCTTAACCATATTAGACATGCCATAAAAAAGCAAACACGCAAGACAAACATGCACACCATACACATGCAAGTATGGGGTAAGTATCCATAAGAAAGCACATATGATAATAAATCATCTTACTAATCATCATTAATAATTGGAAGCAATGTAATAATCATCATCAATAATTGTGAACACTAAAAATAATCAACATACATACATGAAATGTAGAGTCTAAGTAATCTCATCACATAATAAACTAAATCCATAGCACAATATCTGATAATCTCAAAAAAATGCTGCTAACCAACAACATAAAACTAGTTCTAAAAGAGTTCAGCAACGATAACAAAATGTGAACTAGGGGCAGGCACTACATCCAATAAAGTGAAACAACTTGATTTCTACCCAATCCTTGAAGTGGCATATAAGAATGACCTAGTTGGAGCCCTACCTATCATACCCCCTAAGGTAGTTATGGTTTAGGATGTTAGATGATGCTACAATTGCAAAAATAGAGCCATAGGTGATATGGAGATGAGGGAGACGTATGAAAAATTGTGTGAAAATGGAGTGTTGAAAGAAGAGTACCAAATTGTTGAAAAAAAGGGTTTGATGCGAGCCTTAGAATTCTCCACGGTATTCAAGACTAAATGGATTATACTAGTGCTTAGTAGAATACATGATGGAAGCTTATGATTGGAGGATGGGCTAGTGAAAATCACAAAGGGTATTGTACATAGAGTGCTAGGGTACCCAACCCTAGATCATCAAAAAACCCTTAGGAGTGATGCCAAGAAGGCAATTGAGAAAAGTACTATTGCTAAGTGGAACAAGAGAGGGATGAGAATTGATACCATCCAAGACACTCTTGTGGACTTTTTTTGTTAGGGTTATTGCACACAAATTCTACCAATCCAATAGACTTAACAGTGTGCCTTGCATTGTAGTGGATGTAGGCTACAAATTGGTGAAAAATTATCATACTTATGATCTTGCAAAATTGCAAATGCAACAAATTAATGATAGTTTAGCAGCACTCAAGAGAACCAAGGGAGCCCAATGCAAATTTGGTGCTATTTTGATTTGCATTTTATTTTATTTGTAGAATGAGTTTCCTTCTTTTGGAAAAGTAGTATGGAAAGAAAATATGTCAATAATAGCTCAAGTTAATGAATATATTGAACAAATGGGAGCTAATTTTGAGACCCTTATGACTAGCTATTTTGAATACTTCAAGAAGACAATGAAGCAAAGGCTAAGAATACCAGTTTCGTTAGTAGAGAAACATGTAAATGATGTATGCTTTCTTGTAGATATTGACTATACATACATACAAGTTACCATACCAAGAGTTAGATGGTTAAGACCTCTAGGCTATGAAATAAATATAGATGAGGCATTAGCAATAATAACTGCACTACTAGCAAAAGAAGTGGACAAAAGTGCACTACATTTTGGAACCTATGATGTGGTCAGATCAAAGGTGGATATGGAACTAAAAACTGCCACCACACTAAAGAAGAAAGATAAACGTGTCAAGAAGTTAAAAGCCAAATTTGGTGAGGGTACTGCAGAAGCAATAGAAGAAGAAGAAGAAGGTGAAGAAGTCGAGGATGATGAAGAGGAACAAGGTTAGAGATCACTTTATTTAACCCAAGGAATGGATGAGGATGTTGAAGAGGAGGAAGGTGCTAAGTAGGAAGCACCCAAGGCTTAGCCAAAGAAAAGAAAAGCTCAAAAATAGCCAGTTGCACAACCAAAGGGGAAGAAGAAAGCAACAAAACCAAGCCTAGCCAAGCTAGCTACAAGGGAAAATACTAGGGAAACTACCCAAGTGGCAAAAGAACAAGGCAAATAAAAGGAAAGAGAGCAAGGAGGGCCTACAGAGCAGAAGAAAAGAAGAAAGTATGTTGCACCTCCAAAATTAGATGAAGAAAGGATAGAGTCTGATGATAAGCAATTCAAATTGGTAAGATGTTCTTCCAAATCCAAATTGGAAAGTGTTTGCAATAACATCAGAGATAATGCAAATCTCACTAGTCTAAAGACCATTTATTTTAATAAGTTTCCAAGGGAAGAACAAAACATAGTGGAAGAGTCTATCTACACTATAATGGCTAAGTTCAAGACCACCCCACTTGAACTTGACAATTTAATTCCTAAAGAGCTAAGCTCATTAGTATAGAATAAATGACATTACTGCCTTAATATGAAAAAGGATATAAGGGATTCAACATTGGCTTTTGTAATGCTAGACCTTATAAAAGATCAAATAACTAAGGCTAGCAAGAAACATGGGAGCAAATTTGCACCCAAATACAAAGCCTTTAGCATATTGCAAAATCAAATTGAGGATGTTGTGTAGAAATCCACTCTTATGTCGAAGGTTATATATAGACTTCAAATAGTCAAGGAAGGGTAGAAAGATCCCTTTGAGGGGAGAAATATGAAGAAGAAGAGGAGAATGAAAAAGGTGAGGAAGAAGAGAAAGAAAAAGAAGAGGAAATAGTGGAGAAGACACAACAAGGTGAAGAGGCAACCACTGAAGAGCAGCAGGAAGAACAGAGTGTCCAAGACACCCAAATGCCACCACCAAGTCCTCCACATATAGAACCTATAGAAACTATCATTGTTAAGGATGTTCCTAACACCTTAGGTTAGAACATCAATCCAATCATTATAGAGGATCTCAAGAAGATCCTTCACCAAACTACATTGCAATCACAACTATGCCCTAATCTAGTTTTGGTGAGTGTGAAAGAGTTGCAGAAGGTTGAAGCAAAAATCACTAGGGAGAAGGTGAACACACAAGAACCACCTTCACAACCTCCCATAGCTACAACAGATCAACCAAAAGAGCAATAATCACAAGATACAATTGCTAATGTTGATTCTATAGTAAAAGTGACAATAACTATTGAGGAGCCAACAAAGGAACAAACAAGATAGGATGTTCCTACTGCACAAAGCCAAGGTGCACCTCCTCAAATAATCATTATTGATCAAGGTAATAGAGAAGAGGAGAAGGAAGAGGAGAAAACCCCTAAGGAATAAGAGGCAATATAGACATTGGTGAACTTTCCTACCTCAAGGACTCTTACCAAGCAATCAAGCACTAATGCAATACCACTATAGATTTTAGCAGTAGGCTCGAGCTCTACCAAAGTTGCAAGGGTACTTCACTATGGAGACCCTGCACTTGATGAGGAAATAGTCATACCTAATTATTACTCCAAAACAATGAATTTAGCACAAATAAATGAAGTGCAAGAGGCACTAGAGAGAAGGAAGAAGCAGAAGATACTCATAAATGAGTATAGACAAAAGCAAGCACTTGTTGAAATCAAAGACATATTCCTTGATGCATTTAGCTTGCTAGTACCTAATGAAACCAAGCTCATTATGGAGAAATTGTCCAACATAGTGGACCAGGTACAAAATGAAGACCTTGATACAAATGTTAAATTATTAGAATGATCAGAAAAGAAGTTTCAAATGAATGTCAATGAGAAAATATCTAGTGAAATAACACTTTCACAAGGAGAATTGGCTAACAAAGTTGAAAAAGTGAAAACAGTAATTGGGAATGTATTCTCATTATACTCCAAATTGTGTGACTCATCATTCTTCACACAAGAAACTAGCCAAAGGATACTGAGCTTGGAATGAAATCTCAAGATTTCTAGCACACAACTACCTAAAGATTCAGCTCAAAGTGAGAAGTATTTTGCAACAATGCTTCACACCTAGAAGGAGTTAGCTATATGGACAACATAAGAGGCGAATATTAAGGCCAAATTAATACAAATTCAATCCTCTATTACTCCACATCTAGAAGTCCTACATAAGGAACAAGCCTATGCAAAAAATGTTTTGAATGAAGACCCAAATCTTTCTACACTATAAGGCCTTGTACATCTTACAACAGAAACAACCATCTAGAACAAATCACTGAAAATAACATTGAACAACTGGGATGCTTCTCTAAAGATGATTGTGGAAGTAAATAAAACATTTTTGGCTAAATAATATATTTATCCTTAGGACCCTTTGACATAAGTGTCAAAAAGAGGGAGATAATTTTGGGGGAGATATATCTATAGGAGATAATAAGAAGGGATGTGTAAATAAAGGGAGACATACCAAAAGTGGGAGATATAAAATTTTGAACTTTTGAGAAAACCAAAAGGATGCAAAACTACAAAAGATGTGAAAACAAAGAGAAAAAATAGAGGAAGAGTACAACTAGACTAGAAATAGGGTACAAAAAAATAGAGGCAAAGAGTATCAGACACATCAGCTCAGGGGGAGTTACAAATTTTTGAGGTATACAAAATTTTTGAACAAGTTTTTGAAATCTTGTACATATGCTGAATAGAATGTGTGGTATACTCATAGAGATCAGATTCATAAAGCTTAGTTAAGTGTTTTTGTCACTCATGTGAAAGGGGGAGATTGTTGGTCCCATACTGGTTTTGACATTTGACTATCAACACACTTAACCAAATTCTCAAAATGATGCTGAGTATAATACATATGCTGAGCTATAGTGTGTGCCAACCTAGAGAATTCAAAAGGTGTTGAGTGATCTTTAGGTGCCGAGAAAATTTCATGTGTTGAGTCACTATATAAGTGTCAAGTAGAGTATAGATGCCAAGTGAAACAAAATTACTATAGGAGCCAAGTGAATCAAAATTCCTATATGTGCTGAGCATAGACAAATATTAAGTGTCGAGTAACACAGAATCAACATATGAGTTTGTATCTTCACAAACTCAAATGTAAACTATTTTTGGAGCCGACATAGGATGAATCTCAAAGGATCTTAAGGATAAGATCTAATCTTTTGCATTACCTATGTAATCAACATGCAACCAATAAGAAAAATGGAGAATGCATGCAACCAATAGGAAAAGTGCAAGAATTGAGCAGGAAGTGAAGAGTAAATATTGATTGTAGATTCATACCTAACCCTAAATCTTCAAAATATTTAAAAAGAGGACAATACCCCATTGTATGAGCGCATGTGAGAAGTGTATGGGTGAATTATAGTGAAGTTTAGAGGGGTACTTAAAGACTTAGAAAGAATAGAGTAGCATTGCATAATTCAGTTGATAGAGAACATAGTATCAAAGTTTCGAAGAGTAACATATTAGATCAAGCAAGGATTACAATAGACAGAGTAAAACAAGGATTTGGAATCAGCAATTGAGGATTGCAAGTCATCAGATCAAGACATTCTTCTATACTTTCTAAACATCATATTATGAGAATGGAAGTCCTATGTTGATAGGTTGGCCTAATAGCTATATAGGTTTAATAGCCATATTGTAGATTCTTAATAGGATTGTAAATCCTTTAACAGGGTAGCATTCCAAGTGAATGTTTGTAAATCCTTTAATTAGGTCAATTTTAACATGTAAAGTCTTTAACAAGACAAGCCTTTCATAGGGCAGACCATTGGAAGTGGTCAAACTTTGTAATCTTGAACAATTACATATTGTTGCAGTGATACTTTGTGGGTGTCATCCCCACCCTAGTTTTACCTTCTCATTTTGGAGGGTTTCTAGGTTACCAAATTCTTGTGTTATCTATTTTCATGCATGACTTTATTTTCATGTTTATTAGATGGATTAGATGCATGTGAATGATTTTAGCTATAAGGTTTTGAAAAGGTTAAAATTAGTTACTTTTGATTCACCCCCTCTCCCTCTCAGAAGTAAATCTTCCCACTTGTAAATTCCAACATCCATCTACTCCAAGGGAGCTCATCTAGGTATCAACATCCATAGTTGAGCAACAAAAATGGATAGATGATATGGAAGGTCAAGAAACTGATGTCTTTGACCTCTCTAACTTTGAATTCAAGCCAATTGGCACTGAGATGGTGGGAGTGAAAATAAGAGATACTTCCACAAGTAAACCCTTAGGAGAGGACTATAATCAATTATCACCTCTACCTCAAGGACCTTTGGACATTCCACCACCACCATCTCAAGATTTGGAATTTTTAGATAAAGATTCAATAATTCCACTTCTTGAGATTACACAAGAAGAAGAGCAAGCGACCAAGGAAGAGGAGCCACAATAGGTACATGCTGATGAAGTATATGGGGAAGGGAAAATACTTGAAGATCCTCAAAAAAATCCTTAGGATAAAGAGGCTAGGACCTTAGCCCAATCAGATATAAAGACTCAAATTGAAGATCTTTCTTAGTAAGAGAAGACTCTAGAGAGGACTGACAAGGGAAAGGAGCTTGTAGTAGAACTAGCCTCTTTAGCCAAGTACATGTCTCCCATGGGCACCACACCATCATGGTTGAAGAGGGAGGCTATATTTCACCAAAAGAGGCAATTGGACCTAACAACTGAGGAGGGAATGAAGGAATTAGTAAAATCAATCAAGAAGCCTAAGCCACCAATGGGTGATGCGTGAACACTGGCCTTCATAATGAAGAATCAAGATTAGGACTTGCTTACACATATAGTCATTCCTCCTTCACACACTAACACCAAATAGATGACTCCTAAAGACTACCAAATCAAAGAGGTCATGTTGGGAAGACCCATAGTAGAAATAACCAAAGTGATGATCCCTATGGGTATGAAAGAGGTGTTTAGGTATATGGATTGGGATGAGCCCGAGTTGATAGTATTGCAAAAGCAAAATGAGCTATTAAGAGGCTACTTAAATGATGTTGTGGGCCCCATTGACCTGGAGAATCCAGAAATCACTCTTGTGGAAAAATTAGAGAGGAAAGGCATGGGAAAAACACAACGAGATCCATTTTTGTAAGCATGTCAGCAATGGTGTGATAATTTTGAGAAAGGTGTATAGATAATATAGGGTAATTTGAACATGTTGCACCAGTACATCCTGTCTAGTGCTAATAAGTTAGTTTCCATAGTGAACCAAGATTTTTGGCTAATAGATGAAGTTCATGCCTAGCCAAATGACCTATAGGCTCTAAAATCAATAAAAGGTCAAAGGTATCAAATGTTGATGGGAGTATATAGTGTTGAGGAGCTAGACAAGCTCGACGACTGGATTGAGAAGATATCGGTCAACAATAAAGTAATGGAAGGATTACACACAAAAATTTAGAGGCTTAAGAATCATACTCAAGAGAAATTTTATGAAGTGAAAAAGTACTACAATGCCACTTACCTTAAGATTTTTGAAGATGAGGCTAAGACCAAGCTTATTGCAACACAATCAGTGGTCCAACAATTTTGAGGAACATTGCTTCATCATATGAAGACATAAGACAAGCATTCAAGATTGAAGAGGTATTGTTGTAGCTAGATACAAAGCTTGAAGATTTTACGACAACCCAAGTGATGAAAATAATAGAGAAGTTTAAGAGAAAACATCCACACAACATTTTGTTATAAAGGGGAGGAAAACCCAAATGCTAGAAATTCAGTTTTGACACTTAGAAGATGTTTGGATTTTTGGAACCTGTCACCAAGGTGCATAGGTGCACCTTTTACACAGGTGCGCCGACAATTTTGAAGAATCAATGCAATGATAGATAAATATCAATTCCTAATTTAGATCATTCCATGCACTAGAAATGCCTAGAGAAGGTTGAGCTTCCAAAGACTCCTAGATCATCTTGCAACTGTATTCTTCTTATCTTTTCATTATTTTATTCTTTTGTATCATGTAAAGGCTCATGCACCCATTATTGAATATTAACAAGGGTGGAGACCTACTTAGCACCATTTAGAGAGTCAGTTTGTATATAATTAGATTTTTTTTATTAGTTTTTAGCAAGTGTTTACATTTTAAGAAGTCTCACTCCTAACACAAAGGGAGGAGATTATTTATTACAAATACATGCATGTAATATGTACTCTAGGTCATTATTTTGATGCAATAATATATTCTATTGATGCTCTCATTCTAAGTGTAGTTATTCTTGTTGGAATGTGTTATTTGTGTGATTGCATGTTCATGAATAATAATGGAGCCAATGGTTTTATTGTGTTGTTATGATTGTGCGACCTTTTAGTTATGGTGTTTCCCTCATGTTAATGAATTCTACTAACTTAACAAATTGGAGAAAATATCACCTATTGTTCTTGCATATCATCTTGTCTCACATGTATGCACTTTCCATAGCCTTGTGATTTGATGAAACGTGAACCATCTTTCATTTTTTATTGAGTTTCCATTGATGATTTCATCAGTGGAGTTGAGGAAGTGTTGCTCCTAATTTCATTGGTTTCCTACCCAATCTTTTTGATGATTTAATTCACAAATGTGTTGTTACCATGGTTTATGTCAGTTGGGATTTTCCCTTTCAATTTATTTGCTTTAATCTCTCTTTACCTTATCTTTGTTATTTTTGTTTCTAACACTTGGTTAAAATAGGTATTCATATAGTTGCATTGATAAATAAAATTCATCATAAAATAAAAAATACCAAAAATATATTTCTTTTGTGGCTACTTTTTCAAACGGAAATAGATTAAACAGATTATCTAAAATTGTTTAGAACCAGCAAAGGCCTCCCTATGAACATAGACATTTATCTTCAATTGAGTGAATTTCAATAGGTCACAAGATTGCTCAGAAATTTGGATTTGATCCTCGATTAGCTTTTCAAGAGAGAAGTTTGAAAGGATTCATGTCATTCAGCATCGTGCAAAATGATAGCTCAACACTTCATAGCAATCCAACCATCTTCCACCTTAGGAGCAACATCCTTCCAAATCAGAAAACCTAATATATGAACATCTCCATCTTGAGAAAGAAGGCCAACTTCACACACAATCACAAATCATTAAATTTTTTCCTTAAATGAACATCATCATCAAGGGTTACTAAAATTGATATTCTTAGCACTATTAGAGGACTTGGAGAGTAGGGGCCTATTTCCACACACATCTAAAGAAAGAATTAGAGAGACACAAGACTATAAACAATGGCTTAAGGCACACTAGCCTCAGAAAGCCCACCATAAGTAAGTTGAACATCCTAAGAAGAAGATGCAAGGCATTAAGAATCATGTGCAACCACCTTAGAGAAACTCCTTTAGTTATCAAGTTTCTTCCCAATTGTACAATGTTGAATTGTAGCATCTTTCCACCATGAACTAGAACTTTATTCTTTGAATCCACATTGAGCCACCACATTACCTCTTTTGAAACATTTTCTACACCTAAAGGGAATGCCTACAAACTAAGCAACCAAGCTTTTACACAAGTTCTCTACACCCTTTCTAGTTCTCTACACAATTATAGCTTCCATGTTAGCAATCATTGACTATGTAATGATGATAGGTGAAGGAAATTTCTCTACATTTCATGGTTGATTAATGTTATCAACTAATTGGACAATAAGATTCATCAATGGATATGTTGCACAACTAGTAACAACTTCTAGTGTAGCACATTATCAAGTTTTGTATCAATTAATTGGAACCCACATGTAAGTCCAATTACCCACCTTCTAATCAATCTTCTTCCCTTTCACCCTCACACCATGATAATCAAATATACTGACAACCATATTGTATCTATCATTAGGTGTTATTCAAAAATAGTTTATCTATTTTCACTTCTAGAAATTAAAGAGCACATGGCAACTTTGAAGCATTCAACTTCAAACCATTTCTCAATTTTGTGAAATCCATTAGATCTAGTAGCTTACCCAAAACTAACTGATGAATTTTGGAGTTTCAAAAACATGAGAAAGTTTAAAATTCTTGAACAAACCATTTGAACCTTCAAAAATGTATCTTATTCCTTACTATTGTGGATTTTAGTAGGGCCTTCTTAACCTCTAAGTTAGTTCCTAATGGTGTCCAAACCTCTAATTAATTAGATTAAAGTAGATAGTATCACATTAGGCTGCTCTATAAGATGTTATCAAGTTTCCAAAATCTAAGCCTAGAAATTTTCTTGAAGAAAATCACCAAAAAGTAATAGGATTACAATGAAACTATGTTGGAAGAGAGCCAATATGTATTTTTTATAATACAAGATTTCTTATGGACTCAAATTCTCATACATCAAACACACAAAATCCACATAAAGTGAACACCAAATTAGTTTTAGAACACAAATATTTGTGTTACCATCAAATTTTAATCATTTTCATGCAACTACACAATATGAATGTCAAAGGAATTTCTCATGTATATTATGTCATATTTCACATAATGTATAAGCAAAAAATAAATATGAGTTCAAATAAGATAATATATATAACCATGTAAAGTGAATGTCATATTTATGGAATATGTTTTATTGCAAACACATTTCCTAAACATCAAATAAACATTAGCAAACCTAACATCAAAATCATAAAAAACACATGGGGTTCATTTAAATATGACAATTAAAGTAAGCACACCATAAGAAATAACATACCTAACATATAACTCATAAACACATATTTATTTTCATTTAAATATGATAACTAAAATAAACACACTATCTAAATTGAATGTCAACTCTATTTCATGCAAAAAAAAAGTTAATTTTAAAACTAGTTCAATCACACACCACATAAAGTTGGCTTTGAACTATACACATGGACACACAAATATGAAAGATTATTGGTGCACACATGCCAAAGTTAATATTACTTTAGTAAAAAGAACATTGAAGTTCAAACTTATCTATGCAAAAACACAAAAAATGTTAAGTGAAAAGATTAATTCAACATACCAAATTTAAATAATATTCAAAGATTTGAAACGTGCAGAGGCAAGAGAGGGAGTGAGAGTTTTAGTTAAGGCTTTTGTGGGCTTTGGCAAGGTAGGCTAGACATCTAATCTAAAGGAAGATGAGGATACTAAAGGAATGTTGTTTTACTTTTCCTTTGGGGGCTATTGGGTTGTTGGTGTTTTGGCATAATGGCTCTCTGCTTGAGGTCTTTAGGCCAATGGGGCTCCTTGCTTGTTGCTTGGTGTCTCTTTGGGATTGAGTGCATGGATGGTTTTTCAAATGAAGAGCCTCTAGTGGTTGTGGACTAGAAAATCACTCATCTCTTCTTGATGTGGTTAATTATTTCATCGAGTGTGGTATAGTTCATGTCTCTAGGGTACCCTAATCCCTTTTTCTTGGTTAGGAGGTGTATTCCATTTTCAGACATGCTCTATTATACCATATTTTGTAGTATGGTTTGTGGATTTTAGCACTTCATAGCAAGATTTTTGGTCCTTGATGGTTTCTCCAGCTAGGTCCTTCAAGAGAGACAAGGCTTTAGGTGACCCTACATTATGTTGATTTTGGGGACCCCACCCTTTGTTGTTTATTTTTTCCCCTATTTTCCTTCTCTCTCATTTTCTCTCCTCCTACAATACTTGTAGATAAATTGGGTTTTGGGATGCTCTCTTTGGAGGTTGCAAATGTGTCTACTACAACTTGTAGTGGTGGAACCTTTGGTGCTAGAGGGTGGGGATTCTCTTGCACTATTTTTTCCCTGATGGATTGAATGTAGGCTCACATTTTTCTTGATAGTCCTTTTTTGGACCTCCTTTGACTACAACTCCATAATTATTATTGTTTTAAGAAATGTCCACTTTATGGGACTATCTCAAATTTTCACTCTAGTATGGGTTTTGTTGATGATATATGATAAACAATAGGTGCATATAAATTCCTCATCCTTGATTTCAAATGCTATAATTTAAGGTTACAACCTTGACATTGATGCCAACCTACTCTGCAATTGCAATCTTTTGCTTTTGGTGGCAATGTTAGCTTATGATTGTGATGGTGTTTTGATGGTTCTAGTTAGTTGACTTTTTCTTGGGTTATTGATTTTTCCCTGTATATAATATTTGGTAGAATTGTATTGTGGGTTCTAGATCCTGGTAAAATCTAAAGGTTTTGAGTCCCTTCAAAACTCATTAATGGGTTTTTGAGTTCATTTTCCTTAATAATAACATACACAAAGTAAATAAGAATGATGTATAAAGCTCCCATGGGCTCTCACTCTACAGCCATTTCAAGATCTCATGCACGTGCATGCAACCCTACACTACACTGATCACTCATGTCTTGGCTTCTCTATCTACTGGCTCTTACCCCTATCATCAAGGTAAGGACTTTTTTGAAGATTTGAATGTTGTGGTTGGTATGTGTACTACTAGAAGGCTTTTGCATGTTTCTTCTACTAGTTCTGGTGTTTTGATGGTGCTAGTTAGTTGACTTTTTCTTAGGTTATTGATTTTTCCCTATTTATACTATTTGGTAGAATTGTATTGAGGGTTCTCAATCATGGTAAAATCTAAAGGTTTTAAGTCCCTTCAAAACTTATTAATGGGATTTTGAGGGAACTAAAACCCCATTTTTCCTTAATAAAAACATACACAAAGTAAATAGGAATGATGTATGAAGTTCCCAAGGGCTTTTTCTCTACAACCATTTCAAGATCTCATGGACCCCTACATTACACTAATCGATCATGTCCTGGCTTCTTCTCTATCCAATGACTCTTACCCTCTCATCAGGCTCCTCAAGTAAGGGAATTTTTTGCAAATTTGAATGTTGTGGTTAGTGTGC
The DNA here is from genome assembly GCA_028749045.1 of Cupressus sempervirens. Classification (NCBI taxonomy): domain Eukaryota; kingdom Viridiplantae; phylum Streptophyta; class Pinopsida; order Cupressales; family Cupressaceae; genus Cupressus; species Cupressus sempervirens. The sequence continues at coordinate 171,253,119 of CM053790.1, read as the reverse complement.
CTACAATTGGTAGGCTTGTGCATGTTTCTTCTACTGATACTAGAGGGCCTACGCATGATTTTGGTGATGTAAATCTCAAGGTTGGGCCCTCTTATGCCCAATTTTTTTAAAATGGTGTGTGTCAAGGTGCTATTGTGAAGAAAAATACTAAGGAGTTCCCTACTTCTTAATCCATTGAATCAAACTTGCATAAAGATACAAATGTGGATGTTAAGCAATGGTGTGAGACTCTCTCTAAAGATGATGTTATTTGTCACTTCAAGGGTTATGGTCCACCCTCTTAGGACTCCATGCTTGATGTTATTTGTCACTTCAAGGGTTATGGTCCACCCTCTTCGGACTCCATGCTTGGATATCTAAGCACTGGGAACCCCATATCATAGATCATGTTCCAATCCTCCCTCTAGCAAAGTGTTTTTTTATTGCTCTAGAGATTTGACAACCCAAAGGATAGGCAAGCCATTCTTTGTGATCATTTCTTTAAATGTGGAAAAATGATTCCCCTTGCTGGTTAAACCCTTGCATTAGGAGTTTAAACCAACTTCTAAATCCTTTTGCAAGATGCACATTTGAGTATGTCTTCCTAACCTCTCTCTCCATCTCTAGTTAGACTCTATTCTTGTGGAGATTGATGGGGGCTCAAGTGTTTTTCTAATTGTGGAATCTGAGTCTTCTAATATGTTTCATTCTACCTATGCTTGAATTATTGTATACATAGATGCATCTAAAGGTCTCTCGACTGAGATTAAACTGTGTACACCAAAGGGTTCTTGGATTTAGGCATTAGATTACAAAGATTTTCCTTTTAGATGCATAAAATGCTTTAAAATTGTGCATGTTTGGAAAAGTGTGATATGAAGAGAATAAAACTTAAGAGGCCCTCATCCTAGTGAAAGGGTGCTTCATCACAACACTACATAGTGGTTAAAAGTTCTTCTCAAGAGGAAGAGAATCCTACTAATGAGTCTGATTCAAATTAAGCAAAACATTGTTTGGAAGAGAGTGAGGTTCCTCATTCTAGTCCTAAGTAAGAAGTTACTAGCCCTACTAGCTTAAGTTAGTTGGATGTAACGATGGTGGAGATTACTAGTTATGATTAGTGTAGGATTTTTAGGCCTTTGAGTGATGGGATTGTACAACAATTTATTGTTGTTGGTCCTATCCTCAACACTATTGTCGAGTCTAAGAAAATGGTGTTGGTCTGGCCCAAATTTCTTCCCCTACATCTATGGTTTTTGGTGAGGAGATTCAATCTAGTTCTACTATATCCATGGAGCCTCTATTTTGGCTTTTTTGGAGTGGCAATATAATGCCTCTTTAGTGGAGAAGGTTGGATCTTAGTAATTGAAAAACATTCTAAAAAGTCTCATCCTCATTTTGACATTGCTCTTCATTCCCAAAAGAAAGGAGGTGAAGAAAAATCTTAGCTTTTCATTTTGGCTGGCAAGTTGTTGGACCCTATTTGTAGAACCCATTTCAACAATTTTGGCTTAAGGTAGTGGGACCCTTCACACTTTTTGTTGGTTTGGTTTGGGTTGCTTGACTTAAAGCTCTTATTTTATGGCACTATTGAGCTTTTTTGTGGGGTTTTTTCTCCCCTTTTGTAAAGGGTTTCAAGTCCTTTCAAAATCTATTTCTCCCATAATAAAAAAAAAAATATAAAATAAATGCCAATCAAAATAAATTTAATTCAACCACCCACACAATGTAGGTGCCAAAGTGAAATCAACATACATAGAGTGAATACCAAAATGCAAATAAATTTCACATAAAGTTAGCTTAATCATCCACCCACCCATACAAAAGTTCAACATACACAAAGAAAAATACCAAAGTAAATATAAACTTCATTTAAAGTTAGTTCAACTATCTGTACTACCCCATACAGACATGAATGCTAAAGTTAGTCAAACATACACAAAGCAATTATCAAAGTCAGATACATTTCACATAAGTTAGTTCTCATGCATAAATGTGTGCATGCACACAAACACACACATGATGTAGTGCAAGGTAGAAGAATCCCTGAAGGAGGCATCCTAACCCTTAACAATTAACCACACAGTGGAATATAAACTATAACACAAATATTTAGATCCAAAATAACACCGATTCTCATAATATTATCATTAGATCTATATCCATGATGCCCGGCTATAAGGCCTTCTAGGTTATGGCCAAATATGTAAGCAATAACAAAAGTAATTTTGCAAGACCTCAAAAGACCCAACTCCTAACTAGTCCAGATCCACAATCTGATAAAATAACCCTAAGAAGAATCTAAACTTGTGCTCACAAGTCACCAAACAACCTCCTTTTTTTCCAAGTCATAACTACTAACTCTGCTCACAAACTTTTCTCTCTCAAATAGTGCTTACTTCCTTCATGCTAGATGGTATTGACTCTAGACTCCACAAGACCCTCTACTTATACTAAACCAAGCCACAAGTTGGCTTAGAAAGTTACATAAATTAAATACACACATTAAATATGCCCATCAATCCACAAGTCAGCTTGCAATAGACATTAAATATGTATCATTTATTAAATACTTAGGACAGGCCCAAAGTTTACAAACATAACTAACTCATATGACAACATAAGAGTATGCACACTTAAACATAGGTCCATGTGCCAACCAACTATCCAAATCCAAGAGCGCATGTTAGAGTAAATAATTATTTATTAATTATTTATCCTTTTACTTAAGTTTACTTAGTTAAATGCATTTATTTATTAGTTGTAGTCTAGGAGTTGTTGACAACACGAGAGTTTGTTCCTATCTAAGACATACTTATCTTCTCACCTTGATTGAGGATATCCCACCTTTTGTGGATGTATGCTTAGTTGTCATTCTTATCTCCTAGCACTTTCTTGCACTTTCTAAGCTTGTTCTACAAGCTTCCTAGATGCCTTTACAAACAAGCTCTCCCTTTGCATTTTTGTACAACAATTTTATTTTTCTCATTGTTGCAATATACTTTCTCTTTGTTGCTTCAAGCTCTTGGTCCTTCCTTCTTTGATTTCTCTTCAGTAGGTTATTTGCATGCAGGTGATCTTGTGAGCTATATAGTTGGCTTTCATCAACTTCTACATGGTATCAAAGCCTCCCTGCTACTTCCTAGTTCAAAGGATTTTTGAAGCTATGACTCAGAGACACAAACCCTAGCTTTTTTGTGATTTTTTCTTTAATCAAGAGAAAGAGGGTTTGACATAATAGATCTAACATTTTTTGAGTTTTTTTCTTTATGTTTTGGAGGTGCGATGGTGGCGATTCAAAAAAAATAACTACAGAGGTGATTTTCAAATAGTGATATCTCCCTCATATGGACTCATTTTTTCGAGCATTTTTTTTTGTTTTAGGGTATAATCTCATGATCTACACATTGGTGTAAGAAGTTTGACATCTCTATTCCTCAATTTTTTTGCAATTCAAAATTCTTGTTTTTTGCACCTTCAAAGGCTTCATTCAGGCTCATATGGAGATATATTTCAATGTTATTTTTAAAAAAAGTGCATGATTTATTGTCTACTTTCTAGATTTGGAATTAGTTTGGAGTAATATTGAGCTACTATTTTTTGTTTTGAAGTAGAGGCTTTAGTTTCCTCCCTCTCTACATCTGAAATCTAGGTTCTTTTCTCAATTTTGTGCTTTCTATACTTGTTTCTTTGGCATTTGAGGGATATCTTTAGACATTGTGGGGGGGGGAGCATTTTATTTTCTATAATTTACTTTAGAATAGACCCTTCTACTTCCATCTTCTTCTCTCAATGTCAGATCCTTCTATGACTTGGTTAATGCCACACAACTATCATAGTTGGAAAGCATAAATGACTAGGCTTCTTATGTCACAAGGTCTATGGTCATATTTGGATGAGAACCAACCTATTTTGTAGTGACCTTTAAGGTTCTTTAGCATGGAAAAAAAATGGATGAATCCATGGGATTGATTGCACTAAATATCTCAAATAGCCTCTTGTTTCACTTGGATGGTTTGACCACTCCTTGGCTATTTGGACCAAGTTTCACAACTTGTTTGGCATAGTGAATGAGTTTTGGGCACTATAGCTTGATGTAGAGTTGACTTCTTTGACACCTACCGACTTCCCCACCATTGAGGACTTCTTGATGAAGTTCAAATCTTCATGTATAGTTTTGCAAGGATGTGGGAAAAACAAAATAGATGATGAGTGTATCTTTTTGATACTCTCAAAGTTGCAAGGACAATATCATATCTTTTCTTCCACTTTCTACTCCACTATGGATGCCTTGGGTACCAAAAATCAGATGCCTTCTTTTGAGATATTTTGTGATTGGTTGATATGGGAATAGTCCAAGATCACTCAGATGGATTCACTTACAGGTTCATAGTCATAGGCATTGCTTGCCAAGGATACATAGGAGCAAAAGCTAAAGTAGATATCTAATTCTTCCTCTTAGCACTCTACTAGTTCATCATCTTCTTCCAAGAAGAAGGAGAAAAAGAAGACAAAGACTAGTACATGTTCCTATTGTCATAAGGGATCTCATGATGAGTCACATTGTTTTTAGAAGAGATTTGATGGCTATGAGAAATAGATTGTCAATTTGCAAGCTCTCCTTCAGAAGACCATTGTTTCCTCTCCATCCTCTTCTACCTCACAAGGGTCTTCTTTTTAGGCTTCTTTCACCTCTTTGACATCTACACTAGATCTTGGAAAGGGTCATGCATTATAGGCTTCCATTGCATCTCCTTCATAGGTTCCTTGGATACTAGATTCAGGTGCTTCTCACCATATGATGTCTTCTCAAGGTATCTTCTCCACTATTGAGGCTTCTCCCATTCCTCATATTCTCATGGGAAATAACACTGACCTACTAGTTTGTGGGAAAGGTTTAGTTAGCATGTAGGATAGTATATTCAATAATGTATTGCATGTTCCATCTCTATCTACAAACCTTCTCTCTATTTCTCAGATTACACGCAGTGGATTAGGGAAGATAATTGAGTTCATTATAGATTCAGTCTTCATTCAAGATCGTGCAATAGGAGGTCTTATTGCTACAGGGGTAATTGATCCTTCCACTTGTCTCTACACCTTCTTGCACTTTGGTCCACCATCTCCATTGTTGAAGCACACTTCTTCTCTTTCATAGGAACATCATGTGGTGTAGTCAAGATACTTGAACTTTTGTATTGTTTCTAAAATCCCTATTTTGACTTCCACACCACATCTAGTTGAGGTCTTTTCTCTTCAACGAGATTCTTCTTTTGCTCTATCTGATCCTCTAGCTCTAGTCATCAAACCTGTAGGTGCACCTATTGTGAATTCTATAGTGAACATTCATGATAGTATCAACACACCTGCCTTGGGGATTCCCTTTTAGGATCCTCATATTTTCTCCTTTGAGCATCAGCTAGGCCTTCCAATTTTCGCTCTCATTCAAGGGTACCCTTGTTTTTCTCCCTTGTTTCCTTTCCATTGAAGTTTCATTGGTTTGACTCTTTCTCCAAGGGCTCCATTATTATGGGGGGGCTTTGGTGTCTTATCTATCTCCCATGGGGGGGGGGGGTTGGTTGTACTTATGGTTTTGAGAGAGTCTCTTGAAATGTTTCTCATGGAAGTTGTCCTTGGGGGTTCTTGTTGAGGCCTTCCTTATTTTTTTTAGCATGTTTGTATTTACCTCTTTTTGAGGGAGGGTTTTTCCCATGAGGTTTTCCCTCTTTCCTCATTTTCAAAGGTTGCATTTCTTTGCATTGTTCATGGGTACCTAACATGGCCTAGTTGTTGGGACCCATTTTGCATTTTATCTTAGTTTTTATGAACTTAAGGCATTCCCCTAAGTTGCACTTAAGGGGGGGTTTTAGAGTAAATAATTATTTATTCTTTTACTTAAGTCTACTTAGTTAAATGCATTTATTTATTAGTTGTAGTCTAGGAGTTGTTGACAACACGGGAGTTTGTTCCTATCTAAGTCATACTTATCCTCTCACCTTGATCAAGGATATCCCACCTTTGTATGCTTAGTTGTCATTCTTATCTCCTAGCACTTTCTAAGCTTGTTCTACAAGCTTCCTAGAGGCCTTTATAAATAGGCTTCCCCTTTGAATTTTTGTACAACAATTTAATTGTTCTCATTGTTGTAATATAATTTCTCTTTGTTGCTTCAAGTTCTTGGTCCTTCCTTCTTCGGTTTCCCTTCAGTAGGTTATTTTCATACAGGTGATCTTGGTGAGCTATGAACTTGGCTTTCATCAACTTCTATAGTGCACATGCCAACTCCCTCGAATCAAAGCTCACAAATACAATCTCTAAAGTTTGACAGTGAATTAGAAACATGCAACCAATAGTCACCCAAACAAGATGATTACTCCAAACTCTATGTGCACTTAAAATAAGGTTTCCCATTATAACTTGAACATATCCCCAACCACACAAACCATAACTCCACAAATTCAAATCTAAAACTCCTCCATACAGGATTGCTAACTTTCCTAGGATGCTCCTGCATCAACACATCTACACTCACACATGTATACGCACACACATACACATGCACAAACACACACCTTCACTCATACTAGGATGCTCTTGCATCAACACACCTACACTCACACGTGTGTATGCACATGCACAAACACACACCTGCACTCACATGTGTGCATGCACACACATACACATGCACAAACACACACCTACACTCATAAATATGCACACCCACACACCCTCACACATGTGCACTCACAATCGCTACTTTCACACATGTGGGTGTACACACATACCTCCTCTCAAACACGTAGGCACGTTGACTGAATGTAGAGTCTAACAAATAATTTTAGAAAATATTTAAATAGAAGACTCAACTAGTAGTAGATAACAAAAATACACATTATACATGAAATTTTAAATAAAGTTGAATACCACACTTCATATTGTAAGATACACAAAATGAATGGGAATAATATAAAGGGATGTCAACAATAATCATATAAAAAGGGGATGTCAAAATTCACACACATATTTCATACAATTCAATACAATAAAAATGCACACAAAGTGAATTCCAAAATTTTCAAAATAAAATGGTTAAAATTTACATATAGTTACAAATTCAATGGAAGCTTAAAAGTCACTAAAAGTGAAAGCTTAAAAGTGACATCAAAAAAACAATTAGTTTGCTCAATAAAAATGAAATCTTAAAAGTCACTTCAAACAAACAAATAGTTTGCAAATTCTACATTGACATTATTACAATATTACCAAATCATATTACAAAAAAGAAAGTTTTTTAAAAAGCACTCAAGTTCAAAGACATCAAATTACAAACATATACAAAGTGAAGCCTAAGTTCAAACATTTTAGACAATAATTCAAACACAAAACATAAGTGAATGTCAAAGTTAGTACACTATTCACAAAATGAATTTGAAAGTTCAAGCATATAAACACATACCAAAGACATGAATATTGAGTTTTCATCAAACTTACATGACATCTCACATGCACTTTTTTTGAATACACCATCCACACTCAAGTGAATGTGAAGTTAAGTACATTTCACACACTTTTCCAAAGACATACTTCACATATATACAAAATTCATGTTTATCATGCAACTGTGAATCTGGAAGCTCATATACAAACACAAATGCTAAGGTTTATTCATTTTTACACTAAGTAAATGTTTAAGTTAATGTCAAAATTCAAACCCTTCATGCAAAATGAATGCCAGAGTTCACATGTGCTTCACACAAATTTAGTTCCACCACACGTGAAGTGAACATGAGGATAAAAAATACCCACCACAAAAACTAACAATTAGAGGATCAAATATGAGAATGATAAAACAATTTGAACACACTTCATCAAAAATTAGTTCAAACACTCCTCTACAAAGTAAATGGTTTAAGTTCAAACATGCACAAAGTGAATGTCAAAGTTCATACGCTTTGCACAAATTTAGTTCAACCACACATGAAGTAAATGTTCAAGTGATAACACACTTAACATATACAAATTTTGTTAAAAAATGCATGTGAATGTATATCAAAGTTAGAACAATTTTGACAGTTATAGTACAAACACAACCACCTCAAAAATTAACAATTGATGGATCAAATATTTGTGAATGATTATATAATTTGAACACACCATACGTAATTAGCTCAAACACACTTCCTCACCACTAGTCAAACAATGTTCAAACTAAAATAATGTGATACTACATTTCAACCATGTAGCACAAACTTAATGCTACAGTTCAAATGATAAATGCTTTAATTCTCCTCCCCCCCTCACTAGTCAAACAATGTTCAAACTACAGTAATGTCATGTTGCATTTCAACCATGTGGCACAAAGTGATTGCTATAGTTCAAATGATAAATGCTTCAACTTGATGCACACTTCCAAAGTGAAAGATACTAATTAAAAAAGTTTAATACACTTCAAAAAAACAATAAATGTAAGTGAAAACAATTTGCATAAACACCCACACACAAAAAATGAATGTTAAACTCATCACATTTAATAAGGATATGTTGCATACTCTTCATACGAAGTTCCAAAAAATATGGGAGGTGAGGGGTTGGGGCTAAAATCCAAATGTGCACACAAAATGAATAATTCTAACAATAAATGTACACATAGTAAATGTCCAAAGTTCAAATAAACTTCCACCAACTACTAGCTTCCATAATTCAAATATACACATTTTTTGTCAATGCAATCACTTCATATAAATAAATAAAAAGAAATGCACAAAAAACTTAACAATTGTTAAAGTCATCTCAAATGTAAGGGGAATCTTGCAAACACATACTATTTATAAGAAGTTAAAAACCACAATGAGAGAATGCTGAAATTCAAACTCTTTATAAGAAGTTAAAAACCATGATGAGAGGATGTTAGAAATTCAAATAAATGATAATGAGATTCAAAATCAATTTTAACAAATAGATTCAAATTCACACATCACACAAGACAAATGAATTCCAAAATCAAACATTAAGCCAGCATGTTTGAATTACAACTTGCTAAGAACAAAACACTAGTTATTAGAAAAATATTACCAAACTCTTATATATTTGAATAATATTATTATTCACACACACAAATAACAAATTAATTCCAAAATCAAACATTAAGCCAACATGTTTGAATTACAACTTGCTAACAACAAAACACTAGTTATTAGAAAAAATTACCTAACTCTTATATACTTGAATACAATATTATTGTTCACACATTGCACAAATGACAAATGAATTCCAAAATCAAACATTAAGCCAATTAAAACTTGCTTAACAACAAAACACTAGTTATTAGAAAAAAATACCTAACTCTTATATACTTAATATTATTATTTTTCTTAGTGATTATATTGAAAAACAAATGTAACTTCTTATAAATAAATTTTAAGAATAAAAAATTAAAATTATTATTTAAACTTCCAATAAAATAATAGACCCTGAACCTATAAGACTGATCATGGCTAGAGACCATTCTTTGCAGCCCAGGGAGGGGGGAAAATCAACCCTGCACAAATAAATATAATAGTACTAAATAAAAAAGCATTTTACATATCAATTTCCTTGATAGCTATAGTCTCAATCGACATAATTAATTATTGTCTCAATCTACATGCATTTGTTGATGTCACCAATTTGAGCAATAGATTCAAAATTGCAACATCATCTCAAATTTAAGATATTGCCTTATCCAATAAATTCCTCAATCACAAATGATATTTACACCATTTCCAACAATTGATTAAAAATACAATATTTTCTCTGATCTTAGATATTAAGTATTGAAGTTAAAAATCCTATAAATCACATTCGTCACTTGCTTTCAATAGCTACATATTATAGCTTCCAGAGATTTTCAAATAGTCAACATCAACTACTTTAAATTTAGATATTTTCCTACCAATAAAATATGAAAATATTTCATAAACTAACAAAAGAAGATTCAATAAGTAATTTTAATAGAAATACAAATTAATACAACCCAATGTTAAAGAATTATTTAGATGCACCAAAACTTTCAAATAGAACAAAATATGTCTGAGCGTAAATCTTGCAAACTCTATATACAAGTATATAAAATAACTAATATAGGTTTTTTTGTATACTTTTTTTATTATTTCAATAAAACACCTCTAAAATAGCACTTATTTTCCACTATCACAAAGCATACCCTACTTCCTTGTTGATTCAAAAAGCAACATATGTTCATTTACATTCCTTCTTGATGCACCATGAGGACAATAATGACACTGATGTATTTGGAAATACAATGATGCAAGTGCAATCTTTTAGGATAAAATAGGACAATTAATCCATGGTATTGATTTGTGGAAGGTGCATTTGAATAGGGAAAAAGAGAACTGGGACTAAAACCATGGTCTAAAGCAAGTTGGGCTACAAGAATGATAAAGTGATGACACCGCAACACAAGTTCAAGAAGATTACAAACCACACTGTGTAGTATAAAATAGGGAATCAAAATATTTAACACTGCATAGCACGTCTAGAAAATTCAAACCATAATTCAATATAGCAAAAGTTGGAAAGGAAAAAATTAAGAAATTATATAGCCTGTGGTGATTTCCAACTACTTAGATGTAGAGCTCTAGGAAGGATGCAATTTGAATTTATACTATTAATAGGATAAAATATTGCCAATAGTTTTCCAAAATGAAAATGTGGTAGAGGATGCAACCCAACAGACATTTTAGAATCAAGAATTTTTTTTTTTAAATACTTAAAAAACAAAGAGAAGTGTTTAAAATAATGGACAGAAAGTATCTACAGATAAATATAATTATTCATGATTGGTTTTGCATAAAATGAAAAGTTCTCTTGCAAACACTAAAATTAGGACCATTATGCATGTTTTGAACCGTGATCAAGAAAGAATTGATCCTTGACATAGATCAGAGGGTAATGAATGACAATACATACATAAATTGCTTTCCCTTGCAAGACCAAATGTCAATGACAATAGACATATAAATTGCTTAGTTCTCTTGCAAAAACTAAAATTAGGACCATTATGCATATTATGAACCATGGTCAAGAAAGAATTGATCCTTGACATAGATCATAGGATAATGAATGACAATACATACATCAATTGCTTTCCCTTGCAAGACCAAATGCCAAGGACAATAGACATATAAATTGCTTAGTTCTCTTGCAACACTAAAATTAGGACCATTATGCATGATCTGAACCATGATCAAGATAGAATTGATCCTTGACATAGATCAAAGGGTAATGAATGACAATACATACATAAATTGCTTTCCCTTATAAGACCAAATTTTAATAACAATAGACATATAAATTGCTTCCTAGCTTTTTCTACTGAGAATTACTTAAATTGGGCTGATTGGGCCATAAATTGCATTGGATGAAACATATGGACTACTTGATGGGGACTTGACTCGCCAAGAAACACAAGTTTTCTATCAAGAACAAATATTTTGCAACAGTCATTCCAAGGTGAGTTTTTAATTAATAATAAGCTCAATAGCTTCATAAAGATCTATTTCAGAAATACTTAATAAATATAGGGGCCTATTCTTCTTTGGAATTTATAGCAGTTAGGCAATCCATGAGAAAATCCTCAACGGATGTAGAATCAGGCACATAAACCTATTAGCTAGATCTTTTGGATTTATAGCTGTATACATAATAGTTCCAATTGAAAGAATTTGTGGAGGTTGTTTGAGTGTTAGTTCCCTCTAATTATGTAGGTTTTTTCACATTGTACTTATTTATTTTTAATACATGAATAGGGGGAAATATATCCCAGCCAATCCATTTATTGCTCTTCAAGCATAAAATAATTAGCATAGATTTTAGATAGTAGAAATAACTCAACAAAACTTCGGAATGGAAAAAAAAGGGCAACACCTATAAATATTGCACATGTATGTGGACCACCAATAAGATTGATTTACAAATGGAAAGGTGAAACTATAAAAGAAGACAAATTCATTTACAACTAAAATTCTAGATTTAAAAAATCCATTTGAGTATACATATTGGTGTCCCACATACCCATATAACTAATTTTGAAAATAGCATCCCCATCTCAGTAATTGCACCTAGTTACCCTAATGGCAACTATGATGACACCAATATTATTAACAAGTGTGTTCTTCAAAACATCAACAATGGCCACCACATAGGATCCATTAGTCAATAAGAATTGTAGAATCTAAAAGTTCCTTACAAAGAACATACATCAAAAATATAGAAAAGGCTAAGAGCACGAGACTTATTTATTCTAATTTCTTTTGATAACAATACAACCCACAAATAAAATCATTGAGCATAACTCACTGGCTATCCTAGCATTCAGAATGGATCCTATGATGAAGTTGATTCTAAATGCCCAGATTCAATTATGTTGTCACCTAGTGATAATGACTGGTGGCAAGTGACACCTAGAATATCATTTTCTATATATTGCTAAGTATTACTTTTGTGCATAACTAAAATGATAATTACTACTGGTCATTTACATCCCTAGAATGTTCTCTTATTGTACCTATTAGTTTCCATCCCAAGCACAAAGAATGACTATAGTTGTGTCAATTATAGAGAGGTTATTTTAAGTTTATAATTTTTTTAAATGACTTATCCTTCCCAGCATTGCATATAAGCTATTGATCTATGGCACCCAAAGTTATACTTAGAAGAAACTAACTCTCAAACAACCTTCACAATATCTCATAGTTCTCAAACAACCTTCATAATTTCTCACAATTGGATGACTTATCATTGGTTATACAGTTATACTAAGGCATCAAGCTAAACTATTGTTCCAACTAAATTTTCTTGTAAATTGTTTTTCCCTTTTTCTCAATTCAACCTCTACCATGACAATGTGCTACCACCCAACATGGATCACACAATGAAACTAACTATATCAAACTCTACTCAATTTTTATATATATATTTTTGATGCATATTAGGACATGTGGCATCTGTTTTCTAGGTGTTAAAGATGATGAAACCATGGACCCTCTAATCTCTCTTATGGAAGGGGCTTCTGTGGGTCTAAGTCTTTAAAATAGTGAGAAAAACTACTATAAAATTTCTACCTATAAAATAGGAGCCCCACTTCTTTAAGAATATGTTTTCAAAGGCTACTTGGATTACACAGTTTTGGCAATGCTTATCAGGCAGCATTGTCTTGTCTAGACTCTAAAGAAAAACAACAGTCATTTTTCTAAGTACAAACAATAAGCAAAAAATTGAAATTACAAAAATGAAAAATAAAAATGCCCATGACCATTAAATAAAACACCATTTTCAAAGTAGACTCAATTTCTAATCTTTTTATTTAAACATGTTTAAGCTGCTTCTTATAACACTGCAAGCAACTACAACATTTTTTGTGTATGCATTAATCTGGACTATCAATATTATAACTTATAAGCATTCAATTTTAGATTCTCAGAGAAATTTTGATCAAGAATAGATTGTAAACACCACTAAGTTTATTGGAGAACCAAAGGAGCCTCATAATGATCATGATAGAGAATACAATTAGAGTAAAGACCAGAACCCACACCAATCATATTTCAAGGAAGATATGAATATTGTTGGTTGTACCTACCCAACCAACTATATCCATCTAGGCTCCTAAAGTTGGTCAAGGGATCTAGATCATGAATCCTCAGCCTTAAGGACTTCTTGGTTGAGGCCAGACTCAATGGAGAAACCATTGATACCAAAAGAATTAGGAATTATTCATGTTGATTCATCACTCCTAATTCGCTTTAAACCATGGTATTGGAAAAACATACTATTTTTGTGTTAATTGTTGAATGTTTCATATGTGAACTATTTGCATCCACATCCAATAAATTGTGAGTTTCTGTATACTTGGACATTTAAGCTCAGAAAAATGGTTGTAAAGTGGGATTGTAAAACTCATTGAGTTGCATGAACACATGCAATTAGATAAAGAGGAACTATCTTTGGATATTTTCCAACAACATTTTCAATTTGACAAGGACTGTATTTCTATAAATAGGTAGATAAGCAATTTCCTTACAAGATGGCTATGGCACACCTATAGGTCATAAACAAAGAAGGTGATTGCAAATTTTTAAAAGGAGAGAATTGTTTTATTGAAACTAATGTAAAATACCAAAAAAGACAACCCTTTGACACATAGAGAAATGGAGACATATTGAAGAAAAATAATGTCTTCGGCTGATACAAGAGAGCTTATCTATTAGTCTAAAGGATGAAAAATAATTGAAGGAATCAATTGAAGGGAAGCAATTTAAAGAGGCATATTTAGAAAAATAAATGCTTTTGTAGCTAAAAAAGAGTGTGTCTGCAAGTCTAAAGGATAAGAAACAAATAGAAGAGAAGGGATTCACAAGCCAAAGAGTGTGCAACCAGTGGTAGTGACTTTGATATTTGAAATTGGTAACTTGTGGAGAGAAGAGATTCAAAAGATTAGATAATTACTAATAAGAATGACAATATCTTATCAACAAGTCAGTTGAAGGACAGTTAACATGCTTGACAACATGTGATAGTGAAGAAAGGAAAGCAATAAACAATCTAAGAAACTAAAAGGTGTAATATAAACTTCTTGGACTTTGATGACATTTTATATGGTTGTCTTAACAAATAGGTCAACCCCATATAAGATGACTATAAGGAATCAAGAATTATGTGTTGTTACATTGAAAGCCATGATGGTCATGAGGAAGCTAAGTCAATTGAAAAAGTTCACTGTTAAGTGAAAAAGAATTTTTTGCACTTAGAAAGATGTCAGATAAAGATAGAATTGAAGATTTAATGGCTCATGATGAGCTCTTTTCAAACTTGAGTATTTAATCTATGTCTAACACCATGGAATGAATGCATTTGATATCGAATAAATACATAAATGAAGATTTAATGCCTCATGATGAGCTCTTTTCAGACTTGATTATTAAATCTAAGTCTAGCACCTTGGAATGAAGTAGTTGTCTGAGGCAAGTGCAACATTAACCCTGCTCAAGATAGATGTATCTCTGTTAGGTCCCTATGGTTAGTATATACAGATACAATAGAAGGTTGATCCATGTTTTTAAATTAGCACTGGTGGATGATTCTTGTCAAGGTCAGGAAGAGCTAAAACACTCTATTCTAGGCAACTAGAAAAACCTGTCTTTAGTTAAAACCTTGGTTAAAACTCTTGCTTGTTGTTAATATGGTGCACATTAGTGTATGATAGACACTTAAAAGCAAGTTTGGAAATACTTATAGTAGCTTGTTTCAAGAAATACAAATAAATGTCACCTTTGGTTAAAAAAGAGTCACAAAGAGGTGAAGAAGTTTATGAGCCATAAAGTTAGTT
Organism: Cupressus sempervirens; assembly: GCA_028749045.1. NCBI lineage: Eukaryota > Viridiplantae > Streptophyta > Pinopsida > Cupressales > Cupressaceae > Cupressus > Cupressus sempervirens. Next base: position 171,237,755 of record CM053790.1, on the reverse strand, counting down.
AATGAGCCACTGCCATTGTCATAAATAGGGCAGGTGTTCATTCTTCTACAACAAGATTAATGGCATGTGAATTTTTTACAACATTGACAAGACAAACAATCATGATAGGTTGGATATTAGAAGTCAATTTTGGATATCAAATCAGCAATATATAAGAGCTTTAATGACAGGGATAAAAACTACAGTGTTTGTTTCTGTCATTAAAAAAATGTCTCAAGGAACATAAGCTAGAGAAGAGAACCTTACAACATGTACAAAAGAAGCACAATGATAGTTACAAGGCACTTATCTTGACTAAAAGGGAACCAACTTTTAAAACATAGTTTACTTCATTATATCTACATTTTGAATTTGCAAAGACTATAATGAGCGGTCAGGGATATATTTCCCTTCATCAAGTGTTCAAGTCAACATTTAAATAGAGACATTTTCTTGGGACTCTTGAGATCATATGAGTCTTTTATTCATAATACCTTTATTGGTAGGGACAACAAGAACTTTGAACTGAGCTTGAAAGCCTACCCCAAAAAATAGACAGTAAGAGGATAGTGGTAGCCATAGCCATTGGGGAGGGAGAAGAGGCTGAAAAAGAATAGTCATTAAACAAGCCTAAAAATTTGAAAGTGACACCATGTAACCAAGGATATAAAACTGGTCTCAATTACAGTCAGAGTTACATGAGAAACAACCATAAAACTGAAAAGGGAACTTAATGCCTTTCTCAAGATCAAAACAGGGAAAATCACACCAAATGACAATGAGAAGATAGGTCCATGAATACAAATTATGAGGAAGAATGAGGTGCAAAAGAAAAAGTATAATGGAGGTTTGTTTATTCCATGCAATGCTTTAGGGTAAGTCTCTAGTTACCAAAATCTCTTTGCATCTTTTTGATGTAAGAAAATAGAGAAGCAAGGGAATAACATGGTTAAGATGAAATGTTGAAGATCAAGATGAGGTGCAAAAGAAAGGGTAAACTAAAGGTTTGTTCCCTCCATGTGACCCTTTGGAGTAAGTCTTGAGTTATCAAAATCTCTTTACATCTTCTTTCATATAAGAAAATGGAGAAAGCAAGGAGTGCGTGATTAAGTTGAAATATTGAAGATCAAGACATGAAAGGAAGCATTATGAAAGAGACACATTCCAAATATAATGAACAAGATAGTGCATATGAATAATTTTTTAGAACAATTTACTAAGAGATGATAGTCAAAAGTAAAGAATATCAAATGGATAGTCATTAAGAGATGTGAAGAAAAGCAGTATAAGGAAAAAAAGTTATCTGTTGCACTACTCCATCTATCTTTTTCTATCCCTTTTCTTAGTGAAAGTAGTACTACAGGTGAACTACAAAGAGGATCCAACCTTCATTTACCCAAAGAGACAATCATGTCTTCTACTAGCTGAGTTAAAGCTCAGCAAGGCCACAAGATTTTATGGTTTATTAGGAGTTTCAAACATGTGGTTTAAATGATTTATGGTTTATGACACCTAAAATTTTTCACTCAGCCAAAAGAACTTGAGCTATGCAATTAATCAAAATCAATATTGTGGTTTAGGTTCAAAAAGATTGGGCCTGTGATATGTAGACATGGAAGGAAAAGTATTTCGAAATTTATATTAAAATTGTGTAGTAGATTTGAAGTGAACTTAAAATATCTATTGAAGAAAGATTAGTATGGAATTTTGGGTTCAAACCTAATTAATTTGTAGACTCTTGTGAGTAAGTTACAATTAAAAGCAATCCAAGTGTGGATTATAAATTATAAGACTACAAACTTAATGTATAACCTACACATTCTATTGAACTGTATAAACTGACTTAGATCTGAAAATAAAGATGTCACATGGTGATCAAGGTTGAGTTGTAATTGGAATTGTTTAGGAATTAGAAAATTACAAAAAATGAAAATAATATTGCTAAAAATTAATTATGTGTTTGGTTTTTGAGTATCCTGAATGTTTTGAATTTTATGGCATGTAGTAATGGTGCAAAAGGGGGGTCAAATAATTGTAAAGCTAATTTAGTAACCTATCTAATAAATTTGAAACTTATAACATACTCAAAAGACTATTTTAAATCAAGGTAAATATGGTGGATTATGATCTAAGCATTTATTAGTGTATAAAAAAGTTTTATTACTCACATGTAGTGTCTGTGATACACAAATCCAAATGTCAGTACCTTCTGTAGTCCCTTGATGTTTTTGATGTGTAGCACTCCTTTTCTCATCCTTCTTGTCATCACTACTTTCTTTATTGTGCTCCATTAAACAAACATCACTCACAAAAAACAAAAAAAAATGTAAACTAAAAGAGAAAAATCTACTACTCATAAAAGGAAAGAATATTAAAAAGGAAAACCAAATATATAAGAGTAGACCTCCAAACAAAATAAAAATAAAAAATGCATGGCCATGCCAAATAAGAAAAGAGAATGATAGCCGAAGAACATGACATGCAAACAAAACATTTCAAACATTCATTAAGTCTATGAGGTGAATCTGACTTGGCCAATCAAACTGTTAGTAGAACTATAAATGCAATAGAAAATCACGTATTAGTATTACTATGAATACTAAAAGTAAGCATATACATTAAATTTCAGAATAAATTTGAACTTATTTTATTAAAGTTATAATAAAATGTGACTATAATTAAATATAACTCTTTTTCATTGAAATTAAAGATTGCCTTGTCAAAGCTCATATCCATTAACAAGATCAAACATCAAAAAAAGGTACAAAGTCAGCACATGAATTTCAGTACCTATACTGGATCATTGACTGATTATAATACTCATCTAAGTTTTCAAAACATTGTCCATGGTCCACCAAAAATTACTTTGAAAAATATCATGGACAAATTATAGAGCATACATGAGAAGAACGTCTTACAAGTTACAAAATATAGACTCCTCCTGTCCATAATATAGTATTTGAGGTAATCATAATGAAAATAGAATTAAGAATCATACCATAAGCTTATGCATTTCAAATGTACTACATAACAATTTAAGTGCATTTCAAAAGAAGGAATTTGCTAATACTAGGATGTATTGTCATTCAGATCTTCAATAATTTATATAACTTTACTAATATAAGGATCTATTGTCAAAAGGAGGAGCTCTTATATTTACAGAAATAATAGTAGGGATATTTTATTAAAATGAAAGTTCTCTTTATGCATGGTATTAGTTTTAGAAAAATGTCCATGATGTTAGGGAGTTAAAGATAAAAAGGATGAGTATGGACAAAGAAAGGTATCAACACTCAAATAGTGAAACCAATAAAAATGGATAGAGGTTTGAAGACAACATTTGTCTGAGCAACAAAAATAGGTGGAATTTGAAATTTAAGAGGGAAAAATAGTACTAAAATTTAACACACAAATATATGCACTCCTCAAATTGTCAGATCAAGATATCTGTCTTGGGCAGGGTTTCACAAACATGATCATGGTTGGCCTACACAGACTTAGAGTATTATATACATTATCGAATTATTGGGTATAAGTATAGACTAGAATTTAATCTTAATGAGACACAAGTATCACATACATTAGCAAAATCACCCTTCTCAGATATAAGAACCAAAAAGCAGATTGATAGACATGTCGACTGTACATGGTTATTTTGACTAACTGAAATTTATAGGAGAAAGGATTCTTTGTATTTCTCAAAATTAGAGATTACAATATGTGAGATGATTATTATTAGAATTAAATAATTCTATATTGGTTGGTATAGACTATATGTCAATACAATTGCTTACATCATTTACATCACCAAAATAACCATAAATATTTCAACCAACTATTATGTGTTATGATTTTTGTTTTTTAATGGTTCACAAGCAATTGCAAGGAATTGTGCATTTACCCTTGGAAGAATGAAGTATTCAAACTATCTATCTCAAACCACTTCCCCTTCTAAGCTCTTGTAGATATAAGAAAGAATAGAATAAAAGATGATAAATAAATTAGAATCCTCTGCCAGAGAGAAGGTAGAAAATGAACTTGTATTTCAAGGATTTTCAGAGATGCATGTCATAAAATATTGAGAAAGAATATTTAAATGAGATAACAAATTAAGTATCGTTCAAGACAAGTAATGAGGCTAAAGCTCACACTTTACTCTCTAGACTCATGCCAATAGAAAACTCTAACAGAAAAAAATAGAAATTGAAGGTGATTCCTTGAACATAATTAATGTGATCAAGAACAAGGTATTTACAAACTTGAATTTCAAGAAATTAGTAAAGTGGGAAGTCAGAAACGTAAAACAAAAGACATATTCCATCAATTTTTGAAGATGTGGAAGATAGAGGCCACAATCACGGTCCAATAGCATTCACCCTAGACTCACGCTGATAGAAAATTTATACTGAAAGCAATAGAAATTGAAGATGATTCCTTGAACAAAATTAAGTCGATCAAGAATGGAGTTTACAAACTTGAATATCAAGAAATCAGTAAAGTGGGAAGGCAGAAACTTTAAACAACATATGTTCTCCATTGGTCATTTTTGAAGCTATGGAAGGTGGAAACTTTAAATAACAAACATTCTCCATTAGTCATTTTTGAAGGTGTGGAAGATGGAAGCCACAATCACAATCCTACAACATTCAACCTAGACTTGTGTCAATATAAAATTTCTAATGAAAATAATAGAAACTGAGGGTGATTCCTTGAACATAATAAAAGTAGTCAAGAACAGGGTCTTTATAAACTTAAATATCAAGAAATGATTAAAGTAATCAGTAAAGTGGGAAGGCAGAAACATGAAACAACACACATGCTCCATCAGCCATTTTTGAAGGTGTAGAAGATAAAAGCCCAATTACAGTCCTATAGCATCTCTGCAAACTGATATAACAAAAACAAAATAAATAAATAAATATTAAAATTTGCAGAAAGAACTACAAGAACATTATCATGTTTTTCATCTATTTTTTATATTATAAAGATATTACCTATATTTTATATATAGAGGTCTTGATGAGATTTTGCTCCTAGAAAATTTGCAGCACCACTAGCAAGCAATATTATAATTTCCACATTATTTGATGCCTTGGGAAATATCATTATCTCTAACCAACTATGTAGGACTTAGTCTACTGAAGCACCAAAAGAGTTAATGATGATTTCCAAGGAATCATATTGGTTTAATGTGTACATGCACCCTCATTAGATAGAGGAAATAAAGATACCTTACTAACATCATCCATCTTTCTCAGAACATGTAACATCTAGAAATAATGAGTGTTTACTTTAATTCCCTTCCATTTAATCAATAGACTTTTACGATATTTGTGACTTGACTGCACCCTCTAAATGAAAGGAAGCTCAGGTGTGGAAATAGCTTCCTAGACTAATCTCTTAAGAGAAGTATGGTTCAAATCCTATTAAAATCTTTTACACTTAAAGATTAAATATCATGTAAACAACAATATTTCAGCCAACCAAGCATAAAGAAAATAGATAGAGAAAGAAACACATAACAAAAAGATTTTCTGATGGGGAAAAACCTTTTGTTAAAACAACCCCACCCCTCCAGAACCTGCACAATGTATTATCTTCAACACAAGGTTACAATACACTTGCAATGCAAATTCAACAGTGACAACAAAAGACTCCAGTAGCAACTCACAGTACCAACAATACACTTTCTTGCATCACATCTCTTCACAACCCTAAAAATGCTTATAACATGTGCTTCACTTTAGGGCTACTCCCAAAGGTAACCATATTAGGGTTTTTACCATTCTTCGAGAAAATAGGAACCCCAAATTTTTGTTTGGGGTGATGCCCCGAACTCCATGATTGGGGTAGAGTATACAATACTCAAATTTATCAGTTGCCACATGTCTTGACCTGTCATTGAATCTTCCTGACATAGCTCTTACATGTCATAGGAATCTATCATAGCCATTTTAGCCATGATCTCCTTATACACAATTCAAGATGCCAACACATCAACATTATTTGCAAGAAATACATTTTACAAAACAAATAATAAGAATAGGAATTATCCAAGGTTGAGACACCTTATTCCTAACACTAAAGGCATTTGATGCAAGAAAAAATAATGGATGTGATGCAGGAAACACGCTTCATAGGATAGGTCATATGGTACCCATATTAAGATTGCTGAGAAGAAGATGTTGGACAAGATCTAGTGGCCTACCCTATACAAAATTCTATATAACTCATCTAGTAATGTAATAAATATTGGAGAAAAAGGAAACTATTAAATACATGTGGACTCAATTTTGTTGGGCATTTTAAGAAGTTGAGATGAATTATATTGCAGGATGATGGAATACCACCAAGTGGGCAAACAAAAGAACTTTTTTAGCAAAATATCGAATGCATTCAAATTATTTGACTAAGTATTAATGTTAATGAAGTGGCTTGATATTGATCTTGGATAACTCTTTCATAGGCTTCAAATTAGAGAGCTCAAGCATTATAAGAAATATTATTCAGTAACATAATCACCTAAACTTTTTGTATTTAGATTTCTTTCCTTCAAGTGCAAAATTGTTATAATTTTTTGTATCATACAACACATAAAGTATTATCTTATTTATTTACTAGCTCATACACTTTCCATTCACAATGTCAAGATTATAGACATGATGGGTACAACTAAAACATTCTACAAAATAATTTTTATGTTTTCTAAATGTTTAATGTTGACTAAGATTAAATTAATAATAATATTACACATAATTAAAAAATAAATTGATATAATTCTTCCCTTATACAATGTAGAAGGTATATCTTATTTATTTGTTAACTTACACTCTTTCCATTTACAATGTCAAGATTATAGACGTGATGGGTAGAACTAAGTTTCCTAAATGTTAGATGTTGATTAAGATTGAAACAATAATATAATACATGACAAATACATACCATTTCCACACAAGTTTTCCACTGCCCCACCAACCATCTAAAATGTTTGCAGATCTTCTACCTTATTGGGTATCTTAGCAAGTAATTTAACACATCCCTGCATCATAATCAACTCCAAGATTTCTTCTACAACAATGATAAGATTATCAATATAGATGTAAGTACAACTACAGACATTTTCTTTAATTAGGAGTAAGGAGCATGGCTAATAGAAACCACAACTTAAAGTGAAAAATAAAAAGCTATTTATTGGAGCTAGATTACTGTCACCGTAAACAAGCAGTGAGAACAGATTTGTTGCATTAATGCTACAAGTCTTTCTAAAACACACTAACTTCTGCATAGAGAGTAAAAACATGAACTTCTACACAATATGTGCCTTCTTAACTTAGAAAGAAGAAACCTCTATCTTGTCAGCCTCCATTTATTATACAATTAGATTCTTGTCAGTCCATATGTCACAACAAGAAATGCAAAATTGTGCACAACCACTTCAAAACTTAAAACTATTAAAAAAAATTGAAGGAATCCAATAATCATATTTATCTTGATCTACCTCACCATGATTTACTCTCTAAAAGGAAGAAACTATCAAGAAATCTTGTGTAAGGAGAAAAAATAGATTGTAGGAATCTAATGTAAGGAGATTTTTGTTATCCAACCCAAAGTTGGACTTACACATGGAGAACAATACTACTTAAAGTGGTTGTAACTAATTGTAATATCTTATTCAAACCAACAAAATGCTGCTAAAACTAGCAAAGACTAGCCACAATTCAAGGTTTACAAGTATATCTAGGCACAATCATCATGACTTAGAGTTCAAACTACATCACCCAAAAAGAAGCCTTGAGAAATCCTTAATCAATATGAAAATTGATAACAAAGATCATATCATATGAAAGTTGAAATACAAGAAATAACAATACCTAACACCCAGAAAATACTTCCCCAAATAACTCTACCATAGCCATAAATCCATGGACATGGTAGAAATCAGCCTACTCATAGACATGGGTATCATATGAATGGTACAAATTAGCATACTCATATTAAACCTATTATTCTCAAACAAAGGAGAGGGTGGTTTTTGTTCCAAACATAGCAATGTTTTTTGAGGAGCATCTGGGGTTATACAACAGGGTTTTGCTAGTACCCATGCATCTTGGTATTGCAGTGAGAGCTAAGAATATTATTATTTACTTGAACTAAAGAGTGTTATTGCTTATGGGAACCTTTGTACCAAAAAAATTAGGGGCTATCACAGATGCATTCACCACAACTAAGTCAACATAAAAATTGGTTCCTAAGAACATAGTGATACAAAGGACAACAAATTGATTGAAGCTTTAAAAAACTTGGTAGTCTAGGAAAAATTAATCACCAATTTGATTTCTGAGTATCTTGAATGTTTTGAATTTTATGGCATGTAGTAATGGTGCAGAAGGGGAATCTGACAATTGTAAAGCTGATTTGGCAATGTAAATAATAAATTCAAAACTGACAACCTCTTCAAAAAATAATATTTTAAATCAAGGTAAATATGGTGGATTATGATCTAAGTATTTATCAAATAAGTGCATAAGAAATTTTTATTACTCACATGCAGTGTCTGTGATACACAAATTCAAACATTGGTACCTATTGTAATCCCTTGATGTTTTTGATGTGTAGTGCTACTTCTTTTCTCATCCTTCTTGTCATCACTATCTTTATTGCACTCCATTAAATAAACATCACTCATAGAAAAAAATGTAAACTACCAATAAAACTCAAACAAGAGAAAAAATCTACCCATGAAAGGATAGAATACAACAAAAGGCATAGCAAATATATAAAAGTAGACCTTCAAAAGAAAACAGAAAAAAAGTACATGGCCATGCCAAATAAAAAAAAATAGAATGACAGCCAGAGAACATGACATACAAATAGAAGATTTCAAACATTCATCAAGTCTTGGCCAATCAAACTATTACCAGAATTGCAAATGCAATAGAAAATCATGTATTAGTATTACTATTAATACTATTAAGTAAGTAATCATTCTTTTTCATTGAAATTGAAAATTGCCTTGTCAAAGCTCATATCCATTATTGAGATTTAACATCAAAAAAAGGGTACAAAATCAGCACATGAATTTCAGTAATTATACTGGATCATCAACTCATTACAATACATTTGCAAAACATGTTGGCATTTTATTGTATTTGTCATTAGTGACAACACTTACTCAATTCTGAATGATTATCAAGTTCATCACTCAGTCTACAGTGTATACTGAGCATTCAGTGGTTACCTTGTAGGTTCATTACTTAAGTAGTTCATACCAAGCATTCCTGAAGCTACCGAGTGAGTGTGCAGTCAAGCAGTTCATACCAAGCATTCATGAAGCTACTGAGTGGGTGTGTAGCCTAGCAGTATCTACTGAGTATATATTGTTCACCAAGCTTCATAGTGTTTACCAAGTGATGGAAGTCTAGTGTTTACCAAGTAATGAAAGTGTAGTGCTTACCGAGTGAAAGCAAGGTAAATAAAGGATTCAATTTTTACCGAGTGATACTATATCTGCCGAGTCTCTAATGGTTATCAAGCTTCAAGCTATGTTGTGTGATTAGTATGGACCGAGCCTCTACTTCTACCAAGTGCATGATGATTCCAAGTAATACAGTGCATGTTGAGTATCAAAAGGTTACCAAGTTAGCTTGAAGAACCTGAGTTTTCTATTGTTTGGCCGACTCAATAATATTTTGTTCACTTGTGTTTTGGCTGACCTTACAATTTTAATTATTGGAATGGTATATATGTAATGTATTATATTATTTACAAATTATGCATGAGAATATCAAGATAGACATGTAATGTTTTGAGAAAAATGAAAGCGAATCAACAGTAGAGCAGAGTATTTAGCAAGGTCTACAAGAAGCAGTAAAGATTCATCAATCACAAGAGGTTATCTATACTTCAAGGATCTAATTATAAATCAAGGTGTAAGTAGATCAACTATCTCATCCTAATAGGTGAATCAATTTTGTAAATCCTTTAATAGGGTAGACTTAACAGTCTTTGTATAAATCTCCTAACAGAGTGCATACTTCATTGTATGTTTGTATATCCTCTAACAAGGTGGACCTAGCAGTCCTTTGTGCTCCTAATAGGGTAGACCACCAGAAGTGGTCAATGTAAGCCTTAACAAGCTAACTTCATACTACAGTAATAAAGTTTTGTGGGTATCATCCCCACCGCAGTTTTACTTTCTATTTGGAAGGTTTTTGGGTTACCAAATCACTGTGTACATGTTTTATAAATGTCTAATCTCTCATATATGCAGTAGATTAGATGAATGAATGGTGAATAGTATATATTGTTAAAGTGCTGAATTATTTAAAATTTTTGAGGTTACTGATTCACCCCTCCCCTCTCAATAACCTATCATATCTTGAATATTTCTAACAATTGGTATCAGAGCTTTTGTGGTTCTTAGGGTAAAGTTTGACAGCTTGAGCAAAGATGAAGGAAAATAGAGATATTCAAACTTGACAAAGCTATTGAAAATGAAAAGCTAGATCTAGAAATGGCCATGGCTCAATTGAAAGAAGCACAGGAGCATCTTTCTCAATCCCTGAAGAGAAGGAAGAAACTTGCAAGATAAATGAATGACCATCAGTATGTTGAAGAAAATATTGAAGACCTTTTAACATCAAGTAGTTTAGATGAAGCTAATGAGGCAATCAAGGAACTCCTAGTGAAGAATGGCTCTTTGCAGGAAGAAGTAAGAAAGCTTAAAAGAGAACAAGAAATCCAATAAATAAGGCTATGTGAATTTTTGGAACAAAGAAACAAGGAAAATGAAGACTTAGAGATAAGAAATAATCAATCCCTTTAGCATGAAGATCTTATAGATCAACTATCTAATGCAAATGAAGGAATTATGAATCTGAGATCTGAAAATGAAAGCCTGAGGAATGATTTAATCACTAAAAGACAAATCAATGAAAGCTTACAAAGAAACTTAAGATCTAAAAGACAAATCAATGAAAGTTTGGAAAATGACTTAATCATTGAAAAGAAAGTCAATGAAAGGATAATGAAATCTCAAGTAGACATGACTCAATTAAATCAACAAAGTGAGCAGAATCTTCATAGACAAAAAGGTAAAGCTAGTCTTGGTTATAAGGAAGAAGGTGAAACCTCCAAACAAGGTGTCCAAAGGAATCAAAGACCTACTTGCAATCACTGTGGTAAGTTAGGTCACACATCAAACAAGTGTTGGAGAAATGGAAAAGGTAAATTCAATGGTAAATGCTACAATTGCAATCAACATGGTCATAAAGCTAATGAATGCAAGGAGAAACCAAAATTTGAAGACAAGGCATTCCAATGTAGATCCAAATCATTCAATCCAACAGAACAACTTGTTAAAGAAATATTTGGATGGGACTACAATACCTGGTGTAGATGTTATTATTGTGGAGAATATGGACATATTGGTATAAATTGTGCAAGACATCACCTAAGGAAGAAGGACACTACTGTAAGATGCTATACATATAGAGAACTCGGTCATATAGTTAAAAATTGCATGAACATAGGAAGAGTTGAAGATGAAAAGAAAGCTAAAGATGGTAGCATTCAAAAGTAGATGAGGCAACAATGGACTCCTAAATCTACCAAACAAGATAGTTCAAATGATGGCAAAGTCACTCAAGAAGTAAGTGACTCCACCATCTCTAGTTAAGATCCATAAACAAAGATATGGAACTGCATCTTCTAGTGATATCTCAAGAAATTCCAAAATGAAAGAAAGTAAATGATCTAATCAGTATTTTAGATACAAAGGGTCACAAGAAATCAGGTCATGCAAAGCAAGGTCAGTCATAGACTCAACTGAGCTAGGTCGAGAGTAAGTAAATTTATGTTTGATCACTGAGTTGTAAGCACCTATCGAGCAAGTGAATGATAGCCTATCAAGCACTATTTCATCTTAGCTACCTTTGTACCAAGCATTTATGGAAAAATTTTGGTCAAAAGGGCAGAATTTTATTTCATTCTTCACCATGATTATAGAGCTAAGAAATTTACAACAATTCCAAAGCAAATTCCAAGCGATTTCAAGCAATTTGTATCAAACTTTTACAACAATTACAAAGATGATGTATGCTTCATGGTTTACTATGATAGAGTATACATTCAGGTAGTCAGATCTTGAGTTGAATGGGTGAAACCTCTTCCTTATGAGGTGAATATTGATGAAGCCAAGGACATTATTGAAGCACTGGTAAATGAACCTGTAAATCCTAAGCTTCCTGCCTTTGGCACTTATGATGAAGCCAAGACTAGAATTGAGCTTGAAAATTTACACCATGAACCATGAAGCAATTTACACGATTGTTGTTCAAAATTTTCTTACACCTACCAAGCAGCGATGGCATCCAGGAGTAGTAGCAACACCAAGGCAAAAAGAGGTTCAGAAATGCTAGTTAAAGGTGTGGAGTGGAAGGCGCTGAATTTCAAGCTAGTTCTAGCAATTACATAATCACTCAACCCCAATGGAGCTCAATCTAAAACTCTACCAAAGGTACTTCTCATAAATGACATTCATACACATTTCAAATGTTCTATTCAAGAGATTGGAAACCTAGAGATGGACAATGCCCTAGGAGAAATGAGTGTTTATGGCTCTTTGAAACCTAAGCATAAGCATCTAGAGACCAAAGGGTTAACCCATATCTTGCATATGCCAAGAAGTTTCCAAATTAAGTGGATCAGGTACACACTCAGCCATGTTCACAATGGGAAACCATGGTTAGAGCAGCCAATTCTAATCACCATTCATAAGATTATCGATCTCCCCATGCTAAGTAAAGTGAAAACTACCAAAACCCTAGGTTGGGAGGAGTTACAAAAGAAAACCCTAGCTGAATGGGACAGTAGAGGTTTGAAGGTCAGCACTGTATCTGATGTTGAATTAAGGTTTAGCATTCACATCATTGCCCACAAAATTTATAGCTCCAGTCATTTGAACAGTGTGCCCTGTGAGGCTGTTGATTTGGCATTCAAAATTATGACAAAAAATCTTGAATTTGACCTATCAGAATTGTTGTTGAAACAATTGAACAAGAATATGGATAGCATAAGGAATTCAAAGAATAATACCTACAAATTTGGTTCCCTGTTAATTTTTTTATTTTTCTATTTTCAAAAATTCTTTCCATCAAAGGGTTCAGTTGTATGGAGAAAAGATATTCCAATTTTATATCAAATTAATGAGTTTATTGCTAACATGGGTGAAAACTTTGAGAAGGTTATGGATAATTATTTTGAAGATTTCAACGAAAGGATGAATAATAGGTTTTGAATTCCACCAAAACTGATTGAAGATTACAAAGATGATGTATGCTTCATGGTTTACTATGATAGAGTATACATTCAGGTAGTCAGATCTCGAGTTGCATGGGTGAAACCTCTTCCTTATGAGGTGAATATTGATGAAGCCAAGGACATTATTGAAGCACTGGTAAATGAACCTGTAAATCCTAAGCTTCCTGCCTTTGGCACTTATGATGAAGCCAAGACTAGAATTGAGCTTGAAATCAAGCTACCCCAGACTATAAGCAAAGGCAAGAGAAAGATAGCAAAGTTGAAAACTGCAACTAGCCCTCTTATGCTTACTAAAGGAAAAGGTGAGGATGGAAAAGAAGAAGAAGAAGAAGAAGGTGAAAAAATTGAATCTAAAAAAGAAGAGGAACCGCCAAAGAAGAAAGGGAAGGTGATTATCACCAAACCTAAAAAGCAGCCTATTACAGTATTCTCTAGAAGAACCAGACAAGGCAAGTAGGAAACTATACTTGTCAGGCCTCCACTCACATTTGAGGAAAGGCTAAAACAATTGAAAGAAGGAGTTGGCATCACAAATTTCAAGGCATTGAAATTTGAAACAAGGATTGATGCAGAGAAAATGTAGATTGAGGAACTGGTACTCAATAAGATGGGAAAATGGAAATACTCCCCAAACTAACTTGCCCCTCAAATCTCCAAAGAGCTATTGGAGAGATAGCAACCAAGATGGGAGTTAGCCACCCAAATAGTCAAGGACATATATGAGCAATCCCTAAAGAATCTTCTACTGAGTCTAACTAAAGCATAAATAAAGGCAGCAATAAAGAATAATGAAGGTAAAATGATGATTAGATTTCACACATGTTTGATTTTAATTAAGGGCATTGAACATGTTGTAAGAGATGCAAGAATCATGTGGAAGAACATCTATCATCTACAAAAGCCCAATGATGATCCTATTGAAATCAAGGATGATGATAGTAGTGACAATGATGATTTTGATAGCACTCCTTCCATCATAGTTACTCCAGGAGAGCTGCATGGACTAATGGAAGAAAAAGAGAAAGAAGAAAAGGAAGAAGAAGCACCCGAGGAAGAAAAAGATGAAGAAGATCTAGTTAAAATTTTAGTAGAAGTTATTGCATCCCTTCCTCACTCTCCACCAAAGATAGTTAAATCTACTATGGAGACAGCTTTCGTAAGTGAAATTTTGAGCACAATAGTCTCTACCACAACTCAATCTTCACCAACCACCTCCCAGCTCTAGGTATCTAAAATAGATGTGCCAAGCACTTCATCTACCAAGCTGTCTATCACTTCTTCAACCACTAAGTCAGCCTCCTTAGCTCCTTCATAATCAGTGAGTGTAACAGTAAGTTCTACAATTTTGTCTCCATCAATTCCAGTAAGTTCTACAGTTTTGTTCTCATCAGCATTATCTATATCCACTTAAACTCCAATTAGTTTAGATACTACTATGGGTACTCTACCGAGTGTGATACCATTTTTGGGAAGTGTTTCAATTTTTTTATCTGGTTAGTACTTCTATTGGTATTCAATCCTTCAATCCTATCCCACTTTTCACTACTAGCCCTTCTATCTCCGCTAATGTGTCTATTCCTAAGGTCAAACCAATCATCACAAAAGTCAAAAAAAAGCATCCATTAAAAATTTCGATCACTAGAAAGGAAATTGGAGAAGACATTGACTTAGACATAGAAATAGTGATTCCAAAGATTAACTATGACAATGCTACCATTGAAGAGATGAGGTTAGCCAGTCAACTCATAAAGATGAAAGCTACATAGAAATAGTTAAGATCAAAAAGGGATAACGAATATAGAATAATTAAGAATGCCAAGGATATAATTACAGATGCTATAGGTGTTGAAGTAGATTCTACTCAACACATTTTGATTCAGTTAGAAGAGGCAGTTTAGAAATTTAATGAAGATTCTTCTAGACAAGAGAAACTAATTGAAAAAGCTGAAAGGAAATTTGATAATAAGATGCTAGAGCATATTGCTCAAAAGATAGCAATCAAGCAAGTTGAATTGTCAACATTTTTGGGTAATTTTGAAAATTCTTTTAATAATCCACCATCACTTTTTTCCAAACTATGTGATGTTTCTGGTTTTACTAAAGAAATAAAGGATAAGATAAGTAAGATTGACAATGATATGCAATCAAGTGCATCCAAGTTAAAGGTGGACTCTTCCTCCACAACCTCCCATCACTCCAAAATTAGATATTTGGCAGATGTACAAGAAGAACTATTGAGAGAGGAAGCAAGGATCTGGTCTACACTCATAGACATCTAGAACATGATCCTTCCTATCATGGACACAATGCAAAAACATATTGCTCATTGCAAAAAATTGGTCCAAGATGAGAACTTCTTAGTGGCTGATCACATGATCCAATTATCAGCAGAAGTTCAAATTGCTCTCTCCACCTATCAAATTTTGCAGCAAACTTGGGATAATACTTTTTCCACCATCCTTAAGGTACATCAAGATTTTCTATCTCACTTTGGTGTAGTCATATAAACTATATATGTACTCCTTTGGCATTATTATCAAAAAGGGGGAGAGGTTCAGCATAATAAGTGAGGAGAGTTATTACTATAAGTGAAAGGGGGAGTTAGCACTCAATAGAGTTAGCATGTGTAAATAAGTATCTTTATATATACATTATAAGTCATCAAGAAGATATATAGAAATGTATATGTAGTAGTTCTAAAAAGACCAATTTTGAAAGACCAAAATTCATTGAGTCAGGTTATGTATATATGTTTTGGCTTATAATTGTTTTGTCACTAATGCCAAAGGGGTACATTGTTGGCATTATATTGTATTTTTCATTAGTGACAACACTTACTCAATTCTGAATGATTACCAAGTTCATCACTCAGTCTACAGTGTATACTGAGCATTTAGTGGTTACCTTGTAGGTTCATCACTTAAGTAGTTCATACCGAGCATTCTTGAAGCTACCGAGTGAGTGTGTAGTCAAGCAGTTCATACCGAGCATTCATGAAGCTACTGAGTGGGTGTGAAGCCTAGCAGTATCTACCGAGCATATAGTGTTCACCAAGCTTCATAGTGTTTACTAAGTGATGGAAGTCCAATGTTTACCAAGTAATGAAAGTGTAGTGCTTACCGAGTGAAAGCAAGGTAAACGAAGGATTCGGTTTTTACTGAGTGATACTATATCTGTCGAGTCTCCAATGGTTATCGAGTTCCAAGCTATGTTGTGTGATTAGTATGGACTGAGCCTCTACTTCTACTGAGTGCATGAAAATGCCAAGTAATACTGTGGATGCCAAGTATTAGAAGGTTACCAAGTTAGCTTGAAGAACTAGAGTTTTCTATTGTTTGGCCAACTCAATAATATTTTGTTCACTTGTGTTTTGGCCGACCTTACAATTGTAATTATTGGAATGGCATATATGTAATGTATTATATCATTTAACAGGTATGCATGAGAGTATCAAGATAGACATGTAATGTTTTGAGAAGAATGAAAGCAAATCAGTAGCAGAGCAGAGTATTCAGCAAGGTCTACATGGAGCAGTAAAGATTTATCAGTCACAAGAGGTTATCTATACTTCAAGGATCTTATTAGCAATCAAGTTGTAAGTAGATCAACTGTCTCATCCTAACAGGTGAATCAGTTTTGTAAATCCTTTAACAAGGTAGACTTAACAGTCTTTGTATAAATCTCCTAACAGAGTGCATACTTCATTGTATGTTTGTAAATCCTCTAACAAGGTGGACCTAGCAGTCCTTTGTGCTCCTAACAAGGAAGATCACCAGAAGTGGTCAATGTAAGCCTTAACAAGCTAACTTCATACTGCAGTAATGCATTTTTGTGGGTATCATCCCCACCCTAGTTTTACTTTCTATTTGAAAGGTTTCTGGGTTACCAAATCACTATGTACATGTGTTATAAATGTCTAATCTCTCATATATGTAGTAGATTAGATGAATGAATGGTTAAAGTGCTGAATTATTTAAAAGATTTGAGGTTACTGATTCACCCCTCACCTCTCAGTAACCTATCATATCTTGAATATTTCCAACAAAACATTGTCCATGGTGCACCCAAAATTACTCTGAAAAAGAACATGGAGAAATTTTAGAGCATACATGAGAAGAATGTCTTACAAGTTACAAAAATTTAGCCAAATGGAGATCCCTAAAGGAGATATGATGCTAAGAAGTTTTGAGCATGTGTGAAACGACATTCCTTCATTTGAAGAGGAATAATGTTAATCATATGTTGCAGTTTCTCTTATTGATGCCATCAATATTTATTAAGATCCTAGAAAATTCATTGCTAGAAATGTAATGAAATCCTAAGCAATCGCTGATGTCTTACGGGCTCTGATTCAATACAAGTGGTGATTTTGACCTCCAAAATGCAAAATAGAGACATGGAGATTAAAGTTTCACTAGCTTGCTCTCTCCTCCATGAGGAAATGAGTTTGCTAGCATCACCTCAAAGCACAGAAATAAAGGTTGAGAGAAATCCAAAAAAAGGAAGAAAAGGACTGAAAGCGCAGGGGAATGGAATACCTCAGAAAGAATAGGGGAGAAAGAGCTATTGGCTTAACTTAGGAATGGCTACTTGTTTATATACAAGCAGAAGATGCCACCAATGGCACTTTCAATTACTCAAAATGTAAAAATGTAAAAACACAAAAGAGAGTTTAAAAACAATAGCTATTGCATTATTGAACCGTTCCTTTGAAGTTTTCCCTCATCCATGTTTCCATAGAAGCTGTTGGAAAAAAAAATCTAATGAGCCATTGGAAAAAAAAGAAGTATTGAACGGTTGGAACAAAAAAAACACTAAACATGAAACTTGAAGCATTTATTTGCCAACTGCCATTATGTTGGAACAAAAAAAAAGCACAAAAATAAAAAACACTGAACAAAACAAAAACCATATCTATCAAGCGATTATATCCCTGGGAGCACCATAGATAAAATTTAACTCATGAACTGATGTGAATATGCAGTTTATCATCGCATTTCCTTTGTAAAATAAAGTTAAAAATGTGGTTTCAACTTTCCCTCTCCAATTGCAGACAAACAAAAGGATGTAAATGTGGAGCAGCAATACAGGGAGTACCTTTGATTGTATATTGTGCACGACATGATATTTTGCCAACTATTCATTATTTTCATTTGCTATGTGTGTACCATAGAAACATGGAAACATAATATACTTAACTGTATTGTATTAATATAATATAAAATTAAACTTGCTTTTACAATATTTACAATTATGTTCTATATTTTAAAAAGGAAACTATTTTTATTAATATAGCAAAAACTAAAGAAAGTATAATATGAAATTATATCATATATTTGACATAATCCATATTACTATCTAAAGTTTTAAAATAATATTATATTTTTAAATTATTGTCAAATATAATATCTTATAATAGGAATGTAATAATTGATGTAATATAAATTATATCCTTCATTAAATTTAATATAATATAATTTGTGAAATCGATTTTATAATAATATATAGTTTTAGTATAATAATTAATCATAACACATAATAATTAATCTTGGCTTCAGCCTCTTACCAATCCAATTAAAAAAAAAAACTATATTGTTTTATTTATTTTTCTTATAATATATACAATTAAATATTTTATATATGTAAAGAGTTCTTCCTCATCATTTTGGATCAAAGGACTTTCAAGATGCAATTCTTAGTCAACGATCATGACAAATCAAAGCACAACACATCTATGTTCAAGAATGAACTCCCCTCTTTAAGTGTGTTCTTGTTGATCCTTATGAGTTGCCAATTTAATTGAATCTATATAATCTCCCCTTTGAATTATGGTTAGATAAGGATTTGGAAAATATTGGCAACTTTCTTGAACAAACAATTGCCATCAATTTGGGTTTTGACGACTCTTCTCAAGTGGCCAAAATCAAACCTCTAGCTATTAACCAAATTTTGCAGATGATTGGTATCAACCTAGTGTAGAGTGACTCAAAAACTAGGAAAACTTAGGCTTCTATCCATCTCAATAGGCCCTAATCTTGCTTTGATGCAACCACTTGTACCCAAATTGATTCTCTTAGACTTCCATTAGATAACTTTCAAAGACCACAGTCATTCCACACATAATTTATTTGACAAGATCCTTTTCGGCACTAATCTCCATAGGATAGGCTTTGCTCCAAGACTCCAAATACCTTCAATATTATGGTAAGTGGATCACAATACCTTATAATTTCATATCAAACCCAAAAAAAAATTTAAAAAAATTCAAACATGATTTTGTATGGTTCAATCTCATTTGTGCAAAATAGACTAGGGCAAGGACTAATTGGAATTGAGTTGACCTAATAGGTAATTTGAACTAACTCCAAATTCCTCCGAAGGGCTCCACAAATAGACTAGGGTTTCAAATTCTCTTTTGGAAGGTCTTTAAGATTTCAAAGTTCTAGACACCAACTCCTTTTTTTGATACCCTTACCCTATATTAGGTTTTTTATGTCAATTAGGCCTAACTAGGCTTACTTTCGAAAGAAAGTACCCTCCAAAATTTTGATCCAATCATGAGAATTGATTCAATAGGGATACCATAACCTAAAATCACCAAATTCAACCTTATACTCCATAGATCCACTTCACTCCATCTATTCAAATGTATATCTCCTCAAATTGGTTAGTAGCATTGAGATGCCCAGCTAGGGCTTGAATGTTTGATCCGGGGGATACTTTCGTCAAAATTGAAGTATCTCCAAAACTCCTTGAAATTCTAGACCCAATGCAATTTGAACGGACAAAAACGGAGTCCATATGCAAAAGTTATGGTCAGTCAAAGGTTGGTCAAACTGAGAATGAAGGTCATCAAAAAGGTGAAAAATAATCATCTCCAAAGTGGTCAACAATGGATTTCAAAATAAAGAGCTCGTCGAGAGCTTTCTGACGGTGTTTGTTTCATCAAAAACGGAGCCCGTACGTGAAAGTTATGACATTTTAAAGTTTAGCATAAGAGATGAATATTGATGACATCATCATGATGTCAGCGAAGTGGGAATAAAAAGGTTTATGGTCGGATTTGAACCCATGACCATTTATTCCCAAAACTCATGCTTCCTACACTATGCCACGCATGGATTTCAAAAAATATTGGCGGCAATATCTTTTTAAACATTGACTAGCGCCAATTTTAATCAAAGGAGGCTGTCGGTGGGGTTGGAACCCCCGACCGACGGCTACCCCAAAATAATTTTTGCCGTTGCGCTATTTTAGCACTTTAAAATACATATGGCGTAGTTTAGATTTATCCTTTAAACCGACAGCCTAACCTTAGTAAAATAAGGTTTTTTTGTTATTTTTAACCCCAAAATTGGTAAAAGCCAAATCTTTTTAAAATGGCTAAAGGGTTATTCCAAGGGGGAAATTAATTGAAGGACCTATTATTGTAAATTTATTTATAGCCTTATTTTGGCTAATTTTTTTGTATAAAAGGGGGGTTAGGAGACTCTTAGAGGGCATTCAGAAAGTGGAGAGAACGTCCAAGTGCTGAGAGTAAGGGAGATGTGATCAGTCCTATACTTTGGAATAGCGTTATGCTGTTGTACTTGAAAGGAGTGATTTTGTAAACAATTGTACCTGATATTGGAGTTAATCGGATCGGTCCTCCTATTGGAGTAGGACCCGGAGACGTAGTCCATATGGACGAACTCCGAGATCAAATTGTTTGCATCTTCTTTCTCTCAATTTCTCTTTTATCAGCTTAATCTTGTTTTTCTCTTATTTCAATTATGTTAATTTGATTCATTAAAGGTTTAAATTAACTTTATGTAATTAGTTAGCATTCCTCTGTAATAGTCCTAGATCCTAGTAATTAGATCAATGTTTGACCCCTTAACAAAACTTTCTTATTTTGATCTTTTTGAATCAGATAGTGCATATTCTCTCCTTGAATTCCTCCAATGGTCATTAATTTTTCATGGTGAAATTGTAAAAGAAGGCCAAACTTGTGTTAAAACCCTTGAAAGGTGAGGGTTTCAAACTCGTTGTTAGAATTTTAAGTGGATATCCCTTGAATATGCATTAAATTCATTCAAACCAAGTTTCAAATGATCCTAGTTCATGCCTCCATACAATTAAATGAATTATTCAATCAAACCAATCAGAGTAACAAAGTGACATGCATGAAAACACAAAACTTCCATGAAAATTTGGTTATGTTTTATTGTTTCAACATTGGTGAAGGAGGATCTTGAAGAGAAAATAATAATCATGGGATACCATGAATCTAAATGGTGTATCTAGGTATTAATAAGTTGTCTAGGGTCCTATGGACCAAATAAAATGTAATAATGACCCAACATGTAAGACCATTGGCTTGAGAAGCATATAATCCCTCATGGTAAAACTAGTACAAGTTTCCATGGTAGAGTAGTATTTGATGTTTTTATAGGTTTTGAGTATTTTTGAGCCATAATGCACCTATTGGAGATGTTTACAAATTGTTTGGATGCATTATACGAAAAATTGCAAAAATTGGCAAAATGTTGTTTGACAACATTTTGTCAATAATGCAACTTTTCACAAAACCATCCAACTGCCTATCTCCAAAGGATAAAACTTTAAAATTTTAGATGGAGGAGTTGGTTTCAGTCTATATAAGATCCTTTGGAACAAATTGAAGAAAAGATGTATGCTTTTGATGATTTTGGAGTTGAAAGCAATAACGAGTTACTAGTTTTCTTGCAATTTTCCATTTGTGCATTTTGCCATTGTGACAAGTTGATTCATTTAGATCAGAGCTTGATATGGTGTGTTAGGATCACCATAAATTTTATGGCATCAATTTTCATAAATTATAAAGATTTTTGGAAGCAATTTTCTCAAACCAGGTTATAACCCTCTCCTAAACTAGGGTTTTGATTTAAAATGTCTCTAGCTTAAATTTCAACCATTGGATTTGCACAACCACTGGGAAAGGCAAGTAGAGAAAATTTATTTTAACTTCCCAATTTTTTTTTCCAAGAAAACCTTATTTTCTATTTTTTCTTGCAAACCCTAGTTGAGCATTCCTATGTGACCAGCTCTAATTACAACATAAAAGTGTACATAGAATGCAAATTAGAGTGGATCAAGGCTTGAAATTGAGGATTTTGTGTCTCCATGATGTGGAATAATTATTCTAATTACTAAATAGTGTGGAAATCACTTGTATAAAAAAATCCCTAATTAGGCTTAATAGTCTTTATTAGCGATATTGGGGTTTGGGTATCAAAACTTGGAGCCAAGCCTTGAAAACTTGAAATCATTTGAACCTCAAAAAAGGGTGTTTAAAAATTAATTTTTCTAGGGCCCTTTGGAAGTTTGGAAAACTATTGTTGGAAAAATAAACAGGTCAACCTAATTCAATTAGGTCTCTCGACTAGGCCAATATTTATAGATTGAATCAATGATCTTGAAAGGTTGTGTCAAGGTTTGGATTGGAGTACTTTGGGTTAAGGATATTTTGGTCTACTCATATTACATTGAAGTCCTTTTGATGCATTTGAGTGTGTAAATCCTAACCTTTGGTGTTAGGTACAAGGAGATGTCTTATGGATCTTATCACACAAATTTTAGAATTGAAGTTGCCCTTAGAGGATTGAGGGAGTAGGGAACCATTTTTGAATATTGATAACCCATATGTTTGCAAGTGTGCATATAGGACTATAAATCAAGCTTATTTATTTTCCCCCACATTATATTGGTATTAGAGAAGGTTGATTGGCCTTTGTAAACTATATGTTAGAAGAGTTTGAGGCTACCAAGTTTGAGGTTGGGGCTCCAAACATTTATTCTAAAGTTAACAAAAAACTGGAAGAGGAAGTCAATAGATTGAGGGGATTAAAAGAAATAATATGGAAGTCTAGACAAGACAAATATTCTCTATAATAGAAGAGGGGAATGAGATACCTAGTAAAAGCCCTCAAATTAGTTGGATGAAAGGCATCAAATGATCAAAAACATGTTGGCAAGTTGGCTAGTAGGGATGCATGGATGTTGTCATTTAAGGAAACACTCTCATAAGGTAAGGTTCCATGGAGTTAAAGTACAATTTTGATTTGTGTTGACAATAAAATTGCTGAAGTATAATAGAGGAATACTAATAGAAGAGATGTACATATTTAGTTAGTGAGCTTTATTGGATTTTTTTGATAGGGATCACTTTCACACATTTTTTTGCCTCGACGGTCATTTGACCATCAAATTTGTGCTCATCACTTGTTGATGTTAGTGCATGTTAGCATTGCACCAGTGTTCATGTCATGTCCTCAGCCTCTATTTGGACCTACCTCTACTTTTTTGCTCCTATCTTGAGCATATAGACTCCATTTTCCAAAAATGAGATATCGTCAAACCTGGTTCTGAGCCTATCATAGTGGTATAGGTTATTTTTAGTTTTGATTCTTTCTTGATTTATTTTTTCAGCTATCAAAGTTAGAGGTACAGTTTTGCACTTCGAGGGACATATCTTGAGCATTTGATCTCTAATTTGGGAATTCTTTATATCATTGGAAAGGTCTTTCCAAGATCTTTCTAGTGACACTGGTTGGTTTTCTAGATTCTTCTCTAGGCACATTCTATTTAGTCTTTTTCATTTTTGCATTCTAGAGGATATCTTGGTTGTTTCAGGTTCGACGATTGATTTCATTGCTTTAGATGATTCATCATGGCTTCTACTATCTATTGTATTAGCCTTATGTCTCTTCTGGTCTGTTTAGACATCATTTGTATGCATTCTTGCAAACACACTAAGATAAAGTGCCATATTGCATCTGTATCATTCTTTTGCCTTATTTTTCCTTTTGATTTGAGCAATTTCATCTAAGGACACTCATGTAGATTAATGTATTCTTGGGGTTCACTATATCTTGTGCCTTATTGTTCATGCACTACTTTGATTAAAGTGTCATGGGGGGTTGATGTTTTGCCTTTGTTTGCCATCTTCCTTTATCCAGTAAGTGTCCCTTCCATGACATTAACCTCATGACTATTAGAATTCTTTAGAATAACTG
The DNA here is from genome assembly GCA_028749045.1 of Cupressus sempervirens. NCBI lineage: Eukaryota > Viridiplantae > Streptophyta > Pinopsida > Cupressales > Cupressaceae > Cupressus > Cupressus sempervirens. Next base: position 171,213,420 of record CM053790.1, on the reverse strand, counting down.
AGAGGGGGGGGGGGGTGAATCAGTTATCCAAGGTCCAAATGCCCTAATAATACCTTTTTACTACTTTTAATGAATCCATACACTTTTCATCCATCCAAACTTAAATCAATCATATAAGCAAGTTACAGTAAATCAATATGCAAAGATAAAACATCCAAGATCAACACATGACACAATGATTTACGTGGAAACCCAATTTGGGAAAAACCACCAGTAACATGCTACTTGATTCTCACTCTTCTAAAGTGATGCCCTGTTAAAAGCCCGCCCTATTAAAGGCTTACAACACACTGTTAAATGTGACCTTGTTAGATGATTTCACCAAACTGTTAGGAATGGGCCTAGTTAAAGGTCTTTAGAACATTCACTTAGAATGTCACCCTGTTAAAGGATTTATCTTATGGCTATTAAACCAACCTAAGTCCATAGGATTTAAACTTACTGTTACAATTGCTAGAAAGTAATGATAATGGTCTTTTGATCTGATATAACTTACAACATACTTTGCAAATTTTAGATCACACTTTTAGTTCAATCCTTCTGCTTGGCTTCAATCACTCCAGCTCTGACTGCTTGTCTTCCTCTCAAGCTTCATCTCCTTGAGTCTTCTTACTCATTCTGCCAATGCAATCATCCTTGTGGTCGTCTATCCAAACAGAGTTCCTATGCTTTCTTCTCCTTAGCACCTTCTTCAGTACTTCATGCTTTTATGCTTGACCACCTCTCTCTCTCTCTCTCTCTCTCTCTCTCTTTTTCATTAACTTATGTCTCTTTAAATAGAAATTTGATTTTCCTTTTCCGCTCAATTCTCCCTCTCCAATTTTAGGGTTTCAAAAATGGATTAGGTAGGATACAATGTATCTACCCCATATCTTGTTCTCTTCTAGAAAGTTCGCCAGTTGTATCCTTAAAAATGTTCTACATGGTGTTCTATGCCACTAGCTCATCATTCTTATCTTCCTTTTAGTTCACAAATTTTTAGATAACAACCTTGTCAGCTTAGATCTAGAAAATCTTTGATTTCCAAAATAAAATAGCAGCTCGACATTATTGAGTTACTAGTGCTCGACACCTTTGTGTTACTCGGCACCTATACCTACTCGGCACTTGTTTCTGCTCGGCACTTGATAAACTCTGTGTCACTCGACATCTGAACTTGCTCGGCATCTAAAGTTTACTCAGCATCTGAAGTTTACTTAGCATCTAAAGTTTACTCGGCATCTGAAGTTTACTCGGCATTAGCTAGGAATTTTCTCGGCTCTTACTAGCTTGCTTAGCTCCTTCTCTCTAATGAACTTAGTTGAGCTTTACAAAAGACTTAGCTAAAACCTTAAATCTTTGATATGTTTCAGTGTGCCCATTCTTTGTATCTTATAGTATGCCATCAAATACACTTTTTCATCAATGGCTTAGCTGATCCTTGTACTTCATTACAACATCATAACTTCAACCTTTCTCTTGGTGTTCTAGTTACATCTTATTGATTGCCTCCTCCTTGACAATCAACTAATTGATAGTATTTGGATCACTAAAGCAATTGTCATTCCTGCAAGTAGCAAGTTTGACATCAATGACAAAACAATGATTGAGGACATTCTTTACCAGTTCCATATATTATGCTAACAACTTTTCTTATGATCATTTCAATCATTTCCAACAATCTCCCTCTTTGGCATTGATGGCAAACCAAACTAATCAATTAATCAACTTAGTTACCACCAAGATTGTATACGTTGTCTTGTTGCATTTTTACTACTGATCTCATATATCTCTCTCTTTCATATATATCTCCCTCTTTCTTTGTATTGATTAGATTTTTGCATATTTCTCCCTCTTTGACATAAATGCCAAAGATGTAGCATCTTTATCATGCAAAATATAAGCTTTGGCTTCTTGTTGATTTTCTCCCTCTATCACCATGCTTGTGACTAATTTGGAGTTTCTGCTCCTGCTTTCATCCTTTGCATCAACCTATTAATATTTCAATGATTTATTCCTGTTGATGCATGACAGCTTCCTTGTTGCCTTAAACTGCTTGAGTTAGGGGTATTACCCCCAACTTGCCTCTAAGATATTCATAGGCATCCTTGGGCAATGGTTTGGTGAAGATATCTGCAGTTTGTTCCTTTGTGTGAATGTATTCCAACTTTACTTGTTTGTCTTCTACCAATTCTTTGACATAATGATACTTGATTGCAATATGCTTGGTTTTTGCATGCATTACTGGATTTTTGGATATGTCTATAGCACTTGTATTATCACAATACAATATCACAGGTTTTGTTACTTCTTCTTTCATTCCATTCAATAGATGTGTGAGCCATACAATGTTTGTGCAATTGACTGCAACTGCCACATATTCTGACTCTGTAGTGGACTGGGATGTACATGTTTGTTTCTTGTTAGTCTAGGTTACCAGCCTTTTGCCTAGAAATAATGCACCTCCACTTGTGCTTTTTCTATCATCAATGTTTCCTCCCCAGTCTGCATCTGTATATGCATTGAGCTCAAATTTTCCATTCTTTTTGTAGTATAGACCAAAGTTATCAGTTCCTTTAAGATATCTAATTATTCTTTTTACTGCTATGAGATGACTTTCTTTAGGATTATCAGAGAACCTAGCCACTATTCCAACTGATAATGCTATGTCTGGTCTACTATGTACAACATATTGTAGTTTTCCAATCATGGATCTGTACATTGTTTCATTGACTTCATCTGAATCATCATTTTTGGATAGCTTATTTCCTATTGCCATTGGTGTGCTGACTAGTTTGGATTCCTCCAATCCAAACATTTTAAGAATTTCTTTGATGTATTTTGATTGTGTAAAAAATATTCCATGTTTGAGTTGATGTACTTGCAACCCAACAAAAAATTTGATTTCTCCAAACATAGACATCTCAAATTCATGTTTCATTTTGTTAGCAAAGCCTTTGAAAAGTACTTCCTTACCACCAAACACTATGTCATCCACAAAGATTTCAGATACAATAATGTCTTTACCTTCTTCTTCTTTGATGTACATGTTGTTATTATCATCAGTTCTTTCAAATCCTATTTGCACTAGATACTTGTGAAGTCTCTCATACCATGCTCTAGGTGCTTGTTTCAAACCATAGAGTGCTTTATGTAACTTACACACCATATCCCTATTGTTTTCATCAACAAATATTTCTAGTTGTTCAATGTAGACTTCTTCTTCTAGTAGACCATTTAAGAAGGTAGATTTTACATCCATCTGATAGACTTTAAAATCTTTGTAGGTAGCATATGCAAGTAAAGTTCTTACTCCTTCCATTCTCACAACATGAGCAAATGTTTCTCCATAGTCTATTCCTTCTTCTTGAGCATAACCCTTACATACTAGTCTAGCTTTGTTTTTGATAATCTCACCATTCTCATCTAGTTTGTTTCTGAATACCCATTTGGTGCCAATCACATTCTTGTCAGTTGGTTTGGGAACCAAACTCCAGGTTTTGTTTTTTCTTATTTGATCAATTTCTTCTTCCATAGCTTTATACCAGTCATCATCTTGTAATGCACCATATACTATCTTGGGTTTAGATTTGCTGATCAAACATGATTCATGTGTCTTAGTCTATTCCTTGTCATTGGTTTTGCATCTTTGTCACCAATTATCTGTTTAGCAGGGTGATGTCTTTTTACATATTTGGATAACCTTGGCTCTATCCTTATTTCCATGTTTGATCTTTCAGATTCAAGATCACTATGCACTTCATTGTCAGGTTGTTCTTCATTATGTGTACTATCTTCAGAATTAGATTGTGCATTTTCTTCATTCTGCAACTCAATTTTTGAATGCAACTCAACATTCACTGGTTGTGACTCGGCTGAAACTGATACTTGTTGTTGATTTTCAATTTGATTGACATCATCCATATCAAGGTAAAACAAATTACTCTTTGTTTGATCTCCTTTTCCTATTAGTTTACCATCAGTATCATAGATTTTTGCAGTTTTGTTTCCAAATTCCACTTTGCAACCTATATTGCCTAACTGTGAGACACTCAGTAAATTATAGTTTAATCCTTCAACATAGTATGCATTGTCACATGAAATTTGTTCTGTGAACTTAATGGAACCTTTTCCTTTGATTTGACATGGAGCATTATTACCAAATCTAACACTATTTTCATCATACTGAGTAAAGTTAACAAACTTACTTTTGTCTCCTGTCATGTGATGTGAGTATCCACTGTCTATGATCCATCTATCATTCTTGTTTATACATGTTACCAATGTTGTGGTCTCTTCTTCATTAGATTGGTCCTTCATGGCTACATAAAAAACTTTATTATCATTGTCATCAGAATTTTCTTCAACAATATAACACTTCTTACCTTTTTCTTTGTAATTTCTCTTGTCATCATCTCTTCTGTTCTTGTATTTGTTACCTTCCTTGGAATATTTTTTCTGTGGACACCTTGCAACAATATGACCTACTTCATTGCAATTGGAACAAATGATAGGCATCTTACCTTTGAATTTTCCTTTGCCCCTGTGAAATCTTTTAGCAAGCAATGCTTCCAATTGTTCCACATCTTCCTCATCAGTGCTACTGTCACTAGATACATACTTCATTTTTCTTCCTTTCTTTGATTTCACCTATTCAACATCTTTCAGTGATAACTTGGCCTTAAAAGTATATTCAACATTTTCAGGTATGTAGTTGTCAAAGTTAGATAACTCAAATGCAGTGAGTCTACCTATTATACCTTCAAAACTTAGATTATTTTTTGGTATACATCTTAGCTCTTGTATTGTTGATACTCTAATAGCATAGATAGGAAGCAAGGTTCTTAAGAACTTACTATTAACAATATCTTCATCTAGTTGACCACTCGAGCATCTTATTGCACTTACCACTTCCTTTATTCTTGCACCATACTGAGTAGCATTCTCATTTTCTTCCATTTTCATGTCATCAAACTTTCCTCTGAGACTTTCTCTTTTTGTTCTTTATACATTCTAATCTCCTCCATAGATGTCTGATAGGGCTTTCCACATTTTGAATGCAGTGTCACATCCTTTGATATCATCAAATTTAGCATAGTTGAGTGCAGAGGCAATTTCCAGCATTGTCTGATTGTGTTCTTGCTTGTTTTTCATATCTTCTATAGTAGGAGCACCTGTTGGATCTACATGTTCAGTGACAATTGAATTTTGGGCATAATCTCCTATGGATCCAAGATGTAGCTTCATCAAACTTTTCCTTGTAACAAAGTTGTCTTTGTTGAGCTTGGGAACTTCTCTCTTTGGCATTTTGATCTTTTCTGCTTGTAGTCCCTTTAAACTGAATCAACAGTCAGGCTCTGATACCAATTATTAGAATTCTTTAGAATAACTGAGAGGTGGGGGGGTGGGGGGAGGGGGGGGTGGGGGGTGAATCAGTTATCCAAGGTCCAAATGCCCTATTAATACCTTTTTACTACTTTTAATGAATCCATACACTTTTCATCCATCCAAACTTAAATCAATCATATAAGTAAGTTACAGTAAATCAATATGCAAAGATAAAACATCCAAGATCAACACACGACACAATGATTTATGTGGAAACCCAATTTGGGAAAAACCATAGTAACATGCTGCTTGATTCTCACTCTTCTGAAGTGATGCCCTATTAAAAGCTTACAACACACTGTTAAATGTGACCCTGTTAGAAGATTTCACCAAACTATTAGGAATGGGCCTAGTTAAAGGTCTTTAGAACATTCACTTAGAATGTCACCCTGTTAAAGGATTTATCTTATGGCTATTAAACCAACCTAAGTCCATAAGATTTAAACTTACTGTTACAATTACTAGAAAGTAACGATAATGGTCTTTTGATCTGATATAACTTACAACATACTTTGCAGATTTCAAATCACACTTTTAGTTCAATCCTTATGCTTGGCTTCAATCACTCTAGCTTTGACTGCTTGTCTTCCTCTCAAGGTTTGTCTCCTTGAGTCTTCTTACTCATTCTACCAATGCAATCATCCTTGTGGTCATCTATCCAAATAGAGTTCCTGTGCTTTCTTCTCCTTAGCACCTTCTTTAGTACTTCATGCTTTTATGCTTAACCACCTCTCTCTCTCTCTCTCTCTCTCTCTCTCTCTCTCTCTCTCTCTCTCTCTCTTTTCATTAACTTATGTCTCTTTAAATAGAAATTTGATTTGCCTTTGCTGCTCAATTATCCCTCTCCAATTTTAGGGTTTCAAAAATGGATTAGGTAGGATACAATGTATCTACCCCATATCTTGTTCTCTTCTAGAAACTTTGCCAGTTGTATCCTTAAAAATGTTCTACATGGTGTTCTGTACCACCAGCTCATCATTCTTATCTTCCTTTTAATTCACAAATTTCTAGATAACAACCTTGTCGGCTTAGATCTGGAAAATCTTTGATTTCCAAAATATTGCAGCAGCTCAGCATTATTGAGTTACTAGTGCTCAACACCTCTGTGTTACTCAGCACTTATACCTGCTCGGCACTTGATAAACTCTGTGTCACTTGGCATCTGAACTTGCTCGGCATCTAAAGTTTACTCAGCATCTAAAGTTTACTCGGCATCTGAAGTTTACTCAACATCTGAAGTTTATTTGACATTAACTAGGAATTTTCTTGGCTCTTACTAGCTTGCTTGGCTCCTTCTCTCTAATGAACTTAGTTGAGCTTTACAAAAGACTTGGCTAAAACCTTAAATCTTTGATATGTTTCAGTGTGCCCATTCTTTATATCTTATAGTATGTCATCAAATACACTTTTTCATCAATGGCTTAGCTGATCCTTGTACTTCATTACAACATCATAACTTCAACCTTTCTCTTGGTGTTCTAGTTACATCTTATTGATTGCCTCCTCCTTGAAAATCAACTAATTGATAGTATTTGGATCACTAAAGCAATTGCCATTCCTACAAGTAGCAAGTTTGACATCAATGACAAAAGAATGATTAAGGACATTATTTAACAGTTCCATATATTATGCTAACAACTTTTCTTATGATCATTTCAATCATTTCCAACAATGATATGTCTGAGATTGATCACCTCAGTACACACATATGTACTTTTTTGTCATCTTGATCGTGGTTCCTTGACAATGAATTCTTTTGGCCCACTTTTCTAGTTTCCTATCCCCTCACCCTTGTCTACATTAGGGGGGTTCTTCTATTGTTTCTCATGCTTCTTTGGTTTGATTGATCATATCTTCAAGCTTTATTTTTTCATGTCATTTATATCTTCGTGTTCAATTATTTTCCTTTGAGTGCCTCCTGATTCGATATAGATTATAGTCTTCTCTACCTGGTTAGGTTCTATTTTAGTAGAGGTTCTTCATATAGTAGTTACTTTTGATAGAGATTTGCAACTTCTACATGCTTCAGTGGTGTCATTTATGATAATCTTTTGTTCGTATCTTCTAGGACATTCCCTAGCTTGGAGGCTGCTTCAGTCCTTTGCTAGTTCTTTTTAGCATTATTTCCATCACTTTTTGGAGTAGGGTTTTTCCCATGTGTTTTTCTCTATTTCCCCTCTTTTCAAAGATTTGGTTGTGCTTGGGTACCTCATCAAGCTTTGTTGTTGGGACCCAAATCTACTTTTAGTAGTAGTTTCTAGGTTTTTACCTACTCTCTAAGTTTATCTTAAGGGGGGGTGTTAGAGTAATTAGATATTTCCTAAGCAACTCTACTCTACTTATGCTAAACTTTAGGCATCTAATAATTAATTCTTTTATTAATTATTATGATCCAACCTAGGTTTGACTTTTTTTTAGGGTTTTGATTACCTTTATAAGGACGATGTATCCTTGTAAACATTTAATTGAGATTAATTCATTGTTGATATTAGCAATCTCTTTTTTTCTCATCAATGTCTCATCTATGGATCTAGGAATTCTAGCCTCCATAGCTTTTTTCTTCTCTTTCTTTGTGATACATGTTTTTATGTAGGTGATTCTTGAGAGTTGTGGGGTTTATCTTTCATCAAATTCAACAATAATTTTGGATTGTGACATAATAAAGTATATAGATAATATAATTATGTTTTCTAGTGTTATTGTATCAATTGAAATGTGTTTTGGTTGGAAAATATTAAGGTAGTTTATTATCGTAGAATCATAATTTAACGTAGAGATCGAGCATTTTGGCCTAAGAAATTGAATTTTCTTGCCAATTTAATTACTTGGTAATGTTGGGATGACATCTTAGATGTTAACCCCTAATTAGCAAGTTTTGTTAATATCTTTTGGACAAGTGTTTCACATGTTTCATCATGAATGTTGACTTGAAAAAATAATCAGATGGGTATATAAGAAGGCATTTTGATTGTATGAAGTACAACTATGTTTTGATTATTTTATGCAAGCTTTATCTATGATGATATATTGATGCATTGATTGTTAAATTAGATCAAATGTTGCATGGGCATGATCAAATGTGAGCTACACAACAAACTAATCATGTATTGAAGATATTAGTACAATTAGTTTTGATATGGTATTGATAACATTTTGTATAGATAAGTATATCATTGTACTAGCAGTGATCTCCATTGAAACACAACTTGTAACAAGGTTGAGGCCTCTAACAAGGTCAAGTCTTGTAAAAAGTACTCATGTATCTAATAAACTCCTTAAAAAAGGTCAACAATCCTTATAAAGTGTTTTTAGAACAGTGCATTATCTTGTGGGTACCATCCCCACATGGGTTTTCCCTTGGTCGGGTTTTCTCTACTTAATAATCATGGTGTTATGAGTTTTAATATGGTGTGCACTTTACTTTTTATTTTACTCATTTATGCAATTATATGGTTAAGTGCTAAAATATATAGTTGGGAAAAAAGTGTTAGAATGCTTCTTCACCCCTCTCTCTATATTCTCAATTTCTAATCATGGGACTAGAAAAAAGGGTGAGAACACATAAATATGAGAATAAAAAATCTCATAAAATATGCAAACAATACTAGTCTATCATTAAATCCATTGAAACAAAGGTGTATAAATAACCATGAAAACACAAGCAAACACCCTCTTCAAATGATACTACAATGTTCTTCTTACTTCTCCATAGATTTGAAGTTGATGTAGCTCTTGATTTTGACATGTATGAATAATTTGAAATGAAAATCACAAGGATGATATGATAGAAAAATAATGATAATGAGAATACTAGGAGTTTGGTTAGCCAAAAAAGAGAAAAGAGGCTCAATTTATAGAATATGAGAGCCAAATGCAAGAATTAGGAATGAATGTACAAATCAGAAGGATGTCATAGTCATGTTTTGAGTATTGGAAAATTGCTATGACAAACAAATAAAAATAGAAAATATGTCTTTGTAAAAAATAATGTGTCTCTAAACCTACAACTTATGATGTTTCATTCACTAAGGTCAACTAAAATGTTGTGAATCAACATTTACTCGCCTTGGAACCATATAACCAATCAACTATGGAAAGGTAGTTCATCACCCAATTAGATGTCAAGATAAGGGACATTGCAAAAAAAAAATCCAAGTATCAATTTCCAAACAAAAATCCCCTTAGAAATCATGGTCACAATCATGACAAAAAAACCAAAAGTAGAAATACCCCAACATGTCTTACTTGTAACAACATCAAAATTTAGCCCAATAACCTCCACTCATGCTTAAAATTACCTCAACAACAAGCCATTATACAAAATTACACTATTCCTACTCCTACACAACCAAGAGAGCCACAATTTCTTGCCCAACTTGCACCTAATACTAATAGGCCTATTCATCAAGCTTATTCTAATGAGGTTACCCAATATTCAATCTATTTAGTTGAAATCAAGGATGTCCATCTCAACTTAGAAAAGGTTCTAAGTTTTTTCAAATCTCCAAAAATCACAAAAATTACCTAATGATGAACTAGTTATAGTTGGTAATAATTTGTTAGAATAATTAGATATTTCCTAATTAACTCTATTTCACTTAAGCTAAACTTTAGGAATCTAATAGTTAATTCATTTATTAATTATTATAATGCAACCTAGGTTTTACCTTTTAGGGTTTTGGATTGCCTTTTATAAGGATTGATCCCTCATTGTAATTTACACATTAATTTTCTTTTGATAATAACAATCTCTCTTTTTTCTCATCAAGAATGTTTCATATATGGATCTCAGAATTCCAGTTTCCATAGCTTTTGCTTCTCTCTTTTTGTGACAAGTGTTTGCATGTAGGTAATTCTTGGGATCTATGAGGTTGATTTTTTATCGACTTCAACATGGTATCATAGCTTCAGATCTTCATGCCCCTTTTTAATTTATGAGAGGTTTGGCTTGGCTTTCATATTTGTATTTTTTATTTTAGAGGGTTCCATTTTTTAGAGTTTTTTTGTATTCAATTTGAGGGATCACCCTTTTTCAGTGGACTTTGAGCCCAAATGGATCTCCCCGTTGAGCTTAGAGTACCCAAAAACACCTATTTTCATATAAAATTTGTCCAATTTGGATACAATCAGAATCAAAGGAAAAAAAAATTGCTCCTAGATTTGGTACATGTCCCGAGGCAACAATTTGATGATTTTTTGACATGTTTCCGAAGGTGGTGACTTCATGATTTTTTGACACAAAAATTGAGATTTTCCATCACACAAATCTACCTTTTCTAGCATGCAAATTAAGATTTTTGACATGCAAATCAATATTTTTTGCACACAAATAAAAAAAAATTAGTATGCAAATTGAGATTTTTTGCACACAAAATGAGGTAGTTTACGTACAAAATTGGTACACTTCCCAAGGTAATTTCTAGTACTAGTTGACACACTTTTTGATGCTTTTTGCATGGATCTCAAGGCGATGATTTTTTTATTTTTCCCTTGCAACTCTTTTTTGACCTGCATGTGATTTTTTGTCATAACTTGCTCATCCAAACTCTATTTTTCACAAACGAGATATCATCGAAAAATTGGTCTTGTGCCTATTCTAGTGGTTAGGTTATTTTTATTTTTGGTTCTATTTTGATGGATATTTTTGTTGTCAATGTTAGGAGTTCTATTTTGCACTCCAGGAGACATATCTTGAGACATTTTATTTTCTTGATTCTGCTCCAAGCACATCTCATTCAATTTTTTTCTTTTTTGCATTATAGTGGATATCTTGGTAGTTTTAGGTCTAGAGATTGATTTTGTTATTTCAAATGATTTTTCATGGTTGTACTATCTCGTTGTATCATTCTTATGTCTCTTTTGATTTTTTTTGACATCCTTTTGTACTATTTTTGCAAACACACTGAGGTAAAGTGCCACTCTATTATATTTGAGGATCTTTTACATCTTTTTGTTTTGTTTACATCTTTTTGTTTTGTTATACTCACACTACATTATAAATATCCTTGGGTGGTTTCATTTTGGCCATATTCACCATCTTCCTTTATCAATTGACATTTCATTTCACAACATTAACCTCATGATGTGTCAATGACACATACCATTATAGATGTTTGTACTTCTTTTGTACTCTCAATATTCCTAGTCCTTTCTATAGGAGATATTGCATTCAATTTCAGTGTTCATGTCTTACCTCTCAACATTATATGGGGGTTATGTTGGTTCTATTGTTTTCTTGGTTTGATGGAATGAGCTATGTATTTAGTTTTTTATCCTATGTACTAGGTGATTGAAGTGGCTGGATACCTATGCATTTTGGTGAGATGGATCATTTACCATATAGACAGTCTTTCATTTATATTTTTGGAGGCCATGAAGATATCTTCCCTCTTCTATTGATCATCTCTTTAGACCTAGTCTTCTCTACCTGGTCACGTTCTATAAAGTGGAGATTCTTTAGATCAACAACTTGGCAGTGTTTGCAGCTTCATGTTTTAGTGGTGTTATTCATGGTCATCCTTTTGTTCCTATCTTCTCGAACATTTTTTTCATCTCTTTTTGGAGTAGGTTTTTCCCCATGTGTTTTTCTCTATTTCTCCTCTTTTTAGAGATTTTTTTGTGCTTGGGTACCTCATCAAGCCTTGTTATCAGGACCCAATTCTACTTTTAGTAGTAGTTTCTAGGTTTTTAAGTACTCCCTAGGTTTATCTTAAGGGGGGGTGTTAGAGTAATTATATATTTCCTAATTAGCTCTATTTCACATAAGCTAAAATTTAGGCATCTAATAATTGAAATTCTTTTATTAATTATTATAATACAACCTAGGTTTTACCTTTTAGGGTTTTGGATCTTCTTTTATAGATATTTATCTCATTATATTTTACACATTAATTCACTTTTGATAATAGCAATCTCTCTTTTTTCTCATCAAGAATGTCTCATATATGGATCTGGAACTTCTAGCCTCCATAGCTTTTGGTTCTCTCTTTTTGTGACTGGCATTTGCATGCATGTGATTCTTGAGAGTTGTTGGGTTGACCTTTCATCAAATTCAACATAATTTGGAGACTAAATAGATCCAACAATATGTTGTTATAAAAAATAGGAACCTCTCTTTTAAGAAGTTGAAGTGCCCTTTAAAAAAGAAGGGACAAAATAGAAAAACTTTTGATGATTGGATGAAAAAGTTGTATCTTGATGAGTAATCATTTTTTCCCTTAAAAATCATAGATATACTTATTTTCACATATATTGAAAAATCATATCCAATAACTATAGCATGGTGGTGGATGAAAATTCCCAACTACTGAGTCACCTACAACTAGATCAATAAGAATCGGCTCTAACCCTGCCTGAGGGCAATGCCCATTCAAGAAAATTGAGAGCTTGTTCAATAGCTAATTACAGAGCTAGTCTTGGTCTCATTCCATATATAGTTTCAATAATTTATTTGGCTAATATGACTTCCCCTTGTTATAAATTCTAGTGAGCAAACAATATCTCCCATCTAACCTGTCCTTATAGACACCCCCTTTTGCAGATGCATAAGGGTTGTCTAGTTCATATGATTGGTTTAGTGGAAGACCAAACTTCACACCAATGGTAGGTCCTAAAAAACTCAAAGCTAAGGTACTTGTGGAGTGCCCAATTGAGGAGTAGGGTGTAGATGGAGTGGATGGGGACTTGGGTTCAAAGGTGAGGTAGGGAGCAAGAATAACTATAATGCCCCACCTGGAGATATTTGGAACAAGGATTCAATACAAGCCAAGATATATGTTATTTTACAAGTATGAATGCACATGAAAACATCATATAGGGATCAAAAAGTTTGCAATGGAAGACTCCACCATAATCCCGACAACCAACAGATCTTCAAATGCCACTGCCAAACTGACACATGTGAACAAAAGCTAACAACCACCACAAACAAGATGAGGGATCAAGAAATGACCACTCATCAAAAAAACACCAAGTTGGGGTAAAATGTAGTATCCTAAAATTTAGCTAAGCCTGAAATCCTGAAGCCCTGAAAATTGGCTAAGTCTAGATTTTTGAAGCCCTAAAATTTTCTAGAATCTTTATCTTATCTCTAAGAGGTCTAAAACCTATCTCAAAATATTCGTCGCATATATTAAAATATATCTTAATTATAAGAAATATATATACATCATCTTATACTTAAATGATATATTTTAAACCCCTAAGGACTACAACAGAAACACACAAAAAGGAATTGAAAGAAAACAACTTGAATCCAAAAAGCCACAACATAGGGTCGAAGAACATCAAAAAGGGTATCCAAAAAAAATATCAAAAAGTTTGGATCAAATTGAAAAGTGCCTACTGCCGGCCTATTCAAGTTTTTACAAAACCCATGCGATACTTTAATACAACACTAAAAAGTATCGCACAACATTTCTAAAGAAGGAGGGTGACACTTTCAGAGTTTGAGCAATACTTTTCTCAAGGGTGTGCGATACTTTCAAGGTATTGTACAACATTTCTCCAAAGGAGGTGCAATACTTTCTAGTATCGCATGATATTTCTCCAAGAGGTGTGTGATACTTTTTAGAATCGTACAACACAGTTTCTATGGGCATGCAATCCATTTTTATGTCGCACCATGCTGATAAAATGTTGCCCATAGAAACACAAAAACACTTAAAGAAAACACAAAAGGGGAAAAACTAAGAAAAATTAAATTTAGAACCTCCACATTGGGGAGTACTGAATCCACATAGATCAAGGAGCAAACACTCGAGTGCATAATCAACAAGATTCCAAGATCAAGAAGGAGATACATCTATCCATCTAAAACTACAGTAGGAAAGAACATACTGAAAGCAACATCATAGTGTACAGAGATAATATCACAATTATAAAACAAAAAAATTAAGTACGCGGTTCCTTCCAACCATCAATAGCATCATAAGACCATCATGGATCCTATCCATCCCCCGTGTGTAACATCCCAAGTCACTGATCAGATTGTTGGTACTGTCGTAATAGGGATGACACTACTAAACATGCTATCAACATAAGCATAAGGAATTCTAACATGCTACTAGTAAATCATAAGATAATCCTATAGTAGATAACATCACCTATCACATGTTAAACATCAATAAGAAATAGATATGCTACTACAAAAATTCACATCATCTAATCATATGCTAAACATCATAATATGGGAATGTGTCAAGTAAACTAACATCATCTAAACATGATATCCAAGCATTCCAACGAAAGCATAAATCACAAGAGAGCATACTCCAGAACCTAAAGTACCAAGTGAAAATAACAAGAAACAGTCGCACTTGGACAAAAGACCATCTCTATAGAGTAGTGATAGGTAGGACATTCTATACATGGTCCCTTTCTTGGAAAAGGTTGATTGGGGAACCAATTTAATCAGCTCAAGTGCAAAAAAATTATTGTTTTCTAGCCCTATAATTCTATAGGGGCCTTACTACTCTAAGGATAGTGTGAGTCATGTTTACAATCACCTCCTTTAGCAGACGTTGATTGAATTCTTAAAAATTGGAATTCTATGAGAGTAATATTTGGGTTACTGCATGTCTTCTACAATATGGAGAGAAATAGTTGGGTCTAGTTGGTTGTTGGTAGAGAATGCCAAATAATCTCGATCATGGGGAGCGACCCCTATAGTTCATCAGGAGGGTATGTATAATGTTGATGCATGGAAATGAAAGGTTTCCCTCTACTATTTATAAGGGTCAATACATATAGAGATAATTTTATTTGTTCAGTTTAGAATGTCATTAGACAATTTTGTTCATGTCTACTATCAATATTGAAAGGAGAACTGTGTGGATTTTATCTATGTTGGTATAAATAAGTATTTACTTATTACACTTTACATAAATTTACTTAGGTTAATGTATTATTTTATTATATTTCATTATTTTATTATTTATTTGGTGAGACACTTAGGGGTTTGTCTACTCTTATGAGTTGTCATGTTGACAACACTAGAGTAAGCAACTCTAATTTAGCACATGGTGTCTACAACACTAGACCTTGCATAATTAACTGAGTTTTCATGAAGACAAAAAAGTTATTCACACTCCTAATTTAGCACATGGTGTTTATAACATGATTTTACATGCTACACCTTTATAGGTTTATCCTTTCATCATCACACTTACTCCTGTGCTTAATGGAGGATAACCCATATCTAGTGGACATGTGTTTAGTTGTATGACTTATCATGTTGTTGACTTGTATCCATTCTAGAAGCATTCCAAAGGCCTTTATATATAGGCACTCCTAGTGTACTTACATCCATATTGAATGAATATATCATCATTTTGATCATATTGTCTTTGGTTTACTATTGTGCTTGTGCTTGAGTTCCTTGGTCTTGGGTGAATTTTGCCTCAAGGCAAATTCTTACATGGTATCAAAGCTGAGGGAGATTCTCTTCACATAGTTGTTAAACACCATGCTTTCTTCATCACCTTGACCTAGATCTAGAGAATCTACAAAAATTGAGAGCATCTAGAGCTAGAATGAACCTCACCATTGCGTCTAGAATGTTGATTCGGTGAAAATCAGCTATAAATTCACCTATGCTGGGTTAAGGTCAATTTTGAGGCAATTTTTTTTGCAAACTATCACCCGAAGGCCCGATTTACAACTTGGGTATGGTCATTTATTCCATGTGTTAATTTATTGTTCAAATCTAAATTTTATTTATTCTTTGTATTATTATTTTTGAATTAGGTATTTCCACATTTTTTCAACCCTACAGGCCCTTGAAGAGAATTTTTTTTTTGCATAGGCATAGGGTAGTGACACCCCAACCCTACGCAGAATATCCCACACAAATATTCCATCTATATTTGGTAGCCTACACCATTTATTTTGCAGAGAATATTCTCATTTCAGTTGATGACATTTATCTCTCATCGGGCACACATAATTCTAGCGAGTACACATTTCGGCCAGTGAGACCACTCTACACCACCAACATCGCATTTGTTTTTACTCTAGTGGCCTTGTTTTTAAAATGCTTTGGAGTCTGCTTTCTCACCAATGTGGGATTAAACCCATGAACTTTGA
Organism: Cupressus sempervirens; assembly: GCA_028749045.1. Classification (NCBI taxonomy): domain Eukaryota; kingdom Viridiplantae; phylum Streptophyta; class Pinopsida; order Cupressales; family Cupressaceae; genus Cupressus; species Cupressus sempervirens. The sequence continues at coordinate 171,196,968 of CM053790.1, read as the reverse complement.
TGACTTCTGCATTCATCTGGTGCTTGTAAACACCTTTTCGATAGACTGATCAATGTTGTCGAAAGCCTTTTCACTGGCCTGCATCGTGAAACATTTTGGTGACATTTTTTTGAAATTTTCTAGCATCCTTTTACAATCCTACCACATAGACAACACAAGAAACCTACCACACAAAATTGTTACAGCCACCCACACAGCCACATCCGCCCCCTCTGTGACATGTGACATACCTTCCAAATCAGCCAAAATAGTCAATCTGACTTAGCAAACCCCACATCAACCCATGCAGGATGACACATGGACAACCATGTTGGAATTTTTGTGCATCTGTATAGCACACGTAGTTAGCCATACAATGCTGGCATCAGTGCCACGTCAGTAGGGGGACTCATTTTCACTAATGTCATCAAGTTTATGAGCCTAAATTTTATGACCGTCTAACCATCATCTAGGGAAAATTTTGAACTACTATGATGGTTGTATGATCATCAAATTTAACCCCATCTTTTTCTGATCCAACCCCTCTCTAGATTAATTTTTGATTTTATAGTCTGACTTTGGGAGGTCATATCTTAGTCATCCAGACTCCAAATCAAGTGCGATATTTTTTTTTTGGCTAAAATTTCCTAAAATTTTTAGTGGTGTAGTTCTTTTATAGTTTTGGTGCATGAATTTGTCAAAAATTGTATCTTTTGGTGATTGTACCTATCTAATCCTACATTTTGCAACCTCAAATGCTCCCTACGGGATCATCTAGACACAAAAATAGGTTTTATTTTTTTGAAAGTGCATTATTTTTCATCTACTTCCAGATCTGCAATCAAATTATAAGGTTGTGTGGACAAAAGTGTCACTTTCAAAATTAGGTCCTTTTCTACATTGTAATACTTTGATATATCTTCAAAATTGTTGTATATTTGAGATACATTGTAATGTTCCAATTTTGAACTTCATAAGGAGGTTGTAAAAAGGCAAAATCAGAAGTCCACTAAGGCCAAAATTGGCAAGTGGCCATTGTAAATGCACTACATATAAAGAGCCAAAAGCATCTTTTTTGGGGGGGTTTCTTGATTGAGTGAAAGGTGGGGTGTTCTTGGTGTTGTTTTCCTCTTTTTCTATTATTTTCTTTCATTTTCTGCATCAAGGGAAATTTTAAGTTTCAAAAATTAACTCCACATAACTATGCTACATGGTTCATTAAAATGTAGTGTCATTTAAAGCATAAAGGAGTTTCTCAATATGTTGATGTTAGCCTTCCTAAACCAACAGATGATCAAGTATCTACTAGTGAAATCACTAATTAGCAAACAATGGATAGGAAAACCCTAGGTGATATTTATTTGGGGGTTGAAGACAAGATCATATATCAGATTTAAAAGTCTTGTACATCTAAAGAATCTTAGGATACCCTCCAAAACCTATATGATAAAGTGTTTGAGGAAGATGTGTTCAAAATTGAAGATGAGCCTGTCTCCTTAGATCCTAAGGCATTTGATTCCATTCAAGATTTTATCATAAAGGTGAATGAATTAAGAATAAAGCTTGATGATTGTGGGAGTCCTATTAAAGATGTCATGTTAATCTATCTAATTCATAATAAGCTACCATCTGAGTACTCCACATTTGTTTCTAATTATAACACCTCAAAGACTACATTAGGATCTACCTATTAGAAAGTCTCTTTTGATCACTATGTTGAACTATTGGATAAAGAAGAAAATAAGTTGAAATCAATGGGGATTCTCAATTTGCCAAAGTCTAAGGAATTGGTAGCAAATAATGAGGGTTCTCAAAATTTAGTTGGTCAATCTTCGAATAAAGGAAAGGGCAAGAATAAGAAATGGAAGAATAAAAAGTCAAAGGATGTAGAAAATACAACACTACAATCAAATAGACAAGGTAAGTCTACCTTGAATTCAAATAAGATGGGAGACAATAATAAGGACAATAAAAAGTGTACCTATTGCAAGAAATTGGGTCACGAAGAACACGAGTGTTATCATAAAAAGATTGATGAGTTAACAAAGATCATGAAGAAACACAATGTTCCATTGCCTAATACTTACAAGGAGAAAGGGTCTTCTTTATATTCAAAGGGCAAAGGACAAGCACTCATGGAAAATTCAAGTTCTTCAACGAAATGGATTCTTGACTTAGGTGCCTTCTATCATATGGGTTCTTCAAAAGGAGATTTTTCTTCATTGAAGTAGTCGAAGGTACCACACATCTTTGTAGGAGATGATATAAAAATGGAAGTTGAAGGGAAAGGAAATGTGGACATTGAAAATGGAGAGTTCATAGATATTCTCTATGTTCCCAACCTAAGTTCTAATCTCCTCTCAATTTACCAAATCACTCACCTTGGAGATGGTCATAAAGTTGAGTTCCTTCCTAACTTACTAAAGGTACATAGTCTAAAAGATGATTTAGTGGTTGTAGTGGGGAAAGTTAATCATGAAAAAAGGTTGTGTTCTTTCTCCCACTTTGTGCCCAAGTCTCCTTCACAAGCCTTGTTGACTCAATCCAATTCAAAAACCCAATTATGGCATGAGTGGTATGGACATCTTGCCTTTCAGTATCTTCAACAACTTTGCTCAAACAACATGGTCAAAGTTCTACCTAAAATCAAATTTTCTAAGGGTGAATGTTCATCATGTTTAGTAGAAATGCATCCAGAGGATAAGTTACATAAAGGGAAGTCTTCAAGAGCACCAGTTGTTCTTTAGTTGGTTCACATGGTACTAGCAGGTCCTTTTGTAGTGACATTAGTCAACCAAGGTCACTATATGCTTACTTTCATTGATGACTTTTCACGCTACACTCAGGTCTACTTTCTTCATCACAGGAATGAAGTGTTGGATAAGTTTCTAGCCTTGAAGACTCATATTAAATAGAAATCAAGGAAAGCCATCAAAGTTCTTAGAATGGACAATGAAATTAGATATGTGAACAAAAGACTCTTAGAATAGACAATGAAAGCAGATATGTGAACAAAAGACTTAAAGACTTTTGAAAAGTTGACAAAATTGATCTTCAATATCCACTAGCATTCAGTTTGCATAAGACAGATGTTGTAGCATTGAGGATATTAACTCTTAAGTTAATGGCAAGTTGCATGATACAAGCCAAGTCTCTAGATCCATCACTTGAAGTTGAAGCAATTGTTAGTGCCAATCACATACTTAACAAGTCTCCTCATAATGCCTTAGATGGAAAGACTCCTTTTGAGGCATGGTGTAGTAGAAAACTAGTTGTCACACACTTCAGAGTCTTCGGTTGTCTAGCATGGGAAAACATATCTTCCAGGGGATGCAAGGCACCACCACCTAGGCCTTGTACTTTCATCGGATATGAAGATGGTGTGAAGTCATACAGACTTATGGATCCTAAGACACATGAGATCTTTGTGGAAAAGGATGTAAACTTTGAGGAAAGTTCACCAAAATTATCCTCTAATCCTCTCCACACATCACACATTGTGGAAACTAATAGTGACACCAGCGATAGTGCTTCAATAGATTTAGATACATGGGCTTCTATAGATAGTAGTAGTGAGAGGCCACGACATCAGCATACTCCACATGCATATATTGCCATAGTGATAGGTCTAGCACAATAGGGTACACCTAGTCTTCCACCTCCAACATCAGAGGATGACTACATAGCAGATATTTTAGGTTTGTTTGTGGAGTCACACAGAAAATTTGGAAGTTGTAATGCCCCGCCCGAAGATCCTTGGAAACAAGGATTCAAATCAAGCCAAGATATATATATATATTTTTTACAAGTATGAATGCACATGACAACATCATACAGGGATCACAAAGATTGCAACGGAAGACTTCAACAGAATCCTAGCAACCAATGAATCTCTGAATGCTACTACCAAACTAACACACACAAACAAAGCCAACAATGACAACTCACATGATGAGGGCACAAGAAACAACCACTCATCAACAAAACACCAAGCTGGGGTAAAATGCAGAAACTTGAAATCTGGCTAAGCCTGAAATCCTGAAGCCCTGAAAATTGACTAAGTCTAGATTTTTGAAGCCCTGAAATTTCTTAGAATCCATAACTTATCTCTGAGAGGTCTGAAACCTATCTCAAACGATTTTTCACATATATTAAAATATATCTTAAGTATAAGAAATTCTTATACTTAAACGATATATTTAAACCTCGAAGGACTACAACAGAAACCCAAAAATTGAAATACAAAGAGACCTCCTCAAAACAAAATGCAATAACATAGGCTTGAAGAATGCCCAAAAGGGTATCCAGATCAACTATCAAAAAGATCAGAATGCTACAAAAAGTGCCCGCTGATGGTATGCATAGGTTTTAACCAAAGTGCGTGCGACACTTTTTACTAAGGGAGGGCGACACTTCTCCCATAGTGTGTGTGACACTTCTCAAGAAAGCGTGCGATACTGGAAAAGTATCACGCGACATTTCTCATGAAGCCATGCGACACTCTTCTAGTGTCGTACGATACTTCTCCAGTAATGCGTGCGATACTTTACAGTATCGTACAACATTCTTTCTATGGGCATGTGATACTTTATCAGTGTTACACAATGCTGAACAAATGTCACCCATAGAAAACAAAAACACTTTAAGAAACTCGAAAGAGACCAAACACACAGAAAAAGATCCACACCTGGGAGTACCAGATCCACATTTCGAGGCAAGAGCACTCTAACAATAATAGAGTAACTGAAAGATAGAACAATAAGATCTAACCATCTACCAAACAGAGAAGGGAAAAAGTACAGAAAGGAAACATCACATTTAACTAAAAGAAACATCGCAATAACATAGTTAACATTGCAATGAGCAAAATAACCAACTAAGTACGCAGTTCCTCCCAACCGTCAATAGCATCATAAGACCATCATGGATCCTAGCCATCCCCCGTGCATAACATCCCAAGCCACCGACCAGATCATTGGTACTTTTATAATAGGGACGTCACTACTAAAAACATGCAGCAATAACAGCATAAAAAAATCTAACATGCTAGTGATAACGCATAAGATAATCCTACAGTCGATAACATCACCTATCACATGCTAAACAACAGTAAACAACATATATACTACTAAAGAAAATCACATCATCTAATCATATGCTAAACATCATAATAAGGGAATGTGCCAAATAAAATAACATCATCTAAACATGATATATAGGCATCCCAATGAAAGCATAAAGCATAAGAAAGCATACTCTAAAAATTGACGTACGAAGTGAAGACATCTAGCAATGGTCACACTAGGACAAAAGATCATCTCTATACATCGATCCCTAGCAGTGGTGAAGGTAGCTACACCTCCCAACCATGTGGCACCCATAGGTCCACACCCACCATGCTGATGGAGACAATGATCCAACCACAAACAAACATAAAGCACAACATCCAAGGCTAACACTCATGCCAGACAGTATGATGGTTGAACCAAGAATCTAAGACAATGCAAGGAGTACAGGTCTTGATTAGACACTAAAAATGCTAATATGTAGGGACTAACATCATGGAGAGTTGCTTGGCATCAAAAAGCTCAAGCTAGGACTTGCGTAGATTCAACATCCCTCAACGAAAAGGCTCTTGTACCCCAACCTTTTTATTATCTTAAGTTTTATTATCATTCACACATTTATTTAATTTTCACTTAATTAAAGCTTCCTTCGCCAACCCTCTGGGCACAATGATCACCAGGCTGTGAGGTAGAAGCCCCCTCCATATGCTACCCTACCCTACCCATGCTCATCCTACAACAAGTGCCGGTGGGCATGCATACTCCCATCCCAACCCCAATGATCATAACTTTCGGCAAATCCATGAAAGATTGGGCCTCACAAGTCACCCAAAAAATGTATGCACATGTACTCATGTGTGGCGCACCACCATCATGAAGATCATAAAACAAGGACAAGAATGAGAACACAATGCAAAGAAAACACCCAACTAAAAGCAACATGGGAAGGACAGATTCTACATGAATCCCAAAGCCAATAAAACCATACATCATTAAATAGCTCAATCAACCTCAATCCGAGAGTATGGATTATAGATGAATCCCAATGATGCAACAATATCAAACATCATGAACTCATTCAACTGGCCTCAATCCGAGAGTATGGATTCTACACGAATACTAGTGCTCATGAAACAAAAGCAAAGGTCCAACAAAAATCATAACAAGTATAAAATCACTCAATCAAACACAACGTCGGGAGTATGGATGCAACATGCATCCCAATGCAACATAAAAGTGCAATAGTGGTCTGACTGATATCCAAATGGATCATCTAGGTCCACGTCCCACATCGTGCCAAGAAAACTCGAGAAAATAGGGTGGCACGCAAAATGAGGTAAAAACCCATTTGGCCTTTGGGTTCAAAAACCCCAAAAATCCAAAAATAAATGGAATCAAACATCGTATGCAAAAATAGCCAGCATAACAGCATAAAAACCCAAACCCCCATTTCAAAAATAGGGAAAACGTTCATACCCGACCAACCGGGTAGAACCAACAAACAAAAATGGAGGGGAACACTAGTTCTCATCCTCCTAACATACAACTACAAGAAACGGAAGTAGAAACGGAGTAAAACCAATAAAAAGGGAAGGCTCTACCTGATGGGAAAAGGGGCAGAAATCAAAACCCGCATGATAAAATAATCAATACGCCAAAACTGCTAAAACTGATGGCAAAGCAAGAACTCCTCGAGCTGAATCCAATGAGACCAACCTCGCAAAGATCCCACGCTCACAGCTCCCAGAACGAACAAAACAAGAATCCTACAGAAGAAGATTTCCAAATTGCTCTCTAAATTTCCATTTCCAAATTGTGATAAGTGATTTATGAAATCACTTTTCCAATTCTTATTCACTTTTTGGGTGAATATTCAATTCTGAAAAAATAGCTAGCTGGAGTAGTTAAACTCTGAATCGACCCAAAGGAAAATAGGTTATTATCCGCAACAGAATTTCACCTAAGGAAAACTTGCCAGAAAATAAATCTAAAAAGATTAAAACCCGAAAACCCCAAAAACATAGAAAAACACTTAACACTTTTGTGACAAATGCGAACTTCTAAATGCACAGACACACTCACTGATCTAATCACATAATGCAAATGAGTTTTGATTTACTAATCACTGAAAGGTTTAAATTAAACATTTAATTAAAGATACGTTGACCATATAAGGACGACATTGGTAAAATATGAAAGGCTGAATCACTAACTCCATGTGCCACTGCCAGGGATATAAATCCTGCATACTAAACAACATGATCAAGTGCAATTGCATATAATAACATAGCCAAAGCAATAAATGCATTAAATCACCTAATTTAACCATTTATTTAATTATATTAAAATAATCTATTTACATCACCCATGTTCGCATAAAGCATAACAACACAGGGATGAAGTAAATAACCATAGCATTAATTCCATCACATAACATAATCAGAGGTATGTCCAATTACCAGATATCATCATAAAACACACTGTCATCTCAAAATGGCATCATCATGCAATATGATTAACTGAACAGTAGTCTAATACCTATGATACTAAAATCAAAGAGTAACATTTGACCCTCAAGTCATCTCAAATGTAAACATAACATGAGTAACAAATATCTCTCTAATTAGAAATATAACAAGGTAAATGCCCGCAACACATAACCAAATAATCCCACATGAACAATCCATTCTAACTACTTAAGCATTTAATAATGATTGATTACTCTGCATTAAAAAGGCATTTAAAACACATAAGAAAACACAGTAAAAAACATGACTAACCACTGCTACGGGAACCTAGTCCAGTGTAGCATGGTAAAAAGTACACAGTGCAATCTTTGCACACATCTCAAGGCAATCACGGAACAACCTCATGATACCACATCGATCTTGGTAACCACTGGCACAAACCTCAGTGAACCAAAAATCAAATCATAATCTCAAAGATCAGTCAAAAGAATAATCAAAGCAATTGATACAGAAACATAAATCCAAACACCTCAACGATGTAGACCACTCAGGGTCACAATCATGATCCATCACAACAAAAAATCAGCAAGGTTGCATCCATCAAGATAACTAAAAAAAGTCAAATTGGAGAGACACTATAGAAGACATCATTGATGATATACATCTTCTCTTTGATGGAGAAGATCCTTCTTTGGTTGTTGTGAGGGCACACTCTGACCCTCATGTCCATTCTCTACATGTTCAATCTTTATAGGTTGATGTGATTGTGGATACTTATGTACAATAGTTGTAGGAGGTCTCTTTATTAGTTGAGGTGATAGTAGATTCTTTGGGATAGGTTCTACATTCATCCTTGATAGGGAAAGTTGAGCAAGTTTTAGAGATATCATCAATCATTGGGATTCTTTCCACACATAGCGAAAGTATCTCAATTGTACCTATGGTATTATTTCTTCCAAAGGGGAGGAACATTGTTCAACATTCCTAGATCATCTTCTACATTGGAGTAATTATCACTAATCGGCACTCTTCATTTAGGGGGGGAGACTACCTTGTCTCTCTTCTTCTTCGCACGTTCCTCTATTGTATATACTTGATGTATGTCATAATGGGGGGGTCTTGATTACTCCATCCATCTATGCATCTTTATTTTTCATCTCTCTTTCTGAGGGAGGGTTTTTCCCATGAATTTTTCTCTCTTCCTCCACTTTATGAGAGGTTTCATTTCATTATGTACATGGGTACCTAACATTGCCTAGTAGCTAGGACTCATTATGCATTTCATTCTAGATTTTTTGAGCTTATGTGCATTCCCCTAAGTTTCACTTAAGGGGGGGGGGGGGTGTTGGTGTAAATAAGTATTTACTTATTACACTTTACTTAAGTTTACTTAGGTTAATGCATTATTTTATTATATTGCATTATTTTATTATTTATTTGGTTAGACACTTAGGAGTTTGCATACTCTTATGAGTTGTCATGTTGACAACACTGAAGTAAGCAACCCTAATTTAGCACATGGTGTCTACAACACTAGAGTTTGCATTATCAATTGAGTTGTCATGAAGACAACATAGTTATTCACACTCCTAATTTAGCACATGGTTTCTACAACATTATTTTACATGCTACACCTTTGTAGACTTATCCTCTCATCATTGCACTTACTCCTATGCTTAATGGAGGATAACCCATATCTAGTGGACATGTAGTCAGTTGTATGACTTATCATGTTGTTGACTTCTATGCATTCTAGAAGCATTCTAGAGGCCTTTATATATCGGCACTCTTGGTGTACATACATCCATTTTGAATGAATATATCATCATTCTAATAATACTCTCTTTGGTCTATTGTTGTGCTTGTGCATGAGTTCCTTGATCTTGGGTGAATTTTTTCCTAAGGAAAATTCTTACAATAAACATATTGCTATTGATGGATAATGAACCCTCAACCAATTAATAGGGTCCTAAAAATTACTAGATAATAGTAGGGGATCGATTCAGTATAGATTCTTCCCAAAATACTATCTTAACCCTAATTTTCACCTTAAAGGGAAGTCGATAAATATCTTCATATAGATTACTCTCATCCATGATATAAATGATGTATTTATATATACTAAAAATATGAGGGAATTGTGTCTTAAGCATCCAAGGAGAAATAAGAAAGATCCCCAATCTGTCCATGTCATTGAACAACTATCTATTGCCATATTTAGAACCCTCATATCCCTAAGTATTGTGACACTAGTAACCTTATTGTATATGTGCATCTTTGTGGTACCCTCATTGAAAACACCCTAATTAGTCTTAATGCAACTATAAATTTCATGTCCACAGAGATAATGAATAATAAAAAATTAATTATTATAGGACCAATGCATGGCTATAAATATCGTGCCCAAGGAGATAATGAATAATCTCCAATTAATGAATATAGGAGCAACACCTATTATTTTTCAACTTAAAATTATTTTAACTATCAAATTTAAGATTGAAATTGATGACTTGGTTATCAAACTATATTCATGGTGTAGACACCTAAAAACCTTTAGAAAATAAAGTATTTTTATTTTCTAAAAAATTCCTGATGACATCATCATTTATTAATTAATTAATTATTTTATTTATTTATTTATTTTTATGCCATTAAATCCCTTTATCTTAATTAAAAATATTTAATTAAGGAATCCCTCTCAAAAATGTTTAAATCTTTTTTAAACATTATTTCCTTATTTATTAATTATTTAATTAATAAATTGACCAAAAAACCCAAAATAAATAAAAAAATTATTTTTTGCCCAAATCTTGGCCAATTTCCTTAAGACCACTAACGTTTTCCAAAATCTTCTAATCCTTCTTTAATTTTGATTAAAGGCTAATCCCATCATTTCCTACCCCTAATCCCAACTCAAAATATTTAATTAAGATTAAATATTAATCCTCATGTTTATTAAAAAAGTTTTAATAAATATCTCCTCAACCCAAACCCTTGAAATAAATAAAACTTTATTTATTTCCTAAAAATCTAATTTATCCTCATCCTAAGAAGTTCTAGACTCTTCTAGAAAGTCTTCATCCTCATCCTAGGAAATTTTAGACTATTCTAGAAAGTCTTTATCCTCATCCAAAGTCTAGACTCTTCTAGAAGATGTCTTTAAACCTAATCCTAATCCCCTCCTAACCTTGTTACATTCCCTAAAATTGGGTTAAGACTTACTAACCCAAGCCAAAGTTAACAAATATCTCCTCCTTCACCCACCCTCATTAAATGCCATCCACTTGCCTATCGCTAAGCTAATCCTAAACCATCCTAATCCATCCTCTAATCATTTTCACAATCCTAAGCAAGATTAAAACCCTCCTAATCAAGCTCAAGTCGAAATTGCTCTCATCTCCCTCAAAATATCTCAACCATAAAACTTTATGAAGCCCATTAGGCCATAAATGACTCTTCCAAGCCCTTTTATTGCTCTTACAAGCCATTATGAGAGTCTTTATGAAGATTTTATCCCTTGAGCCTCCTTTGTTGACTCATCCTTCCCCTTTCCTCCATCCTCTCACCATGTGACATGTGTCACTCCTTGATTGGCTATAAGGAAGCACAATCCATGTGCTCTCCTCTCATGCAATCTGAGCCCTCCATGAGCTTTTTCCCATCCTTGCATCTTAGCCCTCAATCCCTCAAGCGTCTTGCCTATAAATTGGATCCTTCCCCTTTGCAAAATAACACAATCCATGAAGTAAAGTCATAATGTCATTTTAAGAATCCATTTTACATCAAAACTATACACTCACACCCAAATTCCAACTCCATTTGAAGCCCTTTTTGAAGCATAAGCTTTAGCATACATCCTATCTATTTAGACAAAGCCACTCAACAAGAGAGCTTCTTATTGAGAGAGTCCATTAATGGCTCATATTATCAATTGAGAACTCATCTTAGTCTATCTTGAAGTTTATGAATTTTGTTTAGTTTGTAGAAGCTTTATTTAAATTTGGTTTCTATTAGCATACTAACATTGCTCATATACATTTTGGCATGCCCGGAGGGACCCCGTATGGGTCATCTTCATTAGCTTTTTTAGTCAAGTTTTGTATGTCATTTGCTGATTTTGGCTAATTTTGCTTGTTTTTGTGATTGGTAGGATTGTATAAATTGGTTTTGTAGGTCCACATGAGCATGAAGAAGACAAAGGAACTCATAGTCTATCTCATAGTATTTGCAGATTTTTCAAGCTTATAGGTGGACAAAGCACTTGAAATTCTTCTTCTTCTTCTTGTCTATATTCTTCTTATTCCATCTACTTCTTCTTCTTCTTCTTGTGGGAGATCTTGGCCATTTTTTTTTTAAGGAAGCAAAATCATACACACTTCTTTTTAGTGCTTAAAATGAACCCCTAAATCATACTTAAATCCATTAAAAACTAAAAATTTGCAACAAAAAAAAAAAGCCTTTTAACAAGTGAAACTAAACCAATTCAATCATTTGCATCCTTGCAACATCAAGGTTTTAGATGCATTCATGCAAAGTTAGGAACACTTCATTTTTGGAAATTTGAAAAGAACTTCAAGGTTTCATTTCAAAAGGTTCAAAATCAACACTAAGTGCACACTAAAATCTAAAACAAACTCAAAGCATCAATCAAGGATAAAATGAACCTCATTTGCAAATATTTTAAAGTTCTTTTAAAAATCTCATGAAAACTAAGAGTCCTAAATGGTTGCCAAAAATTGTCCTAAAAGCTTTCTTATTTGTTCCAAACAAATGTCTTGTTGCAAAATCTTGAATGTTTCTTAGGTTTTTCATGCATCAAAACAATCTAGGGATATCATTTTTGGGCTTAAAATATGCAAACTAGAACACAAAATCTTGAATTAAAACCAAAGTCCAAAGAGTCATTTTCACTTTTGAGTCCAAAAAAATCTTGAATGATCTAAGGTTAAAACAAAGCACTTCAAAGTTCTTAAAACAACACACAAAATCTCAATCTTGAATGCTCAAAGGAAAAAACTTGAATGTTTAATCACTTTTCTTTGAATGCATGTTGCTAAAATCACTCTTGAGTGCCATGGATTAAAATCAAGTTTTTTTTTTTTATGAATGCATGATTAAAATAACAAATCCAATCTTGAATGCCAAGGATAAATTAACCATTGCAATGTCAAACACTTCATTTGGAGCTTCTAAAATTGAACAAACAAATCTCTTTTCCACATGCAATTTAGGTAAAGTTTGATTTTTGGACATTTAAAAAACTTTGTTAAGTTAAATACAAATTTGAAAAAATAAATTTGAGTAGTTCCTTGGACACACCTCTTTTCTAATCACCCATCAATTCAACCATTGGTTGCAATCTCAGTGCCATTTATGGGGATGGGTCTACTTGAAAAAGGTGTTAAATGTTTCACAATCTAACTCACTCACTTGGTCTTTGAACGTTTGCTTTAACTTTATCAAAAATTTTAAATGACCAAAACTCTAGATTAAATCGATCACACTTCAAGTTTGGGCACTAAAATTGAACAACTATTGACGTGGAGGGCCTCTGGGCGTGCGCTTGACAAATTGAGTCTCACACATCTTTTCTTTGGGCTTAAAACAAAATCACACCAACTCTTGAATGCTTTAAAGGAAATTAATCGATACTTGACATGGAGGGCCTCTGGGCATGCGAGTTTTCTTTTGTTGACCCTAACTCTTCTTCTTGTTTGCGTTCTTTGATCGATTTACTTTTGTTGGCGCTTCAAGTTGGAATTGAACATTGTCTCTTGAACATGAGTGCTTGCAAAGTCTAGATTAGCACACATAAGAGTCAGTTGGTAAAAGAACAAGCGTGTTTTTTTTAGCCCAAGGTCATCCAAGTCTTCTCTCCCCTTGTCATCTTTCGAGGCCATCTTGAGTGCATAAGATTAAGATCCAAAACCTTGTTTCTTTTTAGGAGGCCTGCTTGGGGATTTCATCACCCATTGGATGACCTCAACTCCCGCGTTTTGGTAGAGTATAAGAACCGGGAAGTGAATCGAAAGACACCTCTCTTGGGATCAAGATTTTGTCACTCGGGCTAAGCCTCAAGGAACTTGATACCCGTGAGAAGTGAAAGAGGAGAAGTGGGTTACCACTCCTCTCAGCTGTGTGACATCTTTTTGGTTTCATCTATGGATTTGGACCTCACGTACCTTGGGTATATCGAGGACTCCCTAACTAAACCAACAGTCAGCCTTGTAGAAAACCATCTAGGATGTTAATGTGCTTGAAGTGACTGATCAAAACATTTTTAGAACACACACAGTCCTTGGCGCAAGTATCACATTCTGGGAATCAAAACTTCTATCTGGTTGTTTCTATCTATTGCTTTGTCTTTTACTTATTGAATGAATGTTTGCCAAACTTGGTCAATCCTATCTTAGGGCACACTTAGCATAGTCACTACCTATTTCAGAAGTTGAACAAGTTGAATAAAAACAACCGAGGTCTCTCAAAGCCAAGAAGGTTCAAGAATTGATGTCAGAGCAACCCAAACCTAAACAGAAGTTCCACAAAGCTAAACTCAAACCATCTTAGGCATACCAAGAACTTTCAGCCAAGAGAAAGGAACTAACACCAAGTCCTTGAATTGCCAAACTCCACAAAGTAGAGGATAAAGCTGCCGAAGAAGCACTTCAAGAGGCCTGGTTAGAGCGCGCCATCAAATTTAGCCAAAATCCAGGAGTTAATCCTGCTTATGCCTTACCAACTAGGCATGATTTCTATGATTAGACTCCCTTGTTTCTCCACATCTTCTTGGATAAGCTTCACTTTAGAGTCATCTTTGTAGAAAAGCTAGCCATTTTAGGTTATCCCCTTAAGCATTATTAGCTCATTCATCTCATTTAGAATCAAACCATCTAGCCAGCAATCAAAACCTCACATCCAAGCCTTCAAAATTGTTGTCACTTTTGCCAAAAGTTTGCCACTCCTAAAATCTTCCAAATCCATCAATCTCACCAAGGTTATCCCTTTGACAGAGCTTTGTCTAGGGTAATCTAGCTTTGTCACTTTTTATCCCTGATCACCTTGAGCTAAAGGTTGGGATCCACAAGTGGTCAATCTCATGTTCTTCCTAAAGGATCATCAGTCTATCCTTAAATTGACACAATCACCACCAAGCTTGCACATAGGAAAGAAAAACTTTCATGCTTTGGCAACATATCTTTGAAGATAGAATCTCCAACCCAATCCTCCTTAGGTTTTGTCATATAGCTTTGCCTTAACCTAGGAAACCATTTGCATAGAGAAGCCTTCCCCCTTTTGCATCCATCAACATTATTGCATCTCATCCCTAGGAGCATTTTTCATGCCACCCGTCACTCGCTTAGCCAAGAAGAAAGAAACAATGGAGCCCTATCATTTGGATCGAATAGCCTCACCCCCCTTGAGCACTCAGCCATCCTTCAGCCTAGAGAAAGCTATGCCATCATCTACTGACATTGAAGCTTTCATGAACCAACCAGGAAATGCAGTATTGGTAAATGCCATTATAGACAAGAACAAAGAGACAATCATGGCTAATTTTCGAAGGGACAATGTAGGAACCTTTGACTTTGGAAGACCCCCTCCATTATTAGATCCATCTCACCCATTGTTTGGGCAGCTACCACCACCCATAGGCTCTTATGATCCAAATTATCCTCAATATATGCCAAAAGAAGAGCCTCCAGCCAATCCATATGATCTAACAGACCCAAACATACCATCATCCACCCAAGTTGAAATCTCCATGTCGCAAGCCAACCCAACCACCACCACTCCATCCTTGGTTCATACCTCTCCGCTCCAAACCCCCTTTACCCAAAACACCTCACCGTTCACCCCCTTCACTATTGCTACTACTACTCCCCAACCCAGCCTTCCAAATCCACCCATCTCCCAAATCAGTGCTAGCATCTTTGGCCAACCTTAGCAATATACAATAGGGATGCCACCCATGGGGCCAAGTAATCAACCTTTCATCACCCCTAGCTTGTTCACTACAGCCCAAAGCACAATCCCATCATTTCCATTAGGTCTTGGGAGCTCAGTGCCATCAGCCACAAATCCACAAGCTACTACCCTCACTCCACAAAGCTATCAAACCCCACAAGCTACTACCAATTTTCTACCAAGCTCCCAAGTAACCCCAGCTCCCGCCACCACTCTACCAAGCTTTCAAATCCAGCCACCAAGCTATCAAACCCCATTAGTTCCATTCCCAAGCTTTCAATTCCCACCACCTCCACCACCAACTAATCCATTACCTCCTATTACCAACTACTTTTCAATGCCACTTCTAGGAGGTAATCCACCAATCTAGCCAACCACCAATTATTTGCAGGTACCATCACAAATGGGGGCATAGCCCACATACCTTGGTCAAACCCCACAAGCCCCTCGATCCTTTTCCCAAGCTTCACAACCATCTTATACCTTAACCCCATAAAGCCATTCATTTATCCCACAATTAGCTTATGTTCCTCAATCCCAACCTCAAATCCCATATCAACAGCAAGCCTCGCAGCACATGCAACAATATGCGCCACCTCTCCCTAAACAACCTGTCATCCACCATGCAGCTGCCCAAACAATGTAAAATCCCTATCAGCAAATCCCTCATAGCCATCTGTATTCAGTGGCCCCATCTAGTGCATACCTACCTCAAGGCACTCCTACATTGGGGGCACCCTAGCCATCACCTATCAATTCAGAATGGGAGCAAATGAAGATAGCTTTGAAAGCCATCCAAGAAGGGAATGATCCGAAGACATTCAAGTTTGAGAATGTGTGTCCTTACCCATTTGACAGAGCCATTACCATGACACCATTTCCCAAACACTTTGAGGTATCCAAATTTGACAAATTCTGAGGAAAAGGAGACCCTGTCACACATATCAAAGAATTTTACATGCACTGCCAGGATGTAGCATACAATGATGTCTTCCTCTTGTGCCTTTTTCCCAAAAGCTTGGCTGGACTAGCTCTTTAATGGTTTTATAGAATCTCCTATGGCACAATTAAAAACTTTGCTGAATTATTTGAGGCATTCGTAGCCCTATATGCCCATCTTGTTGAAACAGAGCTATCAATAGTTGACCTTGTCCACACTAAGCAAAAAGGTGGAGAAAGCCTTGTTGAATACCTACAAAGATGGCAAACCCTTACCACCCGCATATCCTGCACCTTGCCAGAGCACCATGTGGTGAAAATGTTTATTGATAATGCCCATCCTAGCTTGGCTCACCACATGACCATGAACTTTTTGTAGACCTACAAAGATATCAAAGAGAAAGGAATGATCCTTGAGCAAGGACTCATTAAATATGGTGTGGTCAAGATTTACAAGGAAGCCAACCAAAATCAATCACATTCCAATGACAAGTCTAGGTATTGGAACAAAAACAAGCACGTTGCAACAGATGGCGTCACTGACACTAGACATGTGAATATTGTTGGCCCTTCTCAAAACCTGTCCAACCCACCATATCAACTAAACAATCAACAAGCTATCAATTACCAACAGCATAATCACCAAAGCTATCAAAACCACAATCCAAGACCCAACTTTCAAGGGTCTAGCAATCAAGCTAATGCCATCAATGTAGCTACAGGACAAAAGTCTAGATTCCAACCTGCACCTAGAAATTATACACCCCTTGGTGAACCTTTGGATGTCATTTTTGAGAAATTAGTCAAGGAAAACCTCATCAAATTTCCTCCTACCCAGAAAATCGACCCAAGCCAATCTAAAGCTTCATGGTACAAAGATAATGAGTACTGCAAATTTCATAGGGTAAAAGGTCACACTACCCTCAGATGCATGAAACTGAAAGACTATGTGTAGGACCTCATTGATCGGAAGGAAATCACTGTTTGTGCCCAAACCTCTCCCAATGCAGGCTTACAGATCTATCAAAATGCTTTTCCTCCACACCACAACCAAAATCCTGGAAAAGCACCTATCCAAACCAACAACAACAACACCAACAACCGTCAGCCAAACCAACAGCATGGGAAGAACAATGACCACACTTCATCCCATATAGACTATGGTAGCCTTATAGGTTGTATATGTGAGAAAGAGCCTTCTGTCAATGTTATCAATATCCAAGGACCAAACAATGAGTGTATAGTCACCACTCAAAGAGCACAATTTAACATCGCAGGCCCACCCATTCCACCAGCATCATCAGCTCCATCAAAAAGCCAGTACAATATCTTGGAACACCTTGGGAACATGCCAGCCCAAATCTCCATTTTAGACCTTCTTCGCACTAGTCCTGTGTACAAGAACATCCTTGATAGTGATCTCATAGAATCTCGTGTCCCTTCAGATATCAATGCTACTAATTTTTGTAATCTTGTTGGACACTTATCCTCCTCATGTGCCCTATCTTTCAAACCCACCGACATACCCGTGGTCGAGCCAGATCACACCCTTCCACTTTGCATAGCCATCATGGTATCCAATTTTGCCATGAAAAGAGTAATGATAGATAATGGATCAGCCTTGAATATTTGCACCCTAAAATTCATAAAACAAGCTAGGTATACTGAGGCAGATATCATCAGTGAGGTTATCACCATCAAAGCTTATGACAACTTGGAAAGAACCACAGAAGGAACTATTTTGCTGCCAATCAAGGTTGGGCCCATCATCCAAGAGACACTCTGCCATGTTATTGATCTAAACCTACCATTCAACATCCTCCTTGGTCACCCATGGATTCATGCCATGAAAGCTGTTCCATCCACTTACCATCAGTGCGTCAAATTTCTGCATCAAGGCACTGAGGTAACCATCCATGCCGATCCATAACCCTTTGCTTATTGCAATGCAGTTGAAGCCTCATATACAAACCATTGCCCTAGAATTGATATTGGCACAACCATTGCCAGCTCATCCCACACTTGTAATGACCCAAAAACCATCCTCGCCTCCACCCTATCTACCGTGAAGATCAATAACAAAGGCTGTGGAGAGTATAGTCTATCAGATGCCTTTGCTGTCGGGGCACTCCCACTTGATCCACATGCCCATGGAAGACCAACATATCACAAAGCTAAGGAGATTCCACCTCCTTGATAGAAACAGTTTGGCCCAACAACCTTTGTATCCTCAAAAATCCCTCTTCATGAGGAGCTCACTCCGGATATCAACAATTGGTTACATAAGGATCCACCTCAAAGAAATCAAGCACACCTTGATCACTTTAGCCAGAAGTATCCCCAAGAACATAAGCTCATCACTGAAAAATGGAACTATCAAGGTGGTGGTCTAGGACTGGAAGAAAGAGGCATGCAATACCCCATCGACGCACACAAGTGGGAATTGAAGTCAGGTCTTGGCTTTGGCATACCCACAACTGAGGGCACCAATACAGACGGTCATGCTTTTTTGAACATTCACCATGACCTTGTCAAAATTGAAGACATTCTTGAGGAAGTTGAAAAGAGAGCCTACAACGATATCCTAGACCAAATCTCCCTTGGAGACTCTGTTCTCCAAGAACTATCCATCCACCTCATTGACCTACCACTTGCGCATCCACAACTCATAGATTGGGACCAACCAAGTGTCATAAACATTGATGAGTTCACATTAGAGGAAGCACTTTTGAGATTCATGAGAGCCAAAACACCTCACAAGAAAACAAAGCTAGATTCTGCCTATATCTACAAGCTAGATCCCAAGGGGTATTTTGGAGAAAATCTCCAACCTAGTTCCGATACACCCAAAATTGGAACTAAGTTGAATCTAGGACTAGTTAAGGCAATGAAGAGAACCCCTTAGCAAGAAAATCCAGAGCCACAAGAGGAACATGAGGATTTAGCATTGCCTCCTCAAGATAATCGACCACATGTGTCTTCTATTCTAATTGAGGATACTCAAGAAGTCAACATTGGTTCTTTAGAGATCCCCAGACTTGTTCACATTGCTACATCCCTATCACAAGACCAAGCTGATCTCCTCTTTGAAGTCTTAAGAGAAAACATTGGTCGATTTACATGGTCATATCAGGACATGCCAGGGCTTGATCCAAAGCTTGTAGTTCATCATCTTGTAGTCGATCCAAAGATCAAGCCCGTCAGACAAAAGCTTAGAAAAATGCACCCCAAGGTGGCATTATTGGTCAAAGCTGAATTAGAAAGAATGTTAGTTGCTAAGGTTATTCGACCTATCGACTATTCAGAGTGGATCTCTAACATGGTCCCCGTCACTAAACCTTCCGGTGACATCAGAATCTGCACTGATTTTAGAGATCTTAACAAAGCTTGTCCAAAGGATGATTTTCCCTTGCCCAACATAGATATGATCATAGATCTTACAGCTGGACATGAAATTTTGTCCCTCATGGATGGATTTTCTAGGTATAATCAAATCAAGATT
Organism: Cupressus sempervirens; assembly: GCA_028749045.1. Classification (NCBI taxonomy): domain Eukaryota; kingdom Viridiplantae; phylum Streptophyta; class Pinopsida; order Cupressales; family Cupressaceae; genus Cupressus; species Cupressus sempervirens. The sequence goes on along the minus strand of CM053790.1, from coordinate 171,177,049 downwards.
GTAGAAGAGGATCAGCATAAGATAGCATTCACTACCCCTTGGGGAACCTTTTGCTACAACATGATGCCTTTTGGCCTAAAGAAGACTGGGGCTACCTATCAAAGATCTATGACAACCATCTTTCATGATCTCATCCATAGCATTTTGGAGGATTATGTGGATGATATCTTGGTCAAATCTCATACCTTCATGGATCATCTTGCTGACTTGGAGAAAGTCTTTGATAGGTTAGCCAAATATCATCTCATGCTGAATCCCAAGAAGTGTGTCTTTGGGGTCACATCTGGTAAACTTCTAGGCTTTATAGTGTCTAAACGAGGTATAGAGATTGACCCCAAGAAGGTCAAGGCTATCTTAGACAAGCCTCCTCCCCAGACACTGTGACAGCTTCGCTCTCTTCAAGGAAAGCTTCAATCTGTCCGGTGCTTCATCTCCCAGCTTGCAGATAAGTGTACACCATTTTCACATTTACTAACAAAGGATGATAACTTCAAGTGGGATCCTTTATGTCAGCGCAGCTTCGATCAGCTCAAGTAGTATCTCACCAATCCCCCTATCTTGGTTCCACCAGTTCCTGGTCATCCCCTAATTTGGTACATATCAGCAATGCCTACTGCTCTAGGGGCACTTCTAGCACAACTTGATGACTATGGCAGAGAAAGAGCCATCTACTACATCAGTAGAACCCTAGTTGGTTATGAACTCAATTATAATCCTATGGAAAAAGCTTTTTTGGCAATTTTTTTCTCAACTCAAAAGCTTCACCATTACATGCTAAGTCATACCATCCAACTAGTCTCCAAGATTGACCCTCTCAAGTATATGCTCTCCAGAACAACACTTACAGGCTGTTTGGCCAAATGGGTTATGCTCCTTAGCAAATTTGACATCTAGTATGTGGACAGAATAGCAATCAAAGGGCAAGCTATAGCAGATCACCTAGCTGATGCACCTCTAATTGATGCTTATCCGTTGATCACAGAATTTCCAGATGAGCATATCTGTCTAATTGAAGAATAGCCCCCATGGAAACTTTATTTTGATGGCTCATACACATCTCATGGATCAGGGGCAGGAATATTGTTGGTCACACCTCAAGGAGGTTACATTCCAAAAGCCTTCAAGCTACAATTCCCTAGCACCAACAATATAGCTGAATATGAGGCCCTCATAGAAGTATTAAAGATAGCTGCAGAATGGAACATTGTTGAGCTACAAATCTTTGGTGATTCTTAGCTCATCATCAAGCAAGCCCTAAATGAATATCAAACCAAAGATGAAAAGCTATTACCCTACAAAGAGCTAGTTGATCAGCTAACCCAGCATTTTACAAGGCTTTAGTTTACACAAGTGCCTCAAATACAGAACAAAGTAGTAGATGCTATGGCTACTATAGGCTCGCTCTTGGAAATTCCTCAAGCAGCTACACAGTATGAGTTTCTAGTGGAGCATCTCCTCACACCCGCCTATGCGAATGAGGATTCAAACCAGGTTTGTATCTTGGTTGGTCCCCAATCCCCTTGGTATCATGAGATTCATGCTTACCTTAACGATGGTATCATATCCCCTCACCTCACACGTACCCAACACCAGAACCTCATCCAAAAATCCTCCCACTATGTTATCATAGCCAATACCCTATATCGTCGGGGTTATCACAATACTCTCTCTCGATGTTTAGACCAAAATGAGGCCGCGATGATGTTAAAAGAAGTACACTCTGGACTTTGTGGTGCCCACACGAGTGGTATTGTCCTAGAATGACAAATCCTTAGAGCAAGCTACTATTGTCCTACCATTGAAGAAGACTCATGTGACTTTGTCAAAAAGTGTCTCCCATGTCAGTAGCATGCAAATCTTGTGCACACTCTAGCACAGGATCTACAACCTATTGCACCACCTTGGCCTTTTGCTTGTTGGGGCCTTGATCTAGCTGGAACTATCACACCCCTCTCATCTGATGGACATAAATGGATAATAATAGCTATAGAATATTTCACTAAATGGGTGGAAGCAGTCCCCCTAGTCTCAGCTACAGGAGTTCAGGTCTCCAAGTTCATCTTGTACCACATTGTTTGCCGCTTTGGCATCCCATCCACCATCTTCACCGACCATGGAGGTAACTTTGAAAATCTCAACATGGAAGAATTATGCAGTTCCCTCCACATCCATCACCACTTTTCTAGCCCATATTCCCCACAAGGTAATGGCCAGGCAGAGGCAACTAACAAAACCCTCCTCAAAATCCTAAAGAAAGTTGTCAATGATTCTGGCCGTGATTGGCACCTACAAATAAATCCAGCCCTATGGGCCTATCGAACTTCCTTCCGTACATCCATAAGCACAACTCCATACTCCCTAGTCTATGGTGCCGAAGAGGTACTACCTATAGAGGTTGAACTTCCCTCCTTGCACATATCTTTGCAAGGGCAAATATCAGATGAAGAATACAAAGTAGCTCGGCTCACCCAACTAGATCTCTTAGACAAGAAGTGACAACAAGCCTATGATCATCTCACAGTCTATCAAACTCATCTCAAAAGGAATTTCAACAAGAAGGTGCTTCCACGACACTTTAAGCCAGGTGACATGGTCCTCAAAGAAAAAATGAAAGTCTAAGTAGATCAAGAAAAGAAAGGAAAGTTTGAACCTACATGGCTTGGTCCTTATGTTGTCACTGCTTCCTTTGGCTTTGGAGCCTATCAGCTATCTACACTGGAAGGAGAACTCTTAAATGATCCTACTAACATCATTCATCTCAAGAAGTTCTATGCTTGAAGATCCTTGGTATACCCAACTTTTGAAAAATACAAAAAACAAAATAGTAAAGAGAAATAAGCATCCAATGGTGAAAACTTGGCAATTCAAGTGCCTTGGATAGGTACCTTGGTGAAAACCTAGTAATTCAGGTGCCTTGTGTACTAAGACTAATCCATTATCTATCGCTATCCTATCCCTCATCCATTCACCCACTATCCCATAAAATACCTGCTTGTTCCCTTGGTGTTCCAACCAAATATCCAAAATCTAATGGAGCTTGTAAATACCTCCTATACAGCTTGTAAAATCTTGTACCAAAGCTTGTATTATACCTTGTAAATCTTGTACCAAAGCTTGTATTATACCTTGTAAATCTTGTACCAAAGCTTGTATTATACCTTGTAAATCTTGTACCATACCTTGTATATCTGAATCTTGTCCAAAGTTTGTACCATATTCCAGCCTGTAAATAATCTTGTATCCTAGCTTCTATGCTATCAGGTGCACACACAAAACCCCATTTTCACTTAAGCTTTTCGCAAACCATCTACCTATTCACCTATCACCTATTATAGACATCCCATCCTTCACAAACTTTTCCATCACACAAAAACTAAAACATGAACAAACTTGTACATTTGTAACATATCTTGGTCCATCAGCTTGTACATCCTCTTTAGCTTAGTACCATTGTATCTATCTAGCGTTCATGTCAGTTCATCCTTGATCAGCATCTTGCACCCATCCCACATCTTGGTTAGCTATTCCAATGCATCCTTTAGCTAGATTTCCTATCACCAAAGTTTTATCTTTCTTAGTTCAGCTTGCTAGATGCATCACTCATCCAAATCCACCAGCTTAGGTGCTCTCCGATAGGTCCTTGTAGGATATAGCTTTCCTCATGTCTGCTCTTGGTCCATTAGTACCTCGTCCTACCCATCTCGTTGGAAAATGGTTCTCTTTTGGATTTTTACTTTCTTTTGATTTGGACTCTTCCCTATTGGGTCTTGAAATATCTTTCCAAGCAATCTTTTTGTTCGCTCCTCAAGGTTGCCATGATCTTCCATATCATGGTATGCTACGAATGGGGCACTCTAAGCGTAAGGTCTTGATCATATCTTTTTCTTGTTTTCTTTTCTGCTTGTGGGTTACCCAGTGTCATTTCCACACTGCTTCCTCTGGGATTCATGTGTGATACTGGGGCAATCTTTGCGTGTTTGTTTTGAGTCAGTTCGTCAGTCCTCTGGACAGTTGGTGAAAAGGCCTTTGTGTTCTTGGTAACCTTGGCAATTAACCAATAGTCCTATAGCAAATCTAGTGCTCAACTACATGGTGGTACTTCTCTTTGAAGTATCCCCCCGCTCAAAAAGCTTCAATGGTTTTCCTTCATCTCCATTATCCCCCATCCATATCCAGCATTCGTCTCTCGTACCCCAGCTTATGCTTCAGTATCTCTTTGAATCACTCCTCACCTTTAGCTTTAGGGATCCACAATCCTAGTCTTAGGGATCCACCAATCCAAATCAATCCACCAAACCTCATCTTTCGAGATCCACAATCCTAGTCCTAGGGATCTACGAAATCCATCTTCCACCAATCTGACTCTTTGAAATCCTATTGCATCAGCTTTTTAATCCCCTCATCCATCTCCCCATCCTAGATTCCTTTTATAGCGATCCACTCCTTCATCCTTTGCAATCCCTGAGAACTTAAGCTTGCTTCCTCTTGTGCCTCTAATTCTCCCTTTATCATTCTCCCATAGTGAGAGTTTGAGCTAACTAAACCTCTTCTCTTAAGCCAATCTGAGTCTTCTTGCTCATCTTGGATTCTTGTACTTTTCAAAAAGTCGTCAAGCTTCGCTTTCTCTCCTCGCTGCCTTCTTGAGGGGGCATCTTGCAGCCCATTCTCTCCTCTTCTGCTCTAGCCTTGGGCATCTTATTTTCTTATCTTTGATGCAATGCCACTTGCAGCATCACATCAAAGAGGGGCAAAATGTAGACACCTAAAAACCTTTAGAAAATAAAGTATTTTTATTTTTTAAAAAATTTCTGATGACATCATCATTTATTAATTAATTAATTATTTAATTAATTTATTTATTTTTATGCCATTAAATCCCTTTATCTTAATTAAAAATATTTAATTAAGGAATCCCTCCCAAAAATGTTTAAATCTTATTTAAACATTATTTCCTTATTTATTAATTATTTAATTAATAAATTGACCAAAAAACCCAAAATAAATAAAAAAATTATTTTTTGCCCAAATCTTGGCCAGTTTCCTTAAGACCACTAACCTCTTCCAAAATCTTCTAATCCTTCTTTAATTTTGATTAAAGGCTAATCCCATCATTTCCTACCCCTAATCCCAACTCAAAATATTTAATTAAGATTAAATATTAATCCTCATGTTTATTAAAAAAGTTTTAATAAATATCTCCTCAACCCAAACCCTTGAAATAAATAAAACTTTATTTATTTCCTAAAAATCTAATTTATCCTCATCCTAAGAAGTTCTAGACTCTTCTAGAAAGTCTTCATCCTCATCCTAGGAAATTCTAGACTATTCTAGAAAGTCTTTATCCTCATCCAAAGTCTAGACTCTTCTAGAAGATGTCTTTAAACCTAATCCTAATCCCCTCCTAACCTTGTCACATTCCCTAAAATTGGGTTAAGACTTACTAACCCAGGCCAAAGTTAACAAATATCTCCTCCTTCACCCACCCTCATTAAATGCCATCCACTTGCCTATCCCTAAGCTAATCCTAAACCATCCTAATCCATCCTCTAATCATTTGCACAATCCTAAGCAAGCTTAAAACCCTCCTAATCAAGCCCAAGTCAAAATTGCTCTCATCTCCCTCAAAATATCTCAACCATAAAACTTTATGAAGCCCACTAGGCCATAAATGACTCTTCCAAGCCCTTTTATTGCTCTGACAAGCCATTATGAGGGTCTTTATGAAGATTTTATCCCTTGAGCCTCCTTTGTTGACTCATCCTTGCCCTTTCCTCCATCCTCTCACCATGTGACATGTGTCACTCCTTGATTGGCTATAAGGAAGCACAATCCATGTGCTCTCCTCTCATGCAATTTGAGCCCTCCATGAGCTTTTTCCCATCCTTGCATCTTAGCCCTCAACCCCTCAAGCCTCTTGCCTATAAATTGGATCCTTCCCCTTTTTAAAATAACACAATCCATGAAGTAAAGTCATAATGTCATTTTAAGAAGCCATTTTACATCAAAACCATACACTCACACCCAAATTCCAACTCCATTTGAAGCCCTTTTTGAAGCATAAGCTTGAGCATACATCCTATCTATTTAGACAAAGCCACTCAACAAGAGAGCTTCTTATTGAGAGAGTCCATTAATGGCTCATATTATCAATTGAGAACTCATCTTAGTCTATCTTGAAGTTTATGAATTTTTTTTAGTTTGTAGAAGCTTTATTTAAATTTGGTTTCTATTAGCATACTAACATTGCTCATATACACATGGTATAATTTATTGAATTCAATTTCTCTTAATACAGAAATAGGTTTAAGTGGACAAGAAACCTTGCACAATGATTAAATTGAAAGATAAATCATTAAGATTCTCTAGTATGAAAAGTAGGCCATTTAATACCAGAAACCCAGCAAAGAAAAAAGTGTCTGAATGTTTCCATGGATGAATCATTAAAGAATGAGAATCCAAGAACCATAAACCCTTACTAGGATTTACCTTTAGTACCCTTATTATGGGACCTAAGTGTCATATCAAATGCCTATGACAAATGATTAGAGTGGTTTCATTTCACAGTGATCTATCCATCATCAAGTTTATTGGTAACAACTTTCCAACTCAAAAAATTTTAAGTCAAAGGCCAACACCTCTCAGAGATGTCACAAGAATCCTAGAAAAATACAACTTAGGGTTGACATGTTTCATTAGATAGCATACACATAAATTTTCTCATGACTTTTGATAAGCTCAATGGAGGTAGGGGAAGTGGTATCTTCATCATACTTAGGAGGTTGGTAAGATATAGGAAAGGGAAGGGTGACATCTTGGAGGAGATGAAAGGGTACTTGATCTTGATCTTTCTTGACATGTATATCTTTATATTTTTTAGAATCCTCCTAACATGGAGCCACTTATAAGGACAAGGGAGAAGGAAGCAGGAATGGAGGATTAGTTGAAGCAGGCATAGTAGGCAAAACATTACAAGGAGGTTAAGGATCTTTAGCCTTAGTAGCATTGAAAATTTTTGCAACCAAGTCAAGGTTAGCTTGAGTTTCTTTTAGAGGTAGCCCTTGAGGGTACACATAGTCCATATGGAAAGCACTAGGCTCTTTTTTATGGAGGTATGTTGGAAAGATTTGAATCTTTGGGAGATGCATGATTGTTATAAGAAGTGGAGGTGTCAAAGAGACCACTACTAAACACAGGTTCATAAAAATGATCTTTCTCAAGATAAGTATCCTCATCACATGAGTCATTAGAGGTATCAATAATCCCATCATCAATAAGATCTTGGATTTTATGTTTCAACTCAATACAATATTAAGTATTATGCTCATTATTTAAATGATAAGCATAATTGATATCCAAGAATGGGTTTCCATATGAGCTAGACTTAGGCAATGTGATGAGCTTAGTGCCAAGAGGTGTTTGCAAAATGTCATCATAAGAAACTTCCAAGGGAGTAAAAGTTCTATCAAAAGTATCTCTAGAATTATTTTTTTGTTTCTCAAGTGCATAGCATGCATCCATGTCTTCATCATTGTGTTGGTCAAAGATAGGTCCATCATGAAAGCTTGCCATAGGCTCAAAGTAGGTATCACTTTCTTGTTCTCTAAATAGGTCTATAGATCTAGAAGATGAAAACATCTGATCTCGTGGAATAGAATATGTAGACCTTGAAGAAGGTGACCCATGTGTATGTAAAGTTCTTAAGGGATATTCATGTAATGATGAAATCTTCTCCTCTATCATTTTTTCAAATTTAGAGTGCATTCCCACTATGTGCTTAGTGAGATGAAGGTAGGTAGGATCATTTGTCTCTTCTAGCTCTTTGTATTGAGTGTATAGATTTTGAAACTCTTTAATGGCATGGAAGATAACATGATCATCTAGATTTGGTTAAGGTTTGTTAGCACAAGGTTTGAATGCCATACTGGTACATAGATAATCAATAATGAAGGAGACTAGAGGAAGCTAATAAGGTGACAAAAAGATAACTTGATGTCCAAAATAGAGAGGTAGAGTTTTCAATTATCAAAAGTAGGTAGCAATGAATGAGTGACTTATCAAGAAAAGTGTCCAAGAAGATTACAACACTAGTGACTCAAGTCAAGAACTAGGCAAGAAGCCCAAATAGCCTAGTAGATAGACAAGCAAAAATAAGTGAACAGATCTTCCAATCAAGGAGTGTAGTCAATAGATCAAGGTAACCTTTACCAATAGAGGGTCCTAGAAATAAGACATAGATGAAGAAGGTGGGAAAGACCAAAAACAACTTAAAGCACACTCAAGCACTAGAAACATAACAAATCAAAGTCAAATAATGAAACTCCCCTAGTAAGAAACACAAGAAAAATGTTTAGAATTGATGTTTTGACTTGGTTGACAAATTTTGACAATTGTTGATAGCATAGTTTTGATGTTCAAAAGAAAGTGTTTTTCAAGCAAGATAGTGACACATAAAGGATTGTTAAAATAATCAAGCTAGAGACAAAGAAACCTTGCATGATACAAGCATATGTGAGGTCTTAGAAGAAAGCCCTAGAAATATCATCATGTGTATGTTCAAAAGATTTCCACGGGTCTAGCACATTCGACAAAACATCAAGCAATATCTAACTAAAGGATATGGTTCATTACTCAACAACTTGACCCACACTTGATGCCCCTTTTCCTCACACAAAGTGGTTACCCATGAGAGATATTGGCTTTGTCATGAAGACTCCATAGGCATAACCAATGAGACATAAATAATGAGTGTAAAATCTTAGGGTGATCTAAGTAATCCACTAGGATCAATCCTTGCACCAAGATTTTGAGTAGAAAAATAAGGCAGCTTATAATCCTATGGTGTTTAGAAAGGGCTTCCATTCATAGTAATCCTCTTGCTCCCAATATGGGACTCCTTACCTTGTGGGAAGTAACGAACCTTGTGGCCACAAGAGTACCTTAAGCATTCTTATCTAGCAATTTCCTTATGGTCTCAATCCCACAAGTAATCTCACTAGATGAAGACAAGCACTATGTATACCAAGGTTTTGTGTCATTGATAGCCTTGAGTTTATAGTGGTTTAGAATAGTCAGGTTCTCTTGTCCCCACTTGGGTCATTCCTCTTGATCTCTCAAGAGCAGGTCTGCTACAGGATTCTAAACTACACAAAATGGATCAACTTTTGGATGTCAAAACTTTATGATTCATCATAAGGGTAAAGAGCATGCTCTCCGATTCCAATATTTCCCCCCAAACACACCAAGAGCTCAATTAACTCACTTACTTTCAAAATCTAAAGGTGGGTCAAGATTTTTGATTCATTGCAATGGTGAAGAGCTTAGTTTCCTACCACCAAGAGATCCCAATTGCAAGCTTTATGTGCCTATGAAAAATGAACAATTAGTAATATTTTTGCATACAAAAACAAGGGAAATAAAGCACACTTGTTTGTTTCTTTATTTTCTCTAGGCAACACTGCAAACAAGTGTTAATAGCCCTTTTAGCAAGCAAGGTCTTTGATATGCATTCTTTTAGCAATTAAATTAGAAACTCCCTACAAAACAACCAAGGTTAGGGCATAATAACCAAGTAAGAACTACAACACAAAGTGTTTAGTTACCTAAAAAATTTAAGTTATCTTTTAACCAAGTGTATGCAAAGAAAGTACAAGCCAATAAAAAATGCTCTCATTTTTATTCTTTTTTTTTTGACCTAGTCAACAAGATTGGACTTGTTTGCTATGATTTTGGCTCCAAAAACATAAATGAAAAGAAGATACCCCTACTAAAAACCAAAGAGATTTCCAAAAATATAAGAAATTCACCATATCTTTTCATTTGTTCCCTAGGGACTCATTTTCCCAAAGTAGACCAGATTTTTTGATTTGAGCTATTAAGCCCTAATATGAATGACCTCTAAATTCAAAACACAAAGAAAAAAACCCCTTTATAATTCAAAGGTATTTCTAAAAGTGTAATTTTACTTTAAAAAATCACTGATTTGTGTCCAAAAATTATATTTAATAAAAAATAATGAAAAATTCATAATAGATGCAAATCAACTCATAACACTCTGGAAATTGGACTAAGAAATTTAGGATGCATTCCCAACCTACAAAAAAAATATTTTAGATCTGAACTCTAAATGGTTTAAGATATATTATCAACTCTTTAGAACCCTAGGGTTTTGGTGTTCAAACCAATCTATACAAGGGTTAGCCTTAAAATCAAAGTGAGAAACCTGCAAAACAACTTGATTAGATCCAATATGCTGCTATAAAAAATCAGAAATGAGAAATGAAACTAAAATGAAAGAAAATGGAGCTAAAAACTCAATTCAAGCCCCATGGTGGGTGTTAAAAATGTGTTTACAAAAAATGCCACACTTCTATAAACCATTATTCTCAAGAACACCTATGAAAGAGGGCATATCAAGAGGTGACTTATAGCTTCCTATATATGACATACGAGAGCTATGAGATGGTGGTTCTCAAGGGAACCTAGCTATGAAAACCTTTGCAAGGTGCACCATAGAATGGAAGATTCAAATAATGGAGGCAAGAGTGCCAATACCCAAGAATCTAGAATGAATGTAATGAAAATGAAAGCTAAATGAGAGAAAGTAGAATGCAAGATAAACTAGAAAATAAGTATTACAACACTTATTTAGGCTAGATGATTTAAGATATAGACATGGAGAGAAACTAGAATTAATGACAAGCATGAAGAATGAAGAATAGAAGATAGAAGAAGAGGAGCTCCAAAAGTATGAGATCTTCAATCCTACAACATTACATTAGTAAAAGAGTGGAGTTGTGAACTGAGGAGAGAGCTATCCATTTTAAAGAGAAATGGACAATATGTATCATGAGGCAAGATGCATGTGATCAAGGGAGGAGTTTGAAAGTGGGAGTGATCCATGTGCACAAGCATTTTTACCAATCATGATGATGAGTTAACTTTTGGCCCCCATGTAGGACAAAAATGTTGTTTCTTTTATTTTTAAATAAGGAAAATGCTTTTGTGTGTGCAACTTAGGATAAGAGATGAGTTGGGAATTTTATTTAATGAAAAAGGAGACACATTCTTTTAATTAAATATGAACTTAGGCTAAAGTGGTCAAACTATATGATAAAATCACATAAATGAATTTTTGGAGATTTGGTCAAGGATAAGTATTAGATAAATTATACAAAAATGCTAGAAAGGGGGCTCATAGTCTAGGTGACCATGTTTGGTTGATTACATTTGCTCCTCTTTGACAAATATGTGATCGATCTAAGAACACATTATGTCAAAGAATGAAGATGCCAAAATGATAGAGATATCTGACTCTGAAAAATAAAGAACAAAGAGATAGAAGATTGTGAATGCATAGTCTATTAGCAATAATACTTAACATTTGGAGATAGAAGAGACAATATTAGTACCCGAGACCAACATTGATATGTCAAGAAAAAAAAGCAGATAGATTAAGAGAAAATAGATACTTGTAGCATAAAGAAATTTGCAAAAATGGTAGGATATTATTGCCCCCTCAGTATTGAAATCAAGATGAGATAGGGGAGATGCAAAGATAAGTTAGATTTGATCAAATCAAAACAAAGAAAATTTCATGATTATAAATCAGACAATGTTGAGCTATCCTTGTGTATTGTCTATCTTATTCATCATTTTCCCTATTGTGCTTGCTCATTCATTCACAACCTTCATACCCAACTTCATTCTTATTTCTCTATCCCATCACTATCATATCCAGTCAACCTCTTGGTCTTGAACAAACAAAGAAAAACATGGTTCTTAGGTCTCTTGACATGTTATTGCCAAGTTTTAGTCTTACCCTTTAAAAGTTTGAATTCATTGATAGAGGTGAGTGTGTTCAAAGAGAGGTGTGTCTAAGTCTATTTTAGGTCACTTCTCATCTTTCTCGAGTGCTTTACTTTCTTTATTTTCTAGGTCTCCCTTGTGATACTTTTACCTAATCTTTCTAAGCAATTTTCCTATTTTTTTGGTGTGCATGGGGATTAGGTAATTTAGGCATGGTTGGGGTGTGATATTGCATCCTCCTAATGAGAAGTAAGTTTTCTACATTTTATTCTTTTCTATCTTGCCCTAACATTTCATATCCCACTAATTCTAAGCTTTTGAGCTGACTTTCCCCTTGTGTGAACTACATCAAGTACAAATCTGATAGAAATGAAGCCATGATACTGAGTAATAGGCCATGAATATAATTTTTTCTACACCCAAGAACCTACAAAGATGTGGATAGATGTCAGGGTGAGTCTTATTCAAATATGTGGAGATAAGATCAAGTACTACCAAAGAATACAAGTCTATGGTTTTTCTAATACATATTCATGGAACTGAAGTTGTTTTGTTCTATCTTTGAGGATATATGAGCTTGAGACCATTCTCAATTCAAATGATCAAATAGTGTGAGCATAATGTTGAAATAGCTATTTAAAGGCCCATAACCAGTAAAGAATGCTCAAGATATCGCTTCAAGGCCATCATATTCAAGTAAAAGGTTGAATGCTTTTTGTTGTGCTTTAGTTTGGGAAATGTTAAAGAGAAAGGAGTTTTCCATCCCAAGGTAACGAAAAGGGCTACTTCTCTAGAGACTTTGAGAATAGAAAGTCTAGCTATCCTAAGATATGAATATTCTTTGGAGATACTCAAAGGATACTTCCAGAGAAGTTAGTGTTGGAGATACAAACCCACTATGAAGGAAAAGTAGTATTAAAAGCCTTAGGCAAAAAGTGGAATAACAAAGTGTGCAAGCTAGAAAAAGGATTACTCCCCATGTTGTGATTCTGAATAAAAGGAAAATTTATTTGTAGAAAAGCTAAGTTTTTCTTTCTCATTTGCATATGTTAATATTATTAAAGATATCTACATTTTGGATTATGAAGCAAAGTGAGGCACTTCCCAAAAAGCTAGTGTTTGTGTTGTTTAATGACTCTTAGTCATATCACTTTACTTTGAATAAAGTAATAGTGCTTTTGTGAACTTAGTAATTTGTGTGCAAATGAGCGAAAAGTTTAAATAGTTGCTACTCATGGAATTAAATGAAAATCATGCCATTATAATCATTGATAGAACTTAATTTTTTTCATGTGGAAACAACATTCTAATTCCTAAATCTATTTCATCAAAATTGCATGAAATTGGTTTCCTCAAGTATATTTAAATGACTATTTATTGAGAACTACATCTTGTGCAATTACAGAAAATAACAATCAGAGCTACTGGTTATGATAAGTTGATTGTCTTAAAGAGTGATATGAAAGATCTTACAGATACATCCTTCAAGTTCTATGATTTAGGTGATCTTCATAGGAGACTTAACACTCAACCCATACACCCAATCACTCAAAAGCTTAAAGAGAGTGGACTGGTGGAAACAATTACTTTTTTGATGGGAGTTCATGTACTTGAGTTAACGAGGGAGTGAATAGAGAGATACAATATAGAAACAAAGTAGATTTTGTTTCCAGACCAATCCATCCTTAGATCAACTAACAAGTCATTGATGTAGTAAGCATTTGGCATTCCTATGAAAGAGCAATATTGTAATCTTGATTTTGGATCCTCCACATCTATGGTTATTGAAAAGAAGACTCTTAGATGGGAAGACATGCAAAGGACCTAGTTTTAGATTGCTCGCTCAAAGAAGAGAAAAATGTCAAAGACTCTATTTGGCACAAATCTAAAGTAAGAGATTGTGTATATCCTCATACTCCTCCTTAGACTAAAAGGAAAAGAGGAGATTTTTTATTTCATCAAGCACTTCTTCCTAGTACAAGAAAGCTATGCCAAGGATATGTAGATTAACTAGGCACACATCATCTATGAAGAGCTCGCTTCATGGTTGAATTCTACCAGAGGATTCAAGTAATTCTACATGTCCTCCTATTTGATTTATGCTTTGGAAACACACCACTTGTGTCTTGATCTCCCTAGCATCACAAATTATGATGAGCACATTAAGGTCTATGAATTCTACCTAAATTTGCAACTATAAAGAAGCTATGAAGAGTACATAGCTATCAATGATGCTTTTACAATAAGGTTGTGCTGAGAATTGCAAGGATGCCCTAAGAGGAGGTTCTCACTAGAGTAAATTTTGACTATAACCTAGTTTCGATGCTCATTTCATCCAATTTTCAAGTTTCTCCTATTTGTAAATAGGATCCTATGATGGATTTCCCAAGTGGTTTCCCAGATATCCAGAGGCAAGGTGGTTCTTGTCAAGATATGTTGACAGTTACTTGAGTTGAATACCCTATGTTCCAATGTAAGAAGATTGTCAGGATTCTATTCCCTATAGTGGTAGGCTCATAATCATGTGCCTCTAGATCAGATGCTCAAAATTTGTTATAGAGTTTTGAGAATAAAATTAAATTTTTAGGTTATGAGGTGCTTAGGCCTCAATATGATCTAGTTAATTTTGTAAAGGATTATCTAAAATTGGGATATGCCTATAGGCATGTCCCAGATATTGAAGATTTTTGGTCTTGGTATCTTAATGAGTACCAAACTTGGGAGAGATTTTGGTCGTGACTAACCATTGATGAAATCAAATTATATAATGATTCTATGGATGTCTATGACCTTTTAGATGATGGAGCTTACATGCACCCCACATCTTATGAGAAGATCAAGGGCACACCAATTCTATCTACCCCACCTATAGATCTAGTCAAAGACATAATGGAGGTCCTTATGGAGGGAATAATCAAGAGAATAGAAAAATGGGTGGAGTGGACCCAAGTGAGGAAGAAGAGGACTGGGATCACTAGTTCTATGGATGGATTATCAACTAGACCCACCCAGTCGATCATAGAAACAACCAAAATAGCCACTACAACAACATCTGGAGGGCCATCACAATCAATTGGCCAAGGACAAGACCAACCTCTAGAAAAGAATGTGTTACTCACTCTTACCTCTTGAGCTAGTCCTCTTCTAAACATTGGGAATACTAGGGAAAGGGAAGATAACAAGGATAAGGATAAGGAAGAATAAAAATTAGTGGCTAAGCCATCTTCCCCTATTCAAGTCATCAATTTGGATGGTGATACTAATGCCACAGATGGCCAAGAATAGGAAGCATCTCAATGAGGGGATACTCTAGCCCTTTCAGCAACCAAGGTAGTTTCCTTCCCTATTTCTTCCCAAAGCAAGCCAACAACATTAATGTTAAGGAAGTTATCCAACCCCTTTGCATTGCAATTTTCTATCAATCTGCTCTCTATAGAGTCTTGGCTCAAAGAGACCATTGATAGGAAGAAGAGGATATATGAGGATGCAGCCCCATCAAAGGACTTGATCACACAAGTCACCTCCTCCCAGTTATCAAAGAAAGCAAAGAAGTAGAAGACAATTTTTGCACTAGCTACAGCTTCAATGACTGGCCACATGCTATTTGAGATTGCAAAGCCTTAGAAAGAAGCAAGATTTCATGAGCTCTCAAAAGATGACTTCCAAATTAGAACATTGGATCTTGGCATTCCTATTCACAACTCCATGGGGAACATATGGAAGTCAACTAATGAGAAAATTGAGGACAAGCTGGAAGAGCTTAGAGCTAAGAAGGAGATATTGAAGGCCTCAAATAGATAGGTTGTGAAAACATAAAGTATGCACTTAGGAGTACTTCTTCCAGTCAATTTGACCCAAATGCAAAGGAGAATAAGAACTTACTCTTAAAACTGTAACAATAAAGACAATTCGGGCATGGGTA
Organism: Cupressus sempervirens; assembly: GCA_028749045.1. Lineage (NCBI taxonomy): Eukaryota > Viridiplantae > Streptophyta > Pinopsida > Cupressales > Cupressaceae > Cupressus > Cupressus sempervirens. The sequence continues at coordinate 171,161,322 of CM053790.1, read as the reverse complement.
GATCAAATCAAGGCTCAAGGTCCCCCATTAGTTGAAAACTTGGAAAGCCTAGTGTCAAACACTCACAAGTTTAGAGAAGTGACCTCAAATCATTTAAAAACTATATAGAAGGCAACAGACAAGCTAACAAAGCAATTGGCCCTTCTACAAGAAGTGATTGACATGAAGATTAATATGGTCATTGCTCATGGGATTCTGAACACTGGCAAGGAGTCTCCTTCCATTGGAAGTAATCCTTCGAGTTTTTCATAGAAATCTCTATGAGATCTACAAAAAAACTCAAGGATGTGCATAACCTAGTGAGAAAGATCATTGAAAAGATGTTTCAGTATTTGAAGAACTTGCACATAGAGTCCTTTATGTTAACTAATGATAAGTTGGTGGACATCAAAAGATTGAAATCCAAGTTCTTGTCATTTTTTGACAAAGTCATTGACCTACTCAAATTCCAAGTGTCCAATATCTAGGAAATATCAGCAACAAATGTAGTCATAAAGTGGGAAGTGGAGAAGTTCTAGTCTAGGGTGCCAAAATTGATGAATTGATGGAAATGCATCACTAATAGATGGTTCGAGTAGACAATATCCTCATTCCAGGTGTCAAGGAGTTGGATAAAGTAACCAAAGCCATGAAAGCTTATAGAGATAAATCAATTTCTTCTAAGAAGACATGATGTTTTGGTGATTTTCTAGACATCTATCACTTTTCCCCTCTTTCTTTTGTCACCATTCATGGCATTTTTTTAGTCTCTGTAATACACAATGATTCATACTTGTCCTATTTTTAGATCATTCTATTCAAAGGTGCTCTAAAATGCAATCATCCAATATAACTAGTCATTTTGAAGAAGGCCTATACATGTAATCTTTGATGAAGTTAACAAGATTAGCAAAAATTACTTTGGGTAAACCCCTGTAGCTAGTTCTATTATGTGAGACTTTGAGTTCATTTAAAATTTTTCTATTTATTTAGTTTAAGTGAAGTTTTCAGAATGAATGTATTAATGTTGAAAGTTGAATGAATGAGAATGAGCTTGATTTTTTTCCTTCATTCAATAGATTGTATGCCTTACTCTCTTCAACATAAGCATGTCTTATGTTTGTTGGAATAACTACCAATGTTCCCCTTTGATATTCGTGACATGGCTTAACTACCTCCTATGTTCTATAAGTGTAGTAGTTGTATTGGGCATTAATAGGTCAATCTTTTGGTGCAATGAAAACTCGAGCTTGTAACAAGTGGTATCAAATCTTGGTTATTAGTTCAAATCTCCTTGGGTAATATTGAGGGGGAATTGTTGGACTAACCACCAACATTCCTCTTTGGGATTTGCGACATGGATTAATTGTCTCCTATGTTTTATAAGTCTAGTGGTTGTATTGAGCATTAATAGGTTGATCTATTGGTGTAATGACAACTATAGCTTGTAACAATGTTATCATTGCTATTCATCATGGTCTCCATGTTTATCTTAGTTCATTAAATAGGGAAGTCATAAATTGGTGTGTGGAGCAACTAAAGGATAGACAATCTGGGTATTGTCAAAACATTAGCTAACTACATAATTTGGGAATTACTTATTTTAATATCTTTTCCTTTCTTCTTGTTGTCATAGTTAGTTTTTCTTGTTTCTGTTTTATTGCATTTTGAGAGTTTTTTTGTCCTTCTTTGCCTAGGTTGTTTGAAGTGTTGAACAACTTGGTTTTGCCTCTTCTACTTTCTAGTTAAGAGCATATCCCCAAAACCTAAAAGAAAAATTCATTTCATATCTTGCACTCATAAGGGAGTTGTACCTTTCAATTTAGGGGTCTTTGATAGATTACTATACTAACCCATTCTATTGATTAACCTTTTTTTTTTCATAAGCCACTAGGCAAGTCAAGAGTTAGGGTATAAACCAAAATATCAAGGAAGATAAATTGTTAACTAAAACATGTCTACTCTTTTGGATCACATATTTTTATGATGCCTCACTTATTAGCTTCACTACTTAGCCCATATGCTATCTCACTTATTGGCTTCAACTACTTATCCTACATGCTATATTGATGTAGGAGAATCCAAAGGTATAAGGGAAATCCTATGTGATCCAAAAAAAGTACTTAGACTTAGTTTCTATTTCATGTGTTTTCATTTCTGGATACCCATTTGGGTCAAATAAAGGTTCCAACTCTCATAGTTCCACTATTAGTGTTCTGGTTTAGAGTTTTTAATCACCTTGAGATACATATAACATCCAAAAAAATAGAAGTATGTAATTGAGCCATCATTTTAGTGAACTAGAAGGTGTAAATTGGTCGAATGATTTTCATTGTAATTTAGAGCATTCCAAAAAAAGAATCAGGTCAAAAGGCCCCACAGTTTGAAAGTTATCGCAATTTTTTTATTTTTGGAGACATCCTAAGAATGCTTCAAAGTCAAGTTAGGGGCATTAAATGACCTCCAACAGGGCCTAAAAATGGGGGCCAAGTGAAGCTAGTCCATAGGGCTCTAGAGTGCTTTGAGAGCTTTTCTAAAATGTAAATGGTTCGTCAATCAAAGCTACAGTTCAAAAGTTATGCCTCTCGAAAGTTTGGTTACCTTTTCTGGATTCTTCTAATTTTGTGCCAACTTCTAATGTGACTTCTAGAGCTTTCTATTTGGTCAGTAGATGCCAACTAGCACTTTCTAGAATGTATTCCTAATCCTTAACCCTCTAGGGTCTATTTAAGAACATTTCTGGCATTGTAAAAGGCAGTTCAGAGTGGAGTTTGAGAGAAGGTACTAGGAGAGGAATTTATCTCTAGATTTATGCTATTGTAATCCCATAGGGCATGTTTTGGACTCTGTTTCTCTACACTAAGTGTACTAGCATATTTTCATAGTCAGTAAAATTTTCCCTTTCCTATTGGGTCCATTTTGTGCTTGGGTTGTGTCTCCATCAAGTGGTATCTAAGCGAGTTTTCCTGAGTGTGTAGACAGAGCACCGAATGTGAGCTAGTTTACACCAGGATTGTGTGGTTGTGAGTTTGAGTTAAGAAGATGCCTCCATGAAAAGAGCATGGTGGAAGGGCCAGAGCTATTAATCCTAAGGAGGTTAGAGCCCTCCAAAGGCAGGTACAAGCATTGTAGGAGGAGCTTCGTAGATGAACAAATCTTGCTGCAAGCGACAAAAGCAAGGACGATAATGAAGAAGAAGAAATTGGACCAAAAGGGGAAGTTGATGGGGAAGTTTTGAATCAGGCAAAGAAAAGGCTTTTTAGGGCCATTACTAAGTTTGGGAAAAGACCTACAATTGATGTGGGTGTATTTTTCAGGAAATCTAAAACCAGATGAGTTGATCGACTGGATCAATGAACTAGAAGAGTACTATGAGTATGAGGATATGAGGGATCTAGATAGGGTTAAGTTTGCAAAGGCCAAATTGAAAGGCCATGCCAAAATCTAGTGGCAAGAGGTTCAATTGGAAAGAAATATAAGAGGAAAGGAGAAGATCACAAGGTGGGAGCGTATGGTGGACAAATTGAAGAAGCAATTCATTCCTGTTGATTATGAGCTTGATTTGTTTAAGAAAATGCATGGGTTAAAGCAAGCAAGTAAATCAGTCTAGGAATATACAGAGGAGTTTTATTGACTTTTGATTAGAGAAAGGCATGTAGAATCAAATAAGGAGAAGGTTGCTCATTATATCAATGGGTTGCAACCTAGCATCCAGGAGGAATTAAGTCTGGTAAGAATGACCAGTGTTGAGGAGGCATACTAGTTTGCCCTACGAGTTGAAGAGAAGCTAAATAAGAGGTTTGAAGGGAGACAAAGAGGGCATGGTCAAGGAGGAAGGGGTAGTGGTAGGTCATCTGGAGGGCGAAATGAAACCCAAAAGAAAAATGAAGATGTGGGTACTAGCAGGAACCAGAGGAACAAGGGTTTCAACCACTCCTGAGATCAAGACTTTGGAAATCAGAGAGGAAGAGGTAGATGACATAGACAAGGAAGAGGAGGCTTTTGTGATAACTATTTCCATTGCAATGAAGAAGGTCATCATGCCTTTGAATGCCCTCAATGATAAGGAAGGAAAGATAAGAGAAGTGAGGGTCAAGCTAGGGTTACTCATGTGGATGAGGATGCACAATCATCACATTCAAAGGATGTAGAAAGAGGAGAGACTTTAGTAAATGAAAGGCTCCTACTAAGTAGTGAGATTGAACCCAGAAAAAGGAGGATTTTATTTCGTACCAAGTCCAAGTGTGAGGATAAATGTTGTGATGTGATCATTGATGGTGGTAGCACTGATAACTTGGTATTAGAGGAGATGGTCTCTAAGCTGAAGCTCAAGAGGGAGAAACACCCCCAGCCCTATCAGATTGCTTAGGTGAAGGATGATCATAAGGTCCTGGTAAGTGAACAATGTTTAGTGAAATTCAAAATTGGGAGTTACCATGATGAGGTTCTCTGTGATGTTATTCCAATGGATGTTTGCCATCTATTGTTGGGTAGACCATGGTAGTTTGATAGGCATGTAGTACATGATGGTCATGCAAACACATACTCTCTAACAAAGGATGGAGTTTTCCATAAGCTGAAGCCCATGAAAAAGGAAGGTGAAAAGGTATGTAGCTGCACTAAGATTTGTCTTGTTGATGGAATGAATTTTTTAGATGGCACGAAACATCAGCGTGTGTGCTATGCTTTGATTCCTAGGAAAGATAAAGAAGGTAGTAGTGAAATACCACTTGAAGCTTTAGATTTACTAGGTGAGTTTGGAGATGTCATCTTTGACAATGTTCTAGAAGGATTTCCACTGGTAAGGTAAATCATTCATCAGATCGATTTAATCCCAGGAGCTAGTTTGCCTAACAAGGCTGCTCAAAGGATGACTCCTACTGAAACTAAGGAGCTAAATAGACAGGTTCAGGAACTATTGAGGAAGGGCTTGATTTGGGAGAGCCTGAGTCCATGTGTCGTACCTATAGTACTGTCACCAAAGAAGGATGGAGAGTGGAGGATGTGTATAGACTCTTGAGCTATAAATAGGATAATGATCAAGTATCAGTTATTTTTGCCAAGAATGGATGATCTTATGGACTACTTGAGTGGAGCTCGTTATTTCACAAAGATAGATCTCAAGAGTGGCTATCATCATATATGGATATGAAAAGGAGATGAGTGGAAAATAGCCTTCAAGACCAAGAAAGGTCTTTATGAGTGGTTAGTCATGCCCTTTGGATTGACAAACACCTCGAGCACCTTCATGCGGCTTATGAATGAGGTACTTAAGAAGTTCTTGGGAAAATTTGTTATTGTCTATTTGGATGATATTTTAATTTTTAGCAAGACTTTGGAAGAACATTTATTGCATATTTGTAGTGTCCTTGAAAGGTTAAGGGAAGAGAAACTGCTAATTAATTTGAAGAAGTGTATCTTTGCAAAAAGGGAGTTAGTCTACTTGGGATTTGTTATATCACCTGAAGGTCTCAAAATGGATCCAGAGAAGGTAAAAGCCATCTTGGAATGGCCTACTCCAAGGTCTGCTATTGAGTTAATATCATTTCATGGCCTGGTTAGTTTTTACAGGAAGTTCATTAAGATTTTCAGTGGCATATGTGTACCCCTGATTAACACAATAAGAGGGGATAGAAAAGAGTTGAAATGGACTGCGGCAGCTGCGAGAAGTTTTGAAATGCTGAACAAGAAGGTGACAGAAGAACTTGTGTTGGCACTTCCAGATTTTAGAAAGGTGTTCCAGGTGGATTGTGATGCTAGTGGCAGTGCTATTGGAGTTGTATTGAGCCAAGAAGGTAAGCCTATTGCATATTTTAGTGAAAATTTGAATGATGCAAAGAAGTATTCTATTTATGATCAAGAGTTCTATGCAATAGTTTAGGCCTTAAAGAAATGGAGGCATTATTTATTGCCAAAGGAATTTGTTTTATATACTGATCACCAAGCATTACAATACCTAAATAGCCAAGGTAAATTGAATCAGAGGCATAGGAAGTGGGTAGAGTTCTTGCAGAGCTATACATTTGTGTTGAAGCATAAAAGTGGAAAATCTAACAAGATTGCAGATGCATTAAGTAGGAGACAATTTTTGCTTACAGTAATGTAGGTTGAAGTAGTTAGGTTTGATGAACTCAAGAATTTGTACCCTAAGGATCCTAATTTTTTTGAAGTGTGGAAAGCTTGTAAAGAGCCTATTTTTGTAGATAGAACTAAGTGGTTAGACTATTTGATTTAGGATGGTATGTTATTGAAGGGTAGTCAATTATGCATTCCAAGGAGTTCCATGAGGGAAAATTTGATTAAGGAGAAACACAGTGGAGGGATGGCAGGACATTTTGGTCAAGATAAGACCATTGCCATTCTCAAAGAACATTATTTTTGGCCTCAAATGTCACAGGATGTGAAGAAGTTTGTACATAATTGCCAAGTTTATCAAGTGGCCAAGGGATTTAGTCACAATACTGGACTATATCAGCCATTGCATGTTCCATCAAAGCCATGGAAGGACATAAGTATGGATTTTTTTCTTGGATTGCCAAGGACACAAAGGGGTAATGACTCAGTATTTGTGGTGGTTGATAGGTTCTCCAAAATGGCACATTTCATTCCATGCCACAAAACTCATGATGTTGTCCATATTGTAGACTTGTTTTTCAGAGAGGTGGTAAGACTACATGGCCTCCCAAAGAGTATAGTTTTTGATAGAGACACTAAATTTGTTGGGTATTTCTAGAGAACATTGTGGAAAAAGTTGAGGACAGACTTGAAATTCAGTTCCACACATCATCTGCAGACTGACGGCCAAACAGAAGTGGTAAACAAAAGTCTGGGCAATTTGCTGAGATGTTTAGTTGGGGATAAGCCCAAGGGGTGGGATTTGATTCTATGAAAAAGTAGAGTTTTCTTACAATAACTCTATAAATAGGAGTACAGTCAAATCACCATTTCAAATTGTATATGGAAGTAGCCAAAGGACTGCACAGAATTGAGGAAGATAGAGGAAGGGGAGAGGACAAGTGCTAATGCTGAAGAATTTGCTGAACATATCAAGTGTCTACATGAGGAGGTCTAGGCACACATTACCAAGATGAACCAACAGCATAAAGCTAGGGCTGATCAAAGGAGAAGACATAAGGAATTCCAAGTAGGGGATCTAGTCATGGTCCACTTAAGAAAAGAAAGATTTCCAGCCGGTACTTACAACAAGCTGAAGATGAAGAAATTTGGCCCCTGCAAAATTTTGAAGAAACATAACTCAGGAAATGCATATGAGGTGGAGTTGCAACATGGAATTCACATTTCTCCTATTTCAACATTGTAGACTTAGCAGAGTATCATGATGATGGTGTAGATGTTAGAGCCATGTCCAATTCCAACTTCTAAGAAGGAGGAGATAGAGGAGATTCTGGATAGTTGTGTGGGTAGGAGTACTAGAAATAGGCAGTATGAAGAGTATTTGGTCAAGTGGAAAGGATAGCTGATAGAGGACTCAACTTGGGTCTCAACAGTTGAGGTTTCCCATTTGGGATTTCCTCTACCATTCATAAAGTGACAAGGTCACTTTTCAATCTACCCTGGGTGTCTGATGCAAGAGCATCTAGAGGTATAAGGGCAATCTTATGTCATCCAAAAAAATGTACTTAAACTTAGTTTCTATTTCATGTTTTTTCAATTTTTTGATACCCATTTGGGTCAAATAAAGGTGCCAACTCTCACAGTTCCACTATTAGTGTTTTGGGTTAGAGTTTTTAATCACCTTGGGATACATGTAAATGCCAAAAAAATAGGAGTATGTAATTGAGCCATCATTTTTGTGAACTAGAAGGTGTAAATTGGTGAGATGATTTTCATTGTAATTTAGAGCATTCCAGAAAAAGAATCAGGTCAAAAGGCCCCATGGTTTGAAGGTTATCATAGTTTTTCAATTTTTGGAGACATCCTAAGAATGCTTCAAAGTTAGCTTAGGGGCATTAAATGACCTTGAACATGGCCAAAATGGGGGATGAGTGAAGTTGGTCCATAGGGCTATAGAACACTTTGAGAGCTTTCCAAAAATGTAAATGATTCGTCAATTGGAGCTACGGTTCAAAAGTTATGCCTCCCAGAAGTTTGGTTACCATTTCTAGATTCTTCTAATTTTGTGCTAACTTCTAATGCAACTTCTAGAGCCTTCTATTTGGTTGGTGGATGCCAACTATCACTTTCTAGAATGTATTCCTAATCCTTAACCCTCTAGGGTCTATTTAAGAACATTTTTGGCATTGTAAAAGGCAGTTCAGAGTGGAGTTTGAGAGAAGGTACTGGGAGAAGAGTTAATCTCTAGCTTTATGCTATTGTAAGCCCATAGGGCATGTTTTGGAGTCTGTTTGTTTGTGCTAAGTGTATTAGCATATTTTCACAGTCAATAAAATTTTCCCTTTCTTGTTGGGTCCATTCTGTGCTTGGGTTGTGGCTCCATCATTTATTGCTCATTTCTTCCATTGTATGCTTATCCACTAGCTTCCTACTCCATCATGTCCTACACCTTGCTTGAGAGCTAGTGATCTCTAAATCATTCTTTAAAATCCAAAAAAATTATACATCATGCTGAAAAAATCCTAAAAATATTAGAAAATGTCTTGAAAATTTGATCATCTTAGTGAAAACCTATAAATAGGCTCTTTGATGTATCACCAAAAATTCAAATATCTCAAAAAATAAAAAAATACAAAAAAATTGGAAAAAGTCATGAAAAAATCTGCCAAGTGGTGAAAACTTGTAAACAAGTGTTACTTGAGACCCTTGCACGTATTTCTATCAATCTCATTAATTTAACAGCACATTTCCTAGCTTGGAATTATCTCTTTTCCTCATCTAGGGGCACGATTTCTTAGCTTATTAGGGTTTTCTTGTATGTTAGGGTTTCTTTGGAAACTCATGCAAAATAGTGTTTCTCAACACTCTCCCCTTGACATCAAGTGTTTTTCAACACTTTTTAGATGCCTTACCTACAGTCTAGGATGTTACAATATTTCTCACTATCAAATTCAAGTTTTGAAAAAATAAACATCAAATGTGTTAAAATATGATGAACTTTATCTTCTTTGTGTGCTATCTATGATGATTTCTCTACTAATTTGTCACTCCCTAATAATCTTTCGAGGATGTCATGGACTAGAAGATTTCAGGTTATGAGGCATCTTTTACTATTTTTTTGTTTCTACTTGTGGGTATACTTTGTTAGTCTAAATGTGTTGAGAGCATTCATGCTTGTCCTACTTGACACTTTGGACCTAGACTGTATTATCCTTTTCTATTTTTGTAAGGCCACACTCGAGGGTTATCCTGGCACTTATACATTGATATAGGTGTAATCTTACTATATTAAACCTAGGGAATCTAATTGCATTAGCCATCTTGACTTGCATGTCTTTGATGCTTAGGTTGGATTCCCACATTTTTATCAGATATAGATCATATTCATATCCTCATAGTTACACTAGTGTTGATTGTATGAATTTACAATGTCCCTAATAAATGCTCAATGACGAAACTAGAGTCTAAATTTTTTGTGTACCTTGTAGGTAAAACCACTTTGCATGCTAGTTTGCATCATAGGTACAATTTAGCTTAGTCTTTCTTTTTTTAATATGGGGAGATCTCTCCCTTCATCTTTTGTCAAACATATTAGCTAACCATATCTTCTTTTCTTTCTTCTTGATCATATATTTTTATCTTCTTGATCTTTCACTTCATCTCTCTGCTAGCCTATCATCATAAGGGGTTAATCTAAAAATCACATTTGATCTATCCAAGTATCATATTTTCAAAAATATGAGTCTATATCATACACATGAAAGCTAAAAACTAAACGTGACAAAGATCCATGATCATATCAACATGAACATAAATCTACACATACATGAGTAGGAAATTATAAACATCACATTTAAATAAAAAAACTAAAACAACCATATACAACATTCACAAAATGAGATAAGTACACAAAGATATCTATCAAATCTAGTATCCGATATATATATCAAAGATGTCACAATATAATATGAGATTAAAAATCTAGATGAGTGTCTCAAAAAATATATGGTACAATAAAATTGTCATCAAAAAATCAACCTAGACCTAAGATTGGTTTCCCTACTCATGAGTAGGTTTTACCTAGGGAGGAGTCGTTGGTACCCTCAATGATGGCTACTCTGATCTACTAGCCCTCTCTAAGTACATAGGTACCTATTGGTCCACTAGAACTACAACAATATACACACTGTGGTAGTAGGTTACCCTAGTCATCTATCATTCTACCACCTATTGAACCTTTGCTAAATCATCCCTCAGAGATCTCTCTCATCTATTAGCATCTCCTTGTGCATCCACTAGTTGCTTGTCTCTAACTGCTTTGGTCATCCTCAACCCATTTAGCTATACCTCCAAAGCCCAGATCCTGGCATCCTCATTATCCTCCTCTCTATCTCCTCTAATGGGTTGCTCCTATTGTTCCTCCACTTGATCCACTCTCCTATGTCTCAATGGATGCTCTTTCTCCTCCTCCACGTCCTCCTCTCTCATGTCCTAGGCTTGTGTCTATCTCCTCCCACCAAATTAAGAACTAATTTTGACCTTTGTGTGCCTGCCACCTTGGCCTAGACCTCCATCACCATCTCTCCCATCTCCCCCTATCCTACTACAATGGGTGGGCCATCCGATCATGTCAATCTAGGAAAAGGATGCTTCTACATCCAATACATATAAGTTAAATCTACTCCCTCATCTGCCACCTTCGAACAATAGTCCCAAGGCTCATGCATCAAAGTTGTTGTCTCTTGTAAGGTGGCCTAATAATATAATAGGGGTAGCCAACACTAAGCCTTATCCTCATGAAACCATGCATAAGTAGTTGTCTCCACTTAGATCTCCTACTACTGGCCAAACTAACACCATACTTGGCTGAAGACAAAATGCTCCACTATCTATGAATGCCTCCCGACTAGTGGCTGACTATAACTCATATACTTGAGCTCCCACACATTAGACCATCTATGGCACTCATGATATGTTGGAAAAAAAATGAAGTGAGTTCATCAAGGGGCCATTAGTAGTAAGTCACATCTCCACTATGACTCTGTGGGATGAACTGTCTATATTGGAAAATATAAGGTTTGTTGCATTCTTGTAGCTATACCCACAATTGATTCACTATGATATGCTCCCATGCCCATACCTAGGCCAAAATCATACCACATTCCTAGGTCCATCTTGATTAGTAGGCTATCTCATGGAGTTGTTGGAATTACAATAAGAAGGGTAAATTTTTGGAGGGGGGGTGAATCAAAAGTTTAAACTTGGATGGATAAAAGTTTCACCACACATCCATCACATACATTCAATAAGTAAACTAAAAGAACATGTAAATAATATACATCCAAATCATGTAAACATGTAAGCATTCACACATAACACTAGATATGATTACCTAGAAACCCTCCAAGTGAGAAGGTAAAATTGGGGTGGGAATGACAGCCACAAATCTTTACTATTTCTATAATAAAGTGTATTGAATGAAGGTTACAATTTTTTGACCATGAAAGATGATCTAACCAATGAAATATCTACCCTATAAATGCTTACAAAGACTGTTAGGTCTCATCTTGTTAGAGGATTTCAACACCCTATTAGAAGTGTGCCTTGTTAGAGGACTTCAACTTACAACTAAGTAAGCACCCCATTAAAGGATTTCATATAGTCTATTAGGACTACTCTATTAAGAGATTTGACTAAAATCACCTATTAAAATGTCTCAGCTTAGATCCTATAGTTGTCACTGGCTTGCTTGATAATAGATCACCTCTAAACAATGTCTTCTTGATCCTTCTCGATTATATGTCTCAATGTTGTATCCTTTTCTCTATCCTTTGTTCTTCTCTAACTAATTTTGCAATTCACTCTCTTCATAACTTCTAAGTCACCATGAATTCTCTTCCTACAAACTATCTTCTCTCCTCCTTCAATTCTCATCCATAAAGAGATTAGGGCTTCATCCTCCTTAAGAATACTTTAGTGGCTTAGGGTTAGGTATAAATCTATGACTTAGATTCATCCATTTTTCCACTTAATCCTTCACATTTTCTAATTGGTTGCATGTAATTACATAGAGAATCCAACTAGAGATTTTTCATTATCTCCAAAATATTAAAATACAATCTTAAGTTAGGTCAAAAAATGGTTTACATAGTTGTTTGTACCATTTCAAACAAATATGTCAAAATTGTCTTACTCGGCATATGAAGTTTCTGATGCTCGGCATACACTGGTCTTTATACAGTGACTTGACACATGTATTGCTCAAAATCCACTATTTACTCAGCTCCTAAATCACTCAACATGGTCTATCTTCTTGGCACATGAGTAACTTAGCACTCATTGTAACTCAACATGGTCTAATATTTACATGATGTGCTCAACATGTGTTACTAGTTTGGCATGAACTAAGTAAATGGCTTAAGTGTGTTGACACTCACTTTTCAAAACCAATCTAAGATCAACAATCTCCCCCCTTGACATGAGTGTCAAAAACACTTGAGCATATATTATCATCCTTAATCTCTCAAGCATATCATATCCATGGCTTAGTTTATATAGAAAACTTCAAAATTTCAAAATTTGCAATAACTTGTATACCTCAAAATTTGATAACTCCCCTATAGACACCCAAAATTTGGCAAAGACTTAAATCATGCAATCTTGATCAGTCAAGACCAAATTAAAGAGAAAATCAAAAGAAACACAATGGACTTTCAAAATTGAAAATCATATTAGGTCATTAATCACCTTTTAAATCGACAAGACCTAAATCAACTTTAAAAGAGGAAGAAAATAATTCAAATTTATAAAATAAAATGCAAAAAGGAATGAAGAAAAAGACAAATTGTTGAAAATAATTTTTTTATTAAATCAATTAAATCACTTTATCCTCACAAGATTGAAAATATCCCTTTTACCATTTAAAAGAATTTGAAAAATCCTCATATTATCCTCAAAACCAAGTCTGTTGGACTCTTCTTCCTAGCCTTTTATGAGATATTTTGAGTTTCACTTTCACCCCCAATCAAAAGTGAAAATCTTGGTTCTTACCACAACCCCTTCTAAAATCCTATAAATAGGAGGGAAATCTAAGAGGCAAGGGACCCAAGTTTTTTATGCATCTACAATATAGGCATATTTAGACTCATTGTTTTAGAATTTCCATTGTAGCAATTTCATAGCATTGTTAGCATCATCTTGTGTCATTTAACATCATTTTGTATCATTTAGCTTCATTTATTGCATATTTAATTCATAGTATGATCATTTCAAGAGCATTTCTAAGAGTTGTATTTCACATATAATCCTCATTTTAGTCATAGATCTTGCATGTTTCATTGTAGATCTGCATTTTTAGCAATATCCCATTCTAGAACTGTCACTAAGGTGTTGGTCTGAGAGCTACTTTAGTGGTTGTAGTTAGGGAGACATGAGGCATTTGTAGATATTACTTGTTGCTGATGATATCTTGGGTCTAGTATAATTTGTAATCAGTCCATTTGCTTTCTACATTAAAGTTTCATGAATACATGTTCTTACCGTGTACAAAATGGCACAATCCAATCATCAAATCAACAACAATCAAAATCATGAAATCATCAATGATCAAAAATCAAGCCATCGATAGACAGAGACCATGACAACAACAAAATGATAGAATATAATCAAACAGGCATCCAATCATCAGAATTTGACCTAAAACCAAAAAATCAAGATAGTCTTTGAACTAATATGCTTCGCATATTAGCTCAAAGAGGGGTATTTGTAGACACTCAAAATTTGGGAAATACTTAAATCATGCAATCCCGATGAATTAGAACCAAATTAAAGAGAAAATTAGAAGAAACATAATGGACTTTCAAAATCAAAAATTGCATTAGGTCATTAATCACCTTTTAAATCGACAAGACCTAAATCAACTTTAAAAGAGGAAGAAAAAAATTCATATTCATAAAATAAAATGCAAAAAGGGAGGAATAAAAAGACAAACTATTGAAAATTATTTATTAAATCAATAAAATCACTTTATCCTCACAAGATTGAAAATTTCCCTTTTACCATTTAAAAGAATTTCAAAAATCTTCATATTATCCTCAAAACCAAGTCTGTTGGACTCTTCTTCCTGGCCTTTTATGAGATATTTTGAGTTTCACTTTCACCCCCAGTCAAAAGTGAAAATCTTGGTTCTTACCCCAACCCCTTCAAAAATCCTATAAATAGGAGGGAAATCTAAGAGGCAAGGGACCCAAGTTTTTTATGCATCTACACTATAGGCATATTTAGACTCATTGTTTTAGCATTTCCATTGTAGCAATTTTATAGCATTGTTAGCATCCTCTTGCATCATTTAGCATCATTTTGTATCATTTAGCTTCATTTATTGCATATTTAGTTCATAACATGATCATTTCAAGAGCATTTCTAGGAGTTGCATTTCACATATAATCCGCATTTTAGTCATAGATCTTGCATGTTTCATTGTAGATCTACATTTTTAGAAATATCCCATTCTAGAACTGTCACTAAGGTGCTGGTCTAAGAGCTACTTTAGTGGTTGTAGTTAGGGAGACATGAGGCATTTGTAGAGATTACTTGCTATTGCTAATATCTTGGATCTAGTATAGTTTGTTATCAATCCATTTTCTTTCTACATTAAAGTTTCATGAATACACATTCTTACTATGTACAAAATGGTGCCCACCATGGGAAGCTCTTTGTTATAGGAGAGGTAAATCCGAATTGGAACACTAAGATCTACTAGTCACTAGCCTTAGATAACCCTGCTAGGAAGCCATTTTTTTTTTTCTAGGTGCATGTGATTTTTCATTTTGTTTTGATCTCACTACCATTGTTCTTGAGTGCTTTCAAACCTAATAATGAACACCAGTGTAGATCATAAACCTTCTAGAAAGACAAACCTCAAATCGGTATTGAGAAACCAAGCGTTAAATAAAGACATTGTTAAACAATCCTTGAAATTGTACATACACTGCATAAAATAGTGGTTCTGAACATTCTTGTAATGCTTCTGACTTCTATTATGACACATATAGCTATGAAAAACACATATGAGACTAAAAACAATACATCTAGTTCAGGAAACAACACATAAGAATTAAACTAGCACATCTAAGCATTGAAATAGTGCATATGAGAAATAAAACAACATATTTAATTACTAAAACAACTCATCTAAACATTTATGTGACACATCTAAGCAAAAACACGAAACCGAGGCTATCTACAAATGTGATACTTGCAAACAAACTATAAATTTGGATACCCTTTTCCATGCTGGTATTTTACAAAGTTTGAAATTTTTTGTATCTGAGCAAAAACATCTTTTGAAACAATCAAAGCTACATCATCATCAACCCAATAGTTACCATTACCTCACTTTGAATATTAAGCTAGGAACATTTGGAAACACACATCTATACCTAACTTAGTAAAAGTGGAGCTTATCCTATCAACATTGGCAAATGAATTAGCTCGTTGCTACGAACAAATCATGATCAATGATAACTTTCACTTCTTGAAAAATGCCTCAAAACTAAAAGAATCCACCTCACCTTTCATGCCACCATGCAAAATAAGTGTACCAACAAAACCAAAATAGTCACCCTTATGAGTAAGTGCCAGGATAGCAAGTAGAACCATCAAATGCACAGAACCTCTAAACCTCCCAAAATCTACTACAACAACGGATTGTGCACAAAAGGAAGTTACTCACGAGTCACCCTATTTAATCAAAATTTAGAATCCCTAGCCACAATGGGCTCATTTCAAACATAGGATGACAGAAACATTATATCTAAGACCAAAGATTTTTAGAAAAATCTTGAACTTGTCGACATCATGGACAAGATTCTGGAAAAACACAAAGAATGATACATACTCGCATTAGCACAAGAAGATGCAAAATTACCATCTGCTTTTGATGTGACCAATTTGAAATGAGATGATGAAGAATCACCTTTAGATGTAGTCACACAAAAATTGCAAGACTTACAAATAGAAATGGAAAAGATGAAAAGAGGAAAAACACAACCAGTGAAGTTTAGCCTTGAAAAGGTGTGTCCCCTACCATTCGATAAAAACATTACCTTCACACCTTTTCCTCCAAATGTGAAAATACCAAAGTATGATAAATATTTTGGCACATCATATCCATAAGATTGCTTGAGAAAATTTATATGTTGAGCATGGAGTTTGTCCATGACACAACATACCTAATGTGTCTATTTCCTAGGAGTCTTAGGGGACAAGCCATGGAGTGGGTCTCCAAGCTAACCTCCAATATTAAAACCTTCAATCAATTGGCCACAATATTTATCACCCAATATTCTGATAACATTGAAAGAGAGGTTATGATGATTGATCTATGCAACACAAAACAACTCCTAGGTGAGTCATTCAAGACCTTCCTACAATGGTAGAGGCACATGTTTGCTAAATATCATAGAGGCATATGGGATAAGGAGAAGATAGATATCTTCATTAACAGTCTCTCAAAATTGATGAATTATTAGCTCCAACTCCAAGGGCCTAAAGATTTTAAAACCACTTTAGAAAATGTGGCTAAGGTGGAAGAAACCTTGGTAAACAATGACATTATTAAATTATCTAAAGATGGTAAAGGTTTCTCCAACAACTCCACACAAACACACAATTCCTTTGATTGGTCCACAGACAAATAGAAATAATGGTGGAGAAATAATAATAAAAAATTCACAAATGATGGGTTAGTTGCAGCCAATCATGTAAAAACTCAAACTCAACCCCCTTTAAATCAATCGAGTCCTAGTGTCACACCTCAAAAAAATAATCCCTGCCTATTTTATTGATGTAACACAAAGACTTCCTCTAAGTCCAACCAACAAGTTGCATACAATCAAGCTCCTTCACCACGAAGATGTTAGTCTTCTGATATACCTAAGGAGTATACACCCATAGGGATGTCCTATGAGAGTTCTTTATAAACACTCTTGGTTGATGACCTCATTGTGTTACCCAAGGCTATACCATATGAACCCAAAATCAAGCCAAAATGGTGGAACGAGAAACACACTTGTGCCTATCATCGCAATTGGGGACACCTAAAAACCAATTGCCTCACCCTTACGGGGATCATCCAAAAATTAATAAATGATGGAACCATTGAAGTAAAAAATATCAATAATAATGAAGATCATAAAGCCTTTAAGAACCCCTTCATGAGTCATCAAAATGGGAAGTCTTTAAAGACTAATAAAAACAAACCTCTGCAAACCAAAGCTAATTATGCTCACCACTATGATAATACCATCAGCATGATTTTTAAATTTGATGACATCGTAAATGTCATCATAATTAAAGATAAAAATAAAAAATAGTCCTCAAATGTCGTCACTCGAGGTCAAGCCTCCAAAATTATCCTACCAAGACTAGTGACAAATTTTGATTGAGTAGCTCCAAGTTCCTCCATGCCCAAATATAACTTGGTTAACCAATTGCTCAAGACTCTGACCCACATCTCCATTTGTGAACTACTGCAAATCTCCTTGGAGCATAAAGAGATACTCACTAAAGCCTTAGTACCAAATGACCTAGACATGAGTAGATTCCAAAACATGGTTAGTAATCTAGTCACTCCTCATTGTGTGTCTTTCTCATCTCAAGATGCCATGTCTGTCATATAGCCACAAAAATCTTCTTTGCACATAGCAGTATTCATCCAAAGGAACTGAGTTAAGAGGGCATTGGTCGATGGTGGGGTTGGCCTCAATATTTGCATGCTTATTTTAGTGAAAGCCCTCAGGGAAGAGGATGTGGTTGAATCAAGAAAAAAGATTACCATTAAGGCCTATAATGATGAAGTAGGGTCCTCCAAAGGTATGGTCATATTACCAATCAAAGTGGGGCTGATTGTGAAAGCAACTATTTGTTAGGTCTTAGACCTGCAATTAACCTATAACATCCTACTAGGAAGACCATGGATACATGAAATGCAAGCCCTTCCCTCCACCTACCACCAGTGCCTTAAATTACCGTACATGGGTCAAGAGATAACCATACCTAGAGATCAACACTTTTCTTAGTATTGTAACTCACTTATCCCTCATAACAAAAAAGAAGCTGATAGACCGATAGATGCTAGCAGTCAACCAATAGTTACAAGAACTTCACACTCAACTAACCAAACAAGCAACCACTTATCAACATCAACTAAGGGTAAAGAGAAAGTGGCTTGTTCGGGTCCTTCTACTCCTTCACTGCCATCATCATCAAAAGATCCCAAACAAATACACTATGAAGAAATGGATAAACTGATGAAGGAATTTGATAGAAAATGTAGGTTGCACCATAAAGGGGTAGGTGAGTACTCAGTCTCCCTATTTGATCCACCACTTTCTCTAAGATCTCATGGAAAACTGACTTCCACCAAACCATATCATGCACATTTTATCAAAGCAAGTAGAAAACCTCCAAACTTAGTGGAAGACACCAGTCAATAGAACATTAACATCTCCTCCCACCTACATGAGAAAGGCTTTGATCTAATGAAAAAGATGGGATACACAGGAGATGGTCCCTTAGGGAAAGGGAAAGGAATCATCAAACCTTTGATGGCATAGTTCAGGTCCAATAAATCTAAAATAGGGGTAGGTTATGATGGACAAGACAAGGCACAAACCTCTTCTACCTTGGTGTGGGTACCCAAACCAAAGGATAGTTATACCCTGGTAACAACTGATGAAATAAATAAGAATTTTGCCCTCTCAAGTTCACTGTCCGTAGAAAAACCACCCATAGATACCTCCAATAATGAAGATGATTGATGCAGGAGCATCCAGAGGTATAAGGGCAATCCTATGTCAACCAAAAAAAATGTACTTAGACTCAGTTTCTATTTCATATGTTTTCATTTCTAGGTACCCATTTGGGTCAAATAAAGGTTCCAACTCTCATAGTTCCACTATCAGTGTTCTAGGATAGAGTATTTGAACACCTTGGGATATGTGTAAATGCCAGAAAGATAGGAGTATGTAATTGAGCCATCATTTTGGTGAAATAGAAGGTGTAAATTGGCTAGATGAATGTAATTGTAATTTAGAGCATTCCAAAAAAAAAATCAGGTCAAAAGGCCCCACGGTTTGAAAGTTATTATAGTTTTTTAGTTTTTGGAGACCTTCTAAGAATGCTTCAAAGTTAGGTTAGGGGCATTAAATGACCTATAATAAGGCCAAAAAATTGGGGACAAGAAAAGCTGGTCCATAAGGCTATAGAGAACTTTGAGAGCTTTCCAAAAATGTAAACAGTTCGTCAATCGGAGCTACAGTTCAAAAGTTATGCCTCCCGAAAGTTTGGTTATTGTTTCTGGATTCTTCTAGATTTGTGCTGACTTCTAACGCAGCTTTTGGAGCCCTCTATTTGGTCAGTGGATGCTAACTAGCACTTTCTAGAATTTATTCCTAATCCTTAACCCTCTAAGGTCTATTTAAGAACATTTTTGGCATTGTAAAAGGCAGTTTGGAGTGGAGTTTGAGAGGAGGTACTAAAAGGAGAAATTATCTCCAGACTTATACTATTATAAGCCCTTGGGGCATGTTTTGAAGTCTATTTTCTCTGTACTAAATGTAATAGCATATTTACATAGTTAATACAAATTTCACTTTTCTGTTGTGTCCATTCTGTGCTTGGGTTGTGTCCCCATCAAGTGGTATTAGAGCTGATTTTCCTGAGTGTGTAGATAGAGTGCCAACTATGAGGTAGTTTGCACCAGGACTGTGTGATTCTGGGTTTGAGTTAAGAAGATGCCTCCATAAAGAGAGCCTAGTGGAAGGTCCAAAGCTATTAATCCTGAGGAGGTTAGAGCCCTCCAAAGGCAGGTACAAGCGTTGCAGGAGGAGCTCCGTAGAGGAACAAATGTTGTTGTAGGCGATGAAAGTGAGGATGACAATGAAGAAGAAGAAATTGGACTAGAAGGATAATTGGACGAGGAAATTTTGAATCAGGAAAAGGAAAGGCTTTTTAGGGCCATTACTAAATTTGGGAAAAGACCTACAATTGATGTGGGTATAGTTTTAGGAAATCTGAAACTAGATGAGTTGATCAATTGGATCAATGAACTGGAAGAGTACTTTGAGTATGAAGATATCAGGGATCCAGATAGGGTTAAGTTTGCAAAGGCCAAACTGAAAGGCCATGCAAAAATTTGGTGGCAAGAGGTTCAATTGGAAAGAAATAGAAGAGGAAAGGAGAAGATCACAAGGTGGGATCGTATGGTGGACAAATTGAAGAAGCAATTCATTCCTGTTGATTATGAGCTTGATTTTTTTAAGAAGATGCATGGGTTAAAGAAAGAAGGAAAATCAGTCCAAGAATATACAGAGGAGTTTTACCAGCTTCTAATTAAAGCAAGGCATGCAAAAGAAAATAAGGAGAATGTTTCTCATTATATTAGTGGGTTGCTACCTAGCATCTAGGAGGAATTAAGTCTGGTAAGAATGACTAGCATTGAAGAGGCATAACAATTTTCCCTACGAGTTGAAGAGAAGCTAAATAAGAGGTTTGAAGGGAGACAAAGAGGGTGGGTTCAAGGAGGAAGGGGTAGTGGTAGGTCATTTGGAGGCCAAAATGAAACCCAAAATAAAACTAAAGATGTGTTACTAGCAGGAACTAGATGAACGAGGGTTTCAACTACTCCCGAGATCTAGACTTTGGAAATCAGAGAGAAAGAGGTAGAGGACATGGACAAGAAAGAAGAGGCTTCCATGGTACCTATTTCCATAGAAATGAAGAAGGTCATCGTGCCTTTGAATGCCCTCAATGACAAGGAAGGATAGATAGGAGAGTTGAGGGTCAAGCTAGGGTTGCTCATGTGGATAAGGATGCACAATCATCACATTTAGAGGATGCAGAAAGAGGAGAGGCTTTAGTAAATGAAAGGGTCCTACTAAGTGGTGAGATTGAACCTAGACAAAGGAGGAGTTTATTCTGTACCAAGTGCAATTGTGAGGATAAATTTTGTGATGTGATCATTGATGGTGGTAGCACTGATAACTTGGTATCAGAGGAGATGGTCTCTAAGCTGAAGCTCAAGGGGGAGAAACATCCCTAGCCCTATCAGATTTCTTGGGTGAAAGATGATCATAAGGTCTTGGTAAGTGAACAATGTTTAGTGAAATTCAAAATTGGGAGTTACCATAATGAAGTTCTCTATGATGTTATTCCAATGGATGTTTTCCATCTATTGTTGGGTAGATCATGGCAGTTTAATAGGCATGCAGTAAATGATGGCCATGCAAACACATACTCTCTAACAAATGATGGAGTTTGCCATTAACTGAAGCCCATGAAAAAGGAGGGTGAAAAGGTATGTAGTAGTGCTAGGATTTGTCTTGTTGACGGAAGGAAGTTTTTAGATGGTATGAAACATCAGTGTATGTGTTATGCTTTGATTCCTAGGAAAGATAAAGAAGGTAGTAGTGAAATACCACTTGAAGTTTTAGATTTACTAGGTGAGTTTGGAGATATTATCTTTGATAATGTTCCAGAAGGATTGCTACCAGTAATACAAATTATTCATTAGATAGATTTAATTCCAGGAGCTAGTTTTCCTAACAAAGCTACTCACAGGATGACTCCTACTGAAACCAAGGAGCTAAATAGACAGGTTCAAGAGCCATTGACAAAGGGCTTGATTTGGGAGAGCCTAAGTCTATGTACGGTACTTGCAGTACTGGCACCAAAGAAGGATGGAGAGTGCAGGATGTGTATATACTCTCAAGCTATAAATAGGATAACCATCAAGTATCGATTTCCTTTGCCAAGAATGGATGATCTTATGGACTGCTTGAGTGGAGCTTAGTGCTTCACAAAGATAGATCTCAAGAGTGGCTATCATCAGATATGGATATGAGAAGGAGATGAGTGGAAAATAGCCTTCAAGACCAAGGAGGGTCTTTATGAGTGGTTAGTCATGCCCTTTGGATTGGCGAACACCCCGAGCACCTTCATGCGGCTTATGAATTAGGTACTTAAGAAGTTCTTGGGAAAATTTTTTATTGTCTATTTGGATGATATTTTAATTTTCAGAAAGACTTTGGAAGAACATTTATTGCATATTCCTAGTGTCCTTGAAAGGTTAAGGGAAGAGAAACTATTAATTAATCTAAAGAAGTGTATCTTTGCAAAAAGGGAGTTAGTCTACTTGGGGTTTGTTATATCACATGAAGGTTTCAAAATGGATCCAGAGAAGGTAAAAGCGATCTTGGAATGGCCTACTCCAAGGTCTACTACTAAGGTGAGATCATTTCATGGTCTGGTTAGTTTTTATAGGAAATTCATTAAGAATTTTAGGGGTATATGTGCACTCCTGACTAACATAATAAGAGGGGATAGAAAAGAGTTCAAATGGACTGCGACAGCTACGAGAAGTTTTGAATTACTGAAGAAGAAGGTGATAGAACAACCTATGTTGGCACTTCTAGATTTTAGAAAGGTGTTCCAAGTGGATTTTGATGCTAGTGGTAGTGCTATTGGGGCTATATTAAGCCAAGAAGGTAAGCCTATTGCATATTTTAGTGAAAAATTGAATGATGCAAAAGAGAAGTATTATGTTTATGATCAAGAGTTCTATGCAATAGTTCAAGCCTTAAAGAAATGGAGGCATTATTTATTGCCAAAGGAATTTGTTTTATATACTAATCACTAGGCATTACAGTAGCTAAATAGCCAAGGTAAATTGAATCAGAGGCATATGAAGTGGGTAGAGTTCTTGCAGAGCTATACATTTGTGTTGAAGCATAGAAGTGGAAAATCTAACAAGGTTGTAGATCCACTAAGTAGGAGACAGTTGTTGCTTACAGTAATGCATATTAAAGTAGTTGGGCTTGATGAACTCAAGAATTTGTACCCTAAGGATCTTGATTTTGCTGAAGCATGGAAAGCTTGTAAGGAGCCTATTGCTATAGACAGAACTAAGTGGTTAGACTATCTAATTCAGGATGGTATGGTATTCAAGGGCAATCAATTATGTATTCCAAGGAGTTCCATGAGGGAAAATCTGATTAAGGAGAAACATTGTGGAGGGATGGCAGGACATTTTGGTTGAGATAAGACCATTTCCATACTTAAGGAACATTATTTTTGGCCTCATATTTCATAGGATGTGAAGAAGTTTGTACAGAGTTGTCAGATTTGTCAAGTTGCCAATAGATTTAGTCATAATACTAGACTATATCAGCCATTTCCTATTCCATCAAAGGCATGGGAGGACATAAGTATGAATTTTGTTCTTGGATTGCCGAGTACACAAAGGGGTAATGACTTAGTATTTTTGGTGGTTGATAGGTTCTCCAAAATGGCACATTTCATTCCATGCCACAAAACTCATGATGCTGTCCATATTGCAGACTTGTTTTTCAGAGAGGTGGTAAGACTACATGGTCTCCCAAGGAGTATAGTTTCTAATAGAGATACTAAATTTGTGGGGTATTTATGGAGAACATTGTGGAAGAAGTTGAGAACATACTTGAAATTCAGTTCCACGCATCACACACAGATTGACGGCCAAACAAAAGTGGTAAACAAAAGTCTGGGCAATTTGTTGAGATGTTTAGTTGGGGATAAGCCCAAGGGGTGGGATTTGATTCTACCACAAGTAGAGTTTTCTTACAATAACTCTAAAAATAAGAGTACTGGTAGATCACCATTCCAAATTGTATATGGAAGTAGCCCAAGGACTGCACTAGAGTTGACGAAGGTGGACCAAGGCAAGAGGACAAGTGCTGAAGCTGAAGAATTTGCTAAACATATCAAGCGTCTATATGAGGAGGTCCAACCAAACATTACCAAGATGAATCAGGAGTATAAAGCTAGGTCTGATCAAAGGAGAAGACATAAGGAATTCCAAGTAGGGGATCTAGTCATGGTACACTTATGGAAAGAAAGATTTCCATCTGGTACTTACAACAAGCTAAAAATGAAGAAATTTGGTCCCTACAAAGATTTGAAGAAACATGACTCAAGAAATACATATGAGGTGGAGTTGCTAGATGGAATTCACATTTCTCCTTTTTTCAACATTGTAGACGTAACAGAGTATCATGATGATGGTGCAGATGAGGAGCTAATGTTAGAGCCATGTCCAATTCCTTCTTCTAAGAAGGAGGAGATAGAAGACATTCTAGATCATCGTGTGGGCAGGGGTACCAGAAATAGGCAGTATGAAGAGTATTTGGTCAAGTGGAAAGGATAGCCAATAGAGGACTCAACTTGGATATCAGCAGCTGAGGTTTCCCATTTGGAATTTCCTCTACCATTCATAAAGTGATAGGGTCACTTTTCAATCTACCCTGGGTGTCTGAAGCAGGAGCATCCAGAGGTATAAAGGCAATCCTGTGTCAACCAAAAAAAATGTACTTAGACTCAATTTCTATTTCATATGTTTTCATTTCTAGATACCCATTTGGGTCAAATAAAGGTTCCAACTCTCATGGTTCCATTATCAGTGTTCTAGGATAGAGTATTTGAACACCTTGGGATATGTGTAAATGCTAGAGAAATAGGAGTATGTAATTGAGCCATCATTTTGGTGAACTAGAAGGTGTAAATTGTCCAGATGAATGTAATTGTAATTTTGAGCATTTTAGAAAAAGAATCAGGTCAAAAGGCCCCACAGTTTGAAAGATATTGTAGTTTTTTAGTTTTTGCAGACTTCCTAAGAATGCTTCAAAGTCAGGTTAGGGGCATTAAATGACCTCAAATAGGGCTGAAAAATGGTGAATGGGTGAAGTTGTTCCATAGGGCTATAGAGAACTTTGAGAGCTTTCCAAAAATGTAAACGATTTGTCAATCGGAGCTACGATTCAAAAGTTATGCCTCCAGAAAGTTTGGTTACCATTTCTAGATTCTTCTAGATTTGTGCCAACTTCTAACGCAACTTGTGGAGCCTTCTATTTGGTCGGTGGATGCCAACTAGTACATTATAGAATGTAATCCTAATCCTTAACCCTCTGAGGTCTCTTTAAGAACATTTCTGGCATTATAAAAGGCAGTTCAGAGTGGAGTTTGAGAGGAGGTACTAAAAGGAGAAATTATCTCCAGACTTATACTGTTATAAGCCCTTAGGGCATGTTTTGGAGTCTATTTTATTTATACTGAATGTAATAGCATATTTACATAGTTAATACAATTTTCCCTTTTCTGTTGTGTCCATTCTGTACTTGGGTTGTGTCCCCATCAATGATGATGACTCTACTAAGTGGGAATTTGAGTCACTATATGAGGAATCTCTCCATAACATAGAATGTGATGTTGTCCACATACCCAACCCAGACAGTTTGGCTATGCAAAAAAAAACTCATAGTTCAAGATCTACTTCACCAAGAAATAGAACACATCAGGGTGGCTTAAAAGATGATGAACACATTAAAGGGTTTCACTTTCAAACTGTTTTCCTTGACTTTTTTCCAATAGAAGTTGAAGATGATTACTGTGACCCTCTCACAAGCTCTACTTTCCTTGACACTCTAGAAGAAGCCCATGTCATAGATCTAACAGATACAACATATGAACCATCTAATGAAATTATGTCTCTGAACCCCATCCAACCCTTCCCATACTATGAATCACTTTCCCTAGTCCATCCCAAGCTCATTAACTGGGATACAACCAAACCCCATCACCTCCCTCATTTTGACACTGACTGTGAAGTTTTCATCTACCTTAACATGGTTGAACCATCTCTTTGACAAAGAACTAAAGAAGAACATATGGTAGGGTCAGGTATCAATCACCTAATTCACACTAGAGCAAGGCAAGCATCCCACAACCTTATTGGCCAACACCAAGTTGTGGCCAATCTTGATAAAAAAATGGAAACAAATAGAAGTGATGTATCTCAAAGTGAAAACAAAACTATGCCACCCATAGATGGGGTAATTAATACCTTACCTGAACATTTTGAGGAGTAATCTTCTATTTTGATTGAGCCTACAGAATTGGTCAACATTGACATAGAACAAGAACCAAAGGTCATTTATTTGGCACAATCTTTGAGTCCAGAAGAAAGGAAGGCATTCATTGAATTCTTTGAAGAAAAATAGATAAACTTTGCATGGTCTTATGCGGACATGCTCGACTTAGACCCAAGCTTATTCCTCCACCATCTTAACATCTCTTTAGTGTTTAAGCTAGTAAAATAGAAACTCAAAAAGATGCATCCACATATAGCCCTATTAGTGAAAGAAGAATTGGAAAAATTAATCAATACCAATTGAACCCGACCCCTAGCATATGCATCATGGATCTCCAACATTGTTCCAATATCAAAGAAGAATGGTAGCATACGCATCTATATCAACTTCCAAGATTTAAACAAAGCATGCCCTAGAGATGACTTTCCTCTCCCTAATATCGACACCATAGTCAATCTCACAGTAGGCCATTCCATTTTTTCACTTATGGATGGTTTTTCAAGATACAATCAAATCAAAATAGTACCAAAATATCAAGAGAAAATAGCTTTTACTTGTGCATGGGGCACATTTTTTTTGAATGTAATGCCTTTTGGGTTAAAGAACACTAGGGAAACCTATCAACTGGCCATGACCACTATTTTTCATGATATGATACATATCTTCATGGAAGATTATGTGGATGACATTCTTGCCAAATCCTATAGTCGAGAAGAACATCTTCCCACATTGGCCAAAATATTTGCCCACCTAGAAGCATTTAAGGTTGGGTTCAATCCCAAGAAATGTGCTTTTGGCATCAAATCAAGCAAGCTCCTAGGATATATATTCTTAGCTAAAGGGATAGAAGTTGACCTGAGAAGGTACAAGCCATAGTTAGTATGCAACCTCCAAAGAACTTGAATTAGGTATGCTCTCTTCACGGTAGGCTTCAATCAGTGTGCTAGTTCATTTCTCAGTTGGCAGAAAAGTGCATACCTTTCACACATTTTTTGCATAAAGACATACATTTTAAGTGGGATGATCAATGTTAGAAGGCTTTTGAAACAATTAAAACCTATTTGATGAATCCACCAGTGTTGGTAGCTCCGATATCAATAAAACCATTACTATTGTATATTTATGTAATGGATAAGTCAATTGGAGCCCTCTTGGCACAATAAAATGACCAAGGAAAAGAATGAGCCATTTACTAGATCAGTCACACCTTAGTCAACTATGAGCTTAATTATTCCTTCATTGACAAGGTTTTCCTGGCCATAGTTTTTGCTTCCCAAAAGCTATGTCATTATCTCTTGACAAAAAAGGTTAGGCTTGTCTCCAAGATTGATCCTCTCAAATACCTTCTCAGCAACATAGCAATAAGGGGTAGACTGGCTCAATGGGTAATAATCCTAAGTGAGTTTGACATTGAGTATGTGGATAGGAAGGCAACAAAAGGACAGGCCATTGACAATTAATTGGTAGATGCGCCTATAGAAAGTTCCAATCCTATCTTAGTTGACTTCCCTGATATGCACATCCTTCAAGTAGAGCCAGTAACATGGAAATTTTATTTTGATGGTTTCTATACACACCATGGGTCAGGTGTTGGTATTTTGTTCATCATGCCACTTGGTGTTACCATCCCCAAATCTTACAAACCACTCTTCCCTTGCACCAACAACATGGTAGAATATGAAGCTTTGATCCTAGGTCTCAAGCTAGCTTTAGAATGAAATTGATGGCCCTAGAAGTTTACAGAGATTCCCAATTAGTCATCAATCAAAATACAAATACTTATTAGACAAAAGATGAATTTTTTTTGCCTTACAAACATATAGTCGATGCACTTAAGGCATGTTTTGTTCACATTAATTTCAAAAAAATTCCCAAAGAAAGAAATAGAGAAGCCGATGCTATGGTCACCTTGGCCTCCTTACTTCAGCTCCCAGATCAACACAAGTAGTATGAGTTCCTAGTGAAAGAGGTGGTTCAACCCACATTTACTCAACCAGATTCCCTTATTGTTTTCCACCTAAATTCCCTTGATTCCCTTTGGTATAGTCCCATTATCACTTACCTCCATGATAACACCATCCCATCTAACCCCTCACAAAACCAAAAATGAAACTTCATTTGCCAAGCCTCCCGTTACACCTTGGTGGTTGATATGTTGTATATGAAAGGTCTTGATGGTACTTTATTTAGGTGTCTCAAAAAGGATGATTCTAGAGTCACTTTGCAAGAAGTCCATGTAGGGATTTGTGGGTCACACTCTAATGGGTTCACATTAGCCAAGAAGATTCTTAGAATGGGCTATTCCTAGCCAACCATGGAAAAGGATTCTATTGATTTTGTCAAAACCTATAAAAATAGCAAATCCATGGTAACCTCGTTCAAGCACTAGCCCAAGAGCTAAATCCTTTGGCCACACCATGGCCTTTTTATCAATGGGGTTTTGATTTGATTAGAACCATCCATCCACCCTCCTCTAGTGGGCATAAATAGATTATCACTGCCATTGAATACTTCACCAAGTGGGTCAAAGCAGCATCACTTACCGACTCTATGGGAAAGAAGATCTCCTCTTTTATTCTCAATCATTATTTGTCAGTTTGGCATACCTCATGTGATTCTCACAGATAATGCCTTGTATTTTAAAAACCAAATAATTGATGAATTATGTGAAAATTTTCATATTATACACCATTCTTCATCAATTTACTATCCCCAAGGCAATGAACAAGCAGAAGCTACCAACAAAACTATCATCAACATCCTTAAGAAAATAGTTAATGATACTGGTAGGGATTGGCATTTAGAGTTAAAGTTTGCCCTTTGGGCCTATAGGATGAGTGTTAGGACACCTACCAACCCAACACCCTTCTCTTTGGTTTATGGTTGTGAGGCTATTCTCCCTTTAGAAGTTGAGATCCCATCCTTTAGAGTTACTCTTCAAGATGTCCTATCAGATGAGGATTATAGAGTTGTCCATCTAGAACAACTAGAGTTGTTAGAGGAACATCAGCATAGAACCCATGACCATCTCAAAGCGTATTATAATATATTACCAAAGCATTATAAAAAAAAGGTCAAACCTCGTGTTTTTCAGATTGGTGACCTAGTGCTTAGAGAAAACCCCAAGAACCAAGCAGCAAGAGAAAAGAAAGGGAAATGGGAGCCCAATTGGATTGGTCCTAACCTTATCATAGAATCCTTTGGGAGTGGTACCTACCAACTTTTAGATTGTGATGGTATAGAATTAGCAGAACCTATAAACAACATCCATCTCAAATAGTATTATGTCTAAAACCTTTGAGAAAAACATCAAAAATACCAAAAAATAAATTAAAAAACATCAAAAATACCAAAAAAAAAAATGGTACAAAAGAAGTGAGAATGCCACTTTTGAAAAGGGGCAAGAGATAGCACTTTTAGGCTTCCCTAAGAAACACAAGGCCTTCAATGCTAAAAAGGGCTATAGTTGAATGATTGATTTCCTGTCTTTGAGACACATTTTGGTTCTTTGTGGCTTCCCATTGCAATTAATAGAAGATGGGAATAAGAAAAAGGAGTTGCATTTATAGTTGAATTATTTGGAGGTGTTTGGCAAACAATTGTTTATTTATCTAGGATTGAGAAGCTAGCCTAGTTTATTAGGTTGGTATTCAATCTAGAATTAATTTCACACATACCCCCTTGAGAAACATTTGTGGGGTTCCAGTTCTAAGATCTTTTGGCATCAAGAGTGGATTCATCGTAGCAAAAATAATTAGTATGGTAGCAATAGTAAGGCAAGGGAAACATAGCTCATAACAACAATAATAATAACAATAATAAGAGCAAATCAAAGCCCTTTTCCTTGAGTGAATGTACACAATAGTGAAAATAGCTAGTATGATAGTGACAATGGGGAGTGCCACAAATTTAGCAATACAGAGAGTTTGATTATGTATTGAGATACCATAGACATGAATTGTAGGAAAATCAATGCACATCTCTGCCATCCACCTCACCCAATGATCTCTAATATTTATTTTAGCCCTCAGTCAACCCATTTGATAAAATCCTTCATTACCTCTTTAGGTACCCCACATGGTCCTGGTCAGCCCCATAGTCCACCAATTCTCGCTCACATCCTCTGTTTCACCCCCACAATCCCAAAAATCATACAAAAACACCAAAACAATTCAACAATTGTCCAAAAATGCCAAAAAAATCCAAAAATAGCTTAAAACCACCAAAAAAAATAAATAATTGTCCAAAAATGTCAAAAAAATCCAAACATAGGTTTAAAATACCAAACAATCCAAATATCACCCAAAAAAATAAAAAAAAAATTGAAAAATTATCCAAAATGTCCAAAAATAAATAAATTCAAAAATCATCTAAAAATTCACAACTAGCCCAAAGCATTCAAAATGGGGGCAATTCCTGTCAACAACACCCCAAAATTTTTGTCAATTTCTCAATCTAGCTATACAATGAGACATTAGCTCCTAACATGCCCCATTAATATTAAGAAGAAGCATGGTAATGTCTTGAAACATTTCGTCAAATTTTTGAAAATCTAGCACAATGCGAATAGCGCAAGAGGTGCCCTTATTTCCCTCCTCTTGTTAAGAGAACCAATTCTCCACAAATTATTAGTCTTATTTAAGTTACAATGGCCATGATTAGTCTAGCCTCCTCAACAAATCTATCAATGCTATCTTGAAATCCTAGATATCCATCAGACTCTTTCATCCTCACTCAACAAGGGGCACAGAATAAGTAGATGTAAGGATGTGAGCTTGGCCTTCCCCTCTAGTACCATTTTCAAAGCCCAAGCATCCTTTTTGGACCCCTCCGATGCATTCTTAAGCCCAACGTGACTTTTTTTAGGCCCCTCTAGCTCCTTTTTCAAGGCCCAAACATCCTTTTCAGACACCTCTAGTGCCTTTTTAGGCCCCTCTAGTGCTTTTTCAATGCCCAAGTGTCCCTTTTGGACCCCTCTAGCACCTTTTTAGGCCCAAAGCACCTTTTTTAGGCCCCTCTAGTGCCCTTTTCAAGGCCCAAGCATCCTTTTTGGACCCCTCCAATGCTTTCTTAGGCCCAAAGCACTTTTTTTTAAGCCCCTCTAGCACCTTTTTCAAGGCCCAAGCATCCTTTTTGGACCCCTCCAATGCCTTTTTAGGCCCAAAGTGTCTTTTTTAGGCCCCTCCAATGCCTTTTTGGGCCCAAACACCTTTTTATAGGCCCCATTTTGCCATTTTTCAAGACCCGCAATGTCTTTTGGGCCCCCAACACACCTTTCTCAGGTTAAAAATGTATTTTCAAGGCCCTATTTTGCATACTTGAGACCCATGTGTCCTCTTTTGGGCCCCAAATGACTTTTCATAGGCCTCAAGAATGCTCGTCTCTTCTTATTGGCATTATTACTATCTATACTAGTTCTTCATATACACACAGATATTCTTGCTAACCCATCACGGTTATCCTCACTTTACGGATGGTATTGTTCCTATTTTTATGAGAGTTAAACCGTTCCAACATTTATCACAAAAACATAAAAACATCCAAATATTTTCCAAACATCCCAAATACATTTAAATATTCAAGAAAATCACAAAAACATTTAAATATTTAAAAAATAAAAAAAATCCAAATATATTTTGAAAATATCAAAAATACACATGATAATGCATTACAATCAACATCAATTGTTGCAACCACAAACATCAACTTTTTATTCCCCTACCATAGCATTAACTGTGTTACATCCCAAGAATGTTTGGTGGATTATTTATTTTAGCCTCCCAGGGGAGGTGTCATAATAAGGTGTCTCATTAATGGTGTCTCTTCTAGCCTAGCTCCAGATGAAGAGGCTCCTAGTGTCAACCCCTAATGAGTCCATACCACTTCCATAGGAATTGGAAACCTTCCACAATGTAATTATGCATTTAAAAGAGCTCTAAATTCTTTATCTATAAACTATGTATCTCATCAGTCCTCATGTGGTAATGCCTCATAATAACATCCCATCTAATAAGTGACTTCTTGGAGTACCTTGGTCGTCTGGTGCATTTCTACAAACACATTCTCCACCAACTTGCTTACCCCCTATGCAGTGATAGCTCATTGAGCTGCATCCTGCTCGTATTGTATTTGATCGATCATCATTCACCAATGCTCCATGTCTACTTTTGCCTTGCCCAAATGCTACTACAATTGCCTCACCTTCCCCTCACTTAACGCTAACCACTCCTACAACTTAAACGCTACAAATTTTGTCTTCGCAATCACCTCCCTAAATGACTCAGACTATGACTGCAATAACACTAGCTCATTCTGCACACTTTGTAAACCTACTTTTTCCATCTTCATTCATTCTTGCAAATGTTGGGACTTTGATCATTCTTCCTACATTCCTACATTGCTCCCCTCCACTTGTGCATATTCCACACACAACTCCATCTCTAGTGACTACACTCATGCCCACTCTGCATCTATCATTGCCTGTAGTCACTTTGCCTCTATTTGTGCTCCATCCTCTTGAGCCTTCTCCATAAATCCTAGAAAAAATGCAACCTCTTGTTCTATGTTATTTTCTTACACTCTCTCTATCACCAATAGTCTTCGTAATCCTTCCACGTCTCATGATGCTTCATTACAATCTCCCATGTGTAGTTGTAGCTCCCCTGTGTTTACAACACTTGCTCCCTCTTCTATTGAACCTTGTCCCAGTGTCTTGAGGCTAATCCATTGTCTCATTCCACTTAGTACTTCACCACCACTAACACCCCCCATATGCTTCACAGTTTCTCCCACAAACTTTTTAGGAGACTTTATCTCCCCCACTTCCTCCTCTACTCCGGACATACTCTTCATCTTTTTAGATAGACTATCCTCCACTTGTATCATTGGCCCATCATCTACTACCTTCTGTAGTGCTTGTTGCACTGCCATCCTGGATAACATCATTAAAAATGACAAGGGCATTTCTTCCACCTCCATTCCCACCTCTTTGAGTTGCACTGACCTTTTTCCTAGTTGGCTTATCTCACCCAAACTTGAAAGTAACACTTGGAGTTTCGATTGATCCACCCACTCCTCAAAAGTTTTCCTAATGCATTTTTCTCTCTACCCTTGCCTCCTCCAACTTCCCTAGTTAGCATCACCCTCTCACTATGACTAATCTAGTGAGCCCAACATACTTTCATTTGCATGATTTCCACAACTTCTCACTATCTCCAATAATCGCATTCTGCTCTCCACTTTACCTTGATTCATTATCACACTATCCACTTCCTTATAGCCATCATTCACCTGAGCCTCATTTTGCACCATTCTTCCTCATATCCATTCTTCGTACCCTATCACACTGGTACCTAGTACATTTGACCTTCAACTCTGACATTTCACCACCCAAAATTTTGCCAATGCACATTGACCATTAGATTCTGCTACTAAATCACTGCTAACACATCCCATGCCTTCTCATCCACCTAATACAACAAGTTACTCCCTAGCGAACCTAAATGAAACAAACAAAACAATGTGATACTATTGCACACAACTGGAAGCATGCCTGGTTCACACATAATGGTTTTCTATGCTATCATGCACTTTTAGTATCTCAATGATGTGTTCGACTAGAGGTGCCAGGATAAAGTCATAATATTTTGTTGGTTTTTCACTACTTAATTCCTATGATCCTTTGGTTTTGCACATTATTGGTGTTGAATTATAAGAGCCTTCTCTTGGATGGAATTCCATGTGTACCTCGACCAATTTTGTGCATTACCTTAGGTGAGGTCTTTTATCTAACATGTGACTAGTTGACATGCCTATTTTTATTATAGCTTCTGTTTCTTAGTGATTGTCATGTTTTTTTGGTACATTATTCCTCTTTGGTAGTACTTCTTAGCATGACAAAGTATTCATATCACTATAGCTGAGCTAGTGGTGGTTGTACTTAGTCACTTTTATCACATGCTCTATGATGACAATTAGTTTGCATCTCTTTGAAAAAGTGATAGTTAGTTGCATTCATCTACTTTGCATTGTTCATCTTGGGTTCCTTGCAACACATATGATTGGCACATAAATTATGACATAATTCACTGACATTGATCAACAATTTTACAACTGGTTATAAACAACACATACCACACCATCAGAATCACCCTAAAAGTGAGCTTGTGAGCACTCATGGAATTTGTTTCTTCATCTCATCCATGCTAGCATTACATGTCATTAATTCACCATCAGATTGCATTACCTCAATTGTTGCCTTGCATAGCTTTTGAATCTCAAATAATCTCATTTAACCACCTTACATTTTCATTTGATTCATTGCATTACCTTTTCTCATTCTCCATCTCTTTTATTTCACCATCATTTAGTGGTTTTTGAATTGCAAATATTGACATACCAACTCAGAACCTTTGAATCTCAAACAATTTCATTTCATATTCTGTTTCATTTTTATTTCATTTCATTTTTTCATGTACATCTTATCATTACATTTCATATCATATTATTCCATTTACTTACATTTCACATTGTCTCATTCCATTACATTTCATTGCATAATCCATTTCATTTTCATTTCACATTCCATATCATTTCATTTTATTCCATCTTTCATCTCGTTGCCTATCTTAATTCATGTCATTTCATATACCATTACATTTTCATTTCATTACTCATTGCATTTCATTACATAATCCATTTCATTTCATTTCATTTTCTATTTTATATCATGTCATTTTCATTTTGGATATCATACCATTTCATCTTCATCTCATTTCATTTCTATCGCCTAATCCATCTCATTTCATTTCATGACATCTTAAAGTTCATTTCACTCATTTTAGTTTATTTTGTTACATATCACATTTCAATTCACCTCATTTCATTTTATCTCATTATATATTACATTCCATTTCATATCTCATTTCATTGCATTTTCATTACATTCCATTTCATTACACATTTTATGGCATTTTCATCTTTACAATTCATTTCTCATTTCATTTGATTATATTGAATTACAAATAATTTTCATCACCTCGTATTACTTTTTCATTATATCCCATCCTATTATTTCATTTCATTGCATTTTCATTACTCATTTCATTGCATTGCATTGCATGTCATGTTATCACATCTCATTTCAGGTCATTTCATTTCATTACATTCATGTTACCACATCACATTTTCATTACATCATCAGTAACCTACCATCTACTCTAAATCATGATTCATCTACATTAATCATTCACATCTATACACACATCCACATCCAGTATCAACATAGTCATCACATCAAACAAACACATGACAACATAAGTCCATTTTATGATAAGTGCACACATCTAAAACATCAATCAAGCTTAGATATCTCATAAAGCAACATGACAATCAAATAGTCCTACAACAGGCTAAAATCACATGAACAACAAATAAAATGCATCAACATCACATGATCATATAACATGAAAGTACATAAATTGAGGATCAACCAAGTACATCAACATAAATATCCAGTAAACATCAAAATGAAGCATGAAGCCATAATACAATGATAAACAGGCATCCCTATGAGGGTGCTTGATCTGATGGTCCCTACTTACTGGTGGCACCTGTATCCTTTTTTCATGCTTGCTTTGTCACATCTATCACTAGTGCAATGGGTCCAATCACATCCATTTGACTAGAAGATGCCCCATCTGTCCTCAGTGGCAGTGGTGGTCCTAGTGTAATCACTGCTATGAGTGTTTGCAAGGTACTCAACACCTCACCCATCCAAACCTCTATGTTACTCACCCAAGTCTCCAAATTAGTCGATCCTCCAGACCTCTCCAATGGCTGTGCCTCTAGTAGTACCTACTACTACACCTATGGCCATGCATTTGGTGGATCTCTACTAGGACCATGCACTCATGGCCTTTGTCAGTGGAAAAACTATACATCCTTTGGCAATCTTGCCCTCATCTACTCTACTCCATCACACCACCAACCATTCCTCCTCTCACTTATGCATGATCTTGGCTGCAGAGATCCTATGCTCTCCCCACACCCACCAGTCCTAGCATTAGGCCTAGTGCCACTCCCCTCTATGGTAACACCATGGCTACTCAACCTTGTCTCTCCAGTACTTTGCCCACTCTAACCTTGGCATAATGTGCAGTCCCCTATGGCATGCCCTACTACTAATCAAACTACCTTGCACTCACCTGAAGCAAAACCTCTCTAGTAAAGAAGGAATCTGACCAAGAAAAAACCTTAGATTGAAGAAATACACCATCCAATCATCATCCTCTACCCATGGCTCTGTAAATTTGTAAGGTCTCCATACGACCTCATCAATATCATCTAGTATCTGGTGCCAATACTGTGTCTTGCCCAAATGGGGCTACATGATAGGACCCAAATAAGTATACATATATGGCAAGCCCTATGGTCATTGTCGTACACACACTAGACAAGTAATGGGTAGATGCTCCCATGTCCATACCTTTAGCAAAATAACCCTTGCTGATAATGACAAAGCCCCTGAATATACAACCTAATGTAAATCATGATACAAATAAGCTAAGATACAACTACCTTAGGAAAATCTTTGTGGCTCATCAATCATCTCCTAAATCAGCCAGCACCATCCAATTAAACACCCTCACCCTTGGCGATCTGGCAACAAGAATCCACCTATCACTCTTGCCAATACTACTAGTAATGCATCATACTGTAACATCTGAAACTAGGACACACTATCATTGTCAATATTGTCATCTCTGAATAGGTCTCATAATGTATCCCCACCAATAGTCTGATCATAATACACCAGATCCCCTATAGTGGGGATCTAGAAAATCTTGTACACATCCTTAGGAGTCACTATCATCTCCCCCATTGACAAATGGAATGTGTTGTGGTTTTAGTGCCACTACTCAACCATAGATGTCAATAATCCCCTATTCACTCATAAATAGGGCATTTACAATAAATACATAAAGCCACAGTAGTCTATCACTTACCTATCTACATCAGACAATCAACCCACTGACTCTAAGAGCCATGGATAGAGTCCTCGTACCATGAGCTTTCACCCATGTACCTATTATTCATCAAGCAAACACAATGTGTCATTTTTTCATCACAAAGTGATCATTCAAAATCAATCTCATAATCACATCTAACCATCTAGCTACTAGTTATATCTTGGACCTATTGCTCATCTTTCTCTATCCCGAGTTGGACTAGTTTGGCTTCCCTACTTTGTATCTTGAGTTAGGGCATTACCTATCTATTATCAAATCAATCCTAAAAACATGATTTATGGATACCTGATTACTAATTCTTACTTGTTATGCCCATCCTCTATTGACCAAATAAGACTCTAATCTTTGGTGTTATATTATTCTCAACCAATCATCTATACCCTGTCAAATGAGTCATAGAATTCAACTTCACTACTCCACCATGCACAAGCACCATTATATATGTCATAAGTGCTATAAGATCCAATATGTGCTATTCTATCTAGTGGAAGCATTGTTATTTTCAAATGCACTACAAAACTATACAAATGTGCAATCATAGCTCATGCATGCACTATTCCATGGTATGCACTTCAGCATTGGTTATATGCATTTTTCTATCAATCAAATATGCTATCTTATTTATATGTGCTAATACTTGGTGTGTATGCACTATCATACCAGTCATATGTGTTATTATAATCAAATGCGCTATTACATTTCTCATAAGCACTAGAATTTTAACCTATGCACTAATCTATCCAAAACCTAGGGTTTCCAAATGTGTTGAAATGCCCTACGCATGCACTAAGACACTACACATAAGCACTAAAATAATTCAAATGTGCTACAAGAAACTTCAAATGCACTAAATCTTTGAAATTAACACATCTGCCCTACAAATCCATGCAAGACTCACAAAATATAGGTAAACATGCTAAATCTTAAGCACAGAGGATCTCGATGACTTATCGGGGCACCGTAGTCTATTGGATGTTGATAACAATGGCCCCTCTTGAATCTATGCTCACGTAATAGAACTACCATATTCACTAACTTAGAGCTCCAAAACACCAAATGCAAAAGCTAATAGTGATAATGACAAGAGCAAAGGTCTTTTTGGCCTATTTAACCCCCCAAGTGGCATTTATATCACCTAGTCAAATTATTTACCCCCTTTTTGGCACCTTTTTTATCACCAAAGTTGACTTGGGTATTGTATCAAACCTTTCTGCCAATATCCCACCATGTCAGAAATAAAATTGGAACATACTCAAATTTTGTATTTTCTTACTTTCTTCCAATCTTATTTTCGACGGGGCAGTATATCTGATCAAGGCATCCAAGCTGGGGCATTAAAATTTTTTGAAGTATAAAAAATGTCCTACCCCAGCCAAAAATTTTCAAACATCAAAACCAAGATATCCAAGCAAAATCATTGCAATGCCAAATCAACATCGCAATCCAATCATCAAATCAATGACAATCAAAATCATGAAATCATCAATGATCAAACATCAAACCATTGATAGATAGAGACCACAACAACAACGAAATGATAGAATATCATTGAACAGGCATCCAACCATTAGAATTTGACCTAATACCAAAAAATCAAGATATTCTTTGAACTAATATGCTTCACATATTAGCTCAAAGAGGGGCATTTGTAAACACCCAAAATTTGGCAAAGACTTAAATCATGCAATCCTGATCAATTAGGACCAAATTAAAGAGAGAATTAGAAGAAACACAATGGAATTTCAAAATAAAAGATCACATTAGGTCATTAATCACCTTTTAAATTGACAAGACCTAAATCAACTTTAAAAGAGGAAGCAAACAATTCATATTCAAAAATTAAAATGCAAAAAGGGAGGAAGAAAAAGGAAAAGTGTTGAAAATAAATCATTTATTAAATCAATAAAATCACTTTATCCTCACAAGATTGAAAATCTCCCTTTTACCATTTAAAAAAATTTGAAAAATCCTCATATTATCCTCAAAACCAAGTTTGTTGGACTCTTCCTCCTACTCTTTTATGAGATATTTTGAGTTTCACTTTCACCCCCAATCAAAGTGAAAATCTTGGTTCTTACCCCAACCCCTTCCAAAATCCTATAAATAGGAGGGAAATCTAAGAGGCAAGGGACCCAAGTTTTTTATGCATCTACACTATAGGCATATTTAGACTCATTGTTTTAGCATTTCCATTGTAGCAATTTCATAGCATTGTTAGCAACATCTTGTGTCATTTAGCATCATTTTGTATCATTTAGCTTCATTTATTGCATATTTAGTTCATAGCATGATCATTTCAAGTGCATTTTTAGGAGTTTCATTTGACATATAATCCCTATTTTAGTCATAGATCTTGCATGTTTCATTGCTGCATTTTTAGCAATATCCCATTCTAGAACTGTCACTAAGGTTCTGGTCCGAGAGCTACTTTAGCAGTTGTAGTTAGGGAGACATGTAGCCCTCATTTGCTATCAATACAACTAATTGACTCTATGATTGAAGCAATGTCCTAAAATGCTTCTCACTCTGAGTTGGATTTGTTGGTAATCTTGCACCTAATCTAGATATTTGACTTTCTAGATTTAGAATGTGACTTCTAGTCTCTATTAGAATTTAAACCATAGAAAAAAATAACAATTACATACATATATAAACAATATTGGAAAAAAATAGATCCCATAGAAACAAAAACAAGACACTAAGATTTAACATGGTTCACCCAATCCCTGGGCTACGTCCACCAAACAAAAAGTTTGATATTATTATGATCCAATGATTACAACCTAATTACAATCTATAATCCCTTATAGCTCAATACCACCACAAAACTTAGGGTTAGGGATTGTTTAATTGTAGGTGATGTGAAAATTGGTTCTTGCGATGGTATTGAGTTGTAAGGGATTATGGATTGTAATTAGGCTTAATCACTAGATCGTAATAATATAAAACTTGTTGTTTGGTGGACGTAGCCTAGGGATTGGGTGAACCATGTTAAATCTTGGTGTCTTGTGTTCCTTTCTATGAGATCTATTATTTTATAATATTGTTTATATTCATATGTAATTATTATTTCTATTTGTAATTTAATCCTGACAAGTGGTATCAGAAGTTAGGATTAAACCACAAATAGAAATAATAATTACATATAAATATAAACAATATTAGAAAATAATAGACCTCTAGAAATATTTTCTCCCTCTTTGTATTCTATTTTACTTACTAATGTTGGTGAAACTCAATGTTATGATGAAACTATGCAGATGGATACTAAGATTTAGTTGGAGTCTACAATGAAAGAAGAAATGGACTCTTTGCTAAAAAATAAGACATGAGATTAATGCAAGTTGCCTAAAGGTAAAAGGGCTTTATAGATTAAGTGGGTTTATAGGTTAAAAGAAGAGGATGGAGGTAATAAAATATTTAAAGCTAAGTTATTTGTAAAAGGAATTGCATGGAAAAGAGGAATTGATTTTGACGAGATATTTTATCATGTTGTTAATATGACTTCTATCTGTATTGTTTTAAGTATTTTGGCTACTAAAGATTTACATTTTGAGAAACTTGATGTTAAAATAGCCTTACTTCATGGTGATTTGGATGAAGGTATATATATGGCTCAACCAAAGGGATTTGAGGTCAAAGGTAAGGAGAACTTAGTGTGCAAATTGAAGAAAAGTTTATATGGCTTAAAGCAAGCACCTTGGCAATGGTATCTAAAATTTGATAGTTTTATGCAAGAGCATGGATATAGTAGGTGTCATTTATATCATTGTTTTTATTTTAAGAGGTTGGATGATGATAGCTACATTACTTTATATTTATGTGTTGATGATATGCTTGTAGTGGGGTCTAATATGGATCAGATTAAGGGGTTGAAATGTCAGTTAGCACATGCATTTGCTATGAAGAATTTGGGGGCAGCAAAAAAAATCTTTGGTATGATGGTTTGTAGAGATAGGAAGAACAAGAAATAAATGCTATCTCAGGATAATTATGTTGAGAAGGTGTTGTAACATTTCTCTATGGAGAATGCGAAAGCTATCAACACACCTTTACCTGGTCATTTAAAGTAGACTAAGGAGATGTGTCCCAAGACACAAGAAGAGGAGGATAAGATGTCAAAGGTACCCTATGCTTCAGCTATAGGAAGCTTGATCTATGGTATGGTATGTACAAGGCTAGATATTGCACATGTAGTGGGAGTCATTAGTAGGTATATGAGTCATCCAGGAACTGAGCATTGGAATGTAGTTAAATGGATTCTCAGATATCTAAGAGGAACATCCAGTAAGTGTCTACACTTTGGGGGCTCTACTACTAACTTAAAAGCCTATGTTGACTTAGATTTGGTAGGGGATATTAATATCAGGTAGAGTATTATAGGTTATGTATTTACTATTGGTGGGGTAGCCTCGAGTTGGGTTTCTCAGTTATAGAAGGTTAGTGCTTTATCCACTATAGAGGAAAAGTATGTTGTTGCTATAGAGGCAACTTAGGAGATGGTATGGTCTTGGTTTTGCTTGGAAGAATTGGGACACCCTCAAAATTTTAATTATTTTTTTACATATAGTCAGAGTGCCATTCATCTTGCCAAGAATTCAAATCTGCATTCAAATATCAAACACATACAGTTGTGGTACCATTTCATTCGGTCAATTTTGGATGATGGATAGTTAAAGCTAGATAAGATACATATATATGACAATCCAACAGATATATTTACAAAGGTAGTGACAAGGGAGAAGTTGACTTCCTATTTAGCTTTGGTTGGTCTTCTAGACTAAATAGGAATAAAAGAACAGGAAAGTCTAGGATGGTTTGATCCAGTGGGAGCCCCATGTGGTAGCGGTATTGCTACAAGATTAGTCGCCAAGTGGGAAATTGTTGTCTAGTGTGGAGTCTAATTAGGCCCCAAGTGGGAGATTGTTAGTTTATGGTGATTGATCAAGAAAGTACTATACATACTTCATAAATACTTATATAAAAGGGCTTAGGGTTAGGGATTGTTTCATTGTGGGTGATGCAAAAATTGGTTCTTACGGTGGTATTGAGCTATAAGGGATTATGGATTATAATCAGGTTGTAATCACTAGATCATAATAATATCAGACTTGCTATTTGGTGGATGTAGCCTAGTGATTGGCTAAACCGCATTAAATCTTGGTGTCTTGTGTTCCTTTTTGTGAGATCTATTATTTTTTGATATTGTTTATATTTCTATGTAATTGTTGTTTCTATTTGTGGTTTAATCCTAATAGTCTCTTGGGTGAAGAGTGTTGGATTATATAGTTTGGTGTACAATGAGAATATATTCTCAAGTACCTTCTTCACGTCCTCAACCTTAGTTGCCAATGCAACTTGTGCAAGTGCTATGTCACCAGATATTTTCTCATTTACCTTATTCTAGAATTTCTTTTCTGACCATTCTAATAGTTTTGCATCAATGTCAAGGTCTTCATTACTAACCTTCTCCACTATTTCTATCAGTTGTTCCATAAGTGATTTGGTCTCTTTAGGAGTTGGTAGACTAAATGTATCTAGAAAGATATCCTCAATATCTTGAAGTGCTTGCTTCTGTCGATGTTCTCTCCTAAGAATTTCTTGATGCATTTTCCTTTCTAAGGCCTACTGCAGTATGCCTATTTGTTCTAGCATCATAGTATCATAATCATATTTTGGAATAACAATTTCTTCATCAACAGTGATATCTCCATAGTGAATTACCTTTTCAACCTTTGAAAAAATTGGGCTTTGCACTGAGATCTACAATGGAGTAGCATCTGTGCTTGGCTTATGAAGAGTTTGTGTGGAAGGAATGCTAGATGCTAGTAAGGCCACCAATGCTTGAATGGAAACTTGTTCCTTCACTTTCAATGTTAGCTCACTCTCTTCAAGCTTGTCTTGGTCTACTACTATGACTTGACTAGAACCTTGTCCTTATGCCACAAGTGTAGATGAGTCTATCTAACCTATTTCTTTCTAATCTATAGTGGTGTCTTTCTCTTCTATTGTTTTCTTCTCAATTATATACACCTTAACAATTGTATCAACCTTGGAAGTTGTAACTTTTGTAATTTGGACCAAAGGTTTTACATTAGTAACTGAAGGGATGATGGAAGGTGGTTCTTTTGAATTCACCTTTTCCCTTGTAACATCAATTATTGACTTTTGTAGTTCATCTACAATAACCAAAATAGGATTGCCACTAAATTTGGCCTACAATGTAGATTGATCTAAGATTTTCTTCAAATCTTTTGTAGTGAGAGGATTGATGTTCTGATTTGATAGATTAGAAACATCCTTGATAATTATAGTTTTAGTTGTCTTGTTGTGTCATGGGGAGGGCTAACACTCGACAATTGTGTGTCATGCACACTCTGTTCTTCTTGCTGCTTAGGCTCAACTATTGCCTTGTCATCTTCTTTCATTTTTATCTCTCCTCCAACTATGTTATCTTTGTCATCATCTTCCTTATTATAATCTTTAACCTCTAAAGGGTCAGTTTCTCCTTTCTTCACTATGGTTAGCCCATAAATGAGTTTCCATATTTGTGTTGATTTCTTAACAATGTCCTCAATATTATTTTGGAGAATGCTAAAGGCTCTATATTTAGGTGCAAACATAACTGGATATCTCTTTATAGCCTTAGCAATTTGTCCCTTAGTCAACTTAGGCATTATTTGGGCTAGTGTGGTCTCCCTGATTTGTCTTTCCAAATTTAGGCAATAATGCCATTTTTGCTCAACTATGTCATAAAGACTCTTAGTTATAGAGTTGGCAAATTCTAGTGGTGTTTTCTTAAACTTTGACATCATGGCATATAGGGCCTCTTCCACTTTTTTTTTCTCCACTTTACCCAATTTATCAAAATCAACATGATTAAAACCTGATAAATTTGCATTATTCTTAATATTTTCACATAAATTCTCAAGATCTGAGAGAGGATTGTGACTCGCCACCTTAAATTGGCTATTGTCATCTGACTCTATCATCTCTTCATCAAAATTTGGTTGTGCCACATACTTCCTTATCTATCTTTTCTTCTCCAAACCTCCATGCTCTATTTTCTTTCTATTTTCCTTAGCCTTCTGTGTTGGCTCTAGGTGTGAGTGCAATGGGCTTTGATGACTTGGTTTGACAAGTTTCTTTGTCCTTTCCACTAGTTGTGCCTTTTCCTTCCTCTTCTTTTGTTCCACAGGAGTAGGTTCTTCCTTGGATTCTTCTCCCTCATCACCTTCAATCTCCTCCTATTCTTTATCTTCTTCCATGCCCTATGTCAATGCTAGATGTTCTTGAGCTTGAGTTTCTTCTTCCT
This sequence comes from Cupressus sempervirens, assembly GCA_028749045.1. Taxonomy (NCBI): domain Eukaryota; kingdom Viridiplantae; phylum Streptophyta; class Pinopsida; order Cupressales; family Cupressaceae; genus Cupressus; species Cupressus sempervirens. Next base: position 171,116,959 of record CM053790.1, on the reverse strand, counting down.
CTTCCTCCTTGGCATCCTCTCCAAATTTTTCTTTCAACCTCTTTACCAACTTATCCTTCTTCTTAATAGCTATTGTAGTTTTCAATTCCGTGGTAATCTTGGACTTTACCATCTCATAATTTCCAAAAACTTTTGTAGTTTTGTCTACTTCTTCTACTAGTAGATCTATTATAGCTACTAAGGCTTCATCTACATTTACCTCATATCCTAATAGTCTCAACCATCTTACCCTAGGTGTGGCAGTTTGTACAAATGTGTAGTTAGCATCAACAAGAAAACATACATCATTATAATGTTTCTCAATTAAAGATATTGGTATTCTTAGCTTCTCCTTCATAGACTTGTTGAAATCTTCAAAGTAGCTAGTCATTAAGGATTCCAAATTTTCTCCTAGTTGCTCAATGTACTCACCAATTTGTACTACAACTAATCTGTTAGTCTTCCATCCCATAGTACCGAATGAGAGGAATGTATTTTGTAAATAAAATAATATACAAATCAATATAGAACCAAACTTACATTGTGCACTCTTGGTTTTTCTAATTGCTCCAAGGTTTTCCATCAGTTGTTGCAATTGTAGTTCTACTAGATCATATGTATCATCTTTCTTAACAATCTTGTAACCAACATCCATAGCTATACAGGGTACACTATTCAATCTATTGGATTGATATAATTTATGTGCTATTACCCTTACAAAAAAGTTAATAAGAGGATCAATGATTGTGTCTATAGTCATACCTCTTTTATTCCAAACTACTCCAGTATTCTTTTTAATCATTTCCTTGGAATGAATTCTTAGTGTCTAAGGCCAATCTAGGGTTGGGTAGCTAGTAACCCTTTGAATTATTCTCTTAGTAATATTGATAGGTCCACTCTTTAGCCATAAGGAACCATCATGAATTCTGCTAAGCACTATTCATATGCACTCTATTTTAAATACATTTGGAAAATCTAGGACTCATGTTAAACCCTTTTTCTCAACAATCTTGAAATCTTCTTTCAAAACACCATTTTTAGACAACCTATTGTATGCATCTCTAATTTCCATGCCACTAATGCTTCCTATCTTGTAGTTATAAAAATTTCTCACATCTTGTGCCATTATTACATTTGGTGGGATCATAGACAATGCACTAGAAGGGTCTTATTTATAAGAAATGTTAGGAATGGCTTTAAACATGGGCTAATTAACTTCATTACAAACTAGCTAGACATTTAAAACTTCCTTCCCTTCAACATTTTTTGAATTCAATGCCATTGTGTCAAACTAGGGTTTATGAAAATTAAAACTACATAGCTTGGTTGTTGATAAATACCTTAGGAAATCTAATGAACTAGTGTGAGATTGCTACTAAAATATCTTGCAAATACTTTGAATGATTTATAGATCACCTTCTTCTCTGTTTTCTCTTTCTTGAATTTGAAATGATGAAAAATGAGAAAAATTTGATAATATACCCTTTGAAAACCTTACATTTAATGTTGAGTGCTTACATAGCTATAAGCTTGGCATTAACCAATTTTAGGTTCACTCAGCATCCTTTGTCATTTCCATCACTCAACGGTTACTACAAGCTTGGCATCAACTACCTAGTCTTATAGCTTAGCATCTTCTAACATTCCACTTAGCACATATAGGAAACTTTTCATGCTCAACAACAACAACATGAAAAACTTAAAGATTTGTCTTGAATTTCTAACAACATCTTGCAACTTTATTCATGCTAATGTAGTCTTTTTAGTACTATTTCCTTTTGGAACTAATGTATGATATAGCCTTTAAATATTAGTCCCACATACCTCTTGTTTGCCGAGTTTAATGACATGCGATCGCTTGACCCATTGGGTGAAGTGATCCATTCTCCATTTGATGTGTTGCAAGCATTTTTCTTTTTCCATGTCTTATTCATGTCATCTTTGATGTGTTCAACATCTGCCTTGCCCTTACCTTTATCAAATTCACAACTTGGTGCCTTTGACCTAGTTGGACAATACCTAATGATGTGACCAGTTTTCAAATAGCTAAAATATGTAGTTTGACTTACCACCTTTGGTAGTTACCTTTGAAGTGTGTCCTAATACAATTTTTAGGAAAATGTCCATATTCTTGACAGTAATGATAGCTATATCTTGTATTATAATCCCAAATATAAGAGTTGTCATTGTTCCTCACCTTTGTTTGCCTATTTGATGACTACATGGATTTGGATCTGCATTCAAAAGCTTTATGTCCATACTTCTAACAATTGTAGCAATATCCTTCAAATATTTGTGTATGCATGGTCTTGGTTCTACATTCATATGCCTGATGACCTTGCTTGTTACACTTATGATAATAAATTATATTCTTAGGCTTGACATTCTTATTTCTATTTTTTCTCCTGCACACATTAGTAGTATGTCCTTTCTTTCCTTAATTAAGACAAGTAGCTTTGGAGTTCTTACCTTTGTTGTTTCTTTCTTCTGCACTTTTGCATGATTCTCCTTCTTCAGTACTTGTATATCCCAATCCTGATGTATCATTCTTGGATTTAGAGGATCTCAATAATTGCTCAAAGTATTTGATGGCTTCATTTGATTTTTTGAAGCTTTTAGCAAATTATTTTTCTCTCTTTAGGTCACTCTACAATTGTTCATTCTACAACTTCAATGTAGTTATCTTAATGTCCTTGACATTCAATTCATAGTTGGAACTCATCATTTAACTTAGAGTATCCAATTGCATGTTAGAGATCTTGGTTAGCTCTATTGACTTCTCTTGTAGTCTATTGGCCAGAATTATTTTGTTTTCTTCAATCGTGGCTTTGTCTTCCATAGCTTTCTTCTTTTGTTTAATTACCTCACATAGAAATATAGCTTGTGATTCTTGCTCTAACTTGAGATTTTTGATTTTCTCAGCTTGAGCTCTATTCTTTTCCATTAGATTTGCAACTACTTCATCAAATTCATTGGAATCTCCATTTGCAAATAGCTTAGTAGTGTCTATCTCTTAGTATTGTGTGTCATTTTCTATAATAGCAATCTCTTTCCTTCTCTTCAAGGAATTCTTTAAGTCTTCTCTTGCTTGATTCAATTGATGTTGTATGAGATGTATTTCAATCTCCTGGTTTTCAATAGTCTTTCCCAACTTGTAGACTTCCATTTCAAGATCTTTCCTCAAAGTTGCAAAGCTTATCTTTCAGAGAACAAGGCTCTAATACCAATTGTTGGAATTACAATAGGAAAGGTAAACTTCTGAGGGGGGTGGGGGTGGGGGGGTTGAATTAGTAGTTTAAACTTGGACCCATAAAACTTAGCACACATCCATCACATACATTCAATGAGTAAACTGAAATAACTTGTAAAGCATATACATCTAAATCATGTAAACATGTAAGAATTCACACATAACATGAGATATGATTACCTAGAAACCCTCCAAGTGAGAAGGTCAAATTGGGGTGGGAATGACACCCATAAATCTTCACTACTGCAATACTAAAGTGTATCCAATGAAGGTTACAATGTTTTGACCATGAAACATGATCTACCCTAAGAAAGGTTTTCCCTATTAAAGGCTTACAAAGACTGTTAGGTCTCACCTTGTTAGAGGATTTTGTTGGTGTAAATAAGTATTTACTTATTACACTTACTTAAGTTTACTTAGGTTAATGCATTATTTTATTATTATTTTAGGTGAGACACTTAGGAGTTTGTGTACTCTCATTGAGTTACACAACTCTAATTATGCACATGCTGTCTACAACATAGGAGTATGCATCATTCCCTAAGTTGTCATGATGGCAACATAGTTATCCACACTCCTCATTTAGCACATGTTGTCTACACCACTAATTTGTGTGCTACACCATTGTATGCTTATCCTCACATCATTGCACTTACTCTCGTGCTCAATGGAGGATAACCCATATCTAGTGGTCATGTGCCTAGTTGTATTACATATCATGATGTTGACTTCTATGCATTCTAGAAGCTCTCCTGAGGCCTTTATATTTAGGCACTCATAGTGTACTCACATGTAGTTATTGAATGAATATCATCATTCTAATCATACTCTATCTATTTTGGTCTACTGTGTGCTTGTGTTGAGTTCTTTAGTTCTTGGGTGAATTCTGGCCTAAGCAAAATTCTTACATGGTATCAGAGCTCTAAGGGAGATTCTCTACACATAGCCATTCAAGACCATTAATGTTTCAATACTTTGATACAAATCTAGATGATCTACAAAAATTGGGAGTGTCTAGAGTCAGATTTGACCTCACCATTGCATCCGGAGCATCGATTCGGTAAAGATCAACTATAAATTTGCCTATATTGGGTGAAAGTTGATCGTGAGGCAAATTTTTTTTGTAAATCAGAACCCTGAGGTCTCGATTTTCAATTTAGGTATGGTCAATTTATTGATTTGATTATTTAAATTTTGGATTTGCATGCATCTCTACAATTTTGGGCTTTTTAAAAAAAAATTATTTTTGTATTAATTAATTGCATAGGTGAAGAATTTTTTTTTGGCCCAACTGGGCAGTGACACCCTGGCTCGGCTCTATATATTTGGTGGATATTCATAAATTTATTTTGTAGAATAATATATATTTATTTGGTGCCATCCATAATTTGGGCCGTACTGCAAACCCCTGCCAATTTTTTGTTAATTCAAATGACAACCCGCAGCTTACCAAATCTCGACAGCCAATCTCCCTCTTGCCACCAATTTGTTTAAATAATGGTGGAAGATCTAATTTAAAAAGTGCATATAGCACTATCCTCCTGAATGTGGGATTAACCCACGAAACTACGATGATAGGTGTCCCAACCTCCAGTGCTGTTAACAGTAAAATCTAGCAATTCATCCACCAGCACGCTGTAACCCACTGCCAAATAGGGACACACAACATCATTTAGGTGCCCAATAAAATCTTACAATGTGGAAAAAGTCTAAGCTCTGCACATCAGACATGCAAGACTGCTCTTTCAACACATCTAGCTGACAGAGTGCTAACTCAGCACTTAGGTGGAAGCTTCGTTAGCAAGTGACTCAGCCCTCTAACACTGTTGCCACATCACACGGTGACTTTGCACAACACATCCACCAACTCACCAACCTTGTCAGCACCCATACCCTAGCCACATCTTCTCTTTATGTACATTTTCATATAGTATGGAATCTACATAAGATACCACATCATCTGAGGGCTTGGGTGCGCTGACATCACCAGTTTAATAGCCTAAATTTGATGCCCATTTGAACATTATTTTAGGGCAAAATACAACTACTTTTATGGCTGTATGACCTTCAAAATTAGCCCCGTCATCACTGATGCAACCCCTCTCTAGATTCATTTTGGTTTTTGCAGATTGACTTCGAGAAGCCATAACTTGGACATCTAGACTCCAAATCAGGTGCAATTTTTTTTGAAATTGGGTAGAATTTTCTAAATTTTTTAGTGGTACAACTATTTTCTAATTTTGGTGCAAGGATTGTTCAAAAATTGCATTTTGTGGTGACTGTACCTGGATAATCCTACATTTTACAACTTCAAATGCTCCATACGGGCACATCTAGAGTCAAAAATAGGTTCTATTTTTTTTGAAAGTGCATTTTTTTGTCTACTTTCTAGATCTAGTATTATATTATAGTGGTGTGTGGACAAAAGTGCCACTTTCAGAAATAGGGCCTTTTTTTGCTTTGTAATGCTTCAGAATTGTAGCACATTGTAAAGTTTTAGATTTGTACTCCATTAAGAGGTTGTAACAAGCAAAATTAGAAGTCCACAAAGGCCAATATTGGCAAGTGGCTCATTGTAATCACACTATTGATAAAGTGCCCAAAGCATCTATTTTGAGAGGGGGGGGGGGGGGTTCTTGATTTAGTGAAAAGGGGGGGTGTTCTTGGTGTTGTATTCTCTCTTTTCTACACTTTTCTTTCATTTTTTGCATTATGGGCAACTTTAAGTTTCCTAAATTAACTCCTCATAACAATGCTTTATGGTCAATCAAAATGTTGTATCACTTAATGCATAATGGAGTTTCACAATATGTAGATGGTACTCTTCCTAAACCAGCAGGTGATAATATTTTTGCAAGTGATATTTCAAATTGGGTAGCCATGGATAGGAAATCCCTAGGTGATATATGTTTGGGGGTAGATGATAAGATCATCATGTATCAAATCAAGAAATGTACTACATCCAAGGAAGCTTGGGATACCCTCAAAAGCCTTCATGGTAAAGTGTTTGAAGAGGATTTTTTCAAAATTGAAGATGAGCTTGTTTCCTTAGATCCTAAATCATATGACTCAATACAAGACTTCATAATTAAGGTGAATGAATTAAGGACAAAACTTATTGATTGTGGGTGTTCTATAAAAGATGACAAACTGATCTATCCCATTCATAATAAGCTGCCATCGAAGTATTCCACATTTGTATCTTCTGTTAACAACTCAAAGACTACCTTAGGGTCTACCTACAAGAAAGTCACTTTTGATTTATATGCTAAACTATTGGATGATTAAGAAAATAAGTTGAAATCAATGGGGATTCTCAAATCACCTCAGTCTAAAGCATTGGTGGCCAATGAGGGTTCTCAACATTCAGCTGGACAATCTTCAAATAAAGGAAAGGATAAGAAGAAATGGAGGAAGGAAAAATCTGAGGATGTAGAAAAGACAACACCACAATCCAATCAACAAGGCAAGTCCTTGAATTCCAACAAGAACAATAAGGAGAAAAAGAAGTTTTCTTACTACAAGAAATTGGGTCATGAAGAGCATGAGTGTTATCTCAAGAAGATTGATGAATTGACCAACATCATGAAGAAACATAATGTTCCATTTCCTAATGCTTACAAGGAGAAAGGGTCTTCTTCAAATTCAAAGGGCAAATGGAAAGCACTCATGGAAAATTCAAACTCTTCAAAAGAATGGATATTTGACTCAGGTGCCTCATATCACATGGGTTCTTCAAAGGAGGATTTTTCTTCAATGAAGCAGTCCAAGGTACTACACATCTTCATGGGGAATGATAGAAAAATGGAAGTTGAAGGGAAAGGAAACGTGGAGATGGGAAATGGAGAGTTTCAAGAGGTTCTCTATGTTTCAAATCTAAGTTTGAATCTCCTCTCAATCTACCAAATCACTCACCATGGAGATCGACATAGAGTTGAATTCCTTCCAGACTCAGTAAAGGTGCATAGTCTTAAAGATGATTCCTTGGTTGCAATGGGGAAAGTGAATGATAAAAAAAGGTTGTACTCTTTCTCTCATTTTGTGCCCAAGTCTCCTTCAAAGGCCTTGTTATCTCAATCAAATTCAAGCATGCAATTATGGCATGAGCTGTATGGTCATCTTGACTACTGCTACCTTTAGTAACTTTGCACCTACCATATGGTCAAAGGTCTACCTCAAATCAACTTTTCTAAGGGTGAATTTTCATTAGATTCAGTGCATATGCATCCAAAGGGGAAGTTACAAAGAGGGAAGTCTTCAAGAGCAATAGGTGTTCTATAGATGGTTCACATGGTATTAGCAGGTCCTTTTGCATTTAGCCAAGCTCGCTACATACTCACTTTTGTTGATGACTTTTCAAGGTTCACTTGGGTCTACTTTCTGCCTAGTAAGAATGAAGTGTTGGACACATTTCTAGACTTCAAGTCTCATGTAGAATGGAAATCCAAAAAGGCCATCAAAGTACTCTGCATGGAGAATGGAAACATGGATGTGAACAGAATACTTAAGGAATTTTGTAGACATGAGGGCATTGATCTTCAGACTCCACTAACATTTAGTCTGCATAAGACAGATGTTACAACTTTGAGGATTCGAACTCTTAAGTCTATAGCAAGTTGCATGATTCATGCCAAGTCTCTCGATCCATCATTAGAAGTCAAAGCAATATCTAGTGCCACTCACATTCTTAATTTTTCTCCTCATCCAGCCTTAGATGGAAAAACTCCTTTTGAGGCATGGTGCAACAGAAAACCTATTGTGACACACTTCAAAGTCTTCGGTTCTCTTGCATGGGAAAATATATCTTCCAGGGGATGCAAGGCACAGTCATCTTGACCTTGTACTTTCATTGGTTATGAAGATAGTGTGAAGGCATATAGACTTCTAGATCCAGAGACACATCAAATATTTATGGAGAAGGATGTATGCTTTGAGGAAAGTTCACCAATCTTGTCCTCTACTCCTCTTTATACATCATATACTATGGATAGTGATAGTGATTTTAGCGATAGTGCTTCAAAAAATTCAAACATGTGGGGTTCTGTCGATAGTTATAGTGAGAAGTCACTTCATCAGTTCAGTCCGCATGCATACATCACCATAGTGATAGGTCTAGAACAACAGGGTACATCTAGTCTTCCAGATACAACTTTAGTGATATATTTGGGGGACAGTATTAATGATCTACCTCTTCCTCTTGATGCAGAATTACCTTATTCAGTTGTCGCGAGGGTTCCATATAACTCTCTTGTTCATTCCCTACATGATCAATCCTCATAGGTTGAAGTGTTTGTGGATACTTATGATCAACAATTGTAGCAGGGTTCTTCATTAGTTGCAGAGATAGATAGTTCTTTGGGATAGGTTCTTTAGCTAGTTGAGTAGGTTTTAGAGACATCACTCATCCATGGGATTCTTTCCACACACAGAAGAAGAATCTCATTTGTACCTTTGGCATTATTTCTTCCTAAGGGGAGGAACACCATTCTACAATCTTGGATCAACTTCTTCATTAGAGCACTCACTGTTTGGCATTCATCTTTGGGGTGGGGAGCCCATCCCGTCTCTCTTCCTCTTCTCATCATTCTCTTATGTATATACTGGATGTATGTCATAATGGGGGGGTCTTGATTACTCCATCCATCCATGCATCCCTATTTATCTCTCTTTTTGGGGGAGGGTTTTTCCCATGAGGTTTTCCCTCTTTCCTTGCTTTATGGGAGATTGCATATCATTATGTACATGGGTACCTAACATGGCCTAGCAGTCGGGACCCATATTGCATTTCATCCTAGATTTCATAAGCTTAAGGGAATTCCCCTAAGTTGCACTTAAGGGTGGGTTTTTGTGTAAATAAGTATATACTTATTACACTTACTTAAGTTTACTTAGGTTAATGCATCATTAATTATTTTTCATTATTTTATTATTATTTTAGGTGATACACTTAGGATTTTGTGTACTCTCATTGAGTTACACGACTCTAATTATGCACATGGTGTCTACAACACAAGAGTATGTATCATTCACTAAGTTTTCATGATGACAACACAGTTATCCACACTCCTCATTTAGCACATATTGTCTACACCACTGATTTGCATGCTACACCATTGTAGGCTTATCCTCACATCATTGCACTTAATCTCCTACTCAATGGAGGATAACCCATATCTAGTGGCCATGTGCCTAGTTGTATGACATATCATGATGCTGACTTCTATGCATTCTAGAAGTTCTCCTGAGGCTTGTATATTCAGGCACTCCTAGTGTACTCTCATGTAGTTATTGAATGAATATCATCATTCTAATCATACTCTATCTATTTTGGTCTACTATATGCTCGTGTTGAGTTCTTTAGTTCTTGGGTGAATTTTGGCCTAAGCCAAATTCTTACAGATTTCAACACTTTGTTAGAAGTGTGCCTTGTTAGAGAACTTCCACTTACAACTAAGTAAGCACCCAGTTAAAGGATTTCATGCAGCCTATTAGGACTACTTTGTTAAGAGATTTGACTGAAATCACCTATTAACAATGTCTCAGCATAGATCTTGTGGTTGGCACTTTCTTGTTTGATAACATATCACCTCTAAATAATTTCTTCTTGATCCTTGTTGATCAGATGTCTCAATGTTGTATCCTTTTCTCTATCCTCTGTTCTGATCTAACTGATTCTGCAATTTACTCTCTCTTCATAAATTCTAAGTCACCATGAATGCTCTACCTGCAAACTATGTTCTTCACTCCTTCAATTCTCATCCATAAAGAGTTTAGGGCTTCATCCTTCTTAAGAAGAATCTGGTGGCTTAGGGTTAGGTATGAATCTACAGCTGAGATTCATCCATTTTTTTCACTTAATCCTTCCCATTTTCTAATTGGCTGCATGTAATTGCATAGGGAATCTAACTAGAGATTCATCCTTATCTCCAAAATATCGAAATACAATCTTAAGTCAGCTCAAAAATAGTTTACATAGTTGTTTGTGGCATTACAAACAAATATCTCAAAACTATCTTACTTGACATATGAAGTTTTTGATGCTTGGCATACACTGATCTTTATACTAACTTGACACATGTATTTCTCAACATCAACTATTTACTCAGCTCCTAAATCACTCAACAATATCTATCTACTCACCACTTGAGTGACTCAGTGCTTGAGTGGCTCGACACTCATTGTAACATGACATGGTCTAACATTTACATGTTGTGCTTGACATGTATTACTAGTTTGACATAAACTAAGTAAATAGCTTAAGTGTGTTGACACTCACTTGTTAAAACCAATTTGAGATCAATAGGAGCTCCCTATACATATCTATCAAAATTGGAGCTCCTTATACATATTTCTTAAAGTACTCATGTGATACTTTTAAAGTATCGCATGATATTTCTTTTTGAAACCCCTAAATCGTACTTAAAATGCAACAAATTCTTCCAAAAGTGACAAAATGTTGATGACTTACCAAGGCCTCATAGTCAAGTGGCCAGTTGAGCAATTAGCTACACTCAAAATGATGTTGGTGGTTCAGAATGCCTACTAAAGCCATTTCCTCTCTCTAAATCACTTAAAAGCTGTCAAAACCATAAAAGACAAATGAATTGAAAATGACACTTGGACCACTTATATAACCTTCTAGCCTAATTTTGACTCATTTTTCAAACTCATCAAAATTATGTGAAAATTGCACCCCTAGCTAATTTCGACATCCTTTATCAATTTTCAGGATTGAAATCAAAATCTCAGTTCATCTTGATAGTCAAAATCACATTTCAAAATTTTATCTTCTTTTATGTAGTTGAGGTCTAATCTTTGCTAGGACATCTTCATTTCTCCATGTTTTCACCATTTCTACACTTCAAATCTACTTCACTTCAAATTTTTATGTCTAAATCATCTTTCTACTTGATTTGACCTTTTTGCTCAACTTTGGTCAAGCTAGGGCATTCTATCATTTCCTTACGATCACTCTTTGGTTCTAATTGCATATATGTTATCATGGATTTTCCTATATCTAAATTTTTTAATATCTAGCTCATTTTTGCATTCCCTTTAGCTCATTTCAATTTTGATCCTGAGGGGGCAGAAATACTCTATCATTGCTTGTGGAAACTATCTATTTCTTAAGAGTATATATTTTATCTTTTCACATGCTCTTGTTCTATCTACTTTGCTTGGTATTAGTACTCTTCTTGAGTTTTGATATTGTATCTATCTTAGTGTTCAATAGTATCACTATTAGACTATACATTCAAGACTTTCTATCTCTTTCTGCATTTCATTCTTTAGAATTAGATCTCTCTATCTATTGTTGCCTACTTGGCTTTTGTATTATTTAATGTCATGTGTTCCAAGATCAATCAAACATTAGTCAAAGAGGGGAAAACGTAATCACCCAAAAATGGTCATCTAGACTATTAGCCCCCTTCTTAGCATTTTGTGTAAATTAATTAATCATTTTCTGAGGCCAAATTGCTAAAAATCAATTAATTTGATTATAACCTGTAGTTTGGCTATATTATCCTAAGTTTTCTATTTGATTAAAAGAACGTGTCCTTTTTTAATTAAATAAAAGACCCCATTCTTCTAACCCACTCAATGTGCACACATAAAGTCCTTTTCTATTCTCAAATTAAAAGAAAAGGCTTTTTGGCTTTTGTTTCACATGAAAAGTCAACTTCTCTCTATTGGTTGACTTTCCCTTACACATGGATTATATCAAAGTCAACTCTCACCCTTGATCATCCATCCCTTGATTTTGATCTCCACCATCCATATGCCTTTAAAAGGAAGGGCTCTTGATGGAGACATAACCAAAGACTAGAATGAACACACAAAAAAATGGAAATATTATTATCAATGAAAAATTCCCTATGGGCTTACAATAGTATGATTCTGGAGAAAGAAATCCTCCACATAGTACCTTCTCTCTAACTCCACTAAGAACTGCCTTTACAATGCTAGAAGTGTTCTTAAATAAGCCTTGAATAGTTTACGGTTAGGAATACATTCTAGAATATGCTAGTTGGAATCCACCACCAAAACAAAAGGTTCCAGAAGTCACATTAGAAGTTGGTGTAAAATTAGAAGAATCTAGAAACAGTAGTCCAAATTCTAGGAGGCATAGCTTTTGAACCTGGACTCCGATTAACAAACTCTTTACATTTTTGGAAAGCTATCAAAGCGAACTATAGCCCTATGAATAACTTTTCTCATCCCCCATTTTTCAGCATCATAAAAGGCCGTTTAGTGCCCCAAATCTTACTTTGAAGTGCTCTTAGGAGGTCTCCAAGAAAATTAAAATTGCAATAACTTTCTAACCATAAAGCCTTTTGACCTGATTCTTTTTTCGGAGCACTTTAAATTACAAGTATAATAACTCCTCCAAATTACACCCTCTAAATCATCATAATTTTTGCTGAATCACAAAATAATCCTTTTTCTACATTTACACATATCTCAAGGTACTTTAAAACTCTAACCTAGAAAGCTAATAGTGGAACTATGAGAGTTGGAACCTTTATTTGACCCAAATGGGTATCTAGAAATGAAAACACATTAAATAGAAACTATCTCTAAGCATATTTTTGGGTGATACAGGATTGCCCTTACACCATTGGATGCTCCTACATCAACTCTCCCATTTTCAAAGGATCCACACTCTTGAGTATTGTTATGTTGCAAGTTTATTGGTTGATCTTCTTGAGAGCTTGTGGAGAACTTCTATCCTCTTTTCTATCTTTCATACCATGAAATTTTGGCTTAGATTCATATAGTATAGCTTCTATTTTGCAATAATTTAGCTCACATAGTTTAACTAGCTTGGATCTTGTAACACTCTCATTTTACTTAATATAGTTGCATTATTAATTACATGCTAGCTTAGTTCATATTTGCATTGCATTACTTGAGAAGTTCTTGCGGAAACTGGCATTCTTGCTCTTGTCTTAAGAACCTCCCATTGCATGGTTTACTAGCAAGGGTTGTGTCTTAAAGGTTTAGTTGAGAGCTATTTACATTTTCTCAAAACACACCTTTGCACTCCATGGATAGGGAGCTCTAAGATGACATTCAAGAATTGCAATCCATGGGATCACTTGAATAAAAGGGTTTAGAGTGTGACACTTTTCGAGTGTACAAGGGTCACTATCAACAACACAACCAAGTACAGTCTCCTCTAGAGAAGGAGAGATGTTAGGCCCAAAAATGCTAGCTAAAATAGAGAAACTTGTAGATTCACTATCCCTAGACAAAAAAGGAGTGTCTAAAGTAGTATTAACACCAACCAACTAAAAACAAGATGGAGCATTACAAACATACTCAATAGATATATTTTCACCATAAGTTTTACCAATTTTCCACCTCTAGAGGACATATTATTAGTAGACCCAAAAGGAATATTCGCAATAGAAGGGAAAGCAACAACAATAGGATTCTCTCCTTTGGGAGACTCTTGTGCCATGATATGGAAGCAGCTCTTCATGAAAAAATTGTATAATGAACTCATAAGAAGCCCCCTTTGACTAAGAATCATTTTTTGTTTTAGATTTTAGCCCTCTATAATTCATATTGGGCCACCACATGACCCATTTTGAAGCATTTCCAACATCCAAAAGGAAGTCTTTCATAGTCTAAAGTTTGAATGCAAACACCCTTAAAATTCTCTAGCTTAATCTTTTCTGGAAACCGCTTATAGATATCCATTTCTACCAATATTTATACATAAGTAGAGTGTGAAATATTATATTATTCATCATCTACCATCAACAAATATCCAAGAGGCTTTTCCACCTCCTCCAATAGGGATACAACCAAAATATGAAGAGGAAGATAGGGAGTCTACCCAAATTTGAGCCTTATTAAAGGTCTTAGAAGAGGGGGAAAATTAGGGGTGTGATAATTTCTCCATCAACACAAAATGATCCTCCCAAATAATATAATGATTGAAAAAACTAGTTTTCTATCCTCAAAATTTTCAAACTTAGTAATAAAAAATCCTTTGTCCATACCTAGAAGATGTAAACAATACCAGATAAAGTTGGTTCCCAATGAGAGAATATATACTAGTAAAAGTCAAGAAGACTCAACCAAAAACTCCTGATCTTACCATGGGCTGAAATATTAGAGGAATCAAGCTTAATATCTTTCATCAGATGCTTATCCAAAGAGACTAGAATAGGGTTTGAAACAAGGAAGGTCCCTTCAATTTCATACCTAAAAGAATGTGTTTCTCTAACCTACTAGAGATAGGATCTAAGCCAACTCCACTAACTAAGTTGGTATTACTAGCCAAGAAACCAACACTAGTAGACCTTGAAGAATAGCATGATTGGTCAAAATAAATACCCATAGGCCCATGCACATCCCCATAGCCCTTATTCTTATTTGGACCACACACCAAAACCCCACACACAAAGCCATGTAGAACATGGAGGAGCAACAAAGGTAACATTGGTCACAAATGTGCTTGCAAAAGCCTTAGAACCAGAAGCATGCGCAAAATCCATTTGCTGATTTTTAGGAAAACATCATAATTTATTAACCTTTTTTTCCTATAAATAAAATCATATTTAGAGGGATGTCCATTGATCCTTGGAAGACCATGGTTGACCACTAGATGTACTTTTATTGGTTAAGGATATGAAAAATTTGATTATTTCTAAGAGAAATGTGACCAAGAAGTTTGTCCTCCATCCTCTTGCATAGCCTCATATAGATACAAAATGGAATTTACAACCTAATCTAGAATATGATCTTCAATACTCCCTCCAAAAACTCATTACTATAAAGAGGATCCCTATGACATACATGTTAAGAATGAATTTTTGATGTTGTTGTATGGGGGATTTTGTTAGTATATCAAATAGATGATTGAGTTCTTATGTGTTTCATTCATGATAGTATTTTTCATTCATGTCAATATATTAGTTTTTTGGATAATTCAGCTAGAATTACAGAGGAAGATTCATTCGATGAGATTCATTGTTAGTGAGTTATGTTACACAAACTTGAAGGTATATTATAGAATATTTTCTTATGCTATGTCTATGTTTGTGGAAATTGATATGGAAACTTATGTAAGTTATAGAAAGTTGTGTGAAGATTATTCTCAGAGAGAGTTTCAAGTTAGACATTTATAGTAATTGCATTGTATATTTTTTGTAATGATGGAGATGTGGGAATTACAATAGGAAAGGTAAAATTCTGGGGGGGTGGGGGGTGAATCAATAGTTTAAACTTTGACCCATAAAACATTTACCACACATCCATCTTATACATTCAATAAATAAACTGAAATACCATGTAAAGCACATACATCTAAATCATGTGAACAAGTAAGCATTCACACATATATGACACCAGATATGATTACCCAGAAACCCTCCAATGAGAAGGTATAATTGGGGTGGGGATGACACCCACAAATATTCACTACTACAGTAATAAAGTGTATCCAGAGAATGTTACAATGTTTGATCATGAAACATGATCTACCTTGTGAAAGGTCTGCCATGTTAAAGGCTTACAAAAACTATTAGGTCTTACCTTGTTAAAGGATTTCAACACCCTATTAGAAGTGTGCCTTGTTAAAGGAATTCAATTCACAATTAAGTAAGCACCTTGTAAAAGGATTTCAATATGGCCTGTTAGGACTACTCTGTTGGGAATTTAAGTAATTCACCTATTAGAACATCTCAACATTGATCTTGCAATTAGCACTTTGTTTCTTGATGATAAATCACCTCTACACTAATGTATTCTTGATCCTTCTTGATCAGATGTCTCTCTGATGTATGCTACTCCCTTCCTCTATTCTCCTTTAACGGATTCTACAATGCAATTTCAATTTACAATTCCTTAGCCACCATGAATGCTCTATTTGCACATGTAAACTTTTCTCTTCACTCCTTCCACACACATGAATTTTAGGGTTTGTCCTCCTTAAGAAGACCTTGGTGATTTAGGGTTAGGTATGAATCAACAATTGTGATTCATCCTTTTTACTACTTAAACCTTCCCTTTTTCTGATTGGATGAATGTAATTCATAGGGATTCCAACTTAAGATTCATCCTTATCTCCAAAATATCATAATTCAATCTTTAAGTTAGCTCAAAAATCATTTACATAGTAGTTTGTGCCATTACAAACAACTATGAAAAACTATCTTACTCAAAATCTGAAGTCTCTGATGCTTGACACATACTATTTTTTATACTATGGCTCAACGTCTGAATGACTTGACATCCACTACTTACTCAGCTCCTGTATCACTTAGCATACATTGTCTGCTCGATACTTGAGTGACTCAGCACATGAGTGGCTTGATAGTCACTATGGACTCAGCATGCTCTATCTTATGCATGTTTTTCTCGACATGTACTACTTATTTGGCATGAACTAAGTAAATGACTTAAGTGTATAGACACTCACTTGTCAAAACCAATCTAAGATCAACAATCTCCCCTTTTGACATGAGTGTCAAAAACACTTTATCATGCATTGATATCCTTATTCTACATTTACATGTATCCCAAGGTGCTTAAAAGCTCTAAACCAAAAAGCTAATAGTGGAACTGTGAGAGTTGGGACCTTTATTTGACCCAAATGGGTATCCAAAAATGAAACCACATTAAAAAAAAACTATCTCTAAGCATATTTTTGGGTGATACAGGCTTACTCAAAATTTGAAGTCTCTAATGCTCAACACATACTATTTTCTATACTATGGCTCAGCATCTGAATGACTCGACATCCACTACTTACTCATCTCCTATATCACTTGGCATACATTGTCTACTCAATACTTGAGTGACTCAACACATGAGTGGCTTGACACTCACTATGGACTCAGCATGCTATATCTTATGCATGTTGTTCTTGACATGTACTACTTATTTGGCTTGAACTAAGTAAATGATTTAAGTGTATAGACACTCACTTGTGAAAACAATGTGAGATCAACAATATCCCCCTTTGACATGAGTGTCAAAAACACTTTGCCATGCATTGATATCCTTATTATTATGAGCATAACATATCTGTTATTTGGCTACTATACAAAATTTAAAAATATCAAAATTTTGTAACAACTTATACCTCAAAATTTGATAACTCCCCCTGAGTTGATAGGTCTATTCCATATTCAAAATTCTATACTCCTATTGAGTAGATATGCTTCAACTGATACTCTTTCATTGCATACTATTAGTGTTGTTCTTTTCATACTCCCCCATGCTCTTACTCTATTTTCTTTTCTTCTCCTTTTTCTTAAGCTCACTTTTCTTCCCCTTTTTGACTCTTATGTCAAAGACCTATACACTAATAGTGTATTTTTCCAAGAAAAATTTATGGACCTTTACTATAATCTTAAGTGTTACATCCCAATCTTCACATGCTACATCCAAAGACTTAATTTGGATAGCCATCTCGAGAGCAAGGTGAGCTAGGCCATCTAATGTAGAAAGATTGGGGTATTTCTTCATAAGAGTTTATGTACAGCCTAACTCCTTGGGAAAAATCTCCATGTGAGGAGTCAATGTGGTTTGGATTCTAATCAGTTTGGCCCTTATGTTGGGTTTCTTTAGTAGATAATGCTACTAACTAACTCTAGGTTTGCAATAAAGCTCTAAAATGCTTCTCACTTTGAGCTAGATTGATAGGAAATTTTGCACCCGATGCATTAATTTGACTTTCCAAACTCAAAATGTGACTCATTGTCTCTTGTGTGAAGAGTGTAGGATTACATAGTTTGGTGTACAATGAGAAAATATTCTCAAGTACCTTCTTCATACTTTCTACCTTAGTTGCCAATGCAACTTGTGTGAGTGCTATATCACCTGATATTTTCTAATTCACTTTACTTTGAAATTTCTTTTTAGACCATTCTGATAATTTATCATTTGTATCAAGCTCTACATCACTTACCTTTTCCACTATATTTGTCAATTGTTCTATAAGTGGCTTGGTTTCATTTAAATTTGGTAGATTAAATACATCTAGTAAGATGTCTTTAATATCTAGCAAATCTTTCTTCTGACTATGCTCCCTTCTAAGTAGTTCCTAATGCATCTTTCTAGCCATGACTTCTTGTAGTATGCCCATCTACTCTATTATCATTATGTCATAGTCATGTACTTAGGTAAAAAAATCTCTTCATCCAAGCTTAGATCTCCATATTGTATTAACTCTTCTACCTTTGATGTACTTGGACTTGACACTAAGATTTTCTATGGTGTTGCATCTATGCTTAGCTTTTGATGAGTGTGACTAGAAGGAATGCTCTTCTAGTAAAGTAACCAAGGCTTGAATGGATTCTTACTCCTTTAACTTGGGAGTCAAGTTATTCTCTTTAGGATTTTTCTTTTCTACCACAATGCCTTGAATTGCACCTTGGACTTGTTTTGGAGGTGCAGATAATTCTATTTGATCTATTTGACTATGTGTATCAGTAGTGGCCTGAGTTTCCACTTTATTTGCTTCAACTATATCAGTCTTTATTGGTGTAGCTTCTAGTAATTTATCTAAAGATTGTACAAGAGTGACTTGAGGGGTGATAGTAGGTGGTTCTTGTGTTTTCACCTCTTCCCTTGGAGTGTTAGTCATTGATTTTTGAATTTCATCTACACTCACTAACACAAGATTATCACACAATTTTGCATGTAATGTAGATTGATCTAGTATCTTTTTTAGATCTTCCTCTATTAGGGGATTGATGTTCTAAGCAGTGAGATTAGAAACATCCTCCATTGTTTTATTTTCAGTATTTACACTTGTTATATGTTGAGGGCTAACATTTGGCAATTGTGTATCTTGTACACTTTGTTCTTGTTGCTACTCTACCTCAGCTATCACCTTGTCATCTATATTCATTTCAGTACCTCCCTCAATTGTGTCCTCATTATTGTCATCTTCTTCATCATCTTTAACCTTTATAGGGTCCTATTCACCTACTTTTAATGTAGCTAATCCATATGTGACCTTCCACATCTGTGTGGACTTCTTCACAACATCTTCAATATTATTTTGCAATATGTTGGAGGCTCTATATTTGGCTACAAATCCAACTACATATTTCTTCATGGCCTTAGCAATTTGTACCTTACTAAGTTTAGTCATAACTTGAGAAAGTGATGACTCCTTGATTTGTCTTCCTGAATTCAAACAATAATGCCATTTTTGCTCAACTCTTTCATATAAACTTTTAGGCATTGAGTTGGCAATTTCTAGTGGGGCTTTCTTAAAATTTTCCGTCATGACATATATTTCTTTCTCTACTTGATTCTTCTAAACTTTTCCAAGATTATGAAAATTAATGTGAGAAAATCCTAAAAAAATTGTATTATTCCTAATATTCTCACATAGGTTGTCTAAATGTGAAGCTGGATTGTGACTCACCACTTCGAATTGGTTATTGCCATCAGATTTTGTTCTTTCCTCATTAGATTTAGCTTGAGAAATGAACTTTCTCCTTGGCCTTTTCAATGCTCCTCCTTCCTTCTTTGTAGGTTTGGTCTTCTCTTTTTCCTTTTGTGTAGTGACACGTGTACTAGCCCTTGTGGTAGGTGTTGTAGGTTTGGGCTAGCTTGGTTTACCAATCTTCTTGGACCTTGTCACTAGTTGAGCCTTAACCTTTCTCTTCTTTTGATCAGCAAGAGTAGTTTCTTCCTTGGCTTCTTCTTCCTTAACATCTTCTACAACTTCTATCTCTTCCTCTTACCGATCTTCACCCATTCCTTGTGTTAAAGCAAGTGGTGCTTGGGTCTAGGTGTCTTCTTCCTCTTCATCCTCTTCTTGATTGACACCTTAACCAAGCTTAGCTTTCAATTTCTTCACCAACTTCTCAGGTTCTTCTTTATAATAGAGGTAGTCTTTAATTCCATTGTAATTTCAGATTTGGCTATCTCATAATTACCAGATGCTTTGGCATCTTTATCTATATCTTTAGCAAGTAATGTTGTTATTGTTGTAGAGGCCTCATCTACATTTATTTCATAGCCTAATGGCCTTAGCTATCTTACCCTTGGAGTTGTTTCTTGAACAAATGTATAATCAACATCAACTTGGAAACAAACATCATCATAATGTTTTTCCACTATTCATACTAGAATTCTCAATCTTTTCTTCATAGATTGCTTAAAGTCCTCAAAGTAACTAGTCATTACTAATTCAAAGTTTTCACCCAATTGTTCAATGAACTCACCTATTTGAACTGCCACTGACTTGTTTTTTTCCCATGCCATAGTGCCAAGTATAGGAAATGTGTTTTGAACATAAAAGAAAATACATATAAAAAATATAACCAAATTTGCACTGAGCACTCTTTTTTTTCCCTTATTTCTCCTAGATTCTCAATCAACTATTGTATTTGTAGCTCAAAAAGATCATATGTGTGACCCTTTTTCACAATCTTATAACCAACATCTACTATAATACAAGGCACACTATTCAATCTACATGATTGGTAAAACTTATGTACAATTACCCTTACTACAAATTCTATCAATGGATCTGTGATGGTTTTAATTGTCATTCCTCTCTTATTCCACACAACTCCTATATTCTTTTCAATAACCTCTTTTGAATCACTCCTCAAATTCTTAGGCTGATCTAGGGTTGGATACCCTATTACCCTATGGATTATTCCTTTGATGATTTTAATTGGCCCATTGTCTAACCAAAGTGAACTATCATGAATCATGATCAATACAATCCTAATCCATTCTATTTTTAAAACATTCGAGAAATCTAGGGCATGAGTTAATCATTTCTTATCTACAATTTTAAATTCTTCCCTTAACACCCCATTTTCACATAGTCTATCATATGCTTGTCTGATCTCCATGTCTCCAATACTTCCAATCTTACAATTGTAACATTTTTTGACATCTTGAACCATTAAAACTTTTGGTGGTATCATAGATATCAGAGGGATCTTGTTTATATGCAATATCTAGGATGTGTAGTGCCTCTCCCATTTGAGTTCTGTAAGTCATCCTAAATGATACAAACTTGTTGATCTTTTGTTGTGATGGATCATGATTGTGACCATGAGTGGTCTACATCATAGAGGTGATTTGATTTATGTTTCTTTATCAGTCCCTTTGATTATGCTTTGGCTGATTTATGAGATTATGATGTGATTTTTGTAGGTTCATTGAGGTTTGTGCTAGTGGTTACTAGGATCGATGTGGTATCATGAGGTTGTTCTGTGATTACCTTGAGATGTGTGTAGAGATTGCACTATGTACCATTGCCATGCTACAATGGGCTAGGTTCCTATAGCAGTGGTTTGTCATGTTTATGACTGTGTTCGCTTATGTGTTTTAAGTGTCTGCTTATGTTGTTTAAAAACATTATTAAATGCTTAAATAATTAGAAATATATTTTCCATGTTGGATTCATTGGTTATGTGCTGTGAATATTTACCTTATTATTTTCTAATCCGAGAGATATTTGTTACTCATGTTATGTTTACATTTGAGATGACCTGAGGGTTATATGTTATAGCTTGATTTTTGTATCATAGATGTTAGACTACTATGTTGTTTAGTTAATCATATTGCATGATGATGCCATTTTGAGATGATAGTGTGTTTTATGATGATATTTGGTTATTTGGTATTTTGACATATTACTGATTATGTTATATGATAGATTTAATGCTATGACTATTTACTTCATTCCTATGTTGTTATGGTTTATGTGAATGTGAGTGATGTAAATAGATTATTTTGATACAATTAAATAAATGGTTAAATTAGGCAATTTAATGCATTTATTGCTTCAGTTATGTTATTATATGCAATTACACTTGATCGTGTTGTTTAGTGTGTAGGATTTATATCCCTAGCAGTGGCAAATGGAGTTAATGATTCAGCCATTCATATTTTACCAATATCATCCATGTATGGTCAATATATCCTTATTTTAATTGGTTAATTAAATATTTTAATGATTATTAAATTCAAACTCATTTGCATTATGTGATTAGACCAGTGACCATGTCTGTGCATTTAGAGTTTTACATTGTCGCAAAAGTTGTTAAGGAGATTTTTGTGTTTTTGGGTTTTCAGGCTTTTTAATTGATTTATTTTAATTTCTAGCAGATTTTCCATAGATGAATTCCTATTTCTAGGAATAGACTATTTTTTTTTGGGTGGATTCAGGGTTTAACTAGGTTGGCTAGTTATTTTTCCTAATTGATTATTCACTCAAAAAGTGAATAAATATCCAAAAAGGAATTTAATTCCTCACTTTTCACTTTTGAATTAGAAAGTTAGAGAGTAAAACCCAAAATCATCTTCATGAGGATTTACTGTTTTATTTTTTGTGGGAGCTATGGGCATGGGATCATCGTGAGATTGGGCTTGTTGGATCTAGCTTGGGGAAACATTGGATTGCCATGATTTTCAGCTACTTCTGCAAGATATTTATTTTATGGTTCAGATTCCCATTTTGTCCTTTTGGCTATGAGGTAGGGCTTTCTTATTTTATTTTTTCTACTTTTATTTTTGGCAGCCATTTGTTAGGAGGCTGAGAACTAGTGTTCCCCTTCGTTTTTGTTTGCTAGTTCTACCCAATTGGGCAGGTACAAATATTTCCCTATTTTTCAAGATGAGGGTTTGGGGTTTTGTGCCTTTATGCCAGCCATTTTTGCATATGATGTCTAAAGTTATTTATTTTTGGATTTTTGAGATTTTTTAACCCAAAGGCTAAATGGGTTTTAATTTTGAAGTTTTCCAAAATTTGGAGTTTTTACCTTATTTTGTGTGCTACCCTATTTTCCTGAGTTTTCTTGGCATGGGATTGGTCATGGACTTGGATTATCTATTTGGATATCAGTTAGATCCTTGTTGCACTTTTATGTTGCATTGGGATGCATGTTGCACCCATACTCCTAACTTTGTGTTCGGTTGAGTGATTTTATACCTGGTGTTATGATTTCTTTTGGACCTTTGCTTTTATTTCATGGACAGTAGGATTCGTGTAGAATCCATACTCTCAGATTGAGGCCAATTGAGTGATTTCATGATGCTTGGTCTTGTTGCATCATTGGGATTCATGTATAATTCATACTTCTGGATTGAGGCTAGTAGAGTGATTTCATGATGTATGGTTTTATTGGTTCTTGAAATTCATGTAGAATTCATCCTCCTGAATTTTTTTTGGTTGAGTGTTATTTTTGCATCATGTTCTCATCCAGCCCTTGTGTTATGATTTTCATGATGGTGGTACACTACACAAAAGTATGTGCACATACATTTGTCAGGTGACTTGTAAGGCTCGATCTTCCATGGTACTTCTAGAAGTTATGGTCATTAGGGTTGGGATGGGAGTATGCATGCCTATGGGCACTTATTGTAGGATGATCATGGGTAGGGTAGGGTATTATATGGAGGGGGCTTCTGTCGTGCATCCTGGTGTCCATTTATTGGTTGACTAAAGAAGTTTTAAATAAGTGATAACTAAATAAAATGTGTGATTGGTAATATAACTTTAGATAATAAAATGTATGTGTTGAGCCTTTCCATCGAGGGATGTTGTATCTGCTTAGTCTAAGCTTGGGCTTGTCAATTCCAAGTGACTCTCCATGATGTTAGCCCCTACTTAGTAGCCTATTAAGTGTCTGACTAGCACCTATACTCCTTGCATTGTCTTAGGTTCTTGGTTACAACCATCATACTATCTATCATGAGCATTAGCCATGGATATTATTTTTGTGTGTTTGTGGTTGGATCTTTATCTCCATCAGAACAATGGGTGTGGACCTATGTGTGCCATGTGGTTGGGAGGCATAGCTACCTTCACCATTGCTAGGGACCATTTTATAGAGATAGTCTTTTTTTCTAGTACTATCGTTGCTAGATTTTTTCACTTGATATTTTGGGTTCCAGAGTATGCTTTCTTGTGATTTATGCTTTCATTGAAATGCTTGTATATCATGTTTAGATGATGTTAGTTTATTTGATGCATTCCCATATTATGATGTTTAGCATATGGTTAGATGATGTGAATTGCTTTGTTGGTATATCTATTGCTTATTGAATTTTAGCATGTGATAGGTGATGTTATCTACTTGTAGGATTATCTTATGCTTTACTACTAGCATGTTAGATTTTTTTATGCTTATATTGTAGCATGTTTTAGTCATGATGTCCCTATTATGATAGTACCAATGATCTGGTTGGTGGCTTGGGATGTTACACGGGGGGGGTGGCTAGGATCCATGATGGTCATATGATGCTATTGATAGTTGGGAGGAACTGCGTACTTAGTTTGGTTGTTTAGTTATTGTGATGTTATTTCTATACATTATGATGTTAATTCTATTCACTACAATGTTACATTCAATATGTTCTTTACTACTATATTTTAGATGGATAGATGTTCTTCTTTCTGGTTGTTTTATGCACTCAAGTGTTCATTCCTTAATTCATGTAGATCTGGTACTCCCCAGTGTGGAGGTTTGTTTTCTCATTTCATTCCTTGTTTTGACCCTTAGTATATTTCTCTCTTTTCCTAGGTGATCATGTGTCAGCATGGGGCAATAAAATTTTGTTTTGTATGCCCAATAGATATCTATTGTACAATCCTTGATTATATTGTATGTCTCTTAGAGAAATGGCATGCGATACTTTCCAGTATTGCACCCTCATTGAAGAATTTTCATATGATACTTGAGGAGTATCACACATCCTTAAGAGATGTGTCACCCAATCCCTAAAAGTGTCTCCTTCATTCTTTAGAAATGTCACATGATATTAATAGGTATTGCCCAGTGCTATTTTAAAGTATTGCCTGGTAATTGTGAAAACCTGTGCGGGCGGACAACGAGAACTTTTTGGTAAGACCTAGACATTTTGGGAAGTGTTTTGGGTTCCCTCTTAGGAATTCTTCAATCCTTTGGTGTCACATGTTGGATTTGGAATGTTTTGTTTCAAATGGAGTTATGCATCTCATGTTGTCTGTATTTTTATTCCATAGTGGCATTCAGAGATTCATTGGTTGCTTAGATTGTTGGTGAAGTCTTTTGTTGTGATCTTTGTGATCTCCGTATGATGTTGTCATGTGCATTCATACTTGTAAAAGAAAAAATTAATCTTGGCTTGAATTGAATCCTTGTTTGAAGGATCTCTGGGTGGGGCATTATAGTATGGATTTGAAAATGAGTTGTTTGCTCTCATTACTAACTAGTTGAACATTCAATACCTCCTTCCCCTCTAAACCCTTAGAACTAGATGCCATTATGTGAAACTAGAGTTTATGAAAATAGAAACAATGTAGCTCAACACACAATAAATAACTTGCTAAATCTAATGAAATGGTGTTGGATATTTGTTCAAATCTCCTGCAATCACTTCTGATGAATTTGCTAATCGCCTTTAGCTCTCCTTGCTCTTTCTCAATTTTGAAATGATGTAAAAATAAGCTAAAAGTTGATCAAATACCCTTTTGAAAAACTATAATTAATTTTGATGCTTACATAGCTGTAAACTTGACATCAACCAATTTCAAGCTCAGTCAACATCCACTTGCATTTTCATTTATTTGGCAATCATTACGAGCTCAGCATCAACTAGCCAGTTTGTTAGCTCGAAATCTTCTAGAATTTCACTTGGAAATCATAGGAAACTTTTCATGCTCAAAAATAACATGAAAAACTTTGAAAAAATTCTTTGATTCCTAATAACATCTGGGATCTTTTTTCTTGCTTATGTAATCCTTTTAGAACTAAATCCTTTGGAATCGATGTATGATATAACTTTTGAATATCAGTCCCACATACATCTTGATTGCTTGGCTTGATGAGGTGTGATCACCTAACCCATTGGGTGAAGTGATCCCTTCTCCACTTGATGTGTTGCAATCCTCCTTTTTCTTCCATGTCTTGTTCATTTCATTTCTAACATTTTCAATATCTACCTTGCCTTTGCCTTTATTTAACTCACAACTGTGTGCCTTTGACCTTTTTGGACAATATCAATTGATGTGACCAATCTTCAAACAACTAAAACATGTGGTTTGACTCAACCACCTTTTTTAGTCACTTCTAAAGTGTGTCCTAATACAATTCTTAGGAACATGTCCATTCTCTTGATAATAAGGATAGCTATATCTTGTATTATAATCCCAGTTGTAAGAGTTGTCATTGTTCTTTACCTTTATTTTCCTATCTGATGACCACACAGGTTTAGATTTGCACTTAAAAGATCTATGTCCATACTTCTTATAACAGTATCCTTCAAATATTTATGTATGCATGGTCATAGTTCTACATTCATGTGCCTGATGACCTTATTTGTTGCACTTATGATAGTGAACCATGCTCTTATGCTTGAAATTTTGATTTATAGTCTTTCTCCTACACACATTAGCATTATGTCCTTTCTTACCACAATTATGACAAGTTAGTTTGGAGTTCTTACCTTTGTTGCTCCTTTCTTCAGCACTCTTGGATGATTTTCCTTCTTCTATACTTTTGTAGCCCAGTCCAGATGTATCAATATTGGATATAGGGGATCTCAATAATTGCTCAAAGTATTTGATGGCTTCACTTGGCTTATTGAAATTTTTAACAAATTCCTTTCCCCTTTTTAGGTCATTTTTTGATTGCTCATTCTACAACTTCAATTTTTTTATCTCAATGTCCTTGACATTCAATTCATAGTTAGCATTCATCATTTGAATCAGAGTGTCCAATTGCATGTTCGAAATCTTGGTTAGCTCTGATGATTTCTCTTCAAGCCTATTGGTCAAAACTCTTTTATCTTCTTCAATCATGGCTTTGCCTTCCATAGCTTTCTTTTTCTATTCAATCACCTCACATAGTAGTATGCCTTGTGATTCTTGCTCTAACTTGAGATTTCTAATTTCCTTTGCTTAGGATCTATTCCTTTCCATTAGATCTATAACTATTGCATCAAATTTATTTGAGTCTCCATTAGCAAATAGCATGATAGTGTCAATTTATTTGTATTGTGTGTTGTTCTCCTCATAGCAATTTCCTTCCTTCTCTTTAAAGATTTCTTTAGGTCTTCTCTTGCTTCATTTAGTTAATGTCAAATTATTTGTATTTCAATTCCTTGATTCTCAATGATCTTTCCCAACTTGTAGACTTCTATTTTCAAGATCTTTCCTCAAAGCCGCAAAGCTTCTCTTTTAGAGAACTAGGCTCTGATACAAATTTTTGGAATTACAATAGGAAAGGTAAACTTTTCTTCTTCTCTTTTTTTTTTTTTGGGGGGGGGGGGGGGAATTAGAAGTTTAAACTTTGACCCATAGAACATTCACCACACATCCATCTTATATATTCAATAAATAAATTGAAATACCATGTAAAGTGTATACTTCTAAATCATGTAAAAAAGTAAGCATTCACACATATATGACACCATATATGATTACCTAGAAATCCTCCAATGAGAAGGTAAAACTAGGGTGTGGATAACACCCACAAATCTTTAATACTATAGCAATAAATTCTATCCAATGAAGGTTACATTGTTTGATAATGAAACATGATGTACCTTATGAAAGGTTTGCCCTGTTAAAGGCTTACAAAGACTATTAGGTCTTACCCTATTAAAGGATTTCAATACCTTGTTAGAAGTGTTCCTTGTTAAAGGACTTCAACTCATAATTAAGTAAGCACATTGTTAGAAGATTTCAATACAACCTATTAGGACTACTCTGTTAAGAGATTTAATTAATTCACCTATTTGAATGATTCATCATTAATCCTATAGTTAGCACTTTGTTGTTTGATGAAAATCACCTCTAAACTAATGTATTCTTGATCCTTCTTATTTATATGTCTCTCTATTATATGCAATTCCCTTCCTTTATTCTCCTTTAATTTATTCTACAATACAATTTCAATTCACATTTCCTTAGCCACCATGAATGCTCTATTTACACATGTAAACTTCTCTCTTCACTCCTTCCACACACCTATGAATTTTAGGGTTTTTCCTCCTTAAGAAGACCTCAGTGACTTAGGTTTGGGTGTGAATCAATGACTATGATTCATCCATTTTTTCACTTAAATCTTCCCTTTTTCTAATTGGATGCATGTAATTCATAGGGATTCAAACTTAAGATTCATCCTTATCTCCAAAATATTGTAATTCAATCTTTGTGTTGTCTCAAAAATGGTTTACATAGTATGTTGTGCCATTATAAACAACTATGACAAAAAAAATTTACTTGACATCTAAAGTCTTTGATCTCGACACATAGTATTTTCTATACTATGACTCAGCATCTAAATGACTTAGCATCCACTACTTACTTGGCTCCCGTATTACTCAGTGTACACGGTCTACTCAAAAGTTGAGTGACTCAGCACATGAGTGGCTTGGCACTCATTATGTACTTGGAATGCTCTATCTTATACATGTTGTGCTTAGAATGTACTATTTATTTGACATGAACTAAGTAAATGATTTAAGTGTATAGACACTCACTTGTCAAAACCAATCTAAGATCAATGGAAGAATTTAGAGGGCTTAGATTATGGTAGAAGACATGTTCAAAATGATATGGTTATCCTGGTAGAATTAGATGTTCATTCTATTTGGATTTATGAAATTTGTTCAATGTGATGTTCCTAGGAAGTTGAGTATTGTTAAAATGGTAATGGGAAGTGCTAATTATAATGTAACATGTAATGTAATATATTAATGAGGTCCTATACTATTCCATTTAAATTGAGAAAACCTAAAGGACAACTCAATACTTGTTTAGGACTATGTATCAAGGAAATTTTGTATCCTTGGTTTTAATCATCAGTGAGATCATTGTGTTGTTTATGTGAGCTTGGATGCAAATTATGTATGACTAAAGTAGAGATTAATATTGTAGATGTACTATGAGCTTCAAGGGAACTATATTGGAAAAGAAGTTGTTGTATATTGAGTTCCAAAGCTTGGATATGTTATCTTGAAGATTGTTTAGTGAATCAATATTAGGCTATTTGAACAATGAGTTTAGTTGTCCTCCTTTCAATTGCTAATAGGGTTGGTACATCTACTAATAGGGTTGAAATATCTTGAAAAGAATTTGAGAGTCTCCTAATAGGGACTCATATGCACTAATTTTATTTCATTGGCTCCTAACAGAGTCCATCCTTTTATAAGGACATTTTAATTGCTTTCAATTAAGTCACAATACTGCAGGTTCTGCACCAAGTATTGTAATATGAATTCCTAATTCACATCAACATGATTCCCACTAGGGTTTTCCCTCTAATCAAGGGTTTCCCTAGTTAGCATATATGGTGTTATTATTCATTTTTATCTTTATAAAGTTATTGCATCTTTTGGTTGCATGTTTTAATTTTCATGAAGTTATTAAAAGTTGTTTTGAGCACATACTTTCCTTGGTTGTAATCATTAGTGAGATTATTATCTTTTTTATGTGAGGTCAGATTTGAATTATGTATTAATGTTGAGGATGTACTATGAGCTTGAAGGGATATGTATTGGAATTTTTTTGTTTAATCTGTTCTAGAACTTGGATATGTTATCTTGAAGATTGTTTAATGAAGACATTATAAGGCTATTTGAATAGTGGGTTCAGTTATCCTCCTTTCAACTCCTAGTAGCATTGAAATATCTCGACAGAGATTCAAAATTCTCCTAAAAGGGACTCATATGTAGTGATTGTATTTATTTGATTCCTAATAGAGTCCATATTAAGGATATTCCTCTTGATTAAGGCTTTCCCTAGTTAACATATCTAGTTTTATTCTGAACAATTATCTTTCTATGGTTATTGCATCTTTTGGTTTGCATGTTTCAGTTTTCATGAAGGTATTAAAATTTATTTTGAGCACATAATTAATCCCCTCCTAGTTGTCCTGGTGGACTTTACTTTCTAAAAATTGGTTTCAAAGCATTGGGCCCCTTGAGGGAAAAGTTTAACAACTTGAGAATGGCTTCTTATTTCAAGAAAGAAAGTCTAAAGTTTGATGGAGTAAGTTATGAAAGTTGGAAGGAAAAGATGAAGACTCACTTGTTGTGCATGGGTTCAAAATTTGGTTTGGATACACACAAACAGAAGGACATAATATATGAAGATAAGCTTAACTCATGTGAACAAGATCCTAAAGATCTGTTCATACAAATATTCTTGCTAAAGAATCATTGTTGTCATATTTTTGAGGATCCAAATACATAGAGGTAAAATATTTAAAGCTTGTACATTGAATTTTTCATAAATTAAAGAATATGTTTGAAGGTGATGAATATGAAAAGAAGTCTAGATTGCAAAGTTAGATATGTATGTTTTCAAGTGCTAAAATGAAGGAAGGTGAAACTATAAATACTTTATTAAAAAAATTGAGATTATTGCAAGAATAGGAAGTTGTGGCAGAACTAAGACAAAAGATTAAATTATGTGGAAGATTTTAAAAACCTTGACACCTACTTATAATTAGAAGGCACAAGTGATTGAAGAAATTATTCCTTGCACACCTAACTTTACCAAAGAAACTCTTATTGGAAAGTTGCAAGCATCTAAATTATAGATAAAGCATAATGATGGACTACCTAGAGTTGAGACTGGATTTTGTATATAGAGAGACAAACCTATACTTACAAGGAGTACGAGTACAAGTGAAGACTATACTAGAGTAAAACAAGAAGAAGACAAGAAGATTGATGAAGGACTTGCATTTCTCATGAAGAGAGAACCTAAAGGTAACAAAATTATTGTTTGTTGGGCATGTAAAGAAATTGGTCAGTATTCACCTATATATCCTAAGAAAAAAAAGAATATCAATCCTAGGAAGCTTTACAAGTCTAGAGTACCTAAAGATTGCTTATTTTTTAATTAGGATGATGAACTTGATTTTAAGATGGTAAATTTCCTAGATAATATTGATTATGGAGATATTGAAATAGAATATGTTTTTATTTTGAAAGAAAGTCTTGAGAAAGAATACAATAAAAGAAGAAAGCCTTAGTATCAAATGTTGAGAAGAAAATTTTTGATTGGATTATAAATAGTGGTTGTTCTCATTATATGACAAGAGATATGAAAACATTTATCGAATTCAATAGTTATTATGGAGGAATAGTTAGAATTGGAAATAATGTAGCTTGTCACATTAGAGGAAATGGATCTATTACACTTGATGGAAAGACTAACACTTAGGATGTTTACTTTATGGATGGATTGAAACATAATCTTTTGAGTGTTGGAAAAATTATTGACAAGAGATATCAGTTGTAGTTTACAAAGAAGACTTGCATTATCAAAGATAAAAATGACACATTTATCAGTATAGGTACAATAATAAGAGGTAATGTTTTCTAGTTGAACCCTACTAAGGTGACATGTTTGGTTGTTAAAGTGGATGAAAGTTGGTTATGGCATAAGATATTTTATCATATTAAATTTGTGTAGGCACCTAAAATTGTCCAATTGAGTACAAATACCCTTATCCTAACCAATTAAATAGATATTTATTATTTATTTAATTGTAGTCTTATTCTACCTTTAATTAAATAAATTTACATTTATTTAATTACATTTGTATTTCATTGATTTAAATATATTTAGGTTTATTTAATCCTAGCCTATTTCCCCTCATCCCACTTACATCTTAATCCATTCACTTTAATTAAGTAAATTACTTCTTTTACTTAATTAACACCCTTTTAATCCCTTGGAATTAAATATTAAATTTATTTCTATTTGAGAACATCGCTCCTAACTTTAACCCTCACCCAACCTCACTTTGCTAACCTAACTCATCCTTCTAAGCCTACCCACTACTTAATCCCACTTATTTTTCTTAATCACCTTGCTAAATCCCCTTTTAATCCTAAGTGTGTGCTCACACATGTGTGAGGAACACTCACACTTCCCACACTCCTCACACTTCTCACATCTCTTATGCATTTGTCCCCCTTCACATGAGAATCAAGGTGTCTCACACATGTATGAGAAACCATGATCCTCCACACCTCTTACTTCTATCATTGACCCATCACATGAACGGTTGCTCACACATGTGTGAGCATCTTTCCCTCTTTGAATGGTCAAAAACCCTAATCCACATTGAGTCCACTTGGCATCCACCTCATGGAAAACTCATTAATACTAAGAGATCCTAGCCCTTCATATTACATTCAATCTCAGCTGTCTGTTTCATCTCATTTCCTATAAAAGAAGAACCCTCTCCTCATCTCCATAAGCACTATCTAGTCCATTGTTATGCTACAAAATTTGTGAGTAACCATATCCCACAACAATGAAATCATCAACAACTTGGTGATTTTAAGAGGTTTGCATTAGTGTTATTTTGAATGGTTTAAACTCTTTTGATTTCATGTCATCACTATTTACATGTTTACTTCCATATTTTGAGGTGTATGTAATGATGTAGGAAGTAGTATAGTTTCTTATGCTTCTTCTTTGTAGCATTTTACATACTACATTTTGGCATGCTTGGTGGGACCCACTTCATAGGTTCAAAATAATCATCTAATCTATTTTTGAGTTTATTTGTGAGTTTTCAAGCTTGTAGGTTGAAGAAGCACTTGGAGATCAAATTTTATAAAGAGTCTCTAAGCAAGCCAAAAAGCTCACCATTGTGCTTAAAGCACACAATAGTAGTATTTCAGCACATAACACTCTAACATATTGCTCATTATATTTTCAAGTTGCAAGAGTGTATATGCATTGACTATGTTTTATTATTTATGCAAAAAAAAATCTATGTTTGTTGACAAATAAATAGGTAAAAAGTTTGTTTTATTTTATCTTATCTTATTTATTCTTTTTTTTTATCATTTCTATATATATATATATATATATATATATATATATATATATATATATATATTAATAATATAAATATATATAGTACCATATATCTTTATAATATATATATATATATATATATATACAAATTTTTTTTTTTTTTAAATGTTGTTAAAGTCTAGATAGGAAAAATAAATTTAAAAATAAAATATTAAAAAAAATTAAAATCATTTTATTTTTGCCAGGTCTGGCACCACAGGCAACACCATTGGTAGTGCCTGTGAGTGCCACCACCACCCACCACCACCTCCTAGGGCCCTACTCCTCCCACAACCCTACTCCTCCCTCGATTATCGCTCAACCCCCCACCTGCACTGCTACTCACCCCTGATCAGTCGCTGAATCCCCGCCACTGAACCCTCATAGTTGCCATGGCTGCCCTATTGTCCTCACCACCTACATCTCCCCTTGGCTCTCCATCACTCATCTCCTCCTCTTCCTATCCCTTTGCCTCCACCCACAAACCTCCTATACTCCACCTCCACCCACGGGGCACCACCAAACCTGCCACCCATGTGGCCTCCTCCGGTGCTACCATGTGGCACCTACTTAGGGTTCTAGCCACATGGCTCTTTCTTTTGATACACCCACTTAGGGTTCTAGCCATGTAGCTCTTTCTCTTGACACCTCACATGTGGATTACACGTCAGCAGACAAGGCATTTTTCTTTTTTTTTAAACAAAAGAAATTTCCCTGTGACATCCATCTAGCCATCAAATTTAAGCCCAAAGGTTGCTAATGTCATCGATGCATAAGTCTTCCACATGGTCTTCTAGACCATAAGTAGCAGCATTCAATTTTTTTCTCATAACTTAAACGTCTAGATTCCATTTTTAGAAAACAAAATATCATTGAAAAGTTGATTCTGAGCCCGTCATGATGGTGTTGGTTTCATTAGATTTTGATGTTTCTTATATACATTTTGTTTCTGTCAAAGGCTAAACTTTTTTGTTAACATTTTTATTGCAAGGTTATTTCATGTTTTTCATACATTTTCGATGCTTTAACTTGTGGTTTTGTAGGGATATGTTCTCACTCGTGTATTGAAAGTTGGAGAGTTCTAGAAATCACTAACCATATTTATTGTAGGTTTCTCCTTAATTTTTTTTTGGAATGAACTTGTATGCTTAAACACTTGTCTTTGAATGCATGTTGAAATTGAATTCAAAATTCAAACACACTCATGAATGTTTAAAGCTAAAACAATCAAATTCAATCTTGAATGCATAGTTAATTGAACAAAACCTTTGATTTGGAATGAATGCTTCAACACAATCTTGAATTCCATAAGGAAATTGAACATTTCAGTGGAATGGATGATAGCACAATCTTAAATGTCTAAGGATCAAAAAACATTGCAATGCACATTTCAATTTGGTGCTTAAAACAAACACTCACTCAATCTTGAATGCATAAAGGAATTGATACTTTCCTTATCAAATTTTCCTATGTTGATGATACTCAATTTACTTATGTTGGAAAACTCTCAATTTTTATGTTGACGACATTGTTAAGTTGGAAAGAACATTGTATGCTATAAACATGAGTGTCTTCAAGAGTAGATTAGAAAACCTAAAGCTTCATTGGGAAAGAACAAGTGTCTTTTAAACCCTGAGGCCACTTATGTATTCTCCCCTCTCACGCCTTTAGGTGATCTTGAGTGCATAAGAAATAAGTGGTCTTGTTTTACACTTTTTAGGAGGTCTACTTGGGGATTTCATCACCCCTTGGGACAACCTCAACTCTAGCATTCTGGCAGAGTATAAATATCGGGAGGTGAATCAAAATACACCTCTCTTGGAAGTAAAATATTGTCACTCTTGGCTAAGCCCCAAAAAACTTTATACCTTTGGGAAGTGAAGGTGGAGATTTGGGTTACCATCTCCTCATAGCTATGTGGCATTATTTTCTTTCATCTATAGATTTGGGCCTCACGTACCTTGCGTATATCAATGATTCCCTCTAGTTGATCCTTGTACATCCTAGTTGAAATCTTATAGGATTGTTGGTATGTTTGATGTTCTTGAGTGTTTGAAACCCTCCCCAATTGAAGGGGACACATCGTCTACACGTTTCTTGTACATATTTCATTGTTTTATTTTGCATTTCAAATTTGAAAAAGCTAAAACATTATACAACATAAAAATCCAAAAAAAACATCATAAAAGTTCAAAAATCAAAAAAATTAAATTTTTTTTTTAAAAAAATAACAAAAACAAGTCTTGGTTTAAGTCCACTTAGTCAAGTTTTCCACATCAATTCTACATAACTTCTTCTGTTCATCCATTTCATCTCACTCTTCAAAATATCAACCATCCTCATCATTATCTCATTTTCTTATTCATTCAATCAAATCAATAATCTTCATCCTAGTTAGGATTCTTAATCCAAATCAAGATCCAATTTCCTCAGCCAATCTCATAATTCATCCTTAATTCTATCCTTCTAATCCACTTCCTTGTCAAATTAATTCATTTCTAATCAATTCTTAATTCAATCCATTTATATCTTCATACATAATGAATCTTTCAAATTTCATCCATTCAAGTCTTCTTCTAATTCAACTTTTCATCAAATCTTCTACTTTAGACATAGGAGCCTTGTCATAAGCATTGGACTTTAATTCAAATCCCACATTCACTTGTTTGCAATATCATAAAGTTTTTTATTTACATCAAAGCTATATCAAACCTACATCCAAATATCAAATCAAATTAAATCAAATCCAATTAATATCAAGTCAAATCCAATTCAAATCAAGTCAACACAAAGTCCAGAATTGCTCCTAGTCCCAAGTTCATATTTCATTCATCATCAAATCTCTCACCACTCCATGTCCAATCTCAATGTATTAGAGTTGGCTTAATCAAATGGTTGAAGATCTAAAAAGGCAATCTAGAGTTATACCTCCCTTTCAACCTATGTATCAAATCAATCCTCAAAAATTCATATCCAATTCTAATTCATCTCATATTCATTATTCTTCTACCTTTGACAAGGGACATCCACATCATTATCCTTCAACCACATACAACTCTGTTCATAGCCCACATAATTCCTCAAATAGAAATGTCATTACCAAGGAAAATGAGGAAATCAAGAATTCTATCTTGAGCCTAGAAAATCAAAAGAAAAAGTCCACCTTCCACAACATATGTCCTCTTTCCCCATGTTTCGAAGATCATAACCCTCATGTCCCATCCAACTCAAATCCTCCATGCAATTTCTTATACTTTGAGCTTAATGTCAAAAACCATCACCCCAATCGCCTACCCATACCTCCACCTTCATACAATCCTAATCCTCCAAAGACATCACCCCCACCGTGTAATAGGTTTATCTCACTAGAAACCTTGTCTAAGTACAAAATTCAATATAAAGTAATCCAATCACCCAAATTCATACACCCAATTCCATCTCACAACCTTCCTCCACAACATGTCATCATGGATTCCTCTTCTCCTCTAGATCTGATCATTTCTCCATCTCATCATCCCCTTATCCCTCAAGATCCATTTATCCCTCTTAGTCCATCTGATGATCCCCTTCCTAATCAAGATCCAAACATTCCATGTACTACACATATTACCAATTCCACTCCATCTCGAGAGTTAGCATCCATAGATCTTCCACTTCATGAAGAGGTTCCTTCCACTCAATCCACTAATATTCCTCCATGTCAAGATCAAATTAATCCATCTCATGGTTCCATTCCATCCACTCCATTATATGATTCTATACCATCTCATGATCTACTCATTCCACTACACGATCCTCTTTTAAGTCAAGATCAAAGTACCCCTTTATTTGCATTTCATGATCCCACTCCATCTCAAGATCCTATCATCCCTCATAATCTCCCTTGCATTCCTAATCCTCCACATGATCCTATTACACCTATCAAATTCACTCATGAACCCCATATACATGGACTCACATCTTGTATTAAAAATGATAAGTATCCCATTGAAGAAATAATGTCTCAAGATGTTGGTACACCTTCCACTCCTTCCAAATCCAAGATTATCCCTTCCAAACCTAAAAATTCCCCTCATCCATATTCCAAGTCCATTTTGGATCCCTATAACCATATTCCCATTCCTTCCTCATTTCCATCCATTTTGGGTCCTTATGTTCCAAAGCCAAGCCCTTCATCCCTTCCTTCCATTTTGGGTCCTTACATACATCCATCTACCATATCAAATTATTCCACTTCATCCCCTCATGGTCCTAGTAAAGATCAACAAAGGCACACATCCTTGAATTTCTTACAATGTTCACCATCCATAAGCTCTCCACCCCATTTATCTTCATGCACCCATACCATGGCCAATGGAAGTAAATTGGATGCCAAAGATAAAGATAATAAAAAAAAATCCACAAAAGCCCAAGGATCAACATGTCCCCTCTAAAATACATGTCCAAGAAAAGAAAAACATGATCCAAAACAAAACTGAAATGCTACAAAGGCTAACAATAAAAAATCCAAAAATGTTGTGGATCCCAAAGCTACTTAATGTAGCAATGAATCTCAAAGAAAGATTCAAAATGACATCCAATTTTGCTAATCCAAAGGCTTCCCTCATTCAAAAATCATCCAAGCTTCCATGTTCAAAATCCATTTTGGGTCCTTATATACCCAATTCCACCATCCTAAATCCATCATCTCCTTCATCCATTTTGGGTCTCTATATCCCAAAATTCAAACTTTCTCCTACATATCCTCCAAATTTTCCACCTTTCCATCACCCTTCAAGGTGTGTGTCAATGATGATCTTTCCACCTCCTTCATCCACCCATACAAAAGTCTTCCAACCTAGCATCCATCAACCATGTCTTCCTCCCAACCACTCCTCCCTCTTGATCCAAACTTTTTCATAAGTCATTTTCCTCCATTCACTATCCTACCAAAATTTTTGAGAAAATAGTAAAAAATCCTTCAAAATGACAAAAAAAAAAAACAAAACAAAACAAAAAAGGAAAAGATATCAAGGGATCCCATCCATGTAACTAGATGCTTGAGTCTTCCCTTCATTTTCTGGTCATGTATCCAATGTCTTCCAATTCCACTTATCCATCCATTCACTTTTCCTTCTTCCACTTGCACTCTACACTAGGGGCAAGCTCCATCCATACCAAACTTTCATACATATCTTCCATACTTCCATCTACCATTCATCATCCTTTTCCATCTCTGATCTTGACTTTCACTTTCGTTTCATCCATCCATATGCACTTTTTATGTCCCTTTCTGGTTATCCATACATTATCCTATATAATCCCATAATCCTTTCATATATTTGATCTTGAAATTCTATCCATATCTTGCATCCCACAGTCCTTGTCATGTTCATTTCATCCATTTCCCATCCATACTCCTATATACTTCCATCCTTCTTTCATATGTCCTTGATCTTGGTTATCCCATCCATCCCATCCACTTCATATCCCACATTTTATCCATATCGTTACACCTTTTCCATACCCTCCCTCCCATATCCCTTCTTCATTCCACTTTCATACCCATGCTCGTGATCACTATTAGAGGCACAATACCAAAATGTTCATACAAGCTTTGGAAGAGCACATGCCTTCTCTTCCTCCATAAACTAGCCTTCATACCATCTTTCCATTTTCATGCATCCTT
Organism: Cupressus sempervirens; assembly: GCA_028749045.1. Classification (NCBI taxonomy): domain Eukaryota; kingdom Viridiplantae; phylum Streptophyta; class Pinopsida; order Cupressales; family Cupressaceae; genus Cupressus; species Cupressus sempervirens. The sequence continues at coordinate 171,078,247 of CM053790.1, read as the reverse complement.
TCCCACCATATTTTCTTCCATTTTCCTACCCTTAGTATGGGGCATTTAAACTCCTTTGAAACATGGTCCTTGGCTCCCCATTTTCTGATACCATATCATTTGGTCCCTCATGTCCTTTTACCATTCCTTTCATCCACTGAATCACATTGGTTCCCATCCATTTACCATGCCCTTTTTCTCCCTTTTCATTGGTCCCAATCCATTCTATCCCACATCTATTCATATCACATTCAATCTAGTTCTTCCCCTCAATTCAATTGAATTCATTTATCCTCTATTTCAATCAATTTTCCCTTCTTCTAATCCTTTCACATCAAGTAAATTTATATTCTACTCTAATAATTCTTCATCCTATCAACATCATTCTTCCAATCTCATCCAATTTCATTCTTCCAATTGCATTTCAATTCAATATATTCATAAAATCAAAAACATCACAAAAATCTCAATCAATGTGCAATCAATACTAATCCAATCAATCTAATCTTGCAATCTTGTACATCAATCCTTAATCAATTCATCAATTTGACCCCATCAGCTAATAATCCATTGACCATATTCAAACATCATCATGGGATGTTTCCTTACCAATCCTTGGATGTGCATTGTGTTTATTGTTAACTTTGTCATCCTCAATTGATCATCATCAATCAATCCATTAATTGGTTTTTAGCTTGACTAGGGGAAAATTTTGGTTTGCTTTTGGTTTATTGTGCATGATTTCTTATTACTTGTATGTATTAGTATTTTCTACATTTATCATGGTCTTTGCATCCTATTGCACCAAGGAGTCATGGTCTTCCATATCATGGTTTCATAAGGAATATGGTTGTATTAAACCCCTTTTTATCACGTACTTGACACATAGTCATATTGGTTCCTCATACCTTGGTGCATAGTTTTGAATACAATATCAAACTTAGGTTTTTCACACCATTGCAACATAACTTTATCAATCTTATCATTTCACACTCCCTTCCATACTCCCATCCATTTCAAGAGAACATTCATGTTCTCCTAATCCGCATGTCCTCTCAAGGGGGCATACCATCCCACCCTTGTCATCCATTCATGACTAGGGTATCATGCTATTAGTCTTATCCTTCCATCTACTATATTTTATTTTTCTTTGATATAACATTACTAATGCTATATCAAAGAGGGAAAAAATGTAGACACCTAAAATTGTCCAATTGAGCACAAATACCCTTATCCTAACCAATTAAATAGATATTTATTATTTATTTAATTGTAGTATTATCCTACCTTTAATTAAATAAGTTTACATTTATTTAATTACATTTTTTTTTCCTTGATTTAAATAAATTTAGGTATATTTAATCCTAGCCTATTTCCCCTCATCTCACTTACATCTTAATCCATTCACTTTAATTAAGTAAATTACTTCTTTTACTTAATTAACCCCCTTTTAATCCCACTTGGAATTAAATATTATATTTAATTCTATTTGAGCACATGGCTCCTAAATTTAACCCTCACCCAACCTCACTTTCCTAACCTAACTCATCCTTCTATGCCTACCCACTACTTAATCCCAATTACTTTTCTTAATCACCTTGCTAAATCCCCTTTTAATCCCAAGTGTGTGCTCACACATGTGTGAGGAACACTCACACTTCCCACACTCCTCACACTTCTCACACCTCTTATGCATTTTTCCTCCTTCACATGAGAATCAAGGTGTCTCACACATGTGTGAGAAACCATGATCCTCCACACATCTTACACCTATCATTGACCCATCACATCAAAGGTTTCTCACACATGTGTGAGCATATTTCCCCCTTTTAATGGTCAATAACCCTAATCCACATGGACTCCACTTGGCCTCCACCTCATGGAAACCTCATTGATCCTACGAGATCCTAGCCCTTCATCTTACATTGAATCTCAACCGTCTGTTTCATCTCATTTCCTATAAAAGAACCCTCTCCTCATCTCCATAAGCACTATCTAGTTCATTGTTATGCTGCAAGATTTGTGAGTAACCACATACCATAACAATGAAATCATCAACAACTTGGTGATTTTAAGAGGTTTGCATTAGTGTTATTTTGAATGGTTTAAACTCTTTTGATTTTGTGTCATCACTATTTACATGTTTACTTCCATATTTTGAGGTGTATGTAATGATGTAGGAAGTAGTATAGTTTCTTATGCTTCTTTTTTGTAGCATTTTACATACTACACTTTGATAACATTGTCAAGGTCAGTACAACATTTGCAGTTAGATATTTGCCTAAGATTATGAAAGCTTCTAACATGATTTACAAATAATGTGTTTTCAAAAAGTGAAAGAAAATTTCATTTCCAAGAAAAATGTTTACTACTTCAACAAAGTTGGAGATTATACATACAGATTTGAGTTTCCCTAAGAGAACAAGAACATTTAATGGTGAAAGTTATTTTATGCCTCTTATTGATGATTTTACTAGAATGTTGTGGGTAACATTTCTTAGAGAGAATTTTGAAGCTTTTGAGAAATTCAAGATATTTAAGAGTAGATTTGAGAATGAATATGGATTAAAGTATGAATATTTGAGCTAAGATAGAGGTGAAGAATTTTTTCAAATGAATTTAACATCTTATATGAAGAAAATGGTATAAAGAAATAACTTTTAGCTCCTAAGACACCACAACATAATGGGATAGTAGAAAGAAGGAACATATCAGTGACTGAAGCAACTAGAAAAATGATGTTTGAGACTAATGTATCATATATCTTTCGGAGAGAAGAAATGAACACTGTAGTATAGTCAATGAATAGAGTTCAAATTAAGTAAGGCACTAGTAAGACACCTTATGAACTTTGGTTTCAACATACACCTACTATGGAATACCTTAGAATCTTTGGAAGTATGTATTATATTCAAAAAGATGATGATATTTGGAAGTTTGATTCTAGAAGTGATGAAGGAATGTTTCTTGGATATTTATTATAGAGTAAATCATATAGATGTTTTAATCATAGATTGAAGACTATTGTTGAGAGTGCTAATGTGAGAGTTGATGAGAAGTTTAGAATTCAATAAAGGATACTTGATTATGATTATGACGGGGGAGACTAATCAAAGGACTAACAATCAAAATGTTGAGAAGGAGTTATTTTATGAAACTAACACTAAATTTTAGACTAAATTACAAAGAGAAGAATAAAGAGAAAAAATAATATTTTAACCCAGATCTAAACCAAGAGAAAAAAATCATAACCAAGCAAGGAACATTTGATAGGAATGTTGCAAAGAATCACCCTATGAACCAAATGATTGGGAGTGTGAATAAAGGAGTTATGAAAAAAAATAACATTAGTGAATAATTATTTTTCATATCTCAAGTTAAGCCTAAGAACATTGATGAAGCTTATAAAGATGATTTTTGGATAAAAGCTATGAAGAAGAACTAGAGTAGAATGAAAGGAGAAAAACTGGGGAATTGATTCCTAGACCTAAAGACTAGAATGTTATTAGAACTAAGTGGATATTTGGAAATAAGATGAATGAACCCAATGAAGTAGTGAGAAATAAAGAAAGATTAGTTTGTAAAGGATGCTTAGAGCAAGACGGAATTGATTTTTAGGAAATATTTGCGCTTGTTGCTAGATTACAAGAAGCTAAAGTGTTTTCGACATATGCAACAAATAAAAACTTCAAATTTTATCAAATGGATGCTAAGAGAAATTTTCCTACTGGAGAATTTGAAGAAGAGCTATACATTGAACAATTTGATTACTTTCCTTTGATAGAAGAAAAGGCTATGGTTTGCAGATTAAAGAAAGCATTGTATGGATTGAAACAGGTGTCTACATCCTACTATGAAAGGTTGTACACATATTGGTAAATGTGGATAGTAATTTGCACTTGAGAAAGAATGAAGATGGTTTGTTAATTATTGTAGTATTTGTGGATGACATCATTTTTGGAGGTAATGATGAAGCTAGCAAGGCATTTTTAGAAGAGATGAAGAAATAATTTGAGATGAGTATGATTGGTGAGATGAAATATTTCTTAGGATTATAGATTGTTTAGAATGAAGATAACCATTTTCATATCAAAAGATAAGTACCTTAAGGATTGTTGAAAAGATTTGGATTGGAATATTGTAAACCTGTTGCAACACCTATGGTGACTAGATGTGAGTTATTAAGCCAAGATGAATCCCCTAGTGAAGAACAAATAAGATACAAATCTATGATTGGAGGATTGTAATATTTAACACATACTAGACCTGATATAGCTAATGTAGTTGGAATTGTAATAAGATTTCAATTAGATCCTAAAGAGACACATTTTTTAGTAGTAAAAATAAATTTTAGATACTTGAAAGGAACTCCAAATTATGGTTTATGGTATGACAGATCACATGATTTTGTACTATGTGTGTATAGTGATGTTGATTGGGTAGGAAGTGTAGATGACAAAAAATGCACCAGTGGTGGAACATTCTTCTTGAGAGGAAGATTGGTTTCTTGGTTAAGAAATAATCAAGATTTAATTTCATAGAGTACATTAGAGGAAAAATATGTAACAAATCAAATAATTATAACTAAATAATATAGATGAAGAAAATGTTGAACGATATTGGAATTGATTTTTCTGAACCTATTGTCATACATTGTGCTAAAAAAGGTATAATTAGCATGTCAAAAAATCTAGTGTTACATTCAAAGATAAAGCATATTTAAATTATGTATCACTTTTTGAGAGATAAAGTAGCATAGAGAGAGATTAGATTGGAGTATGTTACCACAAAGGAGTAGATAGAAGACACATTTACTAAACCTTTGGCTAAGGATACATCTAAATTTTTGAGAGGTATACTTGGGGTTATGCCCCAACATTATTCAAAGTAGTTGATGTAGAGATTGCATTAGTTTAATATAAATTAGAGCACTGTTATTTTGTCTAGACTATATGCTTGATGCTTCTCTTATGGGGGATTTATTAAAGACTCTTAGTAATGGTATTAAATATTTTCTTTGGACACTTGGGCTTTGCAGATTGGATTGGAGATATTTGAACTTCGAATTGGCTTAATGAAACCTTTGTCATTGATTTATAAGGGGGAGAGTAACACATGAAAACCCTTCTTTATTATGGAGGGGAGAATAATACATGAAAAACATTGATTATTGATGTCAATAGGGGAGAGAAACTTCTTCATGTATGGGGGATATTAATAGCTTCTCCTTGCATGGGAGTGAGATGGGAAGACTAGAACATGAAAAACTCCTTACAACTTATCTAATAGAGAGATGAATTTGTACATTCATGAGCAATACGAATGGGAGAGTAAAAGCATGAATGTATTTTGGTATTCGTGGTACTTTGATGTGTTTCATCTTATGTTGCCATCCATTCCAAAGGTGGGCATTGCTAAGTATGAATGCTTTATGTTGTTGTATGGGATATTTTGTTAGTATATTAGAGAGATGATATAGTACTTATGTGTTACATTCATGATAGTTTTTTTAATTGATGTCAACATATTATTTTTCTGAATAGATCAACTAGAGTTGCAAAGGAAGATTCGTTCGATGAGGATCATGGTTAGAAAGTTATGTTATGCACACTTAAAAGGAATATTATAGAGAATATTTTGATGATATATCTATGTTCACATAAAGAGATATGTAGATTTGCATGAGTTACATAAATTTTTTGTGAAGAGTGTTCTTAGAAAGAGTTTTTGGTTAGCAATTTTTGGAAATTGCATTGTATCATTTTGGTGAAGCTAAAGATCATTCAGACAATACTATATTTGGGCCCATTTTCTGATGCCAATTCATTACACCAAGTGATGAAATATCACTGAACACCTGACTAAACAAGTTGTCACTAAACAACCATCAAACTTTGTGATAGACTCAAAATTTGTCATAGTACTAATGCCAAATGTCTTTAGTAGGTTAGGATCAAGTAGGTCATGAAAGAAACATGATCATTAACATTAACATTGCCTTAAGATGTCGTATCATTGATCATGAGATGATATTGTGTTATATTTTTCAATGATGATGCCATCAAAGTTATGGAGTTCTCGTCGTACATTATGTCAAAAACTTCCTTGTTTACATTGCCAATTTGATGATATTTTGATATTATTATTGTGTCAAGAAAAAAAATTTCTATTTAATGAGTTCTATTTTGGTAGTGATATATTGTTCTTCTTCCATAAAACATTTTTTTAATTTTCACTAAAAAATTGTAGAAATATTCTAAAATAATGCACAAATGATTAAATGAGGAGTGTTCATTATACAAGTGGCATATATCAACTTAAAGTCATAGTATTGGAATGAAAATAAACTTAAATAAATTTACACAAGATATTGACGCAATTATTTCAATCTATTACAAAAATGACTTTAAGCTATTTCTCATTTCAATAATGAGTCCCTAAGCTCAATAGTTGTCAGTTGTACAATAAAAATTCCTCATATAACCATTTGTGTGTTATTTAGAACATTTGCACAATATTTAAGTCAAAATTTGAAAAAAATGGTCTGTGGTGGGAATATATTATACCACTACCAATGTGGACATCATTAACTAGAAAATCTTTTACTTGACACAATTATACTATGTAGAGGTCATCAAACTCTAAACAAAGAGCACTGGCATGATCTGCAAGTTCAAAAATCTAGAATAATGAGAAATATGAAAGCAAATTATGGATATATTAACATTTTCATCATATAAAAGGAGGTCCGTGTTAGTTATGTCCTAGTTATATATACTAAGAGGTTGTTTCTATTATGATTTTCACAAGAGTAGGTGTGTACATGCTTCCATGTGACATAATAGCATTTACATTGTATTAACAACTACAATAAGGTATATAAATGGGTGTCTAAGAGAAATCTAGTGCGAGAACCAATTAGTTGGAAAAATTTGCAAAGAACCTTTTACATAAATATTTTTATTGGGCTTGGAATATACTACTCATCAGAGTCAATATAACTATGTCACAACAATACATAAAAATAAAATTCCCCTAATAAGTGCTATGAGTGTTTTGGAATGTGGAATCTAAATTGGTTCACAATAAAAGAGTGAGCTTGGGTCCTTGGGGAAGAATTCATATTTTACTTCATATTATATTTTCATTGGTAGACTTTTAAGATTGCTTGCCTTATAACAAGGAGTTGCAGAGTTTGAATGATACTTACTAAATTTACTCATGAAAATTTTCTCCCACAATGGGATTCTAACATAAACATAATGTTAAGGTGATGTTCTTGAAATAAATTCTTTCCATTTAACGTTCTAAGTTATCATCTCATGGTATACGTCTATTTCATTTCAAGCCCTGTGCCAAGTTAAGCAACATATGTAAGTTAATTTAATAAGAATGAAAACATTTCACAAAACTTATGAATGCATATGTAAGATGATCCTTCCTCTAACCCCCTCCCCCCTAGCATAAATCTAAATTCCATGTTAACATCTAACATTCTTTCATTCTTTCATCCATTAATAAAATATAATATACATTCATTATCACATGAAGTTAAAATTATTATGGGCATCCATAAAGTAATCTCACAATATCCAAACATAACATGTGACATTCATTCATTCTTTAAAATTTATTAACATTAGGACTTAAAAAATAACATGTAAAATAAGACTTCTAAATATATCTCAACCAATTATAATCGATTTTGGATGAGCTACCTGATTAGTTTGGAATTTTGTTCTCACCATAAAACATAAAATGAAAGAAATTTTTTGACAAAAAGAGCACAAAAATATAATGATTGTGCACCACTACTTTTTTATGCTCTTTTGGCACAATTTTTCTTGCAATATTTTGTCTCAATCTCCAACTTTTCAACATGTGTTTTGAAAAATTATTGGTGGACTATAAGCCAATTAAAAGAGAAATATCAAACTTGAAGAATATGTGCATAAGTGTAGTTAATTTTAAAACTTGAATTTGATAAACTTATAAACACAACCATAGAATTAGAAGAAACTATCATGGTTTATGTTGTTTTTAATTATCATTACAAGTGATAAAGTTGCATACCTTTGATTTTGGGTGCGCAAATAATAGATGCACACAATTGATTGACTACGATAATGCAAATGTTGAAGGCAAAGTAATCACTACTTTGCAATAGTCATCCATACAAAAGATCAATTTCATTAAATGATAAACCAAGAAAGTGTGAAATGCATAATAAAGAGATGTAAAATATCAATAATGAGGAGAGAAACATACCTAAACTGATTCTAGGTATACAAATAATGAAAATGAAGTATTGAATAGAAGTTCCCATTTCAAATCATGACTTATCTATTTTGGGCTTAAGAACTGGTATAACAATCTAGTTGAGGTGTTCTGTCCAAAATAAGAAGGGGAGAAGGAGAGGGTATACATGTGATAAGGGGTAGACTTTGGGTACAATCATAGTTTGATAAGGTGATTGGGTATCAAGCTTTGCTTTATTTGGAGAATAATTTACTATTGTCTACTTAATATGACCAACCATGTGATGGTGGAAGCTCAAGTACCCCCGCCCTCCCCAACATAACTCTAAATTCTCCATTAAGATCTAACATTCATTCATATATATTCAGTAGCAAACACAAGTGGGGGATAGAGCATGGTCATCATCAGATCCACTTGAGATACCTTGATCAAGGCGACAAGGCTCATGATTACAAAAAAAAAAGTTGTAAAAGCACACATCCATATTTTAGTTAATGATGCAAACAATAAAATAAAAAAACTTTATTAAACTTTATTTATTATTAAATATTTCATTACTACTTACTAGGTTAGCGAATTCTACGATAATAACATCATAATCTATGTTGAAGCCTCTTTATATCCATGTGTAATCTAAATTAAGGATTTCAATTTATAGAAGAAACAAAAAAGTGAAGAAGATACCTAGGACAAAGGGTGCTCCCCTTAATACCCTAACAAAAAATATAAATAGAGAACAACAAAAATTGAGAGAAAAATATGTTCTTCTTATTATTGCCACAAATGTGGAATTACATAATTGCAATATGTAAACACACATGGGTGCCTTCCTTACAACAATTTGAAAGATAGAGCTATGAATATCACCCAAGACTACCCTAGACAACCTATGAGCCTTCCTTATATAAGCACTTTTAACTATCTGGGAAGGTTCTTGACACTAAGATCTAACCCTTGAGGCCAACCACCCTTATATTATGTTATTTCATTACACTTTATTACATAAGATTGACTCAAGACAATTTACAAATTAAATTTTTGAAGGGTCCACTTCTAGAGACCATAACTAGTAAACCATTAACCTGATGGGCTATAATAACCCCATTTTGGAATCCTTAGCTGGCAATCTACATAGTTGAATGTGTAAGATTTTAGTAATGAAGGTTTTGCCTTATTTTAGAGTCATTTAGGCCTTCATCACTAGACCTAAAGTTTGGATAGCCAAAATTCATACCAAAAATCTGTAATAACTACACTTATACATATGATATGACAATAAAACTCAATAGGCAGATTGATATGTCTAAGATGAACCTCCAGATATGAGACTAGAACAATCTGAGCACATAATACCAACTTACTAAAATTAACAAGATCCGACCAATAACAACTTTGTACAAGAATAGTCCTTATTGAAAACACAAAAAAAAACTAGTAATATAAATATTTTTAGATGATGCAAGATTTCCCTTACACCTAGGATGCTCCTATATCAGACACCTAGGGTAATTTGAGAAGTGACCTTGTCATGTCTCAGGTTGTCAAAGGATAATCAAGATGGTCAACCTCTTCCCTATGTTATCCATGATGAATGCTACACTGGTCTCCCTTTCCATTTGACCAGATACTTCTCATATGGTCTATTCCTTGTGCTTCTTCCCACATGATTATCCAATATCTCTATTAGAAATTTGTTCAATACACCCCTTAGAATTTGTAACAAGGCCTTAACTGACTCTTATGTACTATAAATTAAGTGGCTATCTTAAGATTTGAAAGATCGGTCTTTTGGTGCAATGACAACCCTACTCTAACAAGTGGCATTAGAGTTTGGTTATAGGTTCAAATCCTCAAACCCTCGGGTAACATTGAGGGGGAGATTGTTAGAAATTTTTTTAGCACTCCCCTCAAGATTTGTGATAAGGTCTTACATGCCTTCTATGTACTATAAATTGAGTGGTTGTATCAAACATTGATAGATCAATCTTTTGGTGCAAAAAAAACCCCACTCTAACAATATCCTCAATTTCCTATGTAGTTGAAGTAGATGCTAGAATACTCTAGTGTGCTTCTGCAACTTCATCTCCATCACCACCCTCATAATATTCTATTACATCTAAAATATTGAATACTACTAAAATATTCAGTTCAACTAGTTACTCTACTTCATAGGCATTACTAAAATCATGCATTTTCATTATCTTGCATGGTCCAAACTTCTTCATTTTAGCTTATTATATGTACCCACAAAAATCTCTCCTTGCAAAAGTAAACCATGAATTCATCACAAATCTGAAATTCCTTATACATCCTTTTAACATCAACCTCAACCTTATATAGTGTATTCATCTTTGTAATGTTTTTCCTCACCTCCTCACGGATGTTCTTCAAATGTTCAAAAAAATTCTCTACTTCAGCACTACTTATCTCTCCTTTATTCAGCTGCCTTTAGAAACATTTCTGGGACTACTCCCATATAGAATCTAGAATGGTGATTTACCAATACTCTTATTGACATAATTATTGTATGCAAATTCTACCTATGGTAAAATCAAATCCGAATAGTTTGGTTTATCTCTAGCCAAGCATCTTGAAAAATTCTCCAAACCCTAGTTCACTACTTATGTTTGTCAATTAGTCTTTGGATGGTGTGATGAACTAAAATTTAAATCTATCTTTAATTTCTTCCACAATATATGCCATGAATATCCAACAAACTTGGTATCTTGATCAGTAATTATGGTCTTTGGTAGACCATGTAGTTTTTCCACTTCTCTGAAAGACAACTATGCCATATGAACAACATGTTAGAAATAGATAATACTGGGGGTGGGGGGGTGGGGGTGAATCAATATTCTACAAACTTTTTCCAATAGCTAAATATTGTTAATTAATTTATAACTTGCATATGAAAGTAAACCAACAATTCTAAATAGTAAATATAACCATACACATAGGGAACTCATAACACCATCATTGTTAACTAGGGAAACCTTGGCCAAGGGAAAACCCTAGTGGGATGATACCCACTAGATGATTCACTAAACAATAGGATCATGTTAAGGATATTGACCTTGTTAGGAGTCTATGAAGTACATATATTGTCTCGAGTCCTTGTTAGAGAACTAGGCCTTGTTAGAAGCCTCAACACTATTAGGATTTGCTTCAACCCTGTTAAGAGTTGATGGATCAAATACAATGTATGCAAGAAGAGCCCACTACCCTAACATGCAATTATACAATTCAATTCTTCACAAGAATAGATATACATACAATATTTTATGTCTAATATATTTTCCATTTTCTCTAATCACACATCAGATGTAGTTCACATATCATCTCATAAACTTCACATCAATCAAAAATATCACATAGATCATACATATGTAACATAGATCATTCGTATATTACACACTTATCTTTGCAAGATAAGATCTTTACTTATACCTCTCATAATCATAATTTACTGCTTAATCAACCTTCATGCTTTCATAGGCTTGGCATAATATAAAATAACATATCGAATAATATCCACATAGTCAGCTCATCATGACTTAGTAATTATTTTGTCACCAAAATAATTGCTTCAGTCATACAATCCAATTCTTTGCTATGCTTTGTTATGCTATGTTAGGTACTTGTACTAGTATTTCAGTCATAATTTGTGCCCTATTATACATACAAACCTATGCACTAGTATACATCATCATGAAACTGTCATAGAACTATCCTCAACTGCACATAAGCTAACTCTTAATGAGTCATCTTTGCACATCACATATGCTCTCTATGCTATTGAAAACTATCTAAAACTTAGACAATTTTCTATCTCTAAATGTATAAATGAAATGTTGAATACATGTTGCCATAAATGACAACAATCAAAAAATCTATCTGACCATATTTCCAATAATCTCCTCCTTTTGCATTGATGGAAACATTTCAAAAAATTGGCTAAGTCCCAAAATGATTCCATACATAATAAAAAACAAAGAAAAATAACAAAACAAAATTGCCTTAAAAATATAACAATTGCATTCATGTTTTGATGGATCATTACATTCCTTATCACTCCTTTACATTGATACATAAGTACATAAGTGTATTCCCCCTTACATATACAATACATAAAAATTTCCTTATACATATTAATCCCCCTTTAACATCAATGGAAAAGGTGTCAAAAACTGTATCCAAAACTAGGTAGCCTATTGCTGATCAACTTGTTCACCTGGAAGAATAATCTATATAAATAGGTTTCAGCCTATCTACTTCCTTCTTCTAGTTCTCCTTTATAGAATCAAAAATACTGATTAGTGTACATAGTGCATAGGATTCCACTTCAATTGTACTCAAGTTAGTATATGCAAACTTGTCATAAGAAGTCTTTTATTTAAGACATTCCTCCAGCTGCCTCTGCAAAGTACTAATCTTAGGTGAAAATTTTTCTCTAAAAATAGAGAATCTCTTTGTTGCCTTCTCATTGTCAAATTCCAAGCCTTTGATCACATTGTGAATCTTCTCCATTTCTATTCCACACTCTTTAGTGCTAGTTTTTGGGAGTTGTAAATTCATAGTGAATGACTCAAGTTCACTCATCTTGCCTTTAATTTGACTCTCAAAGTAAATTAGGTATTTGTATGACAACACACACTATCCATACAATTTCTTCCCTTCATCAAAGTGTTTTCTTAGTTCCTTGATGCTTCCATCAAGTTACTTTAGGTTATTCCTCACATTAGTGCATATTGTATCCAATAGTGATGCATCATGCTTCGCCTATGCTTGCACTGAAGAAACTTCTGCTAAAGTTGTAACATCTTCATTGAATATCTTCACCAACTCCTTGGCCTTTATCCATTAGTTTGGATTGGTTATAGTTATAGTATTTGTCTTCTACATTCTGTCCAAGACTTTAGTTAGTGTCTTCTCCAAAGACTTTACTAATTTATTCTTTTCAAAAAACTTGCTCAATGAGCTCATTAACCTTTTATGATCATCACCATCATCTGATGGAACTAATACTACTGCTACTACTATGATTAGAGTCACTATAGGAATAGATGTAACTACTTTCAGTTCTGCCTTCTTCTTCTCTTGCACCGCTTTCTTCTTCTCTTCTTCCAATCTTTTTGCTTCTTTTCTTTCATCTTCTTTGAATTTCTTCCTTTCCTCTTCTTCTTTCTTCTTTCTTGTCATCTTCTTCTAGCCTCTTTACCTCTTCTATCCTCTTTGTTTCTTCTCTTGTTCTTCATCTTCATTAAAGTTAGAGTAAGTTGTTATATTGCTGATATTGCCAACAATATTTGTTCCATATTCTACAAAAGGATTCTCCTTTGGATTTATAGTTATGTATGTACTATCCACTTAAATGTATTCAATACCCATAACAATATGTGGTGGTGTGGGTGCTTTCTATTTCTCTTCTACTTCTCCCTCATCATTGAATGTATGTGTTTTCTTACACATACACTATGCTATCAAGCTTTGATTGTGCACTCACCCTAGGCATTGTAGTCATGAATTTAACAATTTCCTCCTTTGTCTCCTTCCTAACATCCTCATAATTGCCTCCCATCAGAATAATTTCTCTTCTTTTGTTCCTTAGCAAGGGCTCAATACCCTTCAAAATTTTGTTTGAGTCCTCCTTAGAGTCAACTTTAGATAGTTTATTTTATCATAGTGATTCTCAAATTGAGATCTTCTAATACTCTCTCCTTCCTATTTATTAACCTATTATATAGGTCTTTAGGTATCTTATTTTGAATATTCCCAAACTTCTTATTCCTCAAAATCATGTTTCTTACAATAGCATTTTCTAACTGGCTTCTATTCATATTACTATATGAGTTGTAATACTTATTTAGCTGTACAAAAATTTCATCATTAATTATTTGCATGTTTAGGTTCTCTACCTTTGGTTTCCATGTTCTCTTTCCAGTTATTTTTTTGCCTTCCTATGTATCTTGTACTACTAGTCTATCTCTAGCTTCATCCCCAGAACTTTCAAATTCACTAATCTGCATTGATTTCCTTCTCTTTCCTAGTCCACTGGTGGTCTGCTTGACCCTTTTCTTTGATGATGGTATAGTTTCTTTCTTAACCTTCACCAATCTCTCATATTTCATTTGCTCTATGGGTGCTTCCACCTCTTGTTGCCTCCTTCGATGATCAATTCTTGTTCTTATAGGTTACACTTGTGTAACTATTGCATATGGTGCAATAGGGGCCTACACACATGGTTGTGCTCTAATCCCACCCTCTAAAGGTCCTACAAAAAAAATAGGAGTTTTTGCTAACACTTTAGACTATCCACTTGCTTTCATTTCCATTGTAATGCCTTTGACTTCATTGAATTCCTCTCTAGTCATGCCTGATTCCTTGAGGATGGAATCTATCACCTTTTTTCAATTTCTTCTTTCTTTCCTTGCAATGTAGTTCAAAGTGAACTATTCTCATTTTATCCTCATAGGTTTTCCATCTAGGACACTATGTGTCCTTATCTTATTGGAGTATGATCCACACATACCCTTCTATGAGCTCTACACTCATCTCATATCCCATGGGTTCAATGAGCTTAACCCTTGGTACCATAGCTTCCATACAAGTGTTGTCTATCTCCACCATGAAGCATATCTCTTCCTTCCACTTTTCTACCATTGAGGGAGGTATTCTATACCTCTATTTCATCTCTGACTAGAAACTTTTCATCATTATGTCAATGTCATCATCTTTGCTATTCTCTAACTTAGATCTGTAGCATTGAGTTACCAACTTCATTACACACTCATTGCTATCCCAATTTTTTACTCTAGGAAACTTCCTTGTAGCATATAAAAATAAATGAGTCAATAGGGACTCGAATCTAAAAATTACACTCTTTGATTTCTTCACTTTAGCAATGTTATCCAACAATTGTAGTCTAATAATCTCACATAGATTAACTTTTCTCCCTTGGAATTCCATTACATAAGCTGCATGTAAAAATCTAGCTGGTACTAAGTTAACCCTTGATCCATGGTTGAACTTGTACCCTGATATCTTGCTTAATAACTTTACTCCTTTTTCTTGAATAGAGTCTACCTTCATATTTCTTTCATCAAACCTAGTATTCATGTTTGTCTCAACCATTTTCCTTACATTCTTCTCATTGATAGGATTACATCCCTCATTACTTAATCCTATGACCTTATGAATTAGGTAATTTTCAATAACTATTTGTGCATCACATAGCCATAACAAATCATTGTGTACCCTACTTAGAATAATTTGGGTCTAATAATTATTATTGAACTCCATAAAACATATACTTCACTAGATTCAACTCACTTAGGTGTGCATACTCAGATTTCAAAGATAGGTCACTATTACACATGGTTCCCAAATCTTTGTGAATATTTTCATCTCCTATGCTTTCATTCTTTTAGTAAATATAACTTCTAATATCCTTAACATGAAGGACATTCTATGGAACTTGTAAAAATGTGCCCAATAGGTCATCCAAAAGTGAAACAAAAAGATGTTTCTTGAACACATACCATGGTTTAGCACTCACATCATAGATGGTCTGACTAGCCATTGTAATTATATTGTATTTATTGAAACACTTAGCTTTAGCTCTATAAAATACCTTAAAAATTACAATTTAGGGCTTCTGTAACTTTTTTCTTCACAAGATTCTCTTCACACTTCAATTCATTTTCAAATCATTCTTCAATTTTCTCAAGACACTTCACATGAACAAATGGTACACAAAATTATTTTTGATCCTTAAATCATTTCAAATTGCACTACAAATTGAATGCATATCTACTACAAAGTCAAATATTGTCTCTATTTACCAGTAAGCTTGTTTTCTAAATTCTTGCTCACTAAGATCATATCAAGACTTGCACACTTGACCATAGCTTTCTCTCTATGTCCTTTACTTTCTATTAACCATACAACTTTTAACTCTCTCTCTAACATCAATTTAGACCAACTGATGCACTATCTTTTCTAAAACTACTTAATTCAAGTAGGATGAGTCACAAACAATCTATGACTTCAATGTCTTATCGGGTGCATCAAAACATTGTTCCTCCAAAATTGTATGAGAGCTTTTTGGATCCTTAGCTATCACAAATTCTTTCTTGAATTCATCAACATGTTCTTTAAATGCTTCCTTTGGACTATTTTCGCTGCCATTATCATTCCTTCTATCATTTTTGTTATTATTCCTCCTATTATCAAGATTCCTATTGAAGTTCCTTCTATCCATTTTGCAATATCTTGCTCTGTGTCTAAAGTTATTACATAAATGACATATAGGTTCATTTTGTTTCATTTTGATTCTCAGGAGCTCTGTAATTCCTTGCAATGTGTCTAGGATTGTTACACTTGTAACAGAAAAACTAGTTCTTTTCTCCATTAGACTTCTCTTCATCGTTGGATCTACTCTATGATCTACCTCTTCTATTACCTATAGAGTTAGTATTCCTAAACATTCAACTATTTTCAATATTACCATCAAACTTAGGTTTCTTACATTCTCCTACTTTATGTCTATAACCACAATAATTATAACAATGGAAATTAGTAATGGGTTTAAAAGACTTACCTATACAATCTCTTTTCATGTGTCCAATTTCATTGCATATGAAGCATCTACCTTTGAACTTACATCTTACTTCCTTGGGTGGCTAATCTTTCTTAGGTTTATTGACTTTCTCTATTTTCATAGGTTCATCATATTTTTCTAACAAATCATTTAAATCAACTTCCTTTGATACTTCAGTAGATGTGCTTGATTCTACCTTACTTAGATCAGATTCCTTAAGGGATTCAATAACTAGATCTAGTTCTCTTCTAATTTCAAATTTCTTGGTTGATTTCTCTTTTATCAGATATCCAAGTGCTGTCTTGTCATAAGAAGGTCTCTGGTCAAATATCTATTGATCTATCTTCTCACTACTAGAATAAAGTTTCTCTAATTATTGCTTAGCTTGTGTTAATTGACCTTTCACAATTATATTGTACTTTTCTAATTCTACATGCTCAATCTTGATAGTATCTAATTTAGGTGTAACTTGACTTAACTAGGATCTAAAGTTTGCATTCTCATTTTTTAGTTCAAGTTTATCCTTGCCACTATTTTTCTTAAGACTCAACTTAAGTTCAACAATTTTTAGTTCATGCTTCAAAATCTCATTTTCTTTCTAGAGATTTCCTACTTCATCATTGCCACTAGTCTACACAATTGATTCCTTGCTAAATTTTAGATCATCAATCTTATCTTTTATTTTACCAATAAAGACTTTGCATCTTCATATCTATCTTTCAAGTTATCTCTTTCTTTAGTAAGAAGATCAATATGCCCAAGAGCTTCTTCAAGGTTTTTCTTCATCTGTTCCATATCTATAGGGATCTTACTCAAGCTATTAAACTTCTTCTAAGTAACTAGGATCTGATACCAATTGTTAGAAATAGATAATACTGAGAGGGCGTGGGGGTGAAACAATATTCTACAAAAATTTTCCCACAACTGAATATTGAACTAATTGCTTTATAACTTGCATATGAAAGTAAACCAACAATGCTAAATAGTAAATATAACCATACACATAGGGAACTCATAACACCATTATTTATTAACTAGGGAAACCCTAGCCAAGGAAAAGCCCCAATGGGGATGATACCCACTAGATGATTCACTAAAAAATAGGATCTTGTTAAGGATATTGACCATTTTAGGAGTCTATGAAGTACATATAGTGCCTTGAGTCATTGTTAGAGGACTAGGCCTTGTTAGAAGCCTCAAAACTATTAGGAGTTGCTTTAACCTTGTTAAGAGTTGGTGGATCAAATACAATGTATGCAAAGAAGAGCCTACTACCCTAACATGCAATTATACAATTTAGTTCTTCACAAGAATATATATACATACAATACTTTCTAGCTATTGTATTTCACACTTGCTCCGATCATACATTAGATGTAGTTTTTATATCATCTAATCAACTTCATATCAATCAGAAATATCATAGAGAGAACACATATGTCACATAGATATTTCCTATATCAAACACTTATCTTTGCATGATAAGATCTTTAATCATAATTCACTGCTTAGTTGACCTTCATGAATTCGCATGCTTGGCATAATATAAAATAACTTATGGAATAATATCCACATAGTCAACTCATCATGACTTAGTAATTATTTTGTCAAAAAAATAATTCCTCAAGTCCTACAATCCAATTCTCTACTATGCTCTATTAAATACCTATACTGGTATTTTAGTCATAACTTACATAGTATTTTCCATACACACCTACACACTGGTATATTTCATCATGGCACTATCATAGAACTATCCTCAATTGTACATAAACTAACTCTCAATGAGTCATCCGTACACATCATAACTTCTCTCTATGCTACTGCAAACTGTCTAACACTTAAACAATTGTCTATTTCTAAATGCATAAATGAAATGTTGAATACATGTTGCCATAAATGAGAACAATCAAAACATCCATCTGACCATATTTCCAACACAACATCACTAGTCCTCTTATAGGGAATGAAATGTACCATATTTTAAAATCTATCAACCACCACAAATATAAAATTATGCCCTCACTATGTCCTTGACAATCCAAGAATGAAATCCATGCTAGTATCTTGCCATGGTTTCTTATGTACAAGTAATGGCTGATAAAACCTCATATTCTTCTTCGATCCTTTTTTCATCTGACATACTCTATAAATGTGTACAAACTTCTTCACATCTTGCTACAACTATAGCCAGTAATGATTCTCAACAACCAAAACAAGGGTTTTGTCTCTACCAACATGTCCAACCAATCCTTCACTATGCTTCTCCTTGATGATATTCTCTCTTGTGAAACTTTTGGGAATGCATAATTGACTTCCCTTGAACAACATATCATCTTGGATTATGAAATCCAACCACTTTGTCCTATCAAGTGTATTAGGTTTTGTACAAGCTTTCTAATTCTCACTAAAATTAGGATCATCCGAATAAAAATTCTTAAGTTCCTTGAACCCAACCACCTCAAACTACATTTCTATCAACAAAACTTGTCTTCTTGTAAGAGAATCTGTAACTCTATTAGACTTCTCAATCCCATGTTTCAAAAAAATGTACAACTCTACAAAAACTCAACCCACTGTAAATGCCTTTGATTCATTTTTCCTTTACTACTCAAATATTGCAAAGCTTGATGATAAATATATCAAATAAACTTCCTAGGAAGAAGATAGTGTCTCCACTTCAATTCTTGAACTATAGCATAACATTCTTAATCATAAGCATAATACTTCATTTTGGCATTATTCAATTTCTCATTGAAATAAGCAACAAGCCTACCTTCTTTACTCAAAGAAACTCCTGTTGCAATACCACTAGCATCACAGTCTAATATAGTAGTGCTAAAATAGGCTTCTCTATAATTCTCGATTTATATAGATTAAAACCCTTATCTCCTCCTATAGTTCACCTAAATTCTTTTCTATCCCCTCTCATTTTTTTAGTCAAGGGTTCACAAATATTGCTAAAAATACTAATAATTTTTTTGTATAAACAAGGAAATCCATGAAAATGTCTTACCTCTGTTGTACTACTTAGAGTAGGCCATTTGTGAATAGCCTTCACTTTCTCAAGGTCCATTTTTACAACTTCTGTTGATACCACAAATCCCAAGTACACCAAGTCCTTCTTCACAAAAATGCACTTCTTCAAACTTATTAGTAACCTTTCCTCCCTCAACTTATCAAACAACTTATGAATGTGCATCAAATTCTCCTCCAATGTCTTACTAAAAATGAAAGTATCATCGCTCTCAGTGACTCAGTGGCATCCTGATGATGGATCATACAGTATGATCCAAAACGTTGATGAAAAAACTCTCACACAATCTTCCCCAGAAATTAATTCAATAGGTAAACATTGACAAAATTACCTAGAAACTCATTCAATACCTAAGTCTTATGAAAGTGCTCAGTGTGTTGGTTAGCCCAAAAGGCATGAATAATCACTTGTATAATCCTCCCCTTGTGTTGAAGGAAACCTTCTACTCATCTCCTTCTCTGATACGAATATGATGCTACCAACTCTTTTAGAGCTCTCTTTGTAAAATATACAACTCCACTCAAACAATCCATAATATCATCCATCTGTGTCAATGGAAATATGTACTTGATTATGATCTCATTGATAGCTTTCAAATTTGTATAAAAACCTTCATTTTCCATTCTTCTTAGGTGCTAATATTGTTGGTACAACACATGGACTCAAACACTCTTGAATCATCCCCTTTTGCAATAACTTGTGTACTTATCTATTCAACTCCTCACTTTCTATTTGTATACTTATCATGTTTGTAATCCACATGAATGAATTGTCACTTAAATTTAGTTATCATCTGGTCCCATCTCATTATTTTTTTCTTTCTTCTTTTATTTCATTTCAACTGGATCTCATCCAACCAGATCTTTGTAGGACCCTTGAGTGTGGACTTTCCAAATTTGACCCTATCTAGGTCTTTAATGTCTTCATAAGTTTAAATTATTCATATTCCTCCAATTCATTGATCCAATCAATCAATTCCTCCAATTTAAGATTTCCCAAAAATGTGAGAACCTCAAACTTAGGTCTTTTTCTTATTCTGGAAATGGCCTTAAAAATTCTCTTTTCTTCTAGGTACAAAACAACCTCTTCAACATTTGCTTGTTCTTCTTCTTTATCCTCACTTTCATTGATGACATGCAGAAATAGATGTCCTTTGATCCTTTTTTATGAACATTTGTTTATAACATGTATAACTCTGTCATCCTTTAAGTCTAATATTTTGTACTTTTTGATGTATAAGTTATGAACATATGGCATAAAAGTGATAATCAGAATTATGTCTCAAAAGGTTCATTTTGTTGATAAAAATATTTTTTTATGAATGTTTGGCATGGGTAGATCTTCCTTTAGTCGAAGGGATTGCAAAGACTATTAATTGAATACTAATGCTTTTCTTTATAAGTTAATAAATATAAATAAATTTTTGTAGGAAGTATTTTGTGCATTGAATGATGACCACAAGTATCCAAGCTGAGTCAGAATCAATTAAAATAGCTCAAGTGAAGGTCTAGCACTGTGGAATTGCAAGTACTAAAGGAGGTGCATTACGACACCATTATAGTAAAAAACTTAGCAATAATAATAAAGGACCTATTCGATGGCATAGAAAGGGGACCTATTCCAATAGAATAATAAGGGACCTGATGAGGTAGTTGTATGAGAGAGCAAGTCAACAAGGTGATCAATTAGTCAACATACATTCTTAATAAGGAACTATTGCACAGTACCTAAATTCTTGGAAAACATTAAAGTCATGTAATAGAGAAGATCTAGCATTCACTACGCTCTGTATTTATGAGAACTTAAGGAGATACCTAATGTTTCTTATCATGTTTCATGTTTGCATGAATCTTGAGTTGTAATGAACTATCCTTTATGAGGAAGTCATAATTGTAGGAATCTGTTATTTCCTTTCTTTTAAATAAGACCTTGTTTGTAGCTAAAACGCAAGTAGTGAATGAGGGAATAAAGTTAGGCAAGCATTATCAGATATTCTGTTATTTTTCAAGCAAGAGAAATGTTTCCTATTGAATGAATACATGAGTTTATTGAGTTTATACACTTTAGTTTAAGTTACTCTTTTCTTCACCCTTCCACGGGGGTCCACACAGAAGGTGGAGTTTCCTTTAGCAATTAGGAGTTAGACTTAGTTTTCTAAGTTATGTTTAGAACTATTATTCCTACAACCATTGGAAATAGAACTAGTCACTATTCCTATAGTAGTAGGTGCATAGATGTTTGCTTAAGTAATTATCTGAGTTTCCTTCCAGTCATAAGATATTTGTCTTTCTTTTTGATAAAATAGATTTCCTTAATGGTTATTTTATTCAAGGTAGTAGTGACTTTTAGTAGAGGCTAGAGCATATACTTGGAAGACATCATCAAAAGTTCATGCTCCTAGATTGATATTTAATGAAGACCAGCATAATAGTTTGGTAGTAAAGGATGTCCAATTCTTCAACTAAAAAGGTGTTATATTGGCTTGGCATTTTTGGCACCATTGTCGAGGATGGTGTCAGTCTAGTGTTCACTATAGAGTAACCTAGTTAGTTTCATTCTTTAGTATTTTGCATGCATAGGAGAAGAGACCACCTTGGAAGATTTCTTCCCTACTTAAATTAGGAAGATCCCTTTCATCCCAATTCTGAAGTAGAAGAAAGAGAAGAAGAAGAAAAATTATTTGAGAATGTGTTTACAAATGCACCTAATCAAGAGCAATCACCAGCCACATATGAAGAATCTTTTCATTTAAATAATCTTTTTATCGAGCCAAAATATCAAGATAATCCATTAGCTTTAGTCATTTACCAACCAACACCACTAGGAAATCCACAAATGGTAGTTTCTTAGACTACTTTTCCCCTTCCAATTCCCACTCAGCAAGGTAATCAAAATTTTAAAAAATACCCTTAGCTACCCTTTCAAAGTTCTATGGCCTCATTACTAAAGATTCATAAAAATTTCTCTTTGAGTTTGACATTCTTTGCCGAAGTTATGATTACACCATAGATGCTCATAAATTGAAGTCGTTTCCATCAACTCTAAAAGAAGCTGCCTTAAGATCGTTTATGAGTCTAGGTGCTAATGTTGTGGCAAATTGGCCAACTATGAGTAACTTGTTCCTTACTAAATATAAGAAATATTATAGAGGCCATGACTTAAAAGGGGATGATATTTTCAAAATGTCATAGAATTTAGACAAAACCTTTGAGGACTATGTTGCATGATTCATGTTCAACCTACAACGTAATAGGTAGCATCAGTTGAACGAGGCATCTCAAAAGCATCTCTTTTTAAAAGGAGTGCATGATAGGAGTATGGAGGCCTTAGACTTAATGGCTAGAGGTGACATTACATAGAAAGCATGGGCTGAAATATGAAACATTTGCTTGAACTATTCTAGAGCAACAATAAAAAAAGGATGAGGCTTGAGGGACTTGCTTCAAAAATCTCCTTGTGTAGGAGTATCCATGATAGAGCTGTCAAACCTCTTATCAAATTTCAAGCAAGACATCATTAATGATGTTGCTACATAACTAGACACCATGCTAGCACAAAGGAAGAAGGAGGATTCTAACATTATGTTAGCTGAATATTGCCCTCACTATAGAGAAAAGAAACATAACTACCAGTACAAGCCTATTGCTAGTTTGGAGTCACAACACATGCCTACTAAATTCAAGGAAATTGATGAAGATAGATAAGTCCTCTATGTTGCTCAATGAAGACCTTGGGCTCCAAGATAAGGTATTCCCCAGGACCCACTTCATAATTATAGTGTTAATAGTCAATGACAACAACAACAACATGGTGGTTATAATAATTATAATAATTGGCAACAACCTTAGCAAGGTTGGTAGCAGCCTAACTAGGGTTGGAAACAACCTTAGCAAGGTTGGTAGCAACCTAACTAAGGTTGGCAAAAACCTCAGCAAGGTTGGCAACAACCTAACCAGGGTTGGCCACAACCTCAGCAAGGTTGGCACCAACCCCAAAATTGACAGCAACAACATCAACAACCCTTGATATAGCCTCCTCAACAACAAGCTTTAATGCCTCATATAACCAATACAACCCCTCCAAAATAGTCGTAGTTGCCTGCATAGCCTATGCCTAATCCTAATAATGCAAAGCCTTCAACTCAGTAGAAAAGCTATTCCATCACCTTAAATGACATTGATTTATGGTCTGGGATGACACTTGCATCACCTCAGTAGCCCATTATAACAAAATTTAATGATACCTCTGCTGAGTTAGTTTAAGAGCCTGCAACCTCTATCTCTCCTATAGCAAAGAAACCACCATTTCCTAGTAGGTTAACAGAGAAAGCTCCACTAGTTGAAAATAAGGCCACACTAGATTTTCTTAAACAACTCAAGCAAATGACAATAAAAATTTTGTTGCTAGATGCAATAAAGGAAGTACTTGTATATACAAAAGCTATCAAAGAAGCCTGTGCTAAAAATCTAGGTAGGAAAAAGAAGGATCCAAAGACTATCCATGTCCTTGGCTAGCTTTCTAATCTTATGCTTGATAACCTTAAGATACTCAAGTATGCAAACCCTGGAAGTCCAGTAGTAACACTTTCCATTCAAGGAATACAAGTGCAAAATGTCTTAATAGACTTAGGATTATCCATCATTGTAATGAACAAGGAAGTCATGTCCAAATTACATATCATTGGTCTTAGAGAAACGCCAACAATTGTGCAATTAGCAGGTAGTTTGACCATTATTCTTGATGATATGTTAGAAGATGTCACTATTACACTACATTCATGGGATTACCTAGTTAATTTTGTTATACTCTCTCCAAAAACAAGCACTGGAGGATATCCTATCATTTTAGGGTGACCATGGTTAGCCATAACAGATGCTTATATTGCATGTCAATTAGGGAAAATGACTATTTTAGATGGTATGAACACTAAAAAATTAACCTTATTTTCTTCTGCTTAGACTTTGTTGTAGGATGATCAAGTTGTCTTGCCAAATTTAGGTGATTTTGCATCTTTTCTCTAGAATATAGTGCCTTTAGAAGGGAAGAACTTTTGAACATAAAAGAATCGGCAAGTTAACAATGAACCAAATTTGCATGAGTTGTTCTTTGATGTTCTAATATTTTCCATGTTTTTATTTAATTGCCTTGATAATAGGTCATAAAGGTCATAAGATAAGTTGTTCTTAACCACTTTATATGCCAAATTCATGGCTTCACATGACATACTATTAAGTTGTCTTGAACTGTATATCTTATGTGCAATAACATGAATTCCAAATTTCAATTCTGCATTTGTAACAGTACTTATTTTCATACCTCTACCATCCCATTCTAATATGGTTTTCTTTTCCAACTTTTCTCAACCTAGAGTTTTCATGTTTTTGGCTTTGGCTAACATGGGGAGGCCAGTGATTTGATGAATTATCTTCTTTGTTATCAGAATAGGTTGTTCTAACCATAGTTATTTTTTATGCACCTAGCTAATCATAAACCTAATCTATTTAATTTGAAATTATTGGGGCATATGGGGAATATGTGTCATCCCTTTTGATTCCAGATGTTGATGCTTGGGTTTTAGGGTTCCATTAACACATTATTGAATTAGGGTTTCATCCATTTCTAGAGTACCAATTTCTTGAATAGGATGTTTAAAATAAGTATGAATTTTGTTAACAAGAAGTACCTTAGGAGGGATTTGGGTTTGAGCTTTGCTTAGGTCTAAAGTTTCAACAACTACGGGCATGAGCTTGAAATCTGGCACTTTCCATTCAACTCCTCGAACCAACATGTCAGAGCCTATCTTGACCTTACTACTGCTAGATTCCATTTTCACTTGATAGCTTTAGAGAAATTCAAAAAAATTTAAATAATTTTTTCTCAAGTCGCTTTGATCACACAGAAAATAGCTCGTCACAATAGCACTTGACAATTCACAGTAAGAAATGAATTCAATTCCATGCCTTTTGTTAAAACTTTGCCACTAATGCTCAGTATGGAAGTAGATAAGTTGACAGACTATCATCCACTACATAGAATTGATTACACAGTGTCATCTTTAGAATTCGGTAACCATAAGTGCTTTTTTTACTCCCAACCTTGCTCGGTAGAGTCTATGACCCAACCTTACACGGTAAATAAATTAACTCGATAATAACTCATATCGATCTTGCTCAATGATCCCTTTGTATCTTGTATATGGATTTGGATCTTTGTCACCTTTCAATTGGAACTAATTTGGATATCTTCTTTAATAGTCTGGTTCTAGTTCTTCCTTGAGAACTTAATTGGAAATGGTAGAGTCACCCAATTCTTGAGTAACTTGACCATCATTTCTCAGAGTAGTATCCTTGATAGACTTAGGAATCCATTTCTGTGTCATCTGCTTTAAGATGTTATCAGCCTTTGCCTTCTTGTCATCTTCAATTCTACCAATATTCATACAATTCTTGGCAAGATGACCAAGTTCTGTACAAATGAAACATCTTTTAGTGGTATCTATTTTCCTCATATGATGTTTAACACAATTCATACTAATGTGTCCAAATTCTCCACAGTAATGACATCAACACCAGGTATTGTAGTCCCAACCAAATATTGCTTTCACAATTTGCTGTACAAGATTCAATGTCTTTGTTTTGCATTATGATGCCTTGTGTCCATGTTTCTTAAATTTATGACAATTGCCTTCAAATCTTGATTTCTCTTTGCATTCATTAGCCCTATGACCATGTTGATTGCAATTGTGGCATTTTCCACAGAATTTTTTTTTCCATTGCTCCAACATTTGTTTGATGTATGACCTATCTTACCATAGTGATTGCAAGTAGGTCTTTGATTCTTTTGAGCACCTTGTTTAGAGGATTCATCTTCTTCTTTGTATCCAATTCTTTCTTTTCCTTTTTTCCTATAGAGGTTTTTCTCATTTAGTTTATTCATGTTTGCTTGAGATTTCATCATTCTCCCATTGATTTGCTTCGTAGAGTTTAGATCTTTCCTCAATCTTTCATTGATTTTTCTTTCAAATATCAGATCATTTTTTATTCTTTCATTGATTTGTCTTCTAGAATTAAGACCATTCCTTATTCTTTCATTTTCAAATCTTAGTCTCATAATTTCCTCATTTGCATTAGAGAGATGATCAATAAGGTCTTCTTACTAAAGGGATTGGTTCTGGATTTCATTGTTCCTTCCATCCATCTCTTCTTTTATCTTGTTTCTCTATTCCAAGACTTCACATAACCTTACTAATTGAATTTCTTGTTCTCATTGTAGCTTTCTTACTTCTTCTTGCAGGGAACCATTCTTCTCTAGGAGTTCCTCGATTGGATCATTTGCTTCATCTAAGCTACTTAAAGGGTGAAAGTATTCAATTTTTTCTTCAATGTAGAGATGATCATTCATTTTATTTTCAAGTTCCTTTCTTCTTTTCAAGGATTGGGAAAGTTGCTCCTTAGCTTTCTTGAGTTGGGCAATGGCCATTTCCAAATCCAACTTTTCATTTTCAATAGCTTTGTCAAGTCTAAATATCTCCATATCCTTGTTCTTTGCTCAATCTATTAAACTTTATCTTGAGAATCAAAAAGCCTTGAGAACCATTTTTGGAAATATTTGAGACTATACTAAGTTACTAAGAGGGGAGGGGTGAATCAGTAACTTCTAAAACTTTACCATTTCAATTCTTAATCCAATAAATCAATTAGCACTTAATTCATCACATCTGATCTAATTGCATGCATGGGAAACTTAAAACTTGAAAACATCCATAACACTTGTACAAAAAGATTTGGTAACCTAGAAACCTTCGAAATAGAAAGTAAAACTAGAGTGGGGATGATACCCACAAACTTTAGTACTACAGCATAAAGTTGGCCTATATAGGCTTACATTGATCACTTCTCATGATCTTCCTTGTTAGGAGCAATTAGGACTGTTAGGTCCACCTTGTAAGAGGATTTACAAACATACAAGGAAGTATGCACTTAGTAAAGAGATTTATGAAAGACTATTAGGTCTACCTTGTTAAAGGATTTTGACAAGTAGTAGATCTCTAATTTGCAATTGAGTTTTCTGATAGAGATTCCTTAGTGTACTAATCATCTTTCTATGATAGATATGTCTCTATTTCTCCTTCTACTGTTATGACCTTTACAATTCATTCTATATCTATTGCATTCATAACTTGAACTTTTTGCAACCACATTCACATTACAACACATATGCTCACACAATGATATGGCACAATACATTACATATATATACCAATCCAAATTACATGATATCAAAGCTGTCCATGATACAAGTTAACATAAATATTACAAAGTTGGCCCACATGAACATACTTGGGTTCTAAAGACTGAATTAGTGAGGTTCTGATACTCGGCATCCACTATCAATGCTTGCCATTGTTATGCACTTGGTAGATGTAGAAGCTTGGTCCATACTAATCACTTTCAAGTAGTGTTGAACTTAATTTGCACTGGTGACTTGGTAGATATTGTGCAACTCAACAAAAATTGAATCACTTGGTTAGCATTAAGTAGCTCATTTAACACTGGCTTCACATCACATGAACTATGAACTCTATAGATATTGCAATGCTTGGTAACCACTTATAAACTTGGTGTATACTAAAATGCATGGTTTGAACTGTTGGTTTTCACATTAACTAAATCTACTTGGTAACCATTGGGATTAGTCCAAAGGACTCGGTAGCAGTTGTAGAACTTGGTGGCCACTTAATTACATGGAAAATATTGTAAACTATTCAATGAGCTCGGTAGCTATATAGAATCTGAATAAGTGTGTGTCACTAATAAAAAACTTGACTAATATGTGAACATGGGGACCAGATTAGGTATCATTTCGTGGTGGCTCTCACTATTATTTTATTTTTATAGATGATTTAACCAAGAAAACATGGATGTAATTCTTCAAATAAATTTGATGTTTTTGAAATATTTAAGAAATAGAAAGCTTTGGTTGAGAATGAAATAGGAAAGAAGTTGAAGTGTCTTAAATCTAATAATGGAGGTGAGTATTACAACACAGCCTTTTAAGATTACTATTCTATTAATGGAATTTGAAGTTAGAAGATAGTTCTAGGAACCCCACAAGAAAATGGGGTTTCAAAATGAATGAATAGGAAAATCATGGAACATGCAAGGAGCATGAGATTGCATGTTGGTATACCTCTTCATTTATGGGAAGATGTTGTAAATTCTATTGTTTATTTGTTAAACAGAGCACCTTCAGCCCCTTTGGATGGTGGTATTCTAGAGGAAGCATGGATTGGAAAAAATGTAAATTATTCATTTCTGAAAACTTTTGGTTGTGAAGATTTTTTCCATGTTGATAAAGAAAATACAACCAAGCTTGATGCTAAATCTCTAAAATATATATTCATTGGATATGGAGTAGATGAGTATGGTTATTGCTTATGGGATTTTGAAAATCTTAAAATAATAAGAAGTAGACATGTTATATTCAATGAGAAGGTCATGCATAAAGAACATGTGGAGAAAAAGAAGCATGAACATGTAAAACAAGAATATGTGGTGTTGGATGAGTCTCCTAAAACTAAAAAGCCACTAGTACTTGATGCTCAAAAAGAACAAGTTATCCCACAAACTCTTGTAATTGTTAGATGTTCTACAAGGTTAAGTAGACCTCCAAAAAGGTTTTCTCCTTCTTTGTATTCCATTTTATTGATTCATTCTGTTGAACTAGAAGAATATGAAGAAGCAATGTAGGTGGATGCCAAACCATAGTGGAAGTTGGGTATGAAAAAGGAGATGGACTCCTTGTTGAAAAATAAGACTTGGGACTTATTCTATCTACCTAAAGGAAAAAGAGACTTGCCTAACAAATGGTTTTATAGGTTGAAGGAGGAAGATGGAGGAAAGAAAAGGTATAAGGCTAGACTTCTAGTAAAGGGTTTTGCACATAAAAAGGGTATAGACTTTGATGAAATATTCCCCCCTATTATGAAAGTGACTTCAATAGAACTGTACTAAGTCTTGTGGCTACAGATGACTTGCATCTTGAACAACTAGATGTCAAGACAACTTTTCTCCATGATGATTTGGAGGAAGAAATTTACATGTAGCAACCAGAGGAATATGAGGTCAAGGGTAAGGAGAATTTGGTGTGCAGGTTAAGGAAAAGTTTGTATGGCCTAAAGCAAGCACCTCGATAATGGTATTTAAAATTTGATAGTTTCATGGATGAACAAGGGTACTATAGATGTCATTCTAATCACTATGTATATTTTAAGAGATTGGATAATGGGAGTTGCATTCTCCTATTACTCTATGTTGATGACATGCTTTTTGTTGGGTCTAATATGCAACAAATAAATGAACTTAAACACAAATTAGCAAGTTCATTTGCTATGAAGGATTTTGATGTTGCTAAGCAAATCCTTGGTATGAGGATTACACAGGACAGGAAAAATAGAACCTTGAATCTGTCTCAAAGTGAGTATATAAAGAAGGTGTTGAAAAGATTTAATATGCAGGATGCAAAAGTAGTCAATACACCTTTGGCTAGTCATTTCAAATTGACTAAGGAAATGTGCCCAAAGGCATAAGAAGAGGTAGATAAAATGTCTAACATCCTATATTCATCAATAGTTGGTAGTCTAATGTATGGAATAGTATGCATATGGCTAGATATTTCTCATGTAGTGGGAGTTATTAGCAAGTATATGAGCAATTTGGGTATGGAACATTGGAATGCTATCAAATGGATTCTTTGGTATTTGAAAGGTACTACAAAAAAGGCACTATGTTTCACAAGATCTAGTTCTACTATGAGTGGATTTTTTGACTCTGATTTGGTAGGAGATATTGATACAAGGAGGAGTACTATAGCATATGTTTTCACTGTAGGGGGTACTACACTCAGTTGGATTTCTAGATTGTAGAAAGTTAATGCACTTTCAACCACTGAAATTGAGTATGTAGCTGCTATGAAAGCTAGCAAAGAGATGATTTGGTTAAAATGTTTCTTGGAGGAATTGGGTCGGAAGCAGGAAGATTACCCATTGTACATTGATAGCTAGATTGCCATTCATCTTGCAAAGAATTTTGCTTTTCATTCAAGGACAAAGCACATATAGCTCAAGTACCATTTTATAAGGTCTATTTTGGAGGATGACCAATTATGGCTTGAAAAGATTCACACAAGTGAAAATCTTGTAGAAAAGTTCATGAAGGAAGTCCCCAAGGAGAAACTGGTTTCTTGCTCAGCTTTTATTGGGCTTCTTGACTAATGATCATGGAGGTACTACATAGCAAGATCTTTTATCTAGTGGGAGTTGCACTTACTACATTGTTGTCTAGGTTTAGTCTCCAATTGAGAGAGTTTTTGGGGTAGAGCCCGATCAGTCTCCAAATGGGACATTGTTGATATTGTGGTGATTGATCATGTAGTGGGGGTTGATGTTTTGGTGCCTTCTTTGGTCTGTGCATAGTGCCAAAAAAATTTAGTGTTTTTTTTGGTAACATAAAACTAAAATTGTAAAAACCCTAAAAAAAATTTATAAGCGGTTAAGATGCATAATGCATTGTAATGTTGGTAAATATTTTTGCTAGATAATAGAAAGGTTGAAGTTTGTGTAGGTTGACATAGCCCAGGTTTTGGGTGAACCATGTCAAATTTGTGTGTTATCTGTGTTCTTTGTGTTTTCTTCTATTGTTTCTACATATAACTATTTATTCTTATAGTGTTCCAGATCTATCAAACCCTAACATCTCCATGCATTGAATGCTCGCATTCTCACTTTGGTTATTTCTTGTGCAACTTTATAAAGCAACAAAGCAATAGATGTCGATCTTTTAAGATCTAATGGCTGGGAAGATGCATGATTCGAAATCACTTGGAAACTAAAGAGGGGCCCATAGGGATAGGCATCAACTTGTCACTTCCTTTCTTTAGTTAATTTTTGTGCATCTTCCAAAAGAAAGAAAGCTATGATCATCAATCTTCTAAGATTTAATGATCACAAAAAAGACTCTGCTTGGGTTAAGAAACTAAAATGAAACATAGGGTAGGCTAACCAAAGGTAAACCTAGGTTAAAGAAGGATCAAATGCTAGGGTAAAAGGATTTTCACAAAAATACTTAAAGACTGCATGAAAATTATATAATAAAATGTTTTTTAAAGGCTTTATGGCTTTATTTAAAAACCTTCCTGTGCATATTTGAATATGCGAACAATGTCAACCAATTTTAGAGACTTAGGGTACAAATGACATTAGGGAAATATAATTAGGGGTTTTTTCTAGGGAATAAACAATAAAAAGACACACAATCCCTAATTGTATTGATGACAATTGGATCTTTCACTACAATTTTGCAAAAAAATTAACATGTGAAAAACTAGGCTAATAGTGGCTCTTTCTAGGGATG
This sequence comes from Cupressus sempervirens, assembly GCA_028749045.1. NCBI lineage: Eukaryota > Viridiplantae > Streptophyta > Pinopsida > Cupressales > Cupressaceae > Cupressus > Cupressus sempervirens. The sequence goes on along the minus strand of CM053790.1, from coordinate 171,045,963 downwards.
ATGGATAACTTTTATCCATGGAAGAATTTAGTTTTTTGGAAGAAGTAGACCACTCCAACAAATTTCTTGAACAACTTTATTGAAAATAGGAAACTTACTCGTAAACTATACAAACGATGGCCCTAGGCCACCAAGAATCAACACACTTTTAATTACGCATTCTTAAGGTATGCTAAAAATATCATTTTCATCAATTAACATTTTGAATGAATTTACTTGAAAAAAAAAATTACTATCATCACTTTCATAGTGCATATACCAATCAGAATTGACTTCAACATCATGCTCACTATGAAAGAGTGAATCAACATGCTCATAGAAACTATAATCAAATTGAAAACCATCATGAACATATGACAGATGCATGCTATCAACAGGAAACACAAAGGCTTCATACTCTACTTCATTCAAAAATTTGCACATGTCAAGAGTTTGCAACTCAACTTGTGTAATTGGGTGTGAAGAATATATTAAATTTGATTTCTCTACTCTTGTAGTCCTGATACTCATCCAATCATATTTGTCAATGTTGAAATTTCTTCACACTCAAAAAAATGATTAGTCACCAAGTTTAAAAAACTATCATGAAATTACTCACAAAAAATATGTTGATCATAATCATAGTCTTCATCTAACAACTTGTTAGAATGAAATTTGAAATCATCATTATAAGCTTTGATTCTTCTTGGGAAGGATTTCTGAATAGACACATGTTAGTTGCAAAATAAATTCGGGAATTGCTTCCTCTCTATTTATGCTTCCTTCTCTTTTGTAAGGGTTGGAAAATATTGGAAAGTCACTAGAATGAGGGAAATTAGTAGGATTGGCCTCGAAATTGATGAAATCTAAGTGGAAGACCTAGGATGTGCTGGTTCTAGACCATGAAGCTATGCTTTGGCTGTGATACCCCCTTCCCATCCCATCAGCTTCTCATTCCTGTCAATTTCTCTCTTGTATGAAATCATTTGTTATTATACATTCTAGTTTATTAGGTAGCTGGTGAATCTTTTCATGCAATTTCACGTATTATTTCAAGGAAATTAATACAGTGAGCAGCAGGTGTTTAGTTTCAGTCTAAATCTTGTCTTCTTTCTCAATTGATCTATGATGTTTTATGGTCTTTGAACAAAGAGCCTAGATCATAAGTGTAGTTCCTTAAAGTTGTATGTTGCTTCATTGTTGCTTGTAATTCAAGGAATTATGTAAATGCTTCATATATTTAATAGGGTTGTAGTTTTATTGAGGGGAATATCAGGTAAGAATGAGATTTAGATCAAACATTGATGTCTATTTACAAGGTGAATGGATAGATTATATATTTGAATATATGAATAAGTATCAAATATCAAAATGTATGAGGGAGATTCATGAATTTTCCCAATGGATTAGGCACTGATCAGATATAGGGTCATTAAGTTGTTGTCCATGCATGATTTTCATCCACTTTCTCCCACCCACATAAAATCAAAATCAAAATCATCTTTACATTTTATGTTAAAGGACCTAAATATTATACCCTCACTCAACTTTTGAATATTCTAGATTTGCATTTAGCTATTGCAGATCTATGTCATTTCATGAGTTACTAGGAGATATAAGGGTAAAATCTACTTAGTAGATTCAGGGATATGTTTTTGGCACTAGTACAATATCATTTGAATCCGAGATCCACCCGCTTAGGTTTAGCAGAGCCTGAAGTAGAAGAACGGTCAAGCCTTATAGTTGGCTGGTTGTCTAAAATGGCATGTTGAAAATGGGAGTTACCTACCCCTAGATGTGTCAATTTCTCAGTGGGATAATTGAAAACCCTCTAGCATTTTCAAACACCAAAAAAATGGCGACTCTGCTGGGGACTTGTGTTGAGATTCATGAAAGAAAAACCTTGAAAATTTAAAGGAATTCAACACAATAGAAGGAACTACATGGAGAAAGTTTTTATATAGTAGTAAGTTAATGTGTTCAATCCATTTCCTTATTAAATTTTCATGTTCCCCAATTAAGCTTTATTCATGGACAACAGTATGTTATAAAATTGGATGAAAATTGCATTCTATGACTGTTATAAGTCTATCTTCAATCAGTTTAGTTTTTTGAGTTGCTGTAATGAAAGTCAGAGTCAAGAATCTAAGAATGAAGTGTATTCTCTTTCTAAAACTATTAGTGTTCTGCAAGTTTTTCATATTGAAAGTCTAAATCAGAGTGTAAGTGGTGAATTTTTTAAATTATTTTTCTCACTAAGTGTGAGTGGCGACTCTAAAGTAAGTCTCTATGCCAGTGCATGATTTTTTTTTAAATATCAGAGACTTTCAGTATTTGTGAGCAGATCTGGTTCTTGGGAAAGAGGAAGTATAAGTTTCTTGATTAATGCTTTATGTGGTTGTTTGTATCTGTTGAAGTATTCATTTAAAATAAAAGAATTACAGTTGTTATTTCATTTTCCTCTTCAAGGAGGTGGTGACTCTACAAAATATTAGATCAATGGTGTGAAGGAATTCCATGTTTGCACGTATGCCAGTCAGCAGATCAGTGGTTTTATACCGCAACACATAAAGGTTTTTTCAATTTTAATGTATGTGCATTTTGTGAAAATTGAATGATAGAAATGGTTGCCTCCATCCAGTGTTTCAGCACTAAAAAAAAGAGGTAAGAGTTTTAAAAGTTTGAAGAAATGAATTAGAGATTCTTTGTGTAGAGATTGCTAGATTAGAAAGAGAAGATCATGATAATCTAGTTTTCATACTGAGAAGTAGAATTGGTGATGTTGAGGGTCTTGATGGATTGAAAATTTATGTTAAGTTCAAATCCACAGTCATGAATCTTCATGAGTCCTGTAGACCAAAGAAGTCTTCATGGCCAATGCTATTGTTAGAATTTTTTACACCATCTTCAATTGATTGGCCAGAGGAGGCAAGATTCCAAAAGATTATTAAATTTCATGATATTATCATAGAATTTGAATGTGAGTTAAAGGCTATTGAGTCTAATGTTAGTGAATGTAATGAGTCTATTCAAGATGATATATAAAATGAAGAATTTCAATTTTATGAATCAAAGGATAGTAATTAGCAATTTGATAATATGCATGATGTCAATTCATTTTCTTCTAATGATGAGTATATAGAAGAAGAACAGTGTAGTAGTAATGATAATATTTCTTCTAATGATGAATGTGTTTGTGTTGAGATGCCAGTTGTTGAGGTATTGTCTCAGGAAGAAGAATTATGTGGTGATCAGATTTATAATTTTTCAAAATGTCTTACTAACAAGTCTTCTATTACAAATTTGTCAAGCTGTTCGGATAATGATCTAAGCCAAGGAGAACAAACTAGGGACGAAATATTGCTAAGTATTGATGAGATTTTTGATTTGTTGGCTCATGATTTTGAAAGGTATGATAACCAATATAAGGATGCTTGTGTTTTGACATATTATGCAAATTCATGTGGTGAAGTCATTTTCCCTAAGTATGATGTTGAGAAAGATGTAGTTTCAGAATGTGCTATGTCAGGTTTGGGGGGTGTATGTGATAGTAATTTGTATGTCAATGCACATAATGACTTCTATGATGAGAATGAAAATGGAGAGATAAGAGTTGTTGCTGATTCATTTTTTTCCTATTTTCATAAGACTGAGATAAGTTCAGATAGCTCATGTGATAAGAGAAATAGCAATGAAACAGTTTATCCTACTGAGCTATTTGAGAAAGAATTAGATACGAATAAATACATTCTAGGAATGCAATTTCATGATAATTCTTGTGATTTGGGATCTAACCATTTGCTGGAATATGAAGAAAATGCAGCATATATTCAGTCTGATATATGGTGTACTGATGTTGCAAGTGAGGATAAATCAAATTTTCCGTACTATTCATATATGGATGCACAAGGTGAGTTTCCATCTGATTCATGTAAATCATTCAATGAAGTAGAATATCAAGCTTTTTTGTTTACAGTTGAAGGAATCCATGACTCAATCAGTAGTGATTAGTTTCATTTTCAGTCGTATGTCAGTTATTATGATCACACTGATTCATATTTTCATAGTGAGCAAGGTGTAGAAATTTTGTCTGATTTTTATATGCACTATGAAGATGATGACAGCAGTTTTGTTTTTCCTAACGAAGTAATTGAAAGTGTTGATATGATGGGTGAGACAAATAAGGATAAGAGTTTCAATTTTCCTTAGAAGAATGTAAATGAAAATAAGGTGTATGACAGAGGTAAAAAGTTCTGAAACTTTTCGGTGGCCTGGGGCCATCACTTGTATATAGTAGTGTAGGTTTCCCTGTTGTCTTAGAGATCTAGAATCTTTCCATGCCCACAGGGGACATGCATCCCCAGACAGAGCCACTATTGGGACAAAAAATTGCATGCTTCATTTTTAGTCCCATTTTAAATTTTGAGTCAATACAAGCCCTATGAATGCCCTTTTGATGAGATTATACCCGGCTATCAGTATGAGGCCTAAAAGGTGTTCAATGTTTCTAACACCTTCCATTCAGCCTGTCTACCTATTCCATGAAGATAAATCATTTTCTCGAACCATTCTGCAAAGTCCTAGTTTGAGTGCATTTCTAATTTGCATTTTACCCTAAGTGTCAAACATCGACAGGAGGTTGTGTTTTCCATTGAACATCTCACACCCAGAAACATTGTATGACAGACCACTTTAAGAGTGTCTAGTATCCATACCAAAGAACCTATGCTTCAGATTTTGAGTCATTTTGAGTCCGTTTGACTAGGTTTTGAATCCCTCAAAGTTGGTCAGTTACTATTTTCATGCTTTTGCAATTAATTCTTAATTCTGGGAAGCCCTATTTGACGAGCTATAACTTTGACCTAGTTGACCCAAATGTTGAAATTCCCATTGCACTATATTGTATACGTCAGAGACTTGTTATGTTTAAAGTTTTCAGCCTATGATGAATCCGTTTGATCAGTTTCCAAATGGAATTTTTATCTTTTACTAGTGTCTAAATTTGTAGATTTGTTAGTAGCCCTGTTCATGACATCATATCTCTTGATCCATGATAGGTGAGATTGAATGGTTTATTTTGCTATGTTCTAGACTGAAAATACTCCAAGTGTGCCAATTTTCAAATCTTGACGAATCCATTTGCACACTTTTCCAGGGTCATTCCATTTGTAAAAATTGTTATGTTGTCATTGTTTCCTATCCTGCAAATCCAGGTAGCCAGCTTCAGATGCTTGCCAAATTTGTCATGTTATTCATCATGAGCCCAAATCATAGATCCATAATGTCCTCATGACAAAGAATGAGTGTCCCAATTTTTATTTCTCCATGTGCTCATTTGCCTAGTTTTCAAAGCCAATTTCAAACCCAATTTATTGCTTTCTGACATGTTTATCTGCAGGTGTTTTTGAGAAGGCAAATTTGACGATGGATATCTTTTGACCTCAAATTTTTCATGAGATGAGATTTAACATGGTGCAAGAATGCAGAGCAAAGAATCAGTGTTCCAATTTTCAGAGCTCGATCAGGTGTTTGGATCAGTTTTTAAGGCCAGTCAAAGGACCTCCTACTACAAAATTGATAGTTCGCAAAAGAAAGTTAAAATGAGTTTTATTTGATTATTTAGTATTTGAGTTTGTTTCAATTCAATGTTGGATGATAAGTGGGTCAGTTTGACATTTCAGTCATTTGAAAGAAAAATTTGTTTTAGCCAAACCAGCTTGGGGCCCCGGCTAAATGGTATTAGAGTGATAAATATCTTTTCATAAATATTCTCAAAGGTTGTGATCAGCAAGCACAGTTTCTGTACCCTTGATAAGAAATCTCATTTGCATTTAGATCATGTATGTACTTATTTTGATGAAGAGAGTATAAAATGTAAGCCCAAAGGGGGTATTGGAGGAAGTTGAGCAAAGTCGCAGGCCCAAGAAGGATCTCCATGTGAAAGTGCATGGGAAATAATTTAGGGAATGTGCTATTATCTATCTTTTTGTTGCCCTACAAGGATTTAGCAAATGTAGTGTTAAAGTCCTTTTGACTCTCAAATTTCTATAACACTTTTGGGGGTTTTAAGCATTTAGAGAATAGATTTATCAACCAAAAGATTATCAATTATGTTGCCTTACAAGTATTTATGGTACTCTTAGTAGTGTTTTTTCCCCTTTATAGAGTTGCTCAATCCTTATTTACTAGCAACTATGATGCATTGATGGCTTTCAAGGCCTCAACTGACACAAATCATAGAATCGCTTCTTGGAAAAGCAATGACCCCTACAATGGAAAATGGTTTGATGTGCACTATAAAAATAAGAGGTTGTCCCATACCAAGAAGGCACGTTGAAGACCAAGCCACAGTCTACATTATCAAAGGAAGAAAGCCGCAGAACAAAGGGGGTCTGCATCAGATGTAGGATGAGCCCATGGCAAGGAGAGATACTCACACAGTGTACAGGAGAGTAGCCCCACTTAAAAGTCACCCACGAAGCACATAGGCAAAGTAGAAAGAATACCCCACATTGAAGGAAGTCAACGCAGTTGTTAGAGGGCAGAGGCAATTACGTTTGTGTGTGCAGAGGTAATAGAGGGACATCCTATGCATGAGAAGAAAAGTTCCCACTGATATCCATGCCATGGAAAAGAACTTCAGCCTTAGACCATAGCAGAAAAGAGCTCTGCCCATGCAATGCAGAGAGAAGTTGTAGGCAATAAAGAAAAGAGCCCCAACCACTGCAAAGAGGAATCCTTTAGGCAGTGGGTAGCTAAAAGAGGCGATACAATCAGCATATAAAAAGAAAAAACCCATGCTGATTAAAGGTAGGACCATGCAAAATGTCAAAGACCCCACATACAAGGCAGAGGTGTCTAGGAATAGAGGAGGTCGTAGTGTGCTAGGAAAGGTTGTGAGAAAATGAGTAGAGCTACATGAAGAAGCCTGCGAAAATTCTCAAGTAAAAGAGAGCTATAGTAGACTTGCAAGCCGTTGTATGATGCCATAGTAAAAGGTAAATAGCTACCCATATTAGAAGGTGTTACTTTACATAAAGCATGTCGCAGTCAAACAGATGAACTCACATATTGAAAGTGAGTAAACTATTTTCAAAAAATAGAGAGCACCATGAAATATAGTGCAGAGCACAAGGAGAACTCGTGAAAAAGAACCCATGCGTTTTTAAAAGGAAATATGCCTTAGTCAAAGGTAGCAGATTGGGAGGTGGTTAATGATTAGAATAGTCCACACGTTAAGTATGAAGAAAATGCAGGTTGAAGGCAGAAGATGAACGTTGTAAAAGGGAAACATGGTCAAGACCTTTTATTCCACATTGGGTAAACTATTTGGATTTTCTTTGTTTAAATACAAAAATACACTTATCATTGGTTGTCTTTAGGACCACACTTTTGAAGCGCCAATTCATTGTGGTGGGCCCATGCACGTGAATAGTTGGCAGGGTCAAAGGGTCGAACATATTTTGACTTGCTAATTCTTAAGTGTATGTCCGGAGATCAATTGGAAAATCCCTACAAGCTTACACTCACATAAAAATGTAGGTTAATATATAGAGGGTCTAGGATCTTATGCCCAGCGTCGTAAGATCATAAGTGGTAAGTTCTAAGCTTCTCGATGCTACAAAATTGAGGCTCTCGTATAGGCGTAAATAAATTTTCTGAGGTCTTTGATGCTACGTTTGGGCCGTGAGAATGTCATAGGAAGCTTTGAGCATATGGATGGGAAGCAAAATTTGGAGATTTTTGGGGTTACGGGATATGGGGAATGTTAATAAAATATTAGTATGTCATTCCCATGAAACGTAAAGGGAGATGGAAGTGAAGGAATTAAGGATATTAATTAATATTAAAATATTAATTAATTTAAAATGTCTCAGATATTTCACAGCCAATCAGCGTGTGACAAGTGGTGACAGTGGATTGAGGGAGATAGAAAATAAAGTTCAAATAAAAATTCATAGAGGAACAATGCACAAAATGAAAAATTTGAATCATTTTGAAATTTTATATGGTTTTTACTATATACTTTATTAAATTTTTCATTTTTAAATGCAAAGCCACAATCCAGGACCAAATTTTTCAAACTACTACCAGGGGTGCATTTTTTGTCCACATTAGGCACTTCAATATATCGTTGGAACTGAGAGAACCTGAACTTTCCATATCTGGAGTTTTTTTTTACACAGGTTCTTCCTGGTTCAAGTTATAGGCTAGTTTGTGAAATCCAAGGTATTGGCAATAGAACAAATTAAGTTCTTCATTCATGATTAAGATTGGTTAGAGGACAGTTTTAAAGGTCTGTTGCAATCTGAAAGTGAAGAAAATCAACTTGGGGTTGTTTTCTTGTCTTTTGAAGACCATTTTAACTGATTTGTTACTTTTCCCCATGTTCATTTTTACACCAAAATAAGTTACTTTTCTCATCATCAGATTTTGAGATATTTTGATGTCTTTGAGAGGTGGAATGAAGAGGATCTGATATACAATTATAGAGAGAAGTTAGAAGGAAGCTTTGATTCTTCTTGAGAAGGATTTTTGAATAAACACATGTCAGTTGCAAAATGAATCTGGGAATTGCTTCCTCTCTATTTATGCTTCCTTCTTCTCTTTTGTAAGGGTTGGAAAATATTGGAAAGTCTCTAGAATGAGGGAAATTAGTAGGATTGGCCTCAAAATTGATGAAATCTGAGTGGAAGACCTAGGATGTGCTGGTTCTAGACCATGAAGCTATGCTTTGGCTGTGATACCCCTTCCCATCCCATTAGCTTCTCATTCCTATCAATTTCTCTCTTGTATGACATAATTTGTTATTATACATTCTAGTTTATTAGGTAGCTGGTGAATCTTTTCATGTATTTTCATGTTTTATTTCAAGGAAATTGATACAGTGAGCAGCAAGTGTTTAGTTTCAGTCTAAATCTTGTTTTCTTTCTCAATTGATCTATGATGTTTTATGGTCTTTGAACAAAGAGCCTAGATCATAAGTGCAGTTCCTTAAAGTTGTATGTTGCTTCATTGTTGCTTTTAATTCAAGGAATTATGTAAATGCTTCATAGATTTAATAGGGTTGCAATTTTATTGAGGGGGATATCAAGTAAGAATGAGATTTAGATAAAAAATTGATATCTATTTACAAGGTGAATGGATAGATTATATATCTGAATATATGAATAAGTATTAGATATCAAAATGCATGAGGGAGATTCATGAATTTGCCCAATGGATTAGGCACTGATCAGATACAAGGTCATTAAGTTGTTGTCCATGCATGGTTTTCATTCGCTTTCCCCCACCCACATAAAATCAAAATCAAAATCATCTTTACATTTTATGTTAAAGGAACTAAATGTTATACCCTCACTCAACTTGTGAATATTCTAGATTTTCATTTAGCTACTATAGATCTATGTCATTTCATGAGTTACTAGGAGATATAAGGGTAAATATTGGTATTTGTGTGGTGTGTAATGTGTGAATTGAATTTGTTTGTTAAAGTTGGGTTTGAATCTCAACATCCTTTATTTGAATTTCAACATCCTCTCACTATGTTGTTTCTTCTTATAAAGAGTATGTGTATGTGTGTGCAACGTTATCCTAATATTTGAGTAACTGATTGCATTTACAAAAATTGTTATTATTTGAATTATGGGAGCTAGTAGTAGGTGGAAGTTTATTCAAACATTGGACATTTACTAAGTAGTTGGTGGAATGAAGTTTATTTGAACTTTGGACATTTACTATGTGCACATTTATGGTTAGAATAATTCATTTAGTGTGCGTGTTTGGATTTTAGCTTCAACCCCTCACCCTCCATATTTTGGCACTTTGTATGAAGAGTATGCATGTGTAACATATCCTTATTTATATGTGGTGAGTCTAAAATTTCTCTTGTTTTTTTTTGGGTGCTCTCACCCCCCATATTTTGGAATTTTGTATGAAAAGTATGTGTGTGTAACATATCCTTATTATATGTGGTAAGTTTAACATTTCTTTTTTTGTGGGCATTTATGCAAATTGTTTGCATTTACATTTGTTGTTTGTTTGAAACTTTTTTATTTAGTTTCTTTCACTTTGGCATCAACTAGTTATTTGTTGGAAGTGTCCAAGAACTTTAAGCATTTATCATTTAAACTTTTTAGCATTCACTTTGTGCTACATGGTTGAAATGTACCATCCCCTTATTATATATTGAACATTGTTTGATCTGTATTTGAACTAATTTTGTATGGCATGTTCAAATTATTTTATCGATCACTTATATTTGATCCACCTATTGTTAGTTCGTTAGGTGGGTGTGTTTGTACTTATTATCACTTTCAAAAGTGTTCCAACTTTGATACTTACTCACATGCATATTTGAACAAACTTTGTTGTATATGTGAAGTGTGTTTTAACTTTTTCATTTTGACCTTGTGTGTTATTGAACCAACTTTTTGTGAAGTGTGTTTTCACTTGGGAATTTACTTCATGTGTGGTTGAAATAAATTTGTGTAAAGCATATATGAACTTTGACATTCATTTTGTACATGTTTGAACTTAAAGTTTTACTTTTTGGGGGAGTGTTTGAACTAATTTTGGATGAAGTGTGTTCAAATCACTCATATTTGATCCTCTAATTATTAGTTTTTGTGGTGGGTGTGTTTGTACAAATACTATAACTTTCAAGATTGTTCTTGAACTTTGATACTTGCATATTCTCCTTGTGTGTGGTTGATCAAACTTAATGTGAACTCTATTTTCATTTTGGCATTTACTTCATGTGTTGTGGAACTAAATTTGTTTGAAGCGTATGTGAACTCTGGCATTCATTTTGTGTGAAGGGTTTGAATTTTGACATTCACTTTGTGCATGTTTGAACTTAAACATTTACTTAGTGTAAAAATTAATAAAACTTAGCATTTGTGTTTGTATATGAGCTTCTACATTCACAGTTGCCTGATAAACATTTATTTTATGTGTGTGTGTGTGTGTGTATGTATGTATGTATGTATGCATGTATAGATGTATATATATACATGTATATATGTATATATATACATATATATCAATGAATTTATATATCTATATATATATATATACATATGTATATCTATATATATAGATATACATATGTCCATATATATATATAGATATATATATATATATATATATTCATCTATATATATGTATATATATATGTGTGTGTATATATGTATGTATATGTATGTATGTATGTATGTATATGTAATTTATATAGACACACACACACACACACACATATATATGTGCATATATATATATATGTGTGTGTGTGTGTGCGCGTGGGTGCGTGCGTGCGTGTGTGTGTGTGTGTGTGTGTGTGTGTGTGTGTGTGTGTGTCTATATGTGTCTAAATTTGACATTCACTTATGTTTTTGTAATATCCTCCCCTGATTTGAACTTTGACTTGTAGAAATTTAACTTAAGGAATATTGTCAAACACTTTGTATGCAAACTCATAAAGTTGATTTCCTCAATAAATTGCTTTCCAATGAGTAGATTTATGAACAACTATGAAGTGACATTAAAATACATAATACACATCATAACATTTTCACAAACACTTGGCACACATTCAACAATATATGAAAAATCTGGAAACTCTTTCAATCTACTGATAAAGGGTGATTTTTAAATGTAGATGTGCACTTACAGCTGCCTTAAAGGCTGCAACAACTATTCAGACTTGTATTCAACAATTTTTATGCAAAGCATCAAAATTTGATAGAAGAAACTTGGAATTAATTGCCGTAGTATTTTGCAGATGTAGTCGGCAGCCCTCCAAACTTCTAATCAGCCGAAAAAACAAGTAAACTTGATATCAAAACTGTTCACGCCATACTGTAGCAAAATATTGTTCATGCCGACTGTAGAAAAATACTGTTCATGCAACACTATAGCAATAACTAACTTCAGATCTGCATTTCAAACCCTTGTAAATTTCTTTATGCGAACGCCCCAAATGAAACCCAATGTGTTTCCTGAAGTGAAAACACCCTTGATCCTCCTAACTGTGTCTTCCAACAGCGAAGAGAATGCTAGCAAAGAGGGATTCCATCCTCCAAGCCCGATAATCAAATATCCAGCAACATAACATTAATCTTCATCCAAGCATACAAAAAAAAGCTCTTCCATTTCTTTTATAGTGTTCTCACAAGAGCTCAATCCTTCGTTTTCTCGATGTGGGATAAAACATAACTCCCTTTATGTACCTTATGTCTCCAATGTGTTATAAAAATAAAGGGAACTCTTTTAATTTAAATATTTCCCACAAACTATAGTCTATGCATTAATAAAGTTAAATATTTAAATTTAACTTTATAAAATGGCTTTATCAATGCATAACAAATCTTATCAATGATAAATAAGTTTTCTTGTCAATTTTAAACAATTACCATCGACATACCACTGTGACTGAATGTCCGGCCATGTCCAAGATGACTTACTATAAATAGTAAGTAAGCCCAAAGTTGCCCCAGAACCCCTCAGAAAGACTTGCAACTGAAACTGTCTAGGCCAAATGGCCTCTAAGCCCCTTTAATGTCCTAGTTAGCCTACGAGACTGTGGGGAAATAGGCTAAAGACAACATCATGCTATGAATGCTAGAAAGGGGAAATTACAGTCTGCCCTTCCCCAAATTTTTTGTCCTCAAGCAATTTTAGCTCTGGATGCTCCAATATCTGCTCATTTTCCCAAGTAGCATCCTCGACAGGTAGGTTCCTCCACTTCACTAGATACTCCCTGATAGTCCTCCTGCGAAGCACCCTCTCCCTGGAGTCAAGTATGGCCTCGGGAACCAAGATAAGCTTTCCCTCATCATCAAGAGGTGGCAATACTACTGAAGGCACCACATTGTGACCCAATTCCTTCTTAAGGCATGACACATGGAACACATTATGCACTTTACTGTCTGCAGGCAACTCCAATTCATAAGCTACTTTGCCCACTCTCCTGATTACTTTGAACGGTCCATAGTAGCATGGTTTCAATTTCTCTGCTCCACTCTTCTTGAGAGAGGACTATCTATACGGCTATAACATTGGGTACACCATATCTCCCACCTCAAAAGACCTCTCAACCATGTGCTGATCAGCATATTGCTTCTACTAATTTTGTGCTTTTTGCAAATTTTCCTTCAAGGATCGCATAATGTCCTGGCACTCCTGCAAAGTATCCTTGGCCTTAGGCACCCTGCTGTCCCCAAATAATAAATCCAAAAAATTAGGAGCATCATACCCATACAGTGCCATAAAAGGGGACATTTGAATAGACATATGGAAAGAGGTATTATAGTAGTACTCCCCTAGATGTAGCCACTTCACCCAAGCCTTCTGCTCTCCTGCAATGTAGTTTTGAAGGTACCCCTCAACCCATTTGTTCACTATCTCTGTCTGCCCATCAGTTTGGGGGTGGTAGCTAGTACTCAGAGTGAGCTCTGTTCCACATAACCTGAACAACTCCTACCAAAAGTGGCTCATAAATCTATTGTCTCTATCACTGACTATGCTCTGTGGTATCCCATGTAGTCTGAATGCCTCTCGAAAAAATAGTTCTGCTATTTGTGCTGCTGAATATGTAGATGAAATTGCAAAGAAATGTGCAAATTTCTTCAATCTGTCTACCACAACAAAGATACAATCTCGACCTTGTGCCTTGGGGAGGCCTGTGATAAAATCCATGGAAATGCTATCCCACTTCTTCTCTGGTATGGGTAGGGGCTGTAGTAACCACCCGAAAAAGAATGTTCCTGTTTGTTCTGCTGACACACAGGGCATTCCCTCACAAACTGAAGCACCTCTGATTTGAGTCCTTTCCAAGTGAAGCACTCTCTCACCTGCTGATATGTCTTAAAGAATCTGGGATTTTCTGCCATTGGTGAATCATGAAATGCCCTCAAAATCTTCTACTTCATAGCAGATTCGGGTACTAAATAAATCCTTTCCTTGTAGATGATCAAATCATTTACGATAGTGTATCAACTATCTTGAATAGCTCCCTCAATAATGCTAGATGCCCAACTATCCGTAGCATATTCTACCAAGATCATCTCTCTCCAATCATCCATGACTATCCCAACAGCAAGCAAATGAGGCCTTCTAGATAAAGCATCTGCAACAATATTTTTATTCCCTTTGACATGGGCTATGTCGAAATCATAGGCCTGTAATTTACTCACTCATTTTTGTTGCCTGTCATTAAATGTTTCAAGCTATTATGATCTATTTTTACTGTGAACTGACTTCCCACTAAATACTGCCTGAACTTAGCTAGTGCGTGCATGATTGCTAGCATCTCTTTGTCGTAGATTCTGTAGGTTCTCTCCACACCTCGTAATTTTCTACTCTCATATGCGATGGGATGTTTTTCTTGCACGAGAACAGCTCCTATGCCCTCTTCTGAGGCATCACACTGCAGCTCAAAGGGCCTGGTGAAATCTGGAATGGCTAAAATAGGACATGTACTCATCAGCTCCTTAAACCTGTCAAAACAATCCTGAGCCCTCTTTGACCACTTGAAACTATCTTTCCATGTCAAATCTGTAAGTGGTGCTGCTATCTATGAAAATCCCTTCACAAATCTGCGGTAGAACCCACAAAGTTCGAGAAATCCCTTGAGTTGTGAAGTGTTCCTCGGTGGTGGCCAATCTAGAATGGCCCTGATCTTGTTTGGGTCAACCCGAACACTTCCTGCACTAATAATATGCCCTAGATAGAGCAACTCTATCATCCCAAACTCACATTTACTCATCTTGGCATATAAGGACTCCCTCTCTAGAATACTGAGCATTGTACCAATATGCTTCAAATGTTCCTCCCAAGTACGATTGTATATTAGTATATCATCAAAAAATATCAACACAAACTTCCTCAACTGATCTCTGAACACTCTATTCATACAGGACTGGAAAGTGGCAGGGGCATTTGTCAACCCAAAGGGCATGACTAAGAAATCAAAATGTCCATAGAGTCATCTAAAAGTTGTCTTCTCCACATCCACCTCTCTAACCCGTATCTGATGGTAGCCGGATCTCAAATCAATCTTGGAGAAGTAGCATGCACCATGAAATTCATCAATAAGCTTATTGATGCACGGGATAGGGTATCAGTTCTTGATTGTCTTCTTGTTTAGCTCCCTATAATCAATGCACATCCTCATTGTACCATCCTTCTTCTTCACCAATACTACTGAAGAAGTGAAAGGAATTTTGCTTGTACGTATGTGGCCCATGTCAATCAACTCCTTAATTGCCTTTTCTATTTCATCCTTACATCTCTTTGGATGGTGGTAAGGTGTGATGATAACTGGCTTAGCCCCTTCCTCTAATTCAATAACTTGCTCGATTCCCCTATCCGAGGGTCTCCCTGGAGGTATCTCACCAAACACCTTAGTATGTTTGGTTATTATTTTTTGTACATCAGGTGGATACTCTTGTTTATGCTGCTCTGTCATCTCAGGCATTACTCTAAACTCTGTTGCCCACTGCACCTAATCATGTCTAAAGAAACTCTACATCGGCTTGAGTGACACCACTTGAAGTCTCCCATCTGACAAACCTCTAAGCACTATCTTCTTACCATTTTCCTCAAACCTCATTTCCATTTTCTCAAGGTTAAATGTAAACTCTACCAGACACTTCATCCAGTTCATCCCAAGCACCATATCCTGATCACCAATGTTGACCACAAAGAAATCTCTTGTCATGTCATAATCTCCCAAACGAAGCTGCAAGTTGGAGATTTTCTTGGTACATTCAATTTTGAAGCCATCGGCAACCATCACCTTAAATCCCCTATGCTCCTCTATATGTAGCCCTCTGCATGTCACAAACTTCTCATCAATGAAGTTATGTTTCGCCCCTGTATCAATGAGTGCCACAACTCTCTGTTCATCCAAGGTTCCACTAACTCTAAAAGTGATGGCCTCCTGTATACTTGACAACTAAGCTATCGTGCTATCATCACGTGCTTCCTCCTATGAAGAACTATCATCATCTCCATCTGATTTGGATGACTGCTCTGAATCTCCATCTACTGACTCTTTGGCTAAAAAGTACTCCATATGCTTAGCTTTTTCTTTCAATGGACACTTATGTGGCAAATCCCAAGGCTCCCTGCAATGAAAACAAAGCTTCTTCTTCCTAAGATCATTAAGTGTCTCATTGTCCAACCTCTTACTTTCCTCCTTAGCTGGCTGAACCTCTTTATGAAAAGGTTTCCTATCCTTATCTTTCCTTGAAGGGAAACTCTTTGCCTGGAATTTATTTTTTGAAGATGAAGAGGAATCCATGTCATGAGCTTTCTTAATGGCTTCCTGCAAAGTGGGAGGGTTAAGAGCTTTAATCCACCCTCTCAATGGATCAACTAACCCATCCATAAATAGAACTAGTATCCTCCATTCAGATACATCTGTTACTAACACTGCAAGTTTCTGAAACTCTGAAATGTATGTTTCCAATGATCCCCACTGTTTAAGCCAAGCTAACTCCTTGAAATGGAGTTCTAGATCCTTCCTATCAAAACGTTCAATCAGCCTCTCTGTAAACTCCACATATGAGGTAATGTGTGCATGTCCCATAGTGACCATACCATGATGCCACCACTCATGTGCTAACCCATCCAGATGAATTGCTGCATACTTAATAACTTCTTCCTCAGGCATAAGGTTCAATTGAAAGTATGTGTCAAGCTTTTGAACCCAAGCTCTTGCTATAGACTTTCCTGAGCCATCATAATATGGTAACTCAAGTCTCCCTACTTTCTTTCGTAGCTCATAGCTCTGGTTCTTGTCATGTCCACGTGGCATATGTTTCATCCGCACATCCATATACTCCCTAAAGGTAATTGCAGCAATAAAATCTAGCCCTCCAGCTTCCCAATCTCTCCTCAACTGGTCCTGTATATCAGTAATCTGGGGCTCTGGTACGAGCTGCTCTGGAGCTCTAAGAGGAAATATAAGAATCATGGGCCTTGAACTCACTGTCCTAGCTCACTGGGGTGCATGACCAAAATTGTTCCCAACTTGTTCATCTCCATTATGTGTCCCATCCTGATCATTTCCATTTTGATTGTTACCATTCTGATTATTTCCTCCACCCATGTTAGCATTCAACCCCATTTGACGAGCCATCATCTGCATCATAAGATCCAATCTCTGATTTTGTTCCTGTGCCCTTTGTTCTGCTACTCGCTGACCCTATACCAAGGTCTCTAATAACTGTAAGAATCTTTCCTCTCCAGGCTCTGGACCGGCATTCCTGCCTCCACCTAATCTTGTATTCCTGTCATCTCGGTCACCCATATTACTGTCTTGATCAAAGAATACCTCCGCTATGTCTGTATGACTGGATTCTATATCCCCCTATACGGATGAACTAGGCTGTTTGCTTTGCAGGTATGAACTCCTAATTTGTCTTGCTCTGGTATTGCGGAAATTATAAGGCCCCTATCGCATGCTCAAACATAAATGCTTTGATTTTAGTTTTTTGACATTTCATCAAACACTTTCCCCTCTATCTGCCAGTTCCAAATTTCCTATGAGACCTCCACAGGATGGCAGGACTTATAGCTCTGATACCACTGTAATATCCTCCCCTGATTTGAACTTTGACTTGTAGAAATTTAACTTAAGGAATATTGTCAAACACTTTGTATGCAAACTCATAAAGCTGATTTCCTCAATAAATTGCTTTCCAATGAGTAGATTTATGAACAACTATGAAGTGACATTAAAATCCATAATACACATCATAACATTTTCACAAACACTTGGCACACATTCAACAGTATATGAAAAATCTGGAAACTCTTTCAATCTGCTAATAAAGGGTGATTTTTAAATGTAGATGTGCACTTACAGCTACCTTAAAGGCTGCAACAACTATTCAGACTTGTATTCAACAATTATTATGCAAAGTATCAAAATTTGACAGAAGAAACTTGGAATTAATTGTCGTAGTATTTTGCAGATGTAGTCGGTAGCCCTCCAAACTTCTAATCAGTCGAAAAAACAAGTAAACTTGATACCAACACTGTTCACGCCATACTGTAGCAAAATACTGTTCATGTCGACTATAGCAAAATACTGTTCATGTGGCACTATAGCAATAACTAACTTTAGATCTGCATTTCAAACCCTTGTAAATTTCTTTATGCGAACGCCCCAAATGAAACCCAGTGTGTTTCCTGAAGTGAAAACACTCTTGATCCTCCTGATTGTGTCTTCCAATAGTGAAGAGAATGCTAGCAAAGAGGGATTCCGTCCTCCAAGCCCGATAATCAAATATCCAACAACATAACATTAATCTTCATCCAAGCATACAAAAAAAAGCTCTTCCATTTCTTTTATAGTGTTCTCACAAGAGCTCAATCCTTCATTTTCTCAATGTGGGATAAAACATAACTCCCTTTATGTACCTTATGTTTCCAATGTGTTATAAAAATAAAGGGAACTCTTTTAATTTAAATATTTCCCACAAACTATAGTCTATGCATTAATAAAGTTAAATATTTAAATTTAACTTTATAAAATGGCTTTATCAATGCATAACAAATCTTATCAATGATAAATAAGTTTTCCTGTCGATTTTAAAAAATTACCATCGACATACCACTATGACTGAATGTTCGGCCATGTCCAAGATGACTTACTATAAATAGTAAGTATGCCCAAAGTTGCCCCAGAACCCCTCAGAAAGACCTGCAATTGAAACTGTCTAGGCCAAATGGCCTCTAAGCCCCTTTAATGTCCTAGTTAACCTACAGGACTATGGGCAAATAGGCTAACGACAACATCATGCTATGAATGCTAGAAAGGGGACATTATAGTTTCGTGGTTGAACTATTGTCTAAAATGTTTAAACTTTGCCTTCACTTTGTGTATGTTTGTAATTCAATGTCTTTGAACTTAACTACTTTTTAGGACTTCTTAAACTTCTTTTGGTATTATAATTTGGTAATATTGTAATAATTTCAATGTTGTATTAACAAACTAATTTTTTGTTTGAAATGACTGTTAGTCTCTTATTTTTAGTGACTTTTAAGCTTCCATTGGTTTTTGTAACTATATGTGAACCTTAGCCATTTATATTTTGAAATTTTTGGTTTTCACTTTATGTGCATTTTTATTGTATTGTATTGTATTGTATGAAATGTATGAAGCATGTGATTTAATTTTGACATGCCCTTTTTATTTGATTAATGTTGATATCCCTTCATATTATTATCATTAATTTTGTGTCTTACAATATGAAGTGTGTTCTTTAGTTTTATTTTAAATTTCATGTATAACGTGTATTTTTTGCATCTACTACTTGTTGGATTTTGTATTTAACTCTTTTCTAAAATTATTTGTTGACTCAACATTCACTTAATGTGTTGGCATGTTTGATAGTAGGTGAGTGTGTGCCCATGTGTGAGAGTAGGGATGTGTGTGTGCATGTGTGTGAGGATGTGTGGGTTGTTGGCTTGGTTTTTCACTGTTAATAATTTTGTTGCATTTCATAGTGAAAACCTAGTGGATTTATGATTTTAAAGGTAAGGTGTGTTAAAAACCCTAGATGAAAACTTTAAGTTTCATGAAACCCTTATCGTTATGCCCTAGTTTTCAAAAAAATTAGTAAAGTATTATTTTATTTTGAAAAATTACGCAGGAAGCTTTTAGCTTTAAGAAATTCTCTTTACTTTTTTCGTGGTTATTTTTAAAATACTTTCCCAAATTTCTTTTTTAATTAACTTTTTTTTAAAACTATAGTTTTGATCTTGTATTGACCCACTAATATTATTTGAAAGTCTTTTAACCATGGTGCAATCTTTTCTTACAAATTGTTTATCATAGAAAGATCAACAATGAGCGCTTTCCCACAATTTGAAAGTGCTCAAACCTTAGCAAATGTGGGGAAGCATCTACATGAGATGTGTACCTAATGATGTCAATTCTTTAATGGGCCACAATGGTTGGACTTGCTAGGATAATTTTAGTTCATCAAACTACTATCAGGACATGTTGGAAAAGTTAACTCATTTTCATTGGTTGTTGTTGCTAACTAGGTTTCAAACAAGGTAAATCTTATGGAACTATAAATCATTTGAAGATTGACAGAGAGCAAATGTAGAAATTCCAAAGGTCTTCATGATCAATGATCTCATGAAGATCAATGACTAGCACTTTCCCACAATTTGAAAATGCTCAAACTTTAGCAAATGCAGGGAAGCACCTTTTTGACATGTGGCCAATTTCACAAAAAGGTAATGCAATTTTTTTAAGTTTAAATCTAAGTCATCCAATTTGTAAAGATTGACGGTTGAATTTCAAATTTCACGGCGTGACATGAAATATTGTTGTTGGGGCATTAATTCTTATCAATGCTATTTTGTGTGAGGTTAATTTTTCAATAAGAATTCTAATTTTCCATTATTGAACACTAAAATTGCAGAATTCTCACAAAGTGAATATTTTAAGAGTTAAGGGCACAAATTTTTTGAGGGTTTCAATGAAGGGAATTTTCAAGGAAGATAGATTACTTAAAAAGGGCTTTACATGATGATTTCTTAGAGAAAAATCCACAATCCATGAATGAGCTTGCTAGGGGAAAATAATTTATTCCAAAGAACCCTTAGTTATTGGTCAGTGAAGGGTTTACAACAAAGAAAACTGATTGAGAGATGCCAAAGTATTTGTTCAAGGATTAGAGCTTTTCTATAAATGGTTTGTAGAAAGAATACTAGATACTCCCCTAAATAATGTATGGGAATTTGACATTGGCAAATTAATTATCCTAGGAGTTTTCTTTCATGATGATTTTCTTGCAATGATGTCAAAGAAATATGATCCAATAACTAGGATTGTAAAGAATCATGCTAGTGATAATCTTTTAAGGGTTTCACCAGAATTGATTAGAGAGGTTTTCAAATTTAACCCCAACCATGAAATCCATGAGAAGATAGATATGGAAGACCTCCAAGCTAGGTATGATGCACAAGAGGTATATTTAAGGGGAGGACCATTACAAGAGCATTTTTTCAGAATAGGATCATTAACCCTGATTACACCAAACACTCTAGAGCCATTTTTGAAATATTATTTCAACCCTAGAGAACATGCATTGTATTTCTCTCTCTGCAAGATCTTTAGCATGGATGAGCAAGACCACATCCCAGATTCCATTATCTTCATCATTTATCAAACCCTTCAGTCTAGTATGAGTTCTATTTTTTACTTTGCTACTCTCTTGGGAGAAGAAATTTATACTAGGTTAATGGTTATTGCAAAGGCTAAAGTTAATAAACCCTTCTGCTCGTACTCCATGCTAATGTACATATGTTTGTATAAGGGAGTTACCTTTCTCTCTAAAGAAATGAAGTTGGAATTGGAAAGAGATGGAGAAAAACTCCCTATCCAATTATGAAGTGTGGACATGACATGGGAAGTAACCAATGCAAGTTTTATCAAATTTGACACTTATTTTGCCTTCAAGCCTAGAATGTTATTAGTAGGGGGTAGCCCTAGGATACCTCAACCTCTACTAGAATTTATTAGACAAAAAGATCATGCTAAAGGGTTTATGGTGAGTCACAATTGGGGAGACATCATCCTATGTGTGGTGTCTACCATATTTAGAGTTTATGTTTTTTTGCAAAAACCACATGTGCTACCCTATCAAGTAACTTTGAAAGTAGGAATCGTTGAGCTTCTGTGGTGGATAGGATTAGTGGAGGAAAGAGAATTGTTGGTAGAATCCAAAGGTACTTTCTTTCCCTAAATAACTATTGTGCACAATTTTATTTTTCTCAAAAAGGGATGGAGGCACTTGGAGAAGTTTTTAGATAAATATCAAATGGCTCAATCCCATGCCTACCTTATAGACTTGGAGGGATTTTATGACTTATTCAAAGAAAGAACTAAATCCAAAGCTCATAAATATATGGTATACTTTATAGAGGATATAGTTAGGAATAAGTTCTCATTACAAGAGCAAGAACTTAGGAAGGAGAAATGGAAAGTATATAGCAAGGTCCTAGATTTTATAAATTCTTTTGAGCTAGACTATGATCCCCTTGCTAATAGAAAATATTGGTGTATGAAAATAGATATGTTGATGGATAACTTTGTTGGGTTTATGCAAAATTTGAATGACAAGAAGGAAATTCTAACACAAGAATACCCTAATAAGGCCATTGAGGTTGAGAAAAGATTGGCAAGTAAGATTATTTTGAACCCAGGGTAGTACACATTGCAAAAGAAAGCTGGGTATATAGTAGCCAGAAGTGTACAAACTATTCCTCAATATGAAAGACCACACTCTAAAAGCCCACCTGTTGCACATGCACCTAAGAAACAAAAATTGGAGTAGAGATCATCTTCTAAGGTTGAAGAATACTCCCCTACCTAGACCCCACTCTAAATAGATGATGGAGTATTTTGGAGAGAGTAGCTGATACAAATGGGAGGGGAGAGGGATATTGTAGTTACAATAGAAAATATAGAAGGATTTCCTAAGGAACCTCCTATACCAACACTAGCTCTCACTGTGGGAGATTATAGAGGTAAGGAAATAAATCCTGTAATAGTAGAGGCCTCTAAAAAATTTATTGATGATGATATTTTTGTCAAGTCAAGAGAATTTGCTCAATTCTTGTGGAGGAGAAATATTGACAATTTTGAGGACAAGTGTAAAATGATCAAAGAAAAGAAACGTGGCAAAAGGGACTCTGAAATTGAAGAAGAAGTTAAAGCTAGTTTCATGGTAGAGTTTTTACATATAACCCCTGAAGGGGGAAGACAATTATTGAAGGATTCAGGATTTTTTATATTACCTAAATTGGATATTGCAAATGCCATGGTTTTTGATGCTTTGAGAAAAGAAAATGATACTCGGTTCAAAACTAGAGAAGAGGTCTTGTAGGCCCATAAGGGATTGAAATATAGTAATTATCATCAAGCATTGGTGATATGGTCCATTCAGAAAAAGAATAAAACTAGGATGCAAGAAGCCTCAAATGCTAAACATGCATGTGGCCTCATGGTGTATAGGGCATAAGAGGTAGATAGTGAAAAGGTGTCTCTAATAACCAAAAAAATGGTGGATTTTGGAGTTTTTGTTGCTGCTAAAGACAAGAATAAATTCTTGGAGCTCAATGCTAGATTTGAAGAGATGCTAAAGGTGTATGAGGAAAGAGTAAATAGGATACATCAATTGGAGGCTTAGATGACCCAAATGGACAAGCAACTTGGAAAAAGAATAATTGGAGAATCTAGCCAACCCAAGATTACTTATCCTCCTCATCCTCCAATTGAACCTTTCAAGTCAACTCCCCTCATAAAGCTACCAAATACTCCACAAAGACCACAATTTTATACAATTGAGGATTTTGAAGAGGAGAAGAGCAGACTTTGGGCATTACATGTAGAATTGAATATCTAATAGGAGGACAAAATAAGAAAAATAATCATGTTGGCTAGCCTACATTTTATGAGCAATTGGTAAAGATAATTAACATTTAGAATGAGATAGAAAGTAGTGAGGTTGGTTTGAAGCCAATTGTGAATAAATGGAACAATAGGGATAGGGATATCATTCTTTTATATTTTTTCAATCATTAGTTTGTCTTCTGAGCAAATAGAAAAAAAACCTTTGACATGACTAATGATCTCTCTAATTTTGATGATAAGAGGGTTGAAGTGCAGAATAGAATCATAAACTACTTCTCAAAGTATCTAGGTGAAAAATTTGTGCTTTTCCCCCATGCACTCAGGAAAGTAGATAAATTAAAAGACAAGGAAGAATGGGCCAAAGAATTGGATGATTTATTATGCCTTAGAATTAATAGGGTCATAAATGAAAAGGGGCATGCATGATGGGAAAAAACAACTAAGGAAGTTGTTAGAGTTCATATATTGTTTGATTCTCTTAAGGAGGAATTTGTTGAAATAAATAAATTGGGAGAATATGTTTTTGATTAAGTAAAATAGGTTTTACAGGGATCTTGAAACCCGAAAGTATTACAACATATCAGAAATATAAATATTTAGTAATGTCCAAAATAAATGAAGTAGCTTAACAAAATCCAACCTTAAAAACTATCCCATGGCCTGGAACAAAAAACAAGCAAGACTAGAACAAAAAAGAACCAGCTACACTAAGAATTGGGAGAATATGTTTTAAAGAAGAAATGTGAAATATTGAGTTTTAATTGGTCAGATGATAAACATTTTGATAAGTGGATGGAAGATTTTGTACATTCAAAATAGTTAGTACTCAATGAAACCGATGAAGATGAGGTGGACCAAGATGAACTACAAATAATTGATGCATCAATTAAAGTAGAAGAAAAGAAAGATAAACAATCAACTGCAATAACAAGTATAGAAGTTCAAACTAATGACTTGGGAGCAAAAGAATTAAGTGTAACTATTAGTTTGTTAGTACATGATGACCTAGATGGAGAACCATGAGCTAAATTCAGCTTTCAAATATCAGAGCCTAGTCCATCACAAGTAAGTCCAATGGTCACACACTCTGAAGAATGACAATTATATCAAGGCCAATTACAAACTCTTCAGCCACAATGAAGCCACAATAGAAGTGGTCCCAAAAAAGGAATATTCATGATGTAAATCTTTCTGTTGCACCAAATTTTGTCTTTTTTGACAGTTACCTTTTATAAATATCTTTTTTGTCTTAAGGACAACTATCATTGCTCTCTAAAGCCTGAAGCTTGTTGCATCTCATGCTATATAAATGAGATCCCAAGGCAAGAGTAAACGCCCAAACTATTATGTAATTTTTAGTTTTTGCTATGTTTACTTTCTGATGGAGACACAACCCAAGCACAGAATGGACATAATAGGAAAAGGGAAATTGTATTAACTGTGAAAATAAGCTAGTACATTCAGTATAGAGAAAATAGACTTCAAAACATTCCCTAAGGGATTACAATAGCACAAAATTGGAGATAATTTCTCCTTTTGGTACCTCCTCTCAAATTCCACTCTGAACTGCCTTTTACAATGCCAAAAATGTCCTTAAATAGACCCCAGAGGGTTAAGGACTAGGAGTACATTCTAGAAAGTGCTAGTAGGCATCCATCGACCAAGTAGAAGGCTCTAGAAGCCACGTTAGAAGTTGGTGCAAATCTAGAAGAATCCAAAAATGGTAACCGAACTTTCAGGAGGCATAACTTTTGAACCGTATCTCCGATTGACGAACCGTTTACATTTTTGAAAAGCTCTTGAAGCGCTCTATAGCTCTATGGACAAGATTCTCTCATCCCCCATTTTTAGTCCTTTTAGAGGTCATTTAATGCCCCTAACTTGACTTTGAAGCATTCTTAGGAGGTCTCCAAAAATTGAAAAACTGTGATAACTTTCAAACCGTGGGGCCTTTTGACCTGATTCTTTTTCTGGACTACTCTAAATTGTAATTACATTCATTTGGCCAATTTACACCTCCTAGTTCACCAAAATGGTGGCTCAATTACATACTCCTATTTTTTTGGCATTTACACATATCCCAAGGTGTTCAAATACTCTATCCTAGAATACTAATAGTGGAACTCTGAGAGTTGGAACCTTTATTTGACCCAAATGGGTATCCAGAAATGAAAACACATGAAAGAGAAACTAAGTCTAAGTACATTTTTTTGGGTGACATAGGATTGCCCTTATACCTCTGGATGCTCCTGCATTAGACACCTAGGGTAGATTGAAAAGTGACCCTATCACTTTATGAATGGTAGAGGAAATCCCAAATGGAAAACCTCAGCTGCTAAAATCCAAGTTGAGTCCTCTATCGGCCGTCCTTTCCACTTGACCAAATACTCTTCATACTGCCTATTTCTAGTACTCCTGCCCACATGATGATCTAGAATGTCTTTTATCTCCTCCTTTTTAGAAGCAAGAATTAGACATGGCTCTAACATCAGTTCCTCATCTGCACCATCATTATGATACTCTGTTAAGTCTGCAATGTTGAAAATAGGAGAAATGTGAATACCATCTAGCAACTCCACCTCATATGCATTTCTTGAGTCATTTTTCTTCAAAATTTTGCAAGGGCCGAATTTCTTCATTTTCAGCTTGTTGTAAGTACCAGTTGGAAATCTTTATTTTTGTAAGTGTACCATGACTAGATCCCCTACTTGGAATTCTTTATGTCTTCTCCTTTGATCAGCCCTAGCTTTATACTCTTGATTCATCTTGGTAATGTGTGCTTGAACCTCCTCATGTAGACGCTTGATATGTTTAGCAAATTCTTTAGCTTCAACACTTGTCCTCTCCCCTTGCTCTATCTTCCTCAATTCTGGCACAGTCCTTGGGCTACTTCCATACAATTTGGAATGGTGATCTACCAGTACTCCTATTTACAGAGCTATTGTAAGCAAACTCGGCTTGTGGTAGAATCAAATCCTACCCATTGGGCTTATTCCCAACTAAACATCTTAGTAAATTGTCCAGACTTTTGTTTACCACTTCTGTTTGGTCGTCAGTCTATTGGTGATGTGTGGAGCTGAATTTCAAGTCTGTTTTCAACATTTTCCACAATGTTCTCCAGAAATATCCCACAAATTTAGTGTCTCTGTTAGAAACTATACTCCTTCGAAGACCATGTAGTCTTACCACCTCTCTGAAAAACAAGTCTACAATATGGACAACATCATGAGTTTTGTGGCATGGAATGAAATGTGCCATTTTGGAGAACCTATCAACCACCACAAATACTAAGTCATTACCCCTTGGTGTCCTTGGAAATCCAAGAACAAAATCCATACTTATGTCCTCCCATGGCTTTGATGGAACAGGTAATGGCTGATATAGTCCATTATTGTGGCTAAATCCCTTGGCAACTTGACAAACCTGGAAACTCTATACAAACTTCTTCAAATCTTGTGAAATCTGAGGCCAGAAATAATGTTCTCTAAGAATGGCAATGGTCTTATCTTGACCAAAATGTCCTGCCATCCCTCCACTATGTTTCTCTTTAATCAAATTTTCCCTCATGGAACTCCTTGGAATGCACAATTGGCTGCCCTTGAATAACATACCATCCCGAATCAGATAGTCTAACTATTTAGTTCTGTCTATAGCAACAGGCTCTTTACAAGCTTTACACACTCTATCAAAATTAGGATCTTTAGGATACAAATTCTTGAGTTCATCAAACCCAACTACTTCAACCTGCATTACTGTAAGCAACAACTATCTCCTGCTTAGTGCATTTGCAACCCTGTTAGATTTTCCACTTCTATGTTTCAACACAAATGTATAGCTCTACAAGAACTCTACCCACTTCATATGCCTCTGATTCAATTTACCTTGGCTATTTAGGTATTATAATGCCTAGTGATCAGTATACAAAACAAATTCCTTTGGCAATAAATAATTCCTCCATTTCTTTAAGGCTTGAACTATTGCATAGAACTCTTGATCATAAACAAAATACTTCTTCTTTGCATCATTCAATTTTTCACTAAAATATGCAATAGGCTTACCTTCTTGGGTCAATACAACCCCAATAGTGCTACCACTAGCATCATAATCCACCTAGAACACCTTTCTAAAATCTGGAAGTGCCAACATAGGCTGTTCTGTCACCTTCTTCTTCAGCAATTCAAAACTTCTCGCAGCTGTTGCAATCCATTTGAACTCTTTTCTAACCCCTCTTATTGTGTTAGTTAGGGGTGCACATATGCCACTAAAATTCTTAATAAACTTCCTGTAAAAACTAACCAAACCATGAAATAATCTTACCTCAGTAGCAGACCTTGGAGTAGGCCATTCTAAGATGGCTTTTACCTTCTCTGGATCCATTTTAAGACCTTTAGGTGATATAACATACCCCAAATAGACTAACTCCCTTTTTGCAAAGATACACTTCTTCAAATTAATTAATAGTTTCTCTTCCCTTAACCTTTCAAGGATAGTACGAATATGCAACAAATGTTCTTCCAAAGCCTTGCTGAAAATTAAAATATCATTCAAATAGACAATAACAAATTTTCCCAAGAACTTCTTAAGTACCTCATTCATAAGCCGCATGAAGGTGCTTGGGGCATTTGTCAATCCAAAGGGCATGACTAACCACTCATAAAGACCCTCCTTAGTCTTGAAGGCCATTTTCCATTCATCTCCTTCTCGAATCCGCATCTGGTGATAACCACTCTTGAGATCTATCTTTGTGAAGTACTGAGCTCCACTCAAGCAGTCCATAAGATCATCCATTCTTGGCAAAGGAAACTAATATTTGATGGTTATCCTATTTATAGCTCAAGAGTTTGTACACATCCTCCACTCTCCATCCTTCTTTGGTGCCAATACTGCAGGTACTGCACATGGACTCAGGCTCTCCCAAATCAAGCCCTTCCTAAATAGTTCCTGAACTTGTCTATTTAGCTCCTCAGTTTCAGTAGGAGTCATCCTGTGAGTAGCCTTGTTAGGCAAACTAGCTCCTGGGATTAAATCTATCTGATGTCTAATTTGCCTTACTGGTGGCAATCCTTCTAGAACATTATCAGAGATAATTTCTCCAAACTCACCTAGTAAATCTGAAACTTCAAGTGGTATTTCACTACTACCTTCTTTATCTTTCCTAGGAATCAAATCATAGCACATACACTGATGTTTCATTCCATCCAAAAAAAATTTTCCATCAACAAGACAAATCCTAGCACTACTACATACCTTTTCACCTTCCTTTTTCATGGGCTTCAGTTTGTGGTGAACTCTATCCTTTGTTAGAGAGTATGTGTTTGCATGACTAGCATGTCTATCAAACTACTATGGTCTACCCAACAATAGATGGAAAACATCCATTGGAATAACATCACAGAGAAATTTATCATGGTAACTTCCAATTTTGAATTTCATGAGACATTGTTCACTTACCAGGACCTTATGATCATCTTTCACCCAAGTAATTCAATAGGGCTGGGGATGTTTCTCCCTCTTGAGCTTCAGCTTAGAGACCATCTCCTCTGACACCGAGTTGTCAATGCTACCACCATCAATGAACAAATCACAACATTTTTCCTCACATTTGCACCTGGTATGAAACAAACTCCTCCTATGTCCTAGTTCAATCTCACCACTTAGTAGAACCCTTTCATTTACCAAGGTTTCTCCTCTTTCTACATCCTCTAAATGTGATGACTGTGCATCCTCATCCACATGAGCAACCCTAGCTTGACCCTCAGCTCTCCTATCTGTCCTTCCTTATCGTTGAGGGCATTCAAAGGCACAATGACCTTCTTCATTGCAATGGAAATAGGTACCACGAAAGCCTCCTCTTCCTTTTCCATGTCCTCTACCTCTTCCTCTCTAATTTCCAAAGTCTCTATCACGGTAGCAATTGAAACCCTCATTCCTCTGGTTCCTGCTAGTACCCACATCTTCATTTTTCTTTTGGGTTTCGTTTTGGCCTCCAAATGACCTACTACTTCCCCTTCCTCCTTGACCACACCCTCTTTCTCTCCCTTCAAACCTCTTATTTAGCTTCTCTTCAACTTGTAGGGAAAATTGGTATGCATCTTCAATGCTAGTCATTCTTACCAGACTTAATTCCTCCTGGATGCTAGGTCACAACCCACTGATATAATGAGCAACCTTCTCCTTATTTTCTTCTACATGCCCTACTCTAATCAAAAGTTGATAAAACTCCTCTGTATATTCTTGGTCTGATCTTCATGCTTGCTTTAGCCCATGCATCTTCTTAAACAAATCAAGCTCGTAATCCACAAGAATGAATTGCTTCTTCAATTTGTCCACTAAGCGATCCCACCTTGTGATCTTCTCCTTTCCACTAGATTTTGGCATGGCCTTTTAGTTTGGCCTTTGCAAACTTAACCCTATCTGGGTCCCTAATATCCTCATACTCAAAGTATTCTTCCAGTTCATTGATCTAGTCGATCAACTCATCTAGTTTTAGATTTCCTAAGAATACACCCACATCAATTGTAGGTCTTTTCCCAAACTTAGTAATGGCCCTAAAAAGCCTTTCCTCTTCCTAATTCAGAACTTCCCCATCAAATTCCCCTTCTGGTCCAATTTCTTCTTCTTCATTGCCATCCTCATTGTCATCACCTGTGGTAACATTTGTTCCTCTACAGAGCTCCTTTTGTAATGCTTGTACCTTCCTTTGGAGGGCTCTAACCTCCTCAAGATTAACAGCTTCGGCCCTTCCACCATGTCCTCTTCATGGAGGCATCTTCTTAACTCAAACCCACAACCACACAATCCTGGTGCAAATTGCCTCACAGTCAGTACTCTGTCTACACACTCAAGAAAACCAGCTCTGATACCACTTGATGGAGACACTACCCAAGCACAGAATGGACACAACAGGAAAAGGGAAATTGTATTAACTATAAAAATAAGCTAGTACATTTAGTACAGAGAAAATAGACTTCAAAACATGCCCTAAGGGCTTACAATAGCACAAAATTGGAGATAGTTTCTCCTTTTGGTACCTCCTCTCAAATTCCACTCCGAACTGCCTTTTACAATGCCAAAAATGTCCTTAAATAGACCCCGGAGGGTTAAGGACTAGGAGTACATTCTAGAAAGTGCTAGTAGGCATCCACTGACCAAGTAGAAGGCTCCAAAAGCTACATTAGAAGGTGGTGCAAATCTAGAAGAATCCAAAAATGGTAACTAAACTTCTGGGAGGCATAACTTTTGAACCGTAGTTTCGATTGATGAACCGTTTACATTTCCAAAAAGCTCTCGAAGTGCTCTATAGCCCTATGGAAAAGCTTCTCTTGTCCCCCATTTTTCTACCCCTTTTGAGGTCATTTAATGCCCCTAACCTAACTTTGAAGCATTCTTAGGAGGTCTCCAAAAACTGAAAAACTATGATAACTTTCAAACCGTGGGGCCTTTTGACTTTATTCTTTTTCTGGAATTCTCTAAATTGCAATTACATTCACCTGGCCAATTTACACCTCCTAGTTCACCAAAATGATGGCTCAATTACATACTCCTATTTTTTCAACATTTACACGTATCCCAAGGTGTTCAAATACTCTATCCTAGAACACTGATAGTGGATCTGTGAGAGTTGGAACCTTTATTTGACCCAAATGGGTATCAAAAAATGAAAACACATGAAATAGAAATTAAGTCTAAGTACTTTTTTTGGGTGACACAGGATTGCCCCTATACCTCTGGATGCTCCTGCATCACTTTCGGTCCAATTTCCTTGATGTAAATTCTTGTTATGTATTTTTCTCTACAAATTTGAGAATAAATTAACATTCAAGGATCATGTTGTCTTGTCCTAAGTTGTTCTAAGTCTTAATCCAATGTTATATGATTTTAAAAGAAAATTAATACAAAGATGGACTACTACCATATCTATTTTCTCTTAATCTTGTTTCCATTAGTACTGACTGTATCTTGAGGTTGTATCGGCAAAGCTTATTCAATTTAATTCAATTAGGATAGGTTGCATATCAGTTTGCTTTTTCTTTTAATTCAACAAATTAAGTAAATTCTTCAATGATAGGATAGGATTTCCAAGAAATAAGAAAGATATGCATAAGAATGAGTTTTAGGGTAAATTGTTGCTAATATTGATTGTAATGCAATCAATTAGGTCAAAGTATTTGGGTAGATTCTGAATCCCAATGAATGAGGCATTGATCAATTATTTCAGTTTGCATATGAAGAGATTATGGATTAGCATCAAGAAAAATCTCAAAAAATTAAATCAATTTTACTTTAATGTATGAAGAATATCATAGCTGGTCATTACTTGGTTGCATTTAATTTATGTGTTTTGGTTAGCTATTGTTACCTAGAATTATATGTAAATCTGAGAAGAATTATGACCAAATATCTACTAGAGAGGATGAGTGTTGTAAAAGAATATTAGTAAATGAATGAAGTGTGAAGATAGCATCTATTTTTTAATCATTTTACCCCTTAGGTGCACCCACCTTGGGTTTGCAGAACCTAAAGAGTAGAAAATCCTTGTGGTTTTGTTGAAGTTGGGTCCAAATTTGAGAACTTCTTAGTTAAGCATAGGAAATAGCTAACACTTAGAATAAGTTTTTCTTCGTCATTTTGGTGTTAAGTATTTTTTTTCTTGGTAGTTTAAAACAACAACAAAATTGTGACTCTACTGGGGATTGTTCAACAAATGCTTATGTGTGAAAAGTACTACAATCTTTGGCGATATAAGTATACATTTTTTTAGTTTCTTTTCATTTTGGATTTTTCTAGCGATAAACCTTGAGAATTTAAAAAAGGATAAAGTCCCCAATATTACAAGTGCAGACTAACAGTCTTACAAAAGTGTCTTATCTATTAAACAAGAGTTGGAGTCCAAAATTCTTTTTGATTGGTTTCTTTGTGTGTCAAACTCATCATATGTATTATCTCATGATTTTTTCTCTTAGTCAAAAGCTATTTCATGTTATATTTTCCCTAGGATAGGGTGGTGACTTAGTCAAGGTTTTGAAGCTAGTGCTTACTGACAAGTAATTTCCACAAATGGAAGACAAGAGAAAAAGCACACAAGTTTATACAAGAGCCAATCCAGAAGTACCATTGTATATTGGTTTACCCCAAGGTGGTAGGAAGAACTAGAACAAGAAAAAATAAATTTAATTCTTACTTGGAAACCAAGGGGTAGTGTATCAGTAAACTCTCAATACTAACCTATGTAGGGAGAGAATCCTCTTCATTAAGTTCAAAATCAGAAACCACCAGACTCTTAGGAGGAATGTTTAGTACCCTACTACAAGAAGAGTGAACCTTTCATGATAAGAATGTCTCTTCAGTGGGAGATATGTTGTGTAAACCTGATGTGATAAAAGAGATCAATCACAAGATGACATATAAGAATGCTATGGAAAACTCTTTTAATCCCATACCAGCTCCATTTGTAGAAACCAACCTTATAGATCTTGATGATCCTATTGAAAAAAGAAACTTTTGAAAATCCCAAAGTAGTATATTTAGAGATTGAAGTCCTTAAGAAATGGTTTGTAGGAGAGGATGCCAAACATATTCATTTGGAGAAGGAGCAAGAGCAAGCCACCTTGAATTCTCTCATTGAGAGAGATAATTTTCTTAGGAGGATGGCTTCCTTGAAAGAATAGAACAAGAAACTACAAGAAAGGACTTCAATCGTACATATTGATTTTTTTGGAGATGTAGATTATTTGAGATCCAAGGTTCTAGAATAGGAAAAACTCCTAAGTTAGAGATAATAACCTATCATATCTCAAGTTCAACCCTATAAGCCTGTTCAGATAGACCTTGTAGATCTGACTATAAAACTAATAGATAAAGGAAAAAGTAAGGTTATAGAGATCCAAATAAATGAACCTTAGATTATTCCAAAAAAAATATGCAAACCTTCCCATGTCTAAGTTATATTTGGATCTAGAAAAGGCCAAAAATGAGAGGGAGGATTTAGCAAAAGAGCTTAAGAAAGTTGAAAATGAACCCCATGCAGTTGAAATTGGAAGGAAGAGTCAATTCATTAAATCTAATTCTACCTTATCCTTATGGCCTAATTTATCCACCCAAGCCACAACCTTTGTACCTACTTGTGGATTAGTAGTCCCTAACCAAAATGTGTCTCAATCTACCCCTACTTCAACATCTACCACTAGTACCCAGATCCCTATTGTTCAAATACAACAGTCTTAAAGCATTGTCCAAAACCAAACTAATAAAGCAAGTACATCAAATTTTGTTGTTTTTTAGAAGAAATCTATATACATGGATAAGTATAGACAAATGTCATTCTTAGTTATTCCTTGTTTCCCACATCAAATATCATTTGA
Organism: Cupressus sempervirens; assembly: GCA_028749045.1. Lineage (NCBI taxonomy): Eukaryota > Viridiplantae > Streptophyta > Pinopsida > Cupressales > Cupressaceae > Cupressus > Cupressus sempervirens. The sequence goes on along the minus strand of CM053790.1, from coordinate 171,012,177 downwards.
CCTTAGCGACAAGGTTGTAAAGTTCTCAAGAAATAATGTTGTCATAGGTGAGGAATATTTAAGAATTTTTATAGACATGCTTAATTATTTTGAGGTAGAACATGAAGATATGGTTATGAAATTATTTGTGCACTCATTGACTGAAGATGTAAGGGAATAGTTTAGAAGATTACCAAATGATAGCATTAACTCATGGAATGACTTGGAAAAATTATTTAAGGAATGTTATGGAGATAACACTAATGTTGGTTTCATGTTGAATGATTTCAACAACATCAAAAAGAACCCTAATGAGTCTACTTTTGATTTTAATGAAAGATTTCAAAAGGGGATGTATAAAATTTTTCAAGTGATGAGACTTAATGAATATGTATGTCTTACTATATACTTCAAGGCCTTTAATAGTAAAATGGCCTATCATTTAAGAGACAAAGATCCCAAAACCTTAAGGGATGCTTAAAAGATGTTAGTCAATATTGAAAATAACAGGAAAGCATCTAGTAGGCTAGGAAAAAGAGATGGCCAAAAAAATTTCAACCCTAAGAACAATAAGAAGGAAAATGATTAGTCTCCTGTAGGTAATAAGCCTGAGGAAGACATAATGGGTCAAGTTTTAGATTTTTTGAAAAAGATGAACCCACCAGCTTTTAATGCAAACAAATCTAATACTAGTGAAAATGTCCCAGTAAATAATAACCATTTCAATAGGTAGCCAAGAATGCAAAACTATCTATACACTACTCAGTGGAAAGATGGAAAACCTATCCCCAACTAGACTCAAAATACAAATGATAAGGGTACTCCTAACCCTTTATAAAGAAATTATGTCAACATGATAGATGATGTGTCATGGTGTATCATATGCCAATCACCTCACTCCTTAGACTATTATGCAATAGCCCAATCCTTTGTTACAAATTAGAATGTGCAAAATGAGGAGGGAGAAGAAGAAAAGAGCCATGATGATGTAAGTTGTAACATGGTGAATTTGTTTGATGACTATGAAGATTCTAATCTAGAAGAGTCTAAAAGTGATGTTGTTGATAAAAGGATTGTCTACCAATTACATCATCAGTAAGTATTTTTACATAATGAAGATAGTGATGAAAATAAGGTATGCACTACATCCATAGAGGTTTGTCATATAAATTTGAGAAATCTTTCTAAGGAAGAGATTGACAGAATTATTATAGAGCTGGTATCACAAGTTCATAGCAACTATAACTTGAGGAACATGACTATTAACAATGGATCTGGTAAGCCTTTTGGCATTTTCATAAAAGATATCACTCATAAGATGAAGGATGATAGTAAGAAAGATAGTACAATTGCAGCAAAGGTCAAGGACAACAAGACTAAGAAATGGGAGCCTAAAAAGAAAGTGCAATCTTAGACAAGTGAGATAGTTAAGGAAAGTGTACAAGAAAGGAAATCAAAACTTGATGTTGATAAGAAGGTAATGGTGCCTATTGTTCAAAAGATCTCAGCTCCAAGTATTCTTGCATGTGGTCCAACTGACATGATATCTATGTTATCTCAAATAACTATAAAAGTGCCTCTATATAAATTATTTAGAATAGATGAACAAAAGAGTAAAGCTTTATCATGGTTGTGTGGGATAGGTAATAGCAATAATATTGTTGAACAAAAGGCCATACAACAGAACCCCATGATAGTAGAAGATACTAGTATCATGTCTCAAATTTCTCAAATGTTTTTAGATAATTAATCAGTAGCATATTTATAGGATTTTGATCCTTTCTTCCTTAGTATGGTGATAAAAGGAAGAACTCTAAAAAATTACATGATAGATTCAGGATCCTCCAATACTATAATACCCTTCAAGGTTATGGAAGCCCTAGGTTTAGAGGTAGACATTAAACAAGGTAGGTGTCGGGCTATGGATTCAAGAGAAGTGTCCATTATATGTACAATTAATGTCTTACCTTTCAGGTTAGTTACTTACCCTAATGTAGAATTGACCATGTTAGTCCTTTTAGTTGACATCCCTCCCCATTATGGAATGTCATTATCTAGAAAATGGAGTGTAGCAATGGGAGGTAGTTTACAATGTGATTTGTAATATGGAATTTTTCATATAGGAGATAAGGCAGTCATAATAGAAAAAGAGCCAAGGATCAACATTATGTTTGGGGATAATATTAATAAGGATTCTACTTGTTTCTTAAATGTTGATGCAAATGAATTCAACGCAAATTTGATTATTCAAGAACTTGAGAAATGTCTAGCTATAATTGCACATGAAGTGGAGTGTTGTATGGATTTACAGATTTTATGGATTATGTATTTTGATGGGGAAATTTCTAGGGGAGGTTTACGAGAAAGAGTAGTCTTTGTGTCTATAGAAAAGAACACTTTTAGATATTCATTTATCCTAAATTTTTCATGTACTAATAACATAGTTGAGTATGAAGTACTTTTATTGGGATTAAGAGTTGCAACTCATCATGGAATAAAAAAGTTGCATGTTATTGGTGATTTTGAATTAGTAGTGTCCCAAGTAAGAGAGACTTAGACATCCAATAATAAGAGATTGAAGTAGTAGAAAAATGTTGTATGGGACCAAATTGAATTGTTTGACACCTTTTATGTTTCTTGGATGGAGAGGAGTAATAAAAAGATGGGTGATTCATTAGCAAATGTAGCAATTAAGCCTAAGGATGTATCATTTGTTGGGATTTCATAGATTGAAGTACAAAATAGCCCATCAATCCCTGATAATATAGAACACTAGCAAGTTTATGAGGATGATAAAGATATTCTAAATTTCTTATCAAATGAAGACAAGTATCATGGTCAAGAACTTGATTGTAGTGCTCTAATTGAAACAATAGAGGGGAAGGAGACAATCTTTGGCCAAGAAATTTTGCAACTGAAAACTAACAAAGTACCCAAGGGATTGGTAGTTTTAGAAAGCATGTTTGATAACCAAGATAGAATGAAGTTAGTTGGGGTCAAGGATTACAAACCACAAGAACTTAAAGAAATAAATCTTGCTACTTATAAAGCTCAAAAAAAGGTTTACATTGGTTAGAATCTATCTATTGAAATTAGGAAGCCTCTAATTGATTTACAAAGAAAATATGGATATATTTTTGCATGGTCATATGATGACCTCAAAGCTTACAGAGAAGATTTGTTTCATCATGTTATACCACTTAAGAAAAATGTCAAACTGTTCAAACAATTACAAAGGTTAGTAAACCCCACCTTAGCTCCCAAAATGCAAGAAGAATTAATGAAGTTAAGGGATGAAGGAATAATTAAGCCAATTAGACACTCTACTTGGGTATCAAACTTAATGCCTATTAGGAAGAAAAATGGAGACATAAGGCTTTGTGTGGATTTTAGGAACCTAATCTTGGACTATATATTGTTTGTACCTTGTTTTTACCTTGTAATCTAGAAAAAATTTGTCATTTCACACCACCCTTGATAACATACTTTTGAAATCCTAATTATTTCTCTTTCATGAACCTCTTACACTTGTTTCTTAAAGTGGAAAAAATCAACTCTTAATGTCAGATTTGGAATAAATTTGAGTGATCCTCAAGACATCTTGCATATTTTATATGATTTGTGGTTCTCTCATTTATGCATTCTCACCCTTTTTCTAGTTCTATAGTTAGAAATAGAGAATACAAAGAGGAGGGTGAATAAATTCTAACAATTTTTTCCCAACTATATATTTTAGCACTTAACCATATAATTGCATAAATGAGGAAACTAAAAAGTAAAGTGCAAAATATAATTAAACTCATAACACCATGATTATTAAGTAGAGAAACCCTAACCAAAGGAAAACCCCTGTGGGGATGGTACCCACAAGATAATGCACTATTCTAAAACTAATCTATAAGGAGTGTTGACCTTGTAAGGATTTTGTTGCATACATTTAGTACATGAGTCCTTGTTATATGACTTGACCTTGTTGTAGGCCTCAACCCTATTACAAGTTGTGTTTCAATTGAGCTCACTACTAATATAGTGATATACAATCTATACAAAAAGTTATCGATACTCTATCAAAACTAAATGTACTAATATATTCAATACATAATTATTCTATTGTGAATCTCACATCTAATGATGCCCATGCAACATTTAATCTCATATAATAATCTATGCATCAATATACCATCATAGATAAAAGCTTGCATAAAATAATCATAGCATAGTTGTACTTCATATATTCAAAATGCCTTCTTATATAGCCATCTAATTATTTTTTCAAGTCAACCTTCATGATGAAATGTGTTAAACACTTATCCAAAAAATATTAACAAAAAATTCTAATTGAGGTTTAACATCTAGGATGTCATCCCAACATTAACAAGTAACTAAATTGACAAGAAAATTCAATTTCTTAAGCCAAAATGCATGATCTTTGCATTGTACTCTAATTCTATGATAATAAACTACTTTCATATTTTCCAACCAAAACACTTGACAATTGATACAATAACACTAGAAAACATAATTGTATTATCTATAGACTTCATTATGTCACAATCCAAAGTTGTGACTAATAATATTGATCCAATAAAGCTCACTGACTAGAACTGTACACCTCTTCTATCAATATTCCTTTATTGTACTTAGGTAATTTTATTGTAAACACAAATCAAAGTTTTACTTTAACTCCATGAGACCTTACCTTATGCAAGTGTTTTCACAAATGACAACATCCATGCATCCTTACTAGCCAACTTTCTGACACATTTTTGACCATTTGATGCCTTTCTTCTAACTAATTTGAGGGCTTCTATTAGGTATCTCTATTCTATAGAAATTTTCTCCTTCTTAGGAGATTCTCTATCATTCCTCTCTTCCATTTTAAATATTATTTATCTTTTATAGGCTTCCCTAGTGATTCTTGTAATCCCCTCAATCTATTGACTTCCTTTGCTAGTTTTTTGTTAAGTTCCTCCATTTCTTGGAACTTTCTTGCAACTTCAATAGTCATCCCTTTAGAATAATGTTTGGATCCCAAACCTCAAACTCTGTAGCCTCAAACTCTTCTAACATATAGTTTGCAAAGGCTAGATACCTTCTCTAGTACTAATATGATGTAGAGAAAAATAGGGAGGCTTGATATATACTCCTATATGGACACTTGCAAACCAATGGGTTATCAACATCAAAAAATGGTTCCCTACTCCCTCAATCCTCTCAGGAAAATTTAAATTTTTGATATTGCTTGGACAATCTCTTGATCAACACACAAAATTTGTGTGATAAGATCCATAAGACCTCTCCTTTTACATAACACAAAAGGTTAGGATATACACACTCAAATACATCAAAAGGACTTCAATGTGATAGGAGTGGGCCAAAACAACCTTAACCCAAAGTACTCCAATCCAACCCTTAACACAACATTTCAAGATATTTGATTCAATCTACAAAATTTGGCCTAGTTGAGAGACTTAATAAAATTAGGTTGACTTATTAATTTTTCAAACAATATTTTTCCAAACTTCCAAAGGATCGTTGAAAAATATAATTTTCAGAAACCTTTTTGTGAGGTTCAAATGATTCCAAGATTTCAAGGTCTAGTTCTAAGTTTTGATATCCAAACCCCATTAGTGCTAACAAGGGCTATTAGGCCTAATTAGGTCTGATTTTTTTTGCAAGTTATATCCATGCCATGTAATAATTAGAACATTGACTCCACATCATGGAGACACCAAATCCTTAATTTCAAGCATTGATCCACTCTAATTTGCATTCTACATACAATTTTATGATTCAATTAGAGTTGGTCACAAAGGGATGCCTAACTAGGGCTTGGAAGAAAAAATAGAAAATGAGGTTTTCTTGAAAAAATATTTTGGGAAGTTAAAATACATTGTCTCTACTTGCCTTTCCCTAGTGGTCATAGAAATCCATTGTGGAAATTTAAGTTAGAGACATTTTAAGTCAAAATCGTGGTCTAGGAGAGGGTTACAACTTGGTATAAGAAAATTACTTCCAAAACTCTTTATACTTTATGAAAACTGATGCCATAAAATGTATGGTGATCCTAACACATCATATCAATCTCTAATCTAAATGAATCAACTTGTCACAATAGCAAAAATGCACAAAATGGAAAATTTCAAGAAAACTAGTAACTCATTATTGCCTTTGACTCCAAAGTCATAGAAGAACATACATATTTTCTTGGATTTGTTCCAAAGGATATTATATAGACCAAAACCAAGTCCTCCATCTAAAATTTTAAAGTTTAATCCTTTGGAGATAGATAGTTGGTCAGTTTTGTGAAAAGTTGCATTATTGACAATTTAATGTTATCAAGCAATATTTTGCCATTTTTTGCAATTTTTGGTATAATGCACCCAAAAAATTTGTAAAAATATCCATTAGGTTAATTATTACTCCATTAAAATACTTAAAAGCTCTAAAAACATAAAATATTACTCTACTATAGAATCTTGTATGGGTTTGACCATGAGGGCTTAAATGCTTCTCGGGAAAATGGTCTTACATGTTGGGTCATTATTACATTAATTTAGTCTATGGGATCCTAGAAAACTTACTAATGCCTAGATACACCATTTAGATTCACGACATCCCATGATTATTATTGTCTTCAAGATGCTCCTTCACCAATGTTGAAGTAATAAAACATAATCAAATTTTCATGGAAGTTTTGTGTTTTTGTGCATGCCACTTTGTTACTCTAATTTGTTTGATTGAATAATTGATTTAAATGTATGGAGGCATAAACTAGGATCATCCCAAAATTGGTTTGAATTAATTTAATGCATATTGAAGGGAGATCCACTTAAAATTCTAACAATGAGTCTAAAACCCTCACCTTTCAAGGGTTTCAACACAAATTTGGCCTTCTTTTACAATTCCACAATGGAAAATTAATGACCATTAGATGAATTCAAGGGGAGAGTATGCACTATTTGATTCAAAAAGACCAGAATAAGAAGGTATGGTTAAGAGGTCAAACATTCAAGCCCTAGTTGAACATCTCAATACGATCGAGCAATTTGAGAGCATATATATTTGAATAGATGGAGTAAAGTGGATCTATGGAGTATAAGGTTGAATTTGATGATTTTAGGTTGTGGTATCCCTATTGAATCAATTTTCATGATTGGATCAAAAGTTTGGAGGGTATGTAATGCCTCGCCAAGGAACCCAAAAGAAATTAACCAAAAGTTTCACTAAGTTTGTTAAACATTTTTTTTGAAAGTAATAACAACAATAAGTAAAATATAGTGAAAGCAATAACTCACATACATAACAACCAATCCATAAAATATATTACATCCCTTAAAGGTTCTGTGACATTGAATCACATGTATAAGTTTATTAACATTAAATCTAACATATAACTGAAATCCACATCATAGAATAATCACAAGTACAATTCGAATTATATAATATACAATCACATATGATGCCACTTGGAAATAATGAGAATGCATAATCATCCACTTTACAAGTCACAAGGTATGAAAAGCTCAAAGAATATAGATAATCTCATAAGATCTCTGATAAATCAAGTATAGTATAATCGAATATAACCATCATTAGAAACACAAGATAAGAAAGAAAGGAACAACTACATGAGAACATCTAGCAAGGACATCCAACTATTAGATCTCTATGGTATAAGTAAAAAGCACTACCAGCCAACCTCATGGAACCTAAATGGCCCACTCCCACCATGTTGAGGAGATAAACTCAAGTCCCATACATATATCAATCCATAGGTCATAACCAACATCTAGGTCAAGGAAATCCTAATAGTAATCTATCTCAAAGGGTACCAACATAAATGTATCATCTAATCCTAGAGGCAACAAAGAAATGTAGGAAATTTACTATGTAAGTGGGGCAAGTGTAATTGCATGAGCCAACTCTAAGGTTACATTGGTAGCCTCTCTAGACTTTGAATATCTCTATGCAGCACTGGTATCCTTTCATACAAATAAGGCATACTAATGAAGCAAGGTCGCAACTAAGCATCCTCTCTACTCTCAACCTAGAATGTACTAGCACTCAAGGCATGGATGAGGAAAAATAAAGACTCTTATTAGTTCATTTAAAACCCATTTAATAAAATAGTATCACTTATTAAAACAACTTACAATGGGTTACCCAGGCAGCCACTTAGGGCTCTGGTCTCCATTGCAAGCCACTTCCCAATGTACACATAGATTACCTACCCTAAGCTCATAAACAATAAAAATCAAAGAATCACACTTTTCACCTTAGTCCCTTACAAGTGACTGGAAAGAAGCTATAGATAAAACACAATAATCACCTTAGTCATTTACAAGCAACTGGAAAAAACCTAAAGACAAAGCATAACATTCACCTTAGTCCTATACAAGCAACTAGAAAGCACCAAAAGACAAATCACAATAATCACCTTAGTCCTATACAAGTGACTGGAAAGGACCAAAAGATAATTGATCGAAAGCTCAAAGGTTATAATAAGAAAGTCACAATTATCACCTCAGTTCTATACAAGCAACTAGAAAGCATTGAAATACAACTGATCAAAACTCAAATATTACATTAGGAAAACACACCATTCACCTTAGTTCTATACAAGCAATTAGAAAGCATCAAAAGACAACTGATCAAAACTCAAATGTTACATTAGGAAAACACACCATTCACCTTAGTTCTATACAAGCAACTAGAAAGCATTAACAAACAACAAATCAAATCTCATCATAGAGAACATGTGACACATCACCAAGGTCAGGTATAAAAGATCGTGACCAAAATATAACCATAACATCATCATAGAACATAACCCCCAAACCTCTAGTAAACATCCTGATTGGTCAAAGTACTAAGTCAAACCCAAAACCCAACACAAAATACAACATACATCTCAATAGAATTTTTAAACATTGTTTTCATAGTTCATTAGGTTTACTTTTCATTTTCATAGTATCATGTTTGACGAAATTTATGAGTTCACGGGAATAATAGATTCAAAAATCTAATTAAAAGTCAATTAAATATGACATTAAACTATCAACCAAAACCTGAGTTTACTAATTTTTTCCAATCCACAATTCACAATTCACAATTTATTGTACAAATACATTTTAATAATAATTAATTAAAGACTTCAATTAAATATTATTAAAATTCAATCAAGAATCATTAAATTATTAATGATTATAATTATCTATTAATAAAATAACTTATTTTGAATTATTAATAAGATAATTACTAGTCTATTAATAAAATAATAATTAACAATAATAATAATATGTTATTACATTTAATATTTAATAATAATTAATATTTTTTTAAAAATCCTAAAAAAATTATTAAATTTTTTTATTAAAATTAAAAATATAATAATTTAAAAATACTATATAAAAGAAATATTAAAAAAAACATAATTAAAAAATGTTCATGGCATGCCAAGCTTAAAGGCAAGATTTTTGTAGCAACAGGGTATTGCATAAGCAATACGTGTTGTTGCCATAATAGGACTATTGTGCATAGTCCCATATGGTCGCCGGTGGAGGTAAGAAGGAGGAGGGGTGGTGGGGGTGGTGGTAGGCCTCCCACTTTTTATTAAATTTTTCTTTTTTTATTTAAAACAAAATCCTCTTTCATGCCTCCCATACAAACAAGTAATATGTCAATCATTTTATTTTTTCGAATTTATATTTTTACAATTATCATAGTCATTATAAATTAATGTGCTAATTATATATATATATATATATATATATATATATATATATATATATATATATATATATATATATATATATATATATATATATATATATATATATATGTATGTATACATATATGTATATACATAGACATATATGTATATACATAGACATATATGTATATATATATATAATTAATATATATATGTATAGATATATATAATATATATAGATATACATACATACATACATACATACATACATACATACATACATACATACATACATACATACATACATATATATATATATATAATATTATATATAGATATATATAGATTATTTTTCAATCTAGCTCTGATAGGGCAACAGAATTTAAACAGTTAGATTTAGTAATTAAAATTGGTTTTCTTTTCAAAATTCATAGCCTGAATTTAATCAAACCCATTACGAATCATCCAATTTACCAAACAAGGGTTTCAAATTAAATCACAGACAATTCAATAACAAAAATCAATTTTTTTCTCAAACAATGGTTTCAACCCAAATGAATTTTGAAACAGATCCATCAATAAAGAAGAAGACAAAATGATTTCACGAAGCAAACTATTGTGCAAAACTCACAAGATCCTACATGGATCTAATGTTAAACATTGAACACACAAAGCTCGGAAGCAATTTCCCCTTCTCTCGAAAATCCTCTTCTTGAAAATTGGCTCCTCCAAATCTATGTATGGAGAAAAGAGCTCTGATCTCCTAATAAATATCTTTTCTCCAAATTAGGGCTTCAATTTTGCAATCACGCAAAAATCTTTTTACTTTATTATTTTATTATATTTTAATTTTCATGTGCAACTTTTTTGCAATTTAATTAAAATAACTTTATTAAATCAATTCCTTTTTCTATTTTATTAAATCCTGAAACATTTTTAATAAGATATTTATTAACTTAACTAATAATATTATTTACAGTTTATTATAAAAATAGAACTCCTAAATAAATTATTATTAAATTATATAAATATGATTACCATTGAGATATTGCGATAGGGCATGCTCACCCTAGCAATTCAAGGAAGTCGATGCCCAAACCTACAATCTGCATAAAATTTGAGCATGTGCATATACATATCATCTAAACTAAAAATTAAATGGTGGGGAGTGGTGCATCATGTAGGTCCAAACTCACAAGTAACTACAACTCCCTCTCTCAACCACATCAAAAATGTCAAACGTAAAGTAAAACATACACATACACCATACACATGCAAGTATGGAGTAAGTAACCATATAACTACATATAAATCACATATCTAACTATCATCATGAGATAAATGAAATTATTGTATGAACATACATGTATCATCATAGAAATAATCTTAAACACATGAAATAACTAAGTAACTGGGTGAATGCACAAAGTTGGGTTGCAACTTTGTAGAAGTCAATTCTACGAAATGAGACCCCTTCAAAATTGGGTACCTGTTATGGTTGGGGTGCTCGATCCACATTAAAAAAGTGGGCACTAGATTTTTTAATACGAATCAAGTACCTGAACTGTGATTTTAAAATCAGGTACCCAATTTTTAAAAAGCATATAACCCATTTTTTTGTGGTTTTTATTCATTTTCATGCTCATTGTGAATGGGAGCCCAATTTACACTTGGAAATGGGAACCCATTTTTTGTTTTCTACTGACCCTTGGCTTTTTTTTTCACTCTACAAGGTATTTTACTTTGTTTTCTATTATTTTATTTCATTCTTTTTTTAATTTTTCACTTTATAATTCAATCAATTTATTGTTTTTTTTCACGTTTGATAGTTTTGAATATGTAAAATTCTACATTTCCATTGTTAATAGTTTTATATTTAGATTATAGTATTTATTCATATAACTAGTTTTGTATTTGTTCATTAAATTTTTGTTTAATAGATGTTCATTTAAAAATTATTATTTTAGATGTTTCGATGTATTTAAAAAAGTTAAAGTGATGAATGATTAGATAGATGTTTAGATTGTTTAAACATGTAATTACATTGATGTTTTAGATTTATTTCAACTAAATAGTAATTAATTATAAATTATTTTGTTTTACATATTAAATACATGTTTATGAAATTTATTTTTCTAACTCTAACATACTAACTTATTACCCTAATTGTATCCCTAATTCAACTATATAATCCAAATCTTAGGTAACTATAATCCCTAGAATTGAATTATAATCCTAATTTGAATGCTAACCATGTAATCCAATTTTAACTAGATTCATAGTAACATTGACCTTAATTTTTGTACATCCTAATTGAACCCTACGTAATGTACATAATCTGAAACCCTTACTTCAATTCTACATCTAACTCTAAACCTTAAATGCCTAGCTCTAGCTAATAAGTTAAGTTTCAAACCTTATATTCGTAACCCTACCATATAAACACTAAATTCTAAACAAAAATGTAAACCATGATGTTAGCTACCCATATCCATATCCTAACTCTAAACCTAACCAAGTTTAATGAATTCATACCCTAAAATGTTATTTCTAAAACTTAACCATGTAACCCAATCTTGTAGTTTAAGGTGATGTATGTATGTTTGAATTGAATGTAAGTTTGATTTTTTATGTAGATTTATTAAATTTATAAAAATTGGTAAGTGTTGTACTTAAATTTTAATTTAGTTTTTAAATAATAAATAATCAATCTTTATGTATTAAAATAAATTCTAAATTCAATATATCAAATAATAGATAATTTAAGTAATTTACCTTTATATCAAATGATCTAGAGCTATGTACATGTATATACATATATATCATAACAATTTATATTCAATATAGTAAACTTGAAAATTTCCTCTATCACCTCGAATAGGCCCCTAGGACTAGGTAAGACAATATAGATCCATGAACCTTTTAATTTTTTTAGGTTTTACTAATGTCGCAAGTTGATTTTATTGTCTATATTTTACCCGTAACATAACAATGAAAATTATCATTTTAGCTTAAGTGTATACTAAATATCTAACATGAAAGTTTTACTCAAAGGTAGAATTAATTTAATTGGGGATAAGACTAGCAATCTAAATCATAAACATAAAACTATGTATAATGTGCTCCCTTACATTAAAACCACAAGTTTAACTCTAAACCCTAGATTCATGAATGTAGCTGTAATCGTAAGCCGAACTCTAATCCTAACATTAACTAAAACCCTAATCCTATACAATCATAACCAAATTTTTAACACAACTTTAGCCCTAATTATGACATAAACCTAGACTAGATCTTAAATTCTATTTGTGATTTTCAATAAATCGTGTTTTCCTTCCAAATCAAATGTAAAATTAAATATAAGTTTGATATTTATATATGAAAAAAAGTGATATTGCAATAAATATAATTAATTCAAATTCAAATTTAAATTTAATTTTGATATAAATATCTACTAAATAAAAATAAAAATTTAAAACTTTTATCATAAATACAAATTAATTAAAATTTAATATTTAATATATTTGATACAAATATCAATTTATTAAAAATAAATTAAATACAATTGAAATTGTAAAATATTGATTCATGAATGTAACTCTAATCCTAAGCCCAACTCTAAAATATTGATTGATGATGTAAAATTTTAACTCTAAACCCTAGATTCATGAATGTAACTGTAATCCTAAGTCAAACTCTAATCCTAAAATTAACTAAACCCCTAATCCTAGACAATCATAACCAAATGCTTAACACAACCTTAGCCCTAATTATGACATAAACCTAGACTCTCTTTTAAATTCTATTTGTGATTTTCAATAAGTCATGTTTCCCTTCCAAATCAAATGTAAAATTAAATATAAATTTGATATTTATATTTGAAAAAAAGTGATATTGCAATAAATATAATTAATTCAAATTCAAACTGCAATTTGTGCAAACATGATTCATGATTTCAAGAAGGAGACTATAGCAAAAAGATTGTGCCCTAGCAGGGAACAAACATCTAAATGGATCCCTTCTAGCCATGCAGAAGGAAACCTAAAAGGAAGGAAGGCACACCCTTGCATTCTGATCAACAACAAATTTGAAGTACTTTCAAGTGAAAATACAAAAGTAGACACCTTCAACACCATGGTGAAATTACATGAAGCTAGAGATAGAAAGATCATTACATCACAAAAAAACCTAAGCTCAACTTCCAAGGAAGACAATGGCTGGTAATAAGCAATATTGAGCAGAAATAGGAGAAGATAGTCATCTCTCAAAACTACAAATAATAAAATGGAGATGGAAGAAGACATAAATAGACATAATCATTTCTTTGGAAAAAAAAGATATGCAAAACAACAAGCTAGGAATTCAGATCTGCCTTCATCTATAGTTAAACTTAACGGAGATAGCATTCATGAGATACCTAATCCTCTCAAAATATTAGAAGTTAATTGCATTCCACTAGGTCAAAATATGCAACGAGTACCACTAAGAAAGGAAGTTAGGGTTTCCACAATAAAAACTCAAAATTGAAAAGTATACATTCCTTTGCATAAAAGAATAGATGAAAAGAAAGACAACATAGTAAAAGGATTGCCTCCTACTATGGAGATGGCATCTAATCATGATTTATTTTATGATACACTAATTATAAGTGATAGGTATGTAGAAGAAAAATTGGAGGAATGCTCAGAGTTAGGCATTTATGCATATTGGAGCGGCCCAAGCAAGTATCTATCAAATCCATCAAAAATAATAACAAAATCGACAAACAACAAGTAAGTATCAGTACTTCTTCAAAAATGCCACTTTTCATTCAATGAAAAAAAGAGGAAATCTAGAATAGATTAATTTCAATTTCTAATTATCTCTATAAAGCATTTCTAGTTTATTTTTTAGCCTAGGAACCTAATTGGAATGGAAAAAATGTTAAGGAAGTACCCACCTAGATAGAATGTAAAAAAATTTCACCTAAAATTAAACATCTTCAGACTCTAATAAAAATTAGTAAATCCCTGGGAAACTTATTAGGTATCGAAGCTAATTATAATTAGACCAGTAATATAATTTTTTTAATAGAAATAGAGTATGTATGGTCAGGATGATTTTAAAACAAAAAAATTAATAATGAATAGATCCCTCTACAAGCTAGAGTTCAAAAAATATGAAGGGAAAATAACAAGAATCATCAAACCCAATCTGTATATTGATTATAATACATCAAATATAAGAGAAGAATTCAAGAACATAAGGATATATAAAAAGAAGGAAAGATCAAAAGAATCATAAACTCACAAGGAAATGAAAGCAAGGGATAGCAAGGACAAGCAAGAAGGACTAAAAATAGAAAATATCCATCGGAATTATCAGTTAGTAGATATAGAAGAACAAACTATAGAATAAAGAGACAAGGGAAATTGTGAGGTAATATAAAAGACTATACAAGATCTAAAAAATACTCATAACAGAATTTCCAAACTAAAAGAATGTAAGCTTTTCCAAGAAAAGAACAAATCTCTTAAAGATACAGAGGAAAGTGTTCAGGAACTAAATAAAATGACTCATGACATTCTATTACTTCAAAATGACATTGAAGACCAAGTTTTGATCAGTGAACAATATCACCTTGAGCATGGGTATGGAACACTATAAGATGAGAAAGATAGTATAGAAGAAGGTCTAACTGACTTCGAACCAAAAAGGAAGAACATAGAAGAAGCTTCAGGAAAAATTAGAATAATATATATGTAGCAATAGGAAGTGATTATCGAAGAGAAGACAAGCAAAGAAAGAGAAATAATAGTCAATCAAGTAACCAATCAAGAATAGGAATTTGATCAAAATACAATAGCAAGCTTTAAAAATCAAGAATGCAATGAAGTAGAAGAGAAAAGAGAACAATGGGATAGTGAGAGCTCAATTCCATTAGCAAATTTAGCTCATTGGAGCAACATTACAATTTGAAAGAAATCAAAGAAAAGGAGTTACAAATTCTAGTAGACATTGACAGATGGGAAAGACATATTTCGAGAAAAATAAAACATTAATCTAAGTGGATCAGTCAAAAATTTGATCCCCATAGAAGTAGAAACCCTAATAGAAGATCAAGAGAAAGAGAACAAATCTACACATGTAGAATAAAACTTAGATGTGGAACAAATTGGAAATAATCAGCAATGAGAAGAATTTGGAATAATGAATGATACATTCAACATTAAGGGAAGTGAGAGGAACAACAAAGAAAAAGAGCAAGAGAATAATGAAGAGGATAGTGCATTAGTTGAGAAAATAATTAAAGAATTGATAGATGAGGATGAAGATAGGGAGGAAGAATCTAATTTAAATAAAATCTAGAACATTAAAAATAACTTGGGATTATCTATAAATCAGGAAGGCTTCAGTGCCCTAAAATGTGGTAAATAGAAAACAAAGAAAGTAACGAAATCACTAAAGGAACTAAGAGAAGTAGATGGACAAGCAAAAGAATAGAAAAAGATATTTGAAGTTCTAAACACAGGGAAGGGGAAGAACCTTCCTAGTGACCAATGAGGATCACAACATGGAATACTAGGGGCCTGAATGCCCCTAGCAAGCAACAATTTTTAAGACATTGTCTAAGCTTATTCAAACCAGATATAATATTGATACAAGAAACTAAGTTGAATAAAGAAGTGGGAGATAAATTAAGTAAAAGATTAGGTAAATGGAAAGCATAAATGAAAGAATCAAATGGTGCCTCTGGAGGTATGGGAATCATATAGAATTCACAAAAAATAGACATCAATATTATGGAATCTAATAGCAATAGGATGGGGAGAAAGGTATCCAACAATAAACACAATCTTTAGCTAGTAGTTATCAACATATATGGGCCAATATAAACAACAAATAAAAAGAAATTATGGGATGAAATTAGTATATTTATGAGACTGCACCCTGATGTTACTATGGTTATTGGTGGAGATTTTAATTTTATTATGAATATTAAAGAGAAATTTGGAGGATCTCAAATAATTTCTAAGGCAACTGTAAAATTCAGGGATTGGTTCAAGCAAAACAAGCTATTAGAAATTCCAACCAATAATGGAATTTTTACCTCGAATAATAGAAGGAAAGATTTTAATTATATAGCAGAGAAATTGGACAGATTCTTCTTCAAAGGAGAACTAGAAGACTTGGACTTAACTATCACAACTAACATACAACCAATAGCATGCTCATATCATTATCTAGTTAAAATTGAATTCATAGAACCCAAAAAATCAATTAGGAACTCGTTTAAATGTGAAAAAATGTGGTTCTTAGATAAAAATTTCATAGAAAACATCAAACAATGGTGGGAAGAAGGCATTTTCATAGGTTTCAAGATGTATTGTTTTGTATCAAAATTAAAATTCATCAATTAAAAAATATTAAAATGGAATAAATCACACTTTGACAATATCTTCAAAGAAAAATTGGAGACTAAAGAAAAATTAAAAATTTTAAACAATGAAGTGATAAAAATGGCATGGATAATAAGAAATTTAACAAAGAAAAAAAACTACTAGCTAAGCAAGCAGAGTTTTAGCAAAAGAAGAGATTTTTTGGAGGCAAAAATCTAGGGAAAAATGGCTTGTGAAAGGAGATAGAAACACAAAATTCTTCCATAACAACACTATCCATAATAGATCTATCAATACTATAACATATCAAGGATAGTCAAGGTAATTTGATAGATGACCCTACTAAAATATAAGAAAATTTTGTTTCATACTATGAAAGCTTACTTAATAATTATGACTTTTCTAATCGAATTATAAAGGAAAAAGTGCTTAAAAAAATACCCAAAGTGGTAATAGATGTTGATAATATAGCCTTAAATAAACTCTTTAATAAAGAATAAATTAGACTAGCTCTCTTCAAACTCAGCCTAGATAAATCTCCAAGGATGGATGGCTTCCAAGATTTTTTCTTTAAAAAATACTAGGACATTTTAGAAGAAGAATTATGGAGGGTAATTGAAGCTACTAGAAATGGAGGATCCATTTTAACTGAAATCAATCATATTTTCTTAGCCTTAATTCCAAAAAAATTAGTAGAAGATTTACCTTCAAATTTTAGACCTATAGTGTTGTGTAACACTATCTATAAAATCTACTCTAAAGCTCTAGCAAATCGAACTAAAGCCCTACTGACTAGGATAATTTTAGAAGAGCAAGCTAGCTTTGTGCCACATAGATCTATATTAGATGGGATATCAATAATTTAGGAAATTGTCCATTCAACTATCAATAATAAGGAAGCATGTATGTTCATGCATCTAGACATCCAAAAAGCTTATGATGTAGTAGACTGGAGATTTCTTTGCAAATGTCTAGAAGCCTTTGGTTTCTCTCGATAATGGATAAATAGAATTTTTAATTTCATATCCACTCCTAAGATATCTCTATTAATTAATGGCACCCCAGAAGGATTCTTCAATATCTCAAGGGGGGTCTATGAAGGTGACCCTATTTCACCATTCCTATTTATCATCTTGGTTGAAGCCTTTGGAAGGTCAATCCAAAAGGCCCAAGAAGATGTCAAAATTAAAGGTATCACAGTGATAGAAAATATCTCCAATATCACACACCAACAATTTTTTGATGACACCATTCTTCCTAGTGTTAGTACTAGGGTATAAACTCAAGCTTTTAGACAAATTAATCTAGATTATACTATAGCCTCTAGTCAGAAAGTGAATGAAGAAAAGTCAGAAATCTTCTTTTTAGACACATCAAGAGACATGGAAGAATATATTTGTAATCATATGGTGTATAGGAAAGGTTCCTTCCCTTGTAAATATTTAGGGATTCATCTAGAAAAAGGGTAAGGAATAAAAAAGGATTGGATAATATCCTAAAAAGAATTGAAAACCAAACAGAAACATGGAAATGTAAATGGTTAACTAAAGTAGGTAGACCAACTAAAATCAAATATATCCTTTCAGCCATCCCTACCTATCAACTTTTATATCTCCCTCTACCCAAAAATATTAACAAAGAATTGGAAGGAAAACTCAAGAACTTCTTTTGGAGTGGAACAAAAGATAAAAGAAAAAAGGATTAATCAAATGGGAAAAGATTTGTGGCCCGAAAGATCAAGAGTGACTAGGGATAAAGAACTTCAGTTGGAAAAATGAAGCATTGGGAGAAAAATTAGTATGGAGAATGTACCAAGAAAGGAAAAACAAATGGGAAAAAAATCTTTATAATAAGTATCTAAATCTGGATGATCCTACTTCATTGTTTAGAATTAGAAACCCTCTAGCAAGTTTAGAAACATGGAATTTCATGGTAAAATGCCAATCAATTATCAACAAGTATTTAACCTAGGATCTAGGAAGAGGAGAAGAGGTTATCTTTTGGGAAGAATCTTGGGATGGGCAGCCTCCACTCTTCAATTCAAACATCCCTAGAAATGTCATTAATGAGCTTACCAATTTATGGGGCTCAAAGGTCTCAAATTGAAAATTTTTAAAAAGATTGACGGGGTAGACTTATGGGATTGGAAATCCTTGGAGAAACTAGATATACCTCTTTCAGACAAATTAATCCTTGAAAATATTCTCAAAGAATGATTAGTGAACCACAAAAAGTAGGAAGATAAACTAATCTAGGGTGCATCATAAGATGGATCTTACAAAGTTAAGTTAGGATACAATATACTTACTAACTCGAATAGATGGGAAAATCTTAAACTCCCTTTAGATTTATGTTGGGATGCAACTTGCATTCCTAAGGTTGGCATCTTCCTATGGGCAACACTTCAAAATTGTATTTTAATGGCGGACCATTTTACCAAAATGGGTTTTGAAGGACCATCTAAATGTTGTCCATGTAAGGAAAATTTAGAGACTTATGAGAACCTTTTATTTAAGTGTCCTTTTGCTCAAGAAGGTTGGTATTTTCTTAAAAATAAACTTGGTTGGACCTCTCCACTTCTTGAGGATATAACTAATCACCTCAGTGGATGGCCAACTAAGAGCATAAAGAGTATTTATGATAAACTGTATTTTGAATAACTTTGAATTTCACATGAAATCTTTTCTAAATAAGGTCGAAGCATCAATAACAAAAGTATGAATAGCTATCTAAGAAAAATAGAGAAAATTGAAGGATCCTTTTCTAAATGGGACAAGAATATGAAAAAGAATTGGAAACACCTTATTAATCCCCCATTATTATATGAGAGAAAGGATCTTAAATCTAGGAAAGAATGTTCATCGGAAGCTCCCCCAAAAGGATGGATGAAATTAAACTTTGATGGAGCATCCAAAGGAAACCCAGGGAAAGTAGGAATATGATGCATAATTAGGTCAGAAATTGGTCAATAGATCATCAAAAGAGCCAAACCCTTAGGAATCCTTTCAAACAATATAGCAGAATTAGAAGCCCTTCAAGAGGGACTACAATTAAGTTTAAAAAATAACCTAACAAAATTAATTATTGAAGGAGATTCACAAATTATTATCAATGCTATTAAGAAATGTCATACTCTGAATTGGGTAATGAACTCCAAACTTGAAAGTGTATTAAGCTTAATAGATCAATTTGTAGATACTAGATTTCAACATATTTATCATGAAGGTAACATAGAGGTAGATATGGTAGCTAGTAAAGGAGTAGAGGGAGAAGACTTCACACATCTTCTTTTTTTCCAAATTCCAATTAGACTTTATATTCTATAGTCTAGCATTCATTTAAAAAATATATACTAAGTATTAATACATGTTATTAATCATTAACATGATTCAGGTATAATTTTATAAAAGTTTAGTATATATTAGAGGTTTATTTAATATTATCTAGACTATCAAAATTAAATTTAATTAGGAAGAATCAAATAGAAATATAGCTATATCTAATCAAGAGACTTGTATTTTAAATATAATATTTGTAAGAAAATAATAATAGACTTTTTCTTGGTAAGGAACAATATTAGGAGATTAATGAATAATGATTAAAAATAACATAATAAATTGGTAAAATTGAGGGTAATTGAGAACAATATGAACCTTTAATCATTAAATGCATTTAGCCCTTCTAGAGGTTTTTTGCTCTAGTTTTCTATAAATGAGGCGTCACTCTCTTATTTTGTTATATGTTGCTTTCTTTTCTTTTCTCAATATTAGGTATTATAGCTAGAATGGAGTCAGTTGTAGTCATTTATCATGCCATGGAAACTAGGACTATAGCTTTTAGGGGCAATGTCAAACCAGAGAGGTGGAATAGGAGTCTGAACCCAATGGATGATTTATCTAGGGTTGTAGTGAGTAGGGTCTTAGGTGAGAAAGTATTCAATTATGACTACACCTAGCACATGAATAGCTCTTTTATTGGGTCATTTATAGCTTTCCTAGCTAGGGAAAACTTAGGGCTAGCAAAGATCATTTGGTGGTACCATAATATTTTTGATCCTACCTGGTTAATGGGGTTAGAGCATGCAGTTTTAAGCATCAATCAACATCAGAGGATTTCATTATGATAGGTTTACATGAGTCACTCGCCAGGAAGTTTGGGACTAGCTAAAGTATATAGGAATCCAATTATGTCAATCAAAGATAATGTCCTATTTTACCAAGCTTGGCCCAAGATGGAGGTTAACATTAACTTTCTTCTATGTTGGAGACGGATCATGCAGGAGCAGAATGTGGAATGGCTCCATAATTATTCAAATATGTACTTGGCATACATTGAGCTAGAGGTTGAATTGGACAGTCTAGAAAATGTTGAATTCATTCTCCCTAATTTGTTCAAACTAGTAAAGAGAAGATGACCTTTGTATTTCCTCTTGGGTGTCTAGTGTCTACCATCAATGAAGCTGTGAAAATCATCATGGTCTGTGTTAAAAAGGAAGAGGTCCAGTATTTTGTGTTATGGTGTTTTAGTATCTTTTGGTTTAGGTTTTGGTATATAGGGCTCTACTAGGGCTTCTAATGGTTTCTGGTTCTTTGTCTGCTGGATAATGTTTTTCTATGTTTTGTCCTCGATGACCCTATATATACTGGGTTTATATGGATTTTGCTATAATTGGTTACACATAGTTTATTCTTATAGATTAGTTTCAACTTTTAGATGCTCGAGCTCTCTCTTTGCAGAAGCTCTATTTGTAAGTATTTAAAAATATTAATACAAATACATGTTATAATCTTAATCAATTTGTCTAGTGATCTTGGTGTTTTCTCATCATTTAGCCTCCTTCGAATGGTTTATGTTTTTTGTCATGCATGTTGTTGTTTTGATTGATTATTATAGTTTATGCACTCTCTAGTTAATTTGGATCTTGTTTTCCGGTATGGTTGAGACTATTCTAAATTAGTTTTATCTTGGGATCTTCTTTGAGCACTTTCTTTTGACTTAATCTCTTAGTAAATGGATCATTGGAAATCATAATCAAGTTTAAGAATTTTTTGTAAAGTAGAGGATTGATTGA
Source organism: Cupressus sempervirens (assembly GCA_028749045.1). Taxonomy (NCBI): domain Eukaryota; kingdom Viridiplantae; phylum Streptophyta; class Pinopsida; order Cupressales; family Cupressaceae; genus Cupressus; species Cupressus sempervirens. The sequence goes on along the minus strand of CM053790.1, from coordinate 170,990,033 downwards.
CTCAAATGTAGTAAGAAAAAATGCATGCTTAATTTTTAATTGGGCCAGCATCAATAATTGGACATATATGGGCTGGGATCATATTCTCAGATTGGGTTATTGATAAATACTATGTAGTCATAGATTCAACTAGACTTAAGTAAAACCATCTTAAAAGGGAATCAATATAACTAGCATAGTTACTAAACTTACCCAAAGACTAATAAGATGAATTTTAAAACATAGGTGGTTATTATGTTAAAGGGATAGCAAGACTACTCATATAAATTAACATTGACAACATAAATCATTTGCATAAAGTTGAGAAAAAGAAACCAAAGGATATCAAGTATATCGAATTCAGGTTTATCAAATTGAATGATTTTTAACTAACAGTTCTAATGATTATCTTTTGAGTTGCATCACTGATTCGCAAGTTAGCAAGGTGTTTCCACTTTATCCACTTTTTCCAGAATTGTAGAAGTAGGCCCCTTTGCATATAAATAAAGAGCAAGATGAATTTGTCACCTTCAACCCAACCACTAAATAACAAACCATGATTGTAATAGAGATCATTGAATCCCACAAATTTAGAGCAGGAAGCTAATTACTTATATTGTATTTAAAAACAATAATTGAGAATTGATAATTAGGGTATGCCCCTTTTAATAATGTAATAATAAAGGGCTATGGTCTTGGGCAAGACTGAAGGTTTTCTTCTCCATTCTTTCCTACTAGTGCTCGTTTGAAAAGAGAAACTCTGATGTATTTTATTAAATTAATATAATAAAAGGCTTTGGCCATTTACCAATTAAAAAAATCCAAATTTAAATCTAATTTTGATATAAATATCTACTAAAATAATAATAATAAAAACCTTTATCATAAATACAAATTAATTAAAATTTAAAATTCAATATATTTGATATAAATATTAATTAATAAAAAATAAATTCAATACAATTGAAATTGTAAAATATTGATTCCCCTCTCTCTCTCTTCCCCCCTCCCCCCTCCCCCTCTCTCCCCCTCTCTCTCCCTTCATCTCATCTCTTCCCCCTACCTCTTATTCGTCTTCTCCCTTTGTACCCACTTTCACCTTCTTTATCTCTTGATTATCATCTATCTTTATCTCATATCTTTTGAATTATTATTTTGTTTTGTTTAAAGTTATCATTCATATTGTCTTATATTTTAGTTTGGTTTGTAGCAATGATTCAATTTATTTTATTATTCATTTTTTTAGAATTCACATTTAAATTGAGTTATTAATAGTTTTTTGGAGTATTATTTTATGATTAGGCTTAAATTTAGTATAATGTTCAATTGGTCTTGAGATTAAAGTTTATTTAAGTGTCTGACTTTATTTTAGTGTTAATGTTATGGTGTTATTTGGTGTAGATTAAGATTAAATTAAATTAATTATTAGAGTTTGTTTTTAGATTATTATTTTTTGGATTAAATTAGATTCTAAGAATGGACATTTAACATTCACTTCTATTTAGTCTTCATTTTCAATATTATTTAAGATCATATTTAATTTCATATAATTTGTTAAAGTAGGTTTTGTTTACTATACTTTGTATAGTTTTGTATGTTTATGATGTCCATAATGTTTCTTTAATCGAAATATATTCTCTGCTCTTTTTTTTTTGTATTCAAGTAGTTAAATATGTATTAGATGTAAATTTATATGGTTTTAAAGATGTACATTTATATAATTTATATTTTAGATTTATTTTACTAAATAGTAATTTTGTGAATTTTTATGTTGTTTACATATATGCAAATTATATTTGATGGACCTGCCCATGCCCCTACTCTCGCCCCTCCATCTCCATATCCACCTCTACCCCCACCTCCACAACCACCTAGTCTTCCTCCACCACCTACCACAAAGGATCTACAAGAGAGTATGAGGCATAACCTTCGTGACTTCATCTAAGATATTGCGAGTCTCAAGCATGAGCATCCCCCCCCCTCCTGTCATCCCCCCACCTACTTTTCCTTGTAGATATTATGCAAGGTGTTCTACACTCTATTAAGCATCTAGAAAATGATATAGATAACTTTAGACTATGGAGGCAAAACATGCATGCCTTCTATTCTAACAACCTATCTTATAGAGAGGTCCATCAACTCAAATTAAATAAAGGGCATTTTTAAAGATATTTTGTAAACCCTAAGACAAGTCTAGAGATAAGAAAGAAGAAGCCTCACATATCTATTAGATGGTGCATGTATCCTTGTATATCACAACACTTTTGGGAGCAATGGTGGATAGTATTTGACCATCTACCATACATAAATAATGAGGTACCCAACTACTTTCTTAAGAAATTATGGCTTAAGTTTGAATTGGGTTTGAAACCCAATTATTTTTATATTAGAGAATTTCAAGGGGTTGGTGGAGGGATGCCTCAGGATAGGCTTGGGGAAAAGTTCGGTGATAATATGAGGAATCAAAAACATCCTCAACCTCTTGTACCTCTTCCTACACTAGTTGTCCCAACACCTCTCCATCATCTAGAAGTGTCATCTTCTCTTACTTCATTGAGTTCCCTTTTAGGCAATTTAGTAGAGTAATGGACACAGGCGATAAAAATTCATCCACTTGGACTCATTTGTACCAGTTGTGGAGGTATATGCAGAGGCCCCCAGGGTGATGTCGATGCAGCACATGATGACCATGATGTCAGGGGCACTAGTTTTGATGATGAGGTGTACACTACTCATGGTGGTGGTAGTAATGAGATTGATGTTGAGTCATTTGTTGACCTTCTTTGTGGAGAGGGAGAGAATAAGGAACAACAGGTAAAAAATTAATTTTAAAAATTCATAAAGTACATAATTATTTACTTTCTACATATATGATTAATTTTATTAACCATATTAATGTATGTTGATTTTCAATAAACAGAGGATGGATGATACTGTTTCTCCTAGGATGCTATATAGTCTTTTTTTGAGACCTTCAGATGCTGGCATCTCGCATACGGTATGCACTTTGAATTACATTGTAAATAATGCACATTGGAACTTGAATTTAATAACATGTGCTCATATTTTTATTTTTTTGATTTTGTAGGGATTTCCATCTATTACACAGTCTAATGCTTGTACAAGTCTTGATCCAGCGACCACTGAGGCACAACCTCAAATACGTATGGTATGAACTAAGTTTGAAGACAAATAATTTGTAGTATTTTTATATACACATTGTTATTAACTTATCTTCAACTTTGATTCATGTACAAGAATGTATTTTGATTTTATGAATAGGAGATGGCTCGTACTTATCCATATAGGCCTTAATATAGTCTATTTTTGACTCCATCTTTTGACCATTTTGGACATGTCAATGATCATCATGGAAGCATATCTCTAGAGACATTTGTGACACTGGCTACTACTCATGTATGATATATATGTTTTTATTTCAAAAAAATGTACTGTAAATAATGTCCCTTTTAATTTACGTACTTTGTAATTCATGTATATATAATTTTGACTTCAGGTTTATGTATCCATGATTTTAGGACTATTTCATGATGAGTGTTGTTGGGACTACATGACTAAGCTAGATGGAGGTATAGACATCATCCTTTCAGGTCAGTATTGTGATTTATACATACATAGTTCATTATGATCTTTATCAAATTTTAAAATATCATGTATTCTAAATTACAGGACCTCACCATTGCCACATTTGGTAGCTTTGATAGCACACCTCCTCCTATTATAGAAGGACGCCTATCTCATGTGGTATTATTTTTAATAAGTACTAAATATTTAATTTATTTGCAAGCTAGATTTTGATACCCATTTCAATTAAACATGTACATATCATCTTCTCGAGATGTGATGCACGATGCCCCATAGGATGCCCCACATGATGAGATACACCATGTTACACAGGATGATCCATCTGAGTCCTCTTCGCGTGGAGTAGTGAGGACTACAGATCAAACAGATTAGGTCTTTTGGCACCTTTATATTGTGTATTTATGAAACATATTGTTTATTATGATATACTTTGTATTAGGATAGTTAATTGTATTATATGTATTTTTTGAATTCATAGATCATGTTATGACATGATAGACTATGTTACATATTTTTACAACTTCTTATCATGCTAGTGTATGTAGTATAGATTATTATGTTATCATACTATAAGTATGAACCATTTTCTTTATTGTGACATATTTTATTCATGTTATGACACATTTTGTTAGTATATGGTGCATGAACAATAATTTTAATTAAATATAGTCCTACATTAATTTAAACATGTTTGAATGTAAAAGTAAGGGAAAAATATAAGAGATCATTACTTCAATGGACAAAGAATTTTTAATAACAATTGCACACCTTTAACTTTCAAATAGAAGTGAACTCCTATATTTCACATAACTAAAATTATATAAATTTAAAACAAGTGAAGTCATATATATGAAACACAATGCAAAGGGCATAAATAGAAGTGAACTCCTATTTTTAAATGTTTACAACATGTTTCTGTTTCAAAATAAAAAATTGGTTCAACACATTTCTTCAAATAAGGTCCTGCAAAATAAGATTTTAAAAGAAAAACATAAATTGAAATATTAATAAAAGCATAAATTAATAAGAGCTATCTGTATTATGTAAATATGTGTAATGTAAATACTCACTATGTGTAATTGCACAAGATATTGATGTTGGATCCATCATAAACATTTCAATTTGTATAAGTTGTACTTGAGACCTAAATAAGAGGTATATATAAGTTCTTTAATTTTCTATTGACAATGAATACATACATTTAAATTATATAAGTACATATATATATATATATATATATATATATATATATATATATATATATATATAAAGAGCACAATAAAGAGAAAACTTACATGTGTGTATTCTATAGTCATCCCATAGTACCACCTACATCCTCTCTCTTTTGCAATGCATCTATGATTGCCTTGTGCTCATCCATTGAAATTGTCCATAATACCTTATTGGAGGGTCTCCCTTTGTATCTTTTTAATTTGATATTCATTGCCACAACCAAATGAGAATAGTGTAAAATCTTATTTTCTAATTAACAGTCTTCAAATGCTAGTAAACCATTTCTTCTTGTTAGGTATGTACATAGCAAGGTGCTAGCTGCAATGACAGACCCATTTGGATAATCAAAGCCATCACCATCTACTTGATGACATATCAATTTTTTTTAAGTTCCACACATCTAGCTAGCCAATACTCAGTCCATTCATCATTATCATTAGGTGCAATAACAACATAAACATGTTCTACAAGATAAGATAAAGTACATAAATAATTTAATCACATGTGTACATAAATAAATAATATATTAATGACATGTGCTTGAAATATATTAATGACATGTACATAAATGAATAATATAAATTGAAGCATGATCACAACAAAATTTAATTAAATTGTGCATACCAGGTTGTATAAGGTCTGGAATATGACCATAGTCTTCTGATGCAAATGTAACATTTGGGCCTTCATTTACCATATCATCTTTAAATTGTGTGTCATCGGGTGCTAATAATTTATGTTGTCAATCTTCAACCCATTCTGCATTCTCACATTCTTCCCATTCACCTACAAGACAAAACTGGCAAAAACAAGAAAGCTCCCTATTCCATATAGTACACGTGTTAGAATCCAAACTCCTAAATGAATTCCATTTAGTTGACTCACTAATTGTGTCACAGTCATATCTTGAAAATATATTCTTCTCTTCAACTAGGTAGAAGAAACATTTGATTGTAGAGTTTTGACTTGATCCTCTATGTAAATATGTGTTACACCATTCCACACTCATGTGCATTTTTGAATTTGGATTTTTCCTTAAATTTTAATTGCTCTCAAGGAAAAGGCTTCCTTCACACATGCACCGACACCATGATGTTCTCCTTTACCATGTATAGCCTCAAAAAAAATCCACACATGTTGGATATTAGTTTTCTTATGTGCCCTACTCAACCAATAGAACATTCTAGCATTCTTGAATTGTCCTATAGAATTATCTAACCATATCCAATGTTATTCATTTGAATTTGTCTCTCTCTTAAATTATCATAAAAGACCTTGAAACAATATTGGACAAACTCGGATGAATGAAGTTTATTATCACTCATATAGAAATGGTACTCTCTCAATATTTTTTGATCCTCCACTATACTATCAAGTGCATGCCTATAAACTACATGAACATAAATATTACTTGCATTGAATTGTGATATTGTGGTTGTACCTCATCTTGTGGTGAAAAGTGTGTAGTTCTCTGCAAAGTCAACAACTAAAAGTATAATACTAATTGGAAACATATTCTTACATATGTGAAATTGTCCATCAAGCCATCTAGCATATTGAGAGTGTTTAACATATTTTGGTATGATCACACTCTTAAACTCATCCATAAATGCATGACAACTATCTTTATCTGTAACTAGATCACACCTTCTTCCAGTTTTCCCATCCTTCAATGGATATTCAATAATTTTGAATCTTTTTACATCAACTAATTTTTGTCCAAAAGTAGTCAAAGAATTTTCATGCAAACATTCATCTAACAAAGAAATATTGCCACACATATCACATGTACCAGAAAGACATGCATTGAAAAGAAAATATTGGTCATTAGGTGGCGTACAAAACAAATTTGCTATGAAATCCTTTATAGTTTGAGGTGGTATTTTTATACCACATTCCTGCAACGTTTCTTTACTATGCATGGTACTGTGTATAGATCGAAATACATCACAATGGTAAAAAAAATTGAACATAAGTTTTACAACAATAGGTTATTCTTTTATTGTTAATCTTTACATACCATGGTTTACACTTTTCAAAAGATCTTTGACTAATGGTAATAGTTAAAACTATGTACTATTATAAAATGAATTTCACAAATTAAATTATATTAAATTTAATGAACGCTACAATTTATATTATATCAATTATTATGTTCATATTTTAAGATGTTATTTTTGAAATTAATTGAAAATTATAGTATTATTTTTATAGTATTATTTTAAGACTTTATGTAATAATATGGATTATATCAAATATGATATAATTTCATATTATACATTCTTTAGTTTCTCCTATATTCATAAAAATATATTATATTTGTATTAAATAATTTCCTTTTTAGAATATAGAACATAATTGTAAATATTGTAAAAACAAGTTTAGGTTTATATTATATAAATAAAATATAGTATATTGTCTTTCCATGTTTCTATGGTAGACACGTAAGAGATGAAACCAATGAATAGTAGTAACACCTAACAAAGTATCGTGTTGCTGCTCCACATTTACATTCTGCAATTGGAGAGGGAAAGTTAAAACCACAATTTCAACCTGATTTTATAGAGGAAATGCAGTGATAATATTGGATTTGTTTTATCGAATGTATGATAAACTGCATATTTTCATTAGTTCATGAGTTAAATTTGATCTATGGTGTTCCCAGGGAAATCCAATGGTTCATTGGGATTTTTGGTTCTAATATTCGGCAAATAATGGTGTTTGTTTAGCTCCACCTCCAACAGTTTAGTGTTTTTTTAATTTTTGTGCTTTTTTTTTTCCAACAGTCAGAAAATAAACGCTTCAAGTTCAGTGTTTGTTTTGTTCCAACGGTTCAATGCTTTTTGTTTTGCCAATAGTTCATTAGATTTTGTTTTTCCAACGGCTTCTGTGGAAATGTGGATGAGGGAAAATTGCAAAGGAACGGTTTGATAAGCTTTCTTTCGCCATTATTTTCAATTTTCATTTTTTTTGGATTTGTGTATCACAGACACTGCATGTGAGTAATAAAACTTTCTTATACACTTATTTGATAAATTCTTAGATCATAATCCATCGTATTTACCTTAATTTAAAATATTGTTTTTTTGAAGAGGTTATCAGTTTTGAATTGATTATTTACGTTGCTGAATCAATTTTACAATTATTTGATTCCCCTTGCACCATTACTACATGCCATAAAATTCAAAACATTCAGGATACTCAGAAATGAAACTAGTAATTAATTTTTCCTAGACTACCATAATTTTTAAAGCTCCAATTAATTTGTTGTTCCTTGTATTTTCTATTTTCTTAGTAACTAATTTATATGTTTACTTAGTTGTGGTGAATGTATCTGTGATAGCCCCCAAATTGTCTGGTACAGAGGTTCCCATTAGCCATAACCCTCTTCAGTTCAAGGAAATAATCATATTCTTAGCTCTCACTGCAATACCAGGATGCATGGGTACTAGGAAAACCCTCTTGTATAAACCTGAATTAAAGGAAATAATAATATTCTTAGCTCTCCATAGATTTTCACCCCCTTACAGATTTGCTCCCAGTTGTTTTACCTCATCTACTTGAACATCAATCCCTTCTTATTCTAGATTTGTATGTCTTGGAGCATGTATGCTTTAGATGTTTTTGCACTTCAATAGAGATAATTTCATTTTCAAAATTTGTGATAGTATTCTCGTTAAAATAAAGGGTAGCGATTAAACTACTTATAAACGTAACAGAATGTGGTATAAATTAAATTCCAAAAGTAAGGGATAATATTTACAAATATGATCACATTTGTTTGGAATATTGTTTGTGAACTGCCCATGTGGATATGTAAATGCATTAAAATTTAATATTTATTATGCTTGTGGTGTCCCAGGATCCTAATAAACTTTGATGGCATCAATAAAAGAAATTGTAGCATATGATTAACGTTATTCCTCTTCAAATGAAGGAATGTTGTGAACCACATGCTCATCACTTCTGACATCTATCAAGTGCCTCACTTTCTACAAAGCACTTCTCAACATCATATCTCCTCCACCAATCTCCATTTGGCTGAATTATTGTAACTTGTAAGACATTCTTCTCATGTATGCTCTTTCTTCAAAAAATATTTTAAGTTCACTTCAAATCTACTACATAACTTCAATATGAATTTTGAAATTTGATATCCAAAATTGACTTTAATATCCAACCTATCATGATTGTTTGTCTTGTCAGTGTTGTAAAAACTTCATATGACATTAATCTTGTTGTAGAAGACTGAATGGCGGTGGCTTATAATTAACTTTATGGTTCATAGACTTTTTTCACATCTTTTTGACTTTTTTTAAACCAAAGGTGACATTTATTTGCAATTCTTGAAACAAGCTACTATAAGTATTACCAAACTTATTACCAAACTTGATGTTGTTTCATACACTAATGTGCACCATATTAACAAGGAGGTGTTTTAACCAAGGTTTTGACTAAAGACAAGTTTTTCTAGTTGCATAGAATAGAGTGCTAGCTCTTCCTAACCTTGACGAGAATCATCCACCAGTGCTAGTTTCAGAACATGGATCAACTTTCCATTGTATTTGTATATACTAACTAGAGAGACCTAACAAAGATGCATCTATCTTGAGCGGGGTAACATTGCACTTGCCTCAGACAACTAATTTATTCCAAGTGGTACACTTGGATTTAATACTGAAGTCTGAAAAAGAGCTCATCATGAGGCATTACATCTTTGTTTCTATCTTTATTTGATAGCAAACTAATTCATTAAATACTCAAGTTTGACAAGAGCTCATCATGAGGCATTGTATCTTAAATTATATCTTTATTTGACATCTTTCTAAGTGCAAAAAATTCTTTTTCATCTTGATAGTGAACCTTTTCAATTGACTTAACTTCCTCATGATCATCACTATTTTCAACATAGCAAATCATAATTCTAGAGTCATTATGGTCATCTTATATGGGTTTGACCTGTTTGTACAACCATATAAACTGTCATCACAATCCTAGAAGTTTATATTACATTTTTTATTTTCTTAGATCATTGGTCACTTTCCTTTCTTCACTATCACATGTTGTCAAGCATGCTAACTGTCCTTTAACTGACCTATTTATAAAATGTTTTCATTCTCATTAGTAATTACCTTATCTTGTGAAACCCTTCTTTACATAAGTTACCAATTTCAAATATCAGAGTCACTACCATTGGCTGTACACTCTTTGGCTCGTGAATACCTTCTCTTCTATTTGTTGTTCATCCTTTAGACTTGCAGACAAGCTCGTTTGTAGCAATAGAAACATTTTTTATTTCCTAAATATGCCTCTTTCAATTGCTTCCCTTTAATTGTTTTTTGTCCTTTAGACTAGCAAATAAGCTCTCTTGTAGTAGCCAAAGCATTTATTTTTCTTCAACATGTCTCTATTTCTCTATATTCCAAAGGGTTGTCTTTTTTCACTTTAGTTTCAATAACAACATTCTCTCATTTTACAAATTTACAATCACCTTCCATGTTTATGGCCTGCAAGTGTGCCATAGCCATCTTGTAAGGAAATTGCTTATCTAACTAATTATAGAAATACAATCCCTGTCAAATTGAATATGATATTGGAAAATATCCCAAAAAAGTTCCTTTGTAGCTGATTGCATGTGGACATGCAACTCAATGAGTTTTACAATCCCACTTTACAACCATTTTTCTGAGCTTAAATGTCCAAGTATACAGAAACTCACAATTTATTGGATGGGTGTGCAAGTAGCTCACATATGAAACATTCAACAATAAGCTCAAAAATAGTATACTTCTCTAATAGCATAGTTCAAAATGAATAATTCCTAATCCTTTTGGTATCAATGTTTTCTCCATAGAGTCTGGCCTCAACCAAGCAGTCCTTAAGGCTGAGGATTCATAATCTAGATCCCTTGACCAAATATAGGAGCCCACATGGATATAGTTGGTTGGGTGGGTACAACCAACAACATTCTTATCTTCCTTGAAAGATGATAGGTGTGGGTTATGGTCTTTTCTCTAATTATATTCTCTATCATGATCATTATGATGTTTCTTTGGTTCTCCAAAAACTCAGTGGTGTTTATAATCTATCCTTGATCATAATTTCTCTGCGAATCTACAATTTAATGCTTATAATATTGATAGTCCTGTTTAATGCATACACAAAAAATGTTGTAGTTGCTTCCAACATTTTAAGAACCAGCTTAAACATGTTTGAATAGGAAGATCAAAAATTGAGTCTACATTGACAATGGTGTTTTTTTAATGGTCATAGGCATTTTTCTTTTTCATTTTGGTAATTTCAATTTTTTTCCAATTGTTTTTACTGAAAGAAATGATATTTTTGGTTTTGTTTAGAGTCTAGACAAGATAATGCTACCTGATAAGCATTGGCAAATCTGTTGTAATCCAAACAATCTTTGAAAATATATGCTTAAAGAATTGGGGCTCTATTTTATAGGTAGAAATTGTATAGCAATTTTTCTCACTATTGTCAAGACTTAGACCTATAGAAGCCCCTTCCATAAGAGATAATAGAGGGTACATGATTTCATTATCTTTAAGACAATAGATGCCACATGACTTGATATATACCAAAAACCTACACACACACACACACACATATATATAAAGTAGAATTTGATACAGTTAGTTTCATTGTGTGATCCATGTTGGTTGGTATAATAGTCATGGTGGAGGTTGGATTAAGAAAATGGGCAAAACAATTTATAGGAAAATTTAGTTGGAATGGTAATTTAGCTTGATGCTTGAGAGTATAACTGTATAAATGATGATAAGTCATCTAACAGTGAGAAATTGTGAAGGTTGTTTGAGAGTTAGTTTTACTTTGGGTGCCATAGATTGATCAGTAGCTTATATATGCAATTCTAGGAAGGATGAGAGTCATTAAAAAAAAATTATGAACTTAAAATAACCTCTCTATAAATGACACAAGTACAATCATTCTTTGTGCTTGATATGGAAACCGATAGGTACAATAATAGCAAATTCACAGTGAGAAATTGTGAAGGTTGTTTGAGAGTTAGTTTTACTTTGGGTGCCATAGATTGATCAGTAGCTTATATATGCAATTCTAGGAAGGATGAGAGTCATTAAAAAAAAATTATGAACTTAAAATAACCTCTCTATAAATGACACAAGTACAATCATTCTTTGTGCTTGATATGGAAACCGATAGGTACAATAATAGCAAATTCTGGGATGTCAATGACCAATAAAAATTATCATTTCAGTTATGCACAACACCAATAGTTAGCAGGATATAGAAAAGGAGATTCTAGGTGTCACTTGGTAGTAGTGACAACATAATCAAATTTGAGCATCTAGAATCAACTTCATCATTGGATACATTATGAATACTAAGATAGATGGTGAGTTACATTCAACGATTTTGTTTGTGGATTGTATTGTTATCAAATGAAATTAGAATTAATAAATCTCGTGTTCTTAGCCTTTTTGTATTTTTATGGATGTTCTTTGTAAGGAATGTTTAGATGCTATAGTTCTTATTGACTGATGGATCTTGTGTGGCCATTGTTGATTATTTGAAGAACATTGTTCTCAATAATGTTGGTGTCATCATAGTTGCCATTAGGGTAAATGGGTCAAATTACAGATGTAGGGATGCTATTTTCAAAATCAATTAAATGGGTATTTGGGACACCAATATGTATACTCAAATGGTTTTTTTAAATCTAAATTCAGATGTAAATGAATTTGTCTTCTTTTATAGTTTCACTATTCCATTTGTAAATCTATCTTATTGGTGGTCCACATACATGTGCAATATTTATGGATGTTGCCCATTTTTTGTAGTTCCAAAGTTTTGTTGAGTTGTTTCTACTTTCTAAAATCTATGCTAGTTTTTTTGTTTGAGTAGCAATAAATGGATTGGCTAGGATATATTCCCCCCTATTCCTGTAGTAAAAAAAATGAAGTAAAATGTGAAAAAACCTATATAATTAGAGGGAACTAAATCTCAAACAATGTCCACAATTTTCTTACAATTGGAACTATTATGTACATGGCTATAAGTCCAAAAGATCTAGATAATCAATTTTTGTGCCTAATTCTACATTCATGAGGATTAATTTTCTCATGGACTGCCTAATTGCTATAAATTTTGAAGAAGGATAGGCCCCTATATTTATTAAGTATTTTTGAAATAGATCCTTATAAATAATAATCTATTCAGCTTATTATTCAAGTAAAAACTTACTTTGGAATGACTATTGCATAACATTTGATCTTGATACTTGCATTTCTTGGTGAGTCAAATCCCCAACAAGTAGTCCATATGTTTTATCCAATGCAACTTGTGGCTTAATCAGCCCAATCAAAGTAATTCTCATTAGAAAAAGTTGAAAAGCTATTTATATGTCTATTGTCATTGACATTTCATCTTGCAAGGGAAAGCAATTTATGTATGTTTCATCATTTGTTCCCCTTTGTCTATGTCAAGGATCAATTCTTTCTTGATTGTGATTCAAAACATGCATAATGGTCCTAATTTTAGTGTTTGCAAGTGAAACTTTTATTTAATGCAAAACCAATCATGAATAATTATTTATGTCCCATAGATACTGTGTCTATTATTTTGAACACCTCTCTTTGTTTTTTCAATGTTTACAAAAACTTGTTTTCTTGATTCAGAAATATTTGCTAGGTTGCAACCTCTACCACATTTTCATTTTGGAAAAGTACTGGCAATCTTTTATCCTATTAACAGTTCGATATAGATTGCATCCTTCCTAGAGTTCTGCATCTAAGCAGCTGAAAATCACCATAGGGTATTTAAGTTTTTAATTTTTTCCTTTCCAACTTTTGCTATATTGAATTATGATTTGAATTTGCTAGATGTATTATGCAGTCTTATTGTTAATGTTTGGTAGCTTCTATTGGATAACTTCATGGTTATTCATATAATTATATATGAGATATAATATTATGTGAGATATAAGCTTATATATATATAATTAATTAATTATATGTTTATTGAATAGACATGTCTTCATTTTACCCATGCTCAATATAAATGAGAAGATGTTGCATATGGAAAACATATACCTGATTACTAGACAATGCCATTACATTTGCAGTAGATCCTAAAACTTAACATGGTGTCAGAGCCACGGTTGAATAGTAAAACCGCATCAGTCCATACAATATGAAGAATATTAATCTGCCTTCTAATTAACAAGTCAAAAAACTCCCTTCCAGAACACTATTTCTACCACGTGTAAGTCTGGAACACCTGGAAAAAGAATGTGATCTTCCATTCAAGAGTAGAGAACTAACTGCCATATTCACCCCCTAAAATAGCCTTTTCATGAATCAAGGCTAGGAAGTACTCACGCCATTATTATTATGAATCGTCTGGAGTGTGTAAGGAATTGCTTATAGCCAGCTCAAAGATGAGACCTGTGTTTCTCAATGCTCTTATGTGGCATTGCACAAGTTTGAAGGCTCGTCTATTTTTCTTACACGACCCCAGTCAAATCTGCCTTACGCCATTGTCATTGCCCAAAGATAATATGACCTTTTCCAAAAGTATTGATTTCCAAATTAAAAAGTGATGCCAAGCTTTTGAGAATCCTCTTCAGTATTACTAATTATTGGTTAGTTCTTGAGTATCTGATAAGTAATCACTGGAAAATTTTCCAGGCCCTTGGAGAATGATGAATAATGTGCGATAACAAAATGCCTAGACAAAAATGGGGGAAAGGTCTAATTCTCTTGCCAAAACTACAATTGTTGTCCTCCATATTAGATATTTGATAATTGAATCTGGGTGGTCAATATCCCTTTTCACACTATCGGCTCTAGTGAGATGAAGTTGCCCGATGATATTTCATTATTGAACATATTTGATAGAATGTTAAACTTGTGCACCAAATGTATGACAAAGTTCCTAAACCTAATTAAGCCAATGTAATCTTCAATGGTTGTGAAATAAATGTTAAAATTCCAATGTTGTTAAGAGTGAAGAGTTGGGTCGATATATATATATTTTTATCGGCTCATATAAGCTAGCATCTTCAACATAATATTGGGTGGTACTCTACTATAGTTGCAGACGATATGAATGGACACTATGGCATGAGAAATTTCAAAAATTGTGTATTATGATGCCCATTGAGATGACTTGCAAAATCCAACTACAATAATCATTGGCTTGACCATGGAAGGATTATTGAGAGTAGAGTAAGTAATAAATATATTAAGAAAGTAATCATTAAAAGGGTGACATGGAGGTAAGTATTTATCTCTTTATTTCTTATGTGAAAATTGACTACTAAATATGGATAGGTTATTGATTAAATGAATAATAACTTCATAATCTTAGTTATTTATTTAAAATGAAATAATATGTTAAAATATAGATAAAAGTATATATATAGAAGTTTGAATAAATGCATATATATTCAAAATATATTTTTGTCTATGTTTTATTATGTTTTATTGAAATGATCTTATTATGGAAGATTATTTATTATTCTTGAATATAACAATAGTCTCCTTCTTATGAGTTATATACCTTGATTTTTTCCTCTGAGAATGTTATTGCAGGAAAAGGGAGATTGAAATTTAGAGGGAGAATAACATTTCATTTGAGGAAATATTGAAAGAGGGAGAAGACTGAGGATGTTATTTGGTTAACCTTCAGTGAACCTGATCTTATTGATTGAGGGGGAGTAAACCATTTTGAGTTGGTTTCTCTATTGTTCAATAAGTGTTCATAGGTATGAGGACTATGACTATGTATGGGCCTGTCCCTTGTGTGCATCATGAGGAAGTGATGACTTCAAAATGATAGTCACTTGTATTTGGAGAAGTTGTTGTAAGGTGACAATCTTACAATAACTTGTATTATGAGATAAAATAAATTGAGTAAATGGTGAATGTTTTGTATCTCAACATTCTAGGAGGCCATTACTCTTAGAGTACTTGGTGAATATCATTGATATTCTAGGAGGCCAATACTCTTGATGTCAAATGTGATATCTAAACATTTTGAGTAAGTGGTGAATATAATTGATATTCTGGGAAGCCAATACTCTTGATATCAAATGTGGTATCTAAATGTTTTGAGTAAGTGGTGAATATCATTAATATTCTAGAAGGCCAATACTCTTGATATCAAATGTGATATCTAAATGATTTTGAGTACTTGGTGAACATCGGATGTTGACATTTTGGGAGACCAATACTCTTGATATCAAATTTGATATCAAACCTTGTTTTTGAGTACTTGATGAATATCAAATGTCGATATTTTAGGAGATCAAGATTCTTGATATCAAATGCGATATCTTACCATAAGTTTGAGTAATTAATGAATATCACATCTTGATATTCTAGAGATCAATACTCTTGATATCGTGTGCAATATTAATGGTGGAAACCTTCTGAGATATTATGAATGGTGTAATATTTGTCTTGTGTTTATCCTCCTTTGCTAAGATGGAGTGTTAATGTTTGGTAGCTTCTGTCAGATAACTTTATGGTTATTCACATAATTATATGTAAGATATAATATTATGTGAGATATAAGCTTATATATATATATATATATAACATAATTAATTTTTTATTATTAATTATATGTTTATTGAATAGACATGTCTATTCATTTTACCCATGCTCAATATAAATGAGAGGATGTTGCATATGAAAAACATATACCTAATTACAAGGCAATGTCATTACATTTACAGTAGATCCTAAAACTTAAAACTTATCTATTTTAATTCCCTATTATATACTACACAGTGTAATTTATAATCTTCTTGAACTTATGTTGGGGGTGTCATCACACTATCATTCTTGTAGCCCAACCTACTTTACACCATGGTTTTAGTCCCAGTTCCCTTTTTCCTTGTTCAAATTCACCTTCCGCAAATCATTACCATGGATCAATTATCCTATTTGATGGTGATTCCTAAAAACTTGCACTTCTATTCTTTAAATATGTATTTCCAACTATGTCACCATCATTATCATCCTCATGGTGCATCAACAAGGAATGCAAATCAGCATATTTTGCTTTGTGAATCAACAGGGATTCACAAAGAATTAGGGTGTTCTTTGTGATAGTGATGAGTAAGTGCTATTTTAGAGGTGGGTCTACTAAAAAAATACAACTAGTATATCAAGTATATTGGAAAATGTATTAGAACATGTACTTTGGCTAAACTATCATTTTATATGCTTGTATAATAGAGTATGACAGATTTAGGCTCTGAGTTTTGGTGCATCTAAATAATTTTGTAACATCAGGTATGTATTCATTTGTATTTCCATTGGAATTACTTATTGAATCTTCTTTTGTCAGTTTTACTCAAGCTAGCACACATTGAATCATTTTCATATTTTATTGGTAGGAAAATATCTAAATTTAAAGTGGTTGATATTAAGTGTTTGACAACAGAGTTAGCATTTGAAAATCTCTAGAAGCTCCAATATGTGACGAATGGGATTTATAGGATTTTAAACTTCACAACTTAATATCTAAGATCCGAGAGAATATTGTATTTTTAATCAATTGTTGGAATTGGTGTAAATATGGTTTGTGATTGAGGAATATATTGGAATGGGATATCTAAAACTGGAGATGATGTTGCAATTTTGAATATGTTGCTCAAATTGGTGACATCAACAAATGTAAATAGATTGGGATATTAGCTATATATATATATATGTAAACTGCTTTATTATTTAATACCATTATATTTATTTGGGAGGGGTTATTTTCCCCCCTCCCTAGGCTGCAAAGAATGGTCTTTAGCCATGATCATTCTTATAGGTCCAAGGTCTGTGTTATTTTATTAAAATTTTATATAATATTTATTTCAATATTTATTTTTTAATTTATTTATAATGACTTACATTGTTGTGCAATCTAATCACTAAGTACAATAATATTATATAAACATATAAGAGTCTGGTAGTTTTTTCTAATGACTAGTGTTGTGTTGTTAGCAAGTTGTAATTTGAAGCTACTAGCTTAGTGTTTTATTTTGGAATTCATTTATCTTTTGTGTGATGTGTGAATTTGAATTTGTTTGTTAAAGTTGGGTTTGAATCTCAACATCCTTTATTTGAATTTCAACATTCTCTCATTAATTTCACTAATTTTATTGAACTTCTTATAGAGATCATTATGTTTTTGAACTTCTTATAAAGAGTATGAGTATGTGTGTGCAACATTCCCCTTATGTTTGGTCAAGTTTTTTGTGTATTCCTCTTTGTTTATTTATAAGAAGTTATTGCACTTATAAAAAATATGTATATTTGAATTATGGAAGCTAGTAGTTGGTGGAAATTTATTTGAACTTTGGCCATTTGCTATGTGTCCATTTATTGTTAGAATCATTCATTTAGCATGCACGTTTGGATTTTAGTCCCAACCCCTCACACCCCATACTTTGGAACATTGTATGAATAGTATGTGTGTCCAACATATCCTTATTATATGTGGTGAGTTTAACATTTTCTTTTGTTTTGTGGGTGTTTATGCAAATTGTTCACATTTACATTATTGTTTGTTTGAAGTGTCTCCTAAACATTTCTATTTACTGTCTTTCACTTTGGCATCCACTAGTTGTTTTTTGGAAGTGTGCATGAACTTTAAGCATTTATCATTTGAACTCTAGAAGTCACTTTGTTGTGCTACATGATTGAAATCTAACATCCCCTTACTGTATTTTGAACATTGTTTGACATGTTTGGGGGAGTGTATTTGAGCTAATTTTGTATGGTGTGTTCAAATTAGTTTATTGTTCACTTATATTTGATCCAACCTATTGCTAGTTATCGAGGTGGGTGTGTTTGTACTTACTATCACTGTCAAAAGTGTTCTAACTTTGATACTTATTTACATGAATGTTTGAACAAACTTTGTATATGCGACTTGTGTTTTAACTTTCTAATTTTGACCTTGTGTGTAGTTGAACCAACTTTTTGTGACGTGTATTTTCACTTGAGAATTTACTTCATGTGTGGTTGAACTAAATTTGTGTAAAGCATATATGAACTTTGAGAAACACTTTGTGCATGTTTGCACTTAAACATTTACTTTGTGGTGGGGTGTTTGAACTCATTTTGGATGAAGTGTGTTCAAATTATTTTATCACTCACTCATATCTGATACTCTAATTGTTGGTTTTTGTGGTGGGTGTGTTTGTACACATACTATAAAACTTTCAAGATTGTTCTAGAACTTTGATACTTGTATATTTGTACAAACTTTGTATATGTGAAGACTTTTCTTTTTTTGACATTCTCCTTGTATGCGATAGATCAAACCTAATGTGAACTTTTTTTTTACTTTGGCATTTACTTCATGTGTGGTGGAACTAAATTTGTGTGAAGCATATGTCAATTCTAGCATTGTTTTGTGGGAAGGGTTTGAATTTTGACATTCATTTTGTGCATGTTTGAACTTAAAAACATTTACTTAGTGTAAAAACTATTAAACCTTAGCATTTGTGTTTGTATATGAGCTTCAAAATTCACAGTGTGTTACCATGCTTTTTGATACCCACATTCTAAAATTCCAGTTCAACTTTACAAAGTAGTTATTGGTTGGTTTTTAAATTGCTGTGATAGTTTATGACCTATGACCTATGAAGAAGATAGAATTGTGAAGATATATTGAAGTTGAACCATCAAATTCAGAACTTCAAGTTCAAGTTCGAATTTAAGCTTTAGTCTGCAAAATCAAAGTTCAGAGCTCAAACTTTTTAGTTTAGATGTGCAGTCTAACTTTCCAAGCATAAATCTATGTTCTTAGAATCAGACTCCCATGTTAAGGTTCAATGCAATTTCAGGAGCCCAATGATTCAGAGTTCATCACTACTCAGATCTAGTTCATGACTAGACACCCGAACTACTTGAAGAGCCAAATTATCAACGGAGCCAGATTGTGTTCAAATTAATGATTAGCAAGGCTAACATTCCAAGTTTAAATTTGATGATATATCTTCTTGGTGAGTTATTATGTGAGGCTATATCACATACTTGAAGCATTAAAAGATTATGATCTTAATGTAATTTTCATGGGACCCGATATTCTTCACAAATATCCAAAAGGCATTATGAGGTATAAGCCCATGAAGGCTTCATGTCAATTCAAAAGCTCATAACCTTAATTTAAAGGCTCGGTCATCGGAAGGATGAAAACGAGGTGTTCTAAGAACAGAATGGAGTTTCTATGTGATTGACACCTCATAAGTTTTAGAGGATACATGAATTAAAACATAACATCTGGAGAAGGCATTAAACTACCTAAATTTCTGAACAGAAAGACTCAAGTCCCATTATATGGAAATGAGGAGCCTGCAGCCATGCATTTCTTAGCATTTGAAGATCTATTTGTGTAGGTAAAATTAGAATAGTAGAAGAGGTCAAATATAATATGTGAATCTCTCGATGAGATGCCTGAGCCCGAGAATCATCAAACACATCATAGAGGTGAGATTGAGCATGTAGAATGATTATAGGAAGCTCTAATTGGTAATTTATGTGCAAGTAATATACTATTATAGTATTAATACAACCTGTAACCCTAATATTTAATTAGCAAAAAAAAGGGTCTCGGTGTGAAGGCCATAATTTTTTATTGCACTGTGGGATTTTGCTAAGTTCAGGATATGTTGTTATGAGACCAGTCTTCTAGATTCTCAATGGTGCGATTAGTGAAATTCATTGTTATTCAAAAGTTATAGCTGATTGTATATATGTCTATCCAAGCATGATGAAAGTAAATTCGAGAAATTTCCAAATTATGAAGTAATGTAGAAAGAGCTGGTTATGTTGGGGAAGACTGCAGAAAGCCTATGGATAGCAAGAAAAAGTCAATTAGAAAAGCTAAGGAGTCAATCACTCAAGGCCATCTTGATGGAGAAAAGAGTTGTACACAGTTGATTTCTTGTTGATTTCATAATTTCCTATTGGTTAGTTGATTTACTATGAGCAGTTAGGGGTGGAGAAGCAATTTAAAGAGGCATCTGATATATCTTCGAAAATGACAATTGTTTGCTTGATCAGATTCATCATCCATCTCTATCCAATCTCTAATTATACAAAAGTAGTGAAGGATTATCTAAAGGTGTATGCTCAAGTATGGGAGATCCTTGATTTTGTTGATGGCATCGAAGCTGACGAAATCATGTGTGAAGCTGCTAATAATTTCTTCCTTACAATAAAAAAGATGGTCGAGTAAAAGGATCTTTCACCCACACCTTGGCATATAGATGAAGCAATTAATGGGATTACAATGAAGGCCAAAGAGAAAGCAAGAAAGCCCAGAGGTTTCAACATTTGGTCGGCCATGATTCATTGCCTTGAACTTGAGGCAAAGCTGGAGAAGGGAAAACCTGATTAGGCTAAGACAGAGTACAAACTTATTCATGTTTAAATATCTAAAAGTTGGGGTTTAAATGTGTAACTATTATGTTAAATAATGAGCATCTTCAGATGGTAAGAGAATTTGATCTTGTTGCTCGAGCATCAAAGGTCAATAATTGTCATTATTAGAACATCATCAGATTATGGGGTGTAAATTTATTGGTTATAAGAGGTCATGAAGTTGGGAAATTGTTAATTAAAACTTGAAGAGTAATTTGATAGGTGTCTCCTATTTAAAAAATCTCACAGCAAAGTTTCTTTGGGGATTAATAGGAAGTGAATATATATTACATATTCATATTTCAGAATATGAATATATTATACATTGTACCAGGATATATCCCCACGTGCCTCTGGCCTCTATTTAGAGCAGGAAGGGTTATATATTATATCACAAATCTAATGACTTATGTCATTTGATTTGTTATCTAATATTTAATAAAGAACCAAACATTACAACTATGAGATTTATTAAAAAGTGGAAAGGAAGATTAAGCAAGAGAGGTCAGTCCCAAGATTCAGTTGAGGGAAATTAAAAGGTTTTCATGGGAATGATTTGTAATAACAAGATATATTGAAAAATCAGTTAGGAAATGATAAAGGGGGACGAAAAGTGAGTGCAAAGGGTTCTTCTTTTCTGGGCTAGAAGTTCTACAGCTGCTATAACATGTGAGAAGACAGCTCTGGTGGGAGAAAAGGGAGGGTTGTTCTTTTTCTATTTTGGAGCAAGTTCTACAGCTGCTTTAGGGGAAGAGAGATTGGTTTTGCAGTCTGTTTGTAATGGAAGGATGTGATAATACTATTGTTATTCCATTATGTTTATGAAATAAAGAGGATATGCATGTGTTTGATTCTATAGTCTGTACACTCATATTTCTTGTTTAAAGGATCTAATGGTCTTTTATTTCCCTATTTTAGACACAGTGATATCCATTACATCAGATTTGTGATGTATGTAATCTTGTGATTGATGCATTCACATTTTTCGCATGCTAATACCTGCAACCCCTCTTAACTCTTCTGTAATGAAATGTGGGAAATTGAATAAGCAATCATAGGGTTATTTATTTTTCTTCCTTTCTTTATTCATAAATTTGATAATCACATTCACCTAATGTTGATGGGCAGATGTTAGAAACCCTTTTGTGTCTTCAGGTTAAAGGCACAACCAAGTATCATATTCATTGAATATCATTTGTGAGGGAGCTGTACCTCTCAATTCAAAGGAGGATTATCAATAAAATGATAATCTATCCATCTATTATTATATTTTGTCTTTCTTTTCGGGTGTATTGAGTCATGTTTTGGAATTCTTGTTGAAAGGAAAAACTGTTTACTAACAGTTTTTGGCAACTCTGCTGGGGACTCAAATGAGAAGATCAATGCTGAATAATTATTTCCTCAGTTTATATGTATATCTCCACATACAAGAGATTGGTGACTCTGATAAAGTGGTGACTCTACTGGTTCTTCTTGCAAATCCTAGAGGGTTACAAGAATCAGAAAAAGACCAGGCCCCACTATCCCGAAGATCCTTCAAATGAATGATAAGGTTCTACAAGATTTCTGGGAACATTGTAAACAAAGCATTTCAAAGGCTGTGAAACTGAAGATAAGTCTTGAATATTACCATAACTCTGCCTTGCTATGGATGAGTTTATGTCACAGATTTCACAAGCTCAAAGATTTGGAAGCATGCAAGAGAAAAGTGTTGCAGCTCGAGAAAGAATTGGAAGTTGTGGTGGAAGAAGCTCTAGTGATTTCATCAAGTTATATTTCTTGAAACTATATAGTCATGAGTGATCAAGAAATGGGATTAAAAAAGAAGCCTCGAAAGATACCTACTATTAATGAGATAAATTTTGAGAAAGATCCGATGCTCTAGTATTTGTGGAATTCCTTCGAAGGGAGCATCTATGAAGTTGAAAAGAGCAAGTTGAATCCTTCTGAGGATTGTCTATCCTCCATACTATTAGATTGTGTGTACCAAAGATTCAATGATCTTAAAAATTTTGATCAAAAAATTCTAGTGGCTACAAAGATATCAACAAAAAAATCAAAGATTAAAGTACCTTCATTTTCTCTCCCCTTAGTCTCAAAAGATCCAAGTGTTTCAACAGCAATGCCAGAATCATCAACACCTTGGAGTTTTGATCAGCAACAGGAGGAAAATCAACAACAAAGTCAACAAGATGAGCTGCATTTTTAGAAAGAACCTCATGTCATAGAAGAGTTGTTGGTAAGTGATGATAAAGAGTTAAAAACTTATGATTTCCAACCTTTATTTTCACTCAATGAAGATTCTAATCACATGCAGCAAGAAGAGGTTTTTTCTACTAAGTTTGATCCTATGGTCATTGAAAGTAGTCTTGAAAAATCATTACTCTTATCTATATGTCCTAAGGATATTCCAACTTCTAATATTCAAAAAGAAATTTTGAATTCTGATTTTTCTCTTGTATGCCAAGAAAAAGATATTGTTCATATGACAGCAGTAGGGAATCAATCCCAAAATGATGATGGTGAGATTGTTTCGGGTAGTGTGAATGCATTATACTTACCTATTGAATTCATTGAAGATTTTGAAATTAAAGATAATCCTCTCTTTGTGCCCTATGATCTTATATATGATAGAAAAGACCAGGGAGAAGGTGGTCTTGAAAATTCTAGCAATATGATCATACAGAAGAAAAATAAAGAAGCAATAGTGAATCCAAAACATAATAGCCAGCAAGAAGTTCCCTCAAGCAATTATTCATGGTTGACTGAGGAAGCTGACACAAGAGTGTATAATGAAGACCATTTGAGATTGGTTGAGGTAAAGAATAATTTAACTTTGATCCCTTTGATTTCTTCAAAAGATTCAAATGCTCCCTTTGTTTGGTCTAGTGTTGATCAAAATGTATTAAGTGATGATCTAAAACCTAATGTTCTTGAGCTTGAGGAAGAGGTAGATTATGAGGTTTTCTTGTTTGATTTTACACCAACTCAAAAGGAATGATCTTAGCATCACGACTTAGAGGCATTCTATTTTAAACATGAAAGTGTTGATGCACTCACAACAGACAGGTTTTCAGCAAGCCTAGTCCCAGGTTTTGATTTGAAGGCTCCGATAAGGATAGTGTAGCCTGAATTTTGTGATATAAGTTGGCTTTTTGGATCTGATGAAATTCCTAAGTTGGTGCAGCATATTGTGGTTAGATCTCTCCTTGCAGCAGTCATCAATTACCTATTTGAAATGGTACATCTTATGTATCAACCTCTCTTCTGCACAAGCAGATACTTCTCACAGCCAGTCAATGGATTCACATGAACACTCAAAGCCATCTTTGGAGGTATGGTCTGCTCGCCCTATCCTTTGTACACAATTTTTTTCTTGTGCCTAGGTTTAGTTTGCTCTTGGTGGTGATTAGTGTAGTTGTCTAGTCATTGCGTTGTTTGTTGCTTTTGTCTATTACTCTCTTTTGTTGGCCTTGTCCCCTTTTCTTTCTTCTCTGCAAGAAGCCCAAAGATTCTTTATGACTCCATGACTCTGTTGCCCAATGGATAAAGCACTGGCCTTCTACTAGAGATTGCTAGATTCTTGGTGTCCCTCATGGCCCAAATCCCCAGTTAGAGCTAGTTGTTACCATGCTTTTTGATACCCACATTCTAAACTTCCAGGTTAACTTTGCAAAGTAGTTATTGGTTGGTTTTTAAATTTCCATGATAGTTTATGACCTATGACCTGTGAAGAAGATAGAATTGTGAAGATATATTGAAGTTGAACCATCAAATTCAGAACTTCAAGTTCAAGTTTGAATTTAAGCTTTAGTCTGCAAAATCAAAGTTCAGAGCTCAAACTTTTTAGTTTAGATGTGCAGTCTAATTTTCCAAGCATAAATCTATGTTCTTAGAATCAGACTCCCATGTTAAGGTTCAATGTAGATTCAGGAACCCGATGATTCAAATTTCATCACTACTCAGATCTAGTTCATGACTAGACACCCAAACTACTTGAAGAGCCAAATTATCAAAGGAGCTAGATTGTGTTCAAATTAATGATTGGCAGGGCTCACATTCCAAGTTTAAATTTGATGATATATCTTCTTGGTGGGTTATTATGTGAGGCTATATCACATACTTGAAGCATTAAAATATTGTGATCTTAATGTAATTTTCATGGGACCCGATATTCTTCACAAATATCCAAAAGGCATTATGAGGTATAAGCCCATGAAGGCTTCATGTCAATTCAAAGGCTCATAACCTTAATTTAAATGTTCAGTCACCAAAAGGATGACAATGAGGTGTTCTAAGAATAGAATGGAGTTGCTATGTGATTGAAACCTCATAAGTTTTAGAGGATACATGAATTAAAACCTAACATTTGGAGAAGGCATTAAACCACCTAAATTTCTGAACAGAAAGACTCAAGTCCCATTATATGGAAATGAGGAGCCCGCAACCATGCCTTTCTTAGCATTTGAAGATCTATTTGTGTAGGTAAAATTAGAATAGTAGAAGAGGTCAAATATAATATGTGAATCTCTCGATGAGATGCCTGAGCCTGAGAATCATCAAACACATCATAGAGGTGAGATTGAGCATGTCGAATGATTATAGGAAGCTCCAATTGGTAATTTATGTGCAAGTAATATACTGTTATAGTATTAATACAACCTATAACTGTAATATTTAATCAGCAAAAAAATGGGTCTTGATGTGAAGGTCGTAACTTTTTATTGCACCATCGGATTTTGCTAAGTTTGGGGTATGTTGTTATGATACTAGTCTTCCAGATTCTCAAGTGTGATTAGCAAAATTCATTGGCATTCAAAAGTTATAGCTGACTCTATATACGTCTGTCCAAGCATGATGAAAGTAAATTCGAGAAATTTCCAAATTATGAAGTAATGTTGAAAGAACTGGTTATGCTGGGGGAGACTGCAAAAAGCCTGTGGATAGCAAGCAAAAGTCAATTAGAAAAGCTAAGGAGTCGATCACCCAAGGCCATCTATTAGTGTAGTTTTTTATTTTTCCTATTTTGCTAGGTTTTTCCTACACTTTAATAATCTCGCTTAGGTTAATAAAGCTTGTCTTATTAGGTGAATGGTTGAGAGGTGTCACCTTCTTACATGTGAGCATCCATTAGCTATCTTGGGAAGATACTTTGCTATCTTTAGTCCGATAGATGGTTGCTCCTCATTGGTTGGTGTTGCCACCTCCTCCCTCTTCCTAGCCTATATAAGCATGCTACCTGGCTTGTATTTGCATATCTCTTATTTTTGCATCCTCTTAATGCTATTTTGCTTCCAGCATTTGCATTAATCTCTTGGAGACTAACTCTATGATGCTATTTTGATTTTGTATCATTTGCATTCATAGTTTAGATATTTACTCTTTGCTCTAGTTTTTTGGGTTATTAATCTTTTCAGATTCTAACATGGTATCAGAGCTTTTCTATGTGCAAGAGTAGATTTTAGTTTCCTTATTTGAGAGATTCGATGGGGGCAAATAAACTTTATTGTAGTTTTTTGAAAAACAAAGTATGCTCTTCTCTTGCATCTTTGGATGATCCTGAGAATCAGAAAAGTTTTGACAAAAATAGTTTTTCTCTGGGGTTTCAATCTCAAATCTGACAACCAACTTGCATATTTGGAGTTTTCAATCAGTTTTGCAAGTTTCAACATTCCATTGATGGACTTAAGAAGCTGATCCAGCATTTTCATGTCATATTTTGGTTGCTGGGGTCATTTTTTGATTTTTGGAGCCATTTTTTACTGTTAAAGGCGTCTGATTTACACTACAGCAACATCTTCTGTACATTAGAAAGAAAAACGCTTTCTGGGTTTTGTTCGCAGCCTCGAAAAACCATCTAGGTATCTTTTATATTTTGCATGCAAGCTGTATATTTTTTAGAATCGAGCATGCAAAGCTACAACCATACCCCTCTTCATTGGCAGTCGCAGATTTGAATGCAGTTTTTGAATGTCTCGTTCTTGCTCATACGGACTCTGATTTTGATGATTCTTGTTATGAACTTGGCTATTTTTTTGTGCTCTATCCACTAGTGGAGTTGTTTTTTGATTTTCATGCATGAATTCTTCAAAAATTGTAGATTCTCAGCCGTGACTGTGCACAGTTCTCGTTTTGGAAACTTTGGAGGATCATAACTTTCTCATACGACCTCGTATCTAGGTGATTCTTTTTTTGAAAGTGCATGATTTTTCGAGTAGATCACAGTGGTGCTATTTTTTTTCTTGATTATTGTGCCCTCACTTCTAGCATATGCTCTTCATGAGGGTTTGTAATGCATTGAAATCAAGACCACTAAGTATCTCTTTCTAGTGGTAGTTGTAAACACACTAAAATAAAGTGCCAAATCATATTTCTTTGGGGGTGGGTTCTTTGATTGAGTAAAAAGGGGGGGGCATTGTTGTGGCTAGGTTCTCTTCTTTTTAGCATTTCTTCTCTGCATTTCTTCATCATGGATCAAACAAATATGCCCATCCTAAGTCCATACAACTACTTTGAGTGGAAATCACGCATGACAATTCACTTAAAGAAATCTGGATTAAATAGGATAACTATAGGACTTGAAACTAAACCTACTAAAGATGAAGACAAGCCTAAGTGGTTTAACAAATGTGATGAGGCATATGGAACGTTGTGTTTGTCTGTTTCTCCTGACTTGCTATTTCACATTGAGTCTTTGGATACACCAAATGAAGTATGGACAAAGCTAGAGACACTATTTGGCACACAAGATTCAATGAGGGGTCATATGTTGGAAAATGAATTAATTAGTTTGAGTCCAGGAAATTTCAACACAATCCAAGATTTCTTCACCAAATTGAAATCACTAAGGCTGCAGTTAAAACAATGTGGAATTGAAAAGAAAGATGAACAACTGATCCTTAGTATTCTCTCTAAACTAAGTTCAGAATATTCTGTGTTTGTCTCTACCTTCTATGCTACTAAGGGTGCACTTGGTACTCAATTCACCATGTCATCTTTAGATGATTTTGCTGTCAATCTCACTCAAGAACAGGACAAGCTAATCTAGATGGGCATTCTTAAGTCCTTTAAGTCACATGCCTTGGCTGCTAACCAAGGCACAAAAGAACAACAAGGACAAAGTAGTAACAACAATAGTAAGGACAAGAAACAAAAGAATAGCGAGGAGAAGAAGGATCAGATGTCGGTTTCTTCAAAAGCAACTATTGATACACCATCTTCCAAGGGCGATAAGCCTAAGAAAGAAAAGGTCAAATGTGCCTACTATAAAAGACTTGGTCATGATGAACATTAATGTTTGCAGAAACAACTTGATCACTTGACATACATTCTTGAGAAGAATAATATCAGTGTTCCTGAGTCTATCAAGCAAAGTTCTAATGAAGGGTCTAACAAGGAAAAAGAAAACAACAAGGGGAAAGGAAAGGGCAAGGCTCTTTTTGCAGTTGCTTCCTCACCATCCACTTGGGTTCTTGATTCGGGTGCTTCACACCACATGGCTTCATCTAAGGAAGAACTTGGATCCTTGGAGCTGTGTACTATGCCTTCTATTTTGATGGGTGATAACACTCTTGTTGAGGTGTGTGGGAGAGGGTCTGTTGATGTGGGGGATGGTACATTCCATGATGTTCCTTATGTACCCTCATTGTCAACTAATCTCCAATCGGTACACCAAATCACTCACACATGTTTAGGCAAGCGGGTTGAGTTCACTCCTAGTTCAGTGGAGATATGTGAGTTGCACAATGATTCTACAGTTGCAGTTAGGAGAGAAGATCATCAGTCACGAATCTATATGTTTTCTCACTTTGTTCCTGATCCTCCTTTGACTGTTTCACTCACTCACTCTAATGATGTGAGAAGATTATGGCATGAGCGATTTGGCCATCTTAACTTCCACTACTTGCATCAGCTTAACCAGCAGAGCATGGTTACAAGGTTGCCTTCTACTTTGACATTGGAGTCACTTGGAATACATGATAGATCTTCTAATGGGTCAGATTCACTTGAGTAGTCTTCTACCTCCACTTCTGATGCAGAGAGTGATTCAGAGGACTCACCTCCTTCCTTTCCTAGTCATCATTCACAAGTTGATGATTCTTCTCTAGATTCTCCTTTTTTTGGTCCACTTTGGGCTAGACAGACCTTGCAGTTTGTAGGTGATTGGATTGGGGATCCATCAGACACCAAGCAGACTTGTTCACAATTCCAGGATGCTCTACATATCTTCATTGCTACTACCTCAAATCCACAGTCCTTTCATGAGGCTTCTGGTATTTCTGAGTGGGATACAGCTATTCAGGAAGAGAATAGTTCCTTGATAAGGAACCACACTTGGGATCTTGTCCCTTTTTCTAAGGGAAGAAAAATTGTTCGATGTAAGTGGATCTACCGGACAAAATTTACAAGCTTTGCTGGGGGTATGGGATGCTTCATCTTTTGGGGGGGCCACTTCCTCTCACTTGGAGTCCTAATTTTCTTTGGGGAGTCTCTTTTCTCTCTCTTTTGGGGGAATTTTATGTACATGGGTACCTCATTAGGCTTGACTTGCTAGTACCCATTTCTACATCCATGTAAGCTTCGCTTATGGGGGGGTGTTAGTGTAGTTTTTTATTTGTCCTATTTTACTAGGTTTTTCCTACACTTTTAATAATCTCGCTTAGGTTAATAAAGCTTGTCTTATTAGGTGAATGGTTGAGAGGTGTCACCTTCTTACATGTGAGCATCCATTAGCTATCTTGGGAAGATACTTTGCTATCTTTAGTCCAATAGATGGTTGCTCCTCATTGGTTGGTGTTGCCACCTCCTCCCTCTTCCTAGCCTATATAAGCATGCTACCTGGCTTGTATTTGCATATCTCTTATTTTTGCATCCTCTTAATGCTATTTTTCTTCCAGAATTTTCATTACTCTCTTGGAGACTAACTCTATGATGCTATTTTGATTTTGTATCATTTGCATTCATAGTTTAGATATTTACTCTTTGCACTAGTTTTCTGGGTTATTAATCTTTTCAGATTCTAACACCATCTTGATGGAGAAAAGAGTTCTACATGGTTGATTTCCTATTGGTTAGTTGATTTACTATGAGCAGTTAGGGGTGGAGAAACAATTTAAAGAGGCATCTGATATATCTTGGAAAATGACAGTTGTTTGCTTGATCAAATTCATCATCCATCTCTATCCAATCTCTAACTATACAAAAGAAGTGAAGGATTATCTAAAGGTGTACGCTCAAGCATGGGAGATCCTTGATTTTGTTGATGGCCTTGAAGCTGATGAAATCATGTGCAAAGTTGCTGATAAGTTCTTCCTTACTATACAAAAGATGGTGGAGGAAAAGGATCTTTTGCCCACACCTTGGCATATAGATGAAGCAATTAATGCGATTACAATGGAGGCCAAAGAGAAAGCGAGAAAGCCCAGAGGTTTTAACATTTGGTCGGCCATGATGCGTTGTCTTGAACTTGAGGCAAAGCTAGAGAAGGGAAAACCTAATTAGGCTAAGATAGAATATAGACTTATTGACGTTTAAATATCTCAAAGATGGGGTTTAAATGTGTAACTTTTCTGTTGAATAATGAGCATCTTCAGATGCTAAGAGAATTTGATCCTATTGCTTGAGCAACAAAGGATGATAATTGTCATTATTAGAACATCATCAGATTATGGGGTGTAAATTTATTGGTTATAAGAGGTCATGAAATTGGGAAATTGTTAATTAAAATTTGAAGAGTAGTTTGACAGGTGTCTCCTATTTAAAAAATCTCACAGCAAAGTTTCTTTTGGGATTAATAGGAAGTGAATATATATTACATATTCATATTTTAGAATATTAATATATTATACATTGTACCAAGATATGTCCTCACGTGCCTCTGGCCTCTATTTAGAGTAGGAAGGGTTATATATTATATCACGAATCTAATGACTTATGTCATTTAATTTGTTATCTAATGTTTAATAAAGAACCAAACATTAAAACTATGAGATTTATTAAAAAGTGGAAAGGAAGATTAAGCAAGAGAGGTCAGTCCCAAGATTCAGTTGAGGGAAATTAAAAGGTTTTCATGGGAATGATTTGTAATAACAAAATATATTGAAAAATCAGTTACAAAATGATAAAGGGGGATGGCAAGTGAGTGCAAAGGGTTCTTCTTTTCTAGGCTAGAAGTTCTACAACTACTATAATAGGTGAGAAGACAACTATGGTGGGAGAAAAGGGAGGGTTGTTCTTTTTTTGTTTTGGAGCAAGTTTTGCAGC
This sequence comes from Cupressus sempervirens, assembly GCA_028749045.1. NCBI lineage: Eukaryota > Viridiplantae > Streptophyta > Pinopsida > Cupressales > Cupressaceae > Cupressus > Cupressus sempervirens. The sequence continues at coordinate 170,958,522 of CM053790.1, read as the reverse complement.
TGCTTTAGTGGAAGAGAGATTGGTTTTGCAGTCTGTTTGTAATGGAAGGATGTGATAATACTATTGTTATTCCATTATGTTTCTGAAATAAAGATGATATGCATGTGTTTGATTCTATAGTCTGTACACTCATATTTATGGTTTAAAGGATCTAATGGTCTTTTATTTCCCTGTTTTAGACACAGTGATATCCATTACATCAGATTTGTGATGTATGTAATCTTATGATTGATGCATTCACATTTTTTGCATGCCAATACCTACAACCCCTCTTAACTCTTCTGTAATGCAATGTGGGAAGTTGAATAAGAAATCATAGGGTTATTTATTTGTCTTCCTTTCTTTATTCACAAATTTGATAATCACATTCACCTAATGTTGATGGGCGGATATTAGAAACCCTTTTGTGTCTTCAGGTTAAAGGCACAACCAAGTATCATATTCATTGAATATCATTTGTGAGGGAGCTATACCTCTCAATTTAGAGGAGGATTATCAATAAAATGATGATCTATCCATTTGTTAGTATATTTCATCTTTCTTTTTGGGTGTATTGAGTCATGTTCTGTAATTCTTGTTGAAAGGCAAAACTGTTTACTAACACAGTGCATGAAACGTTAACATTTATTTTGTGTACATGTCTTTGAACAAGTGTGTGACATGTACAAATGTACATAAACATTTATTTTTTATATATGTGTAAGTATGTTTTTGAAGAAGTGTGTGAAATGTACTTCACTCCACATTGTGAATAATGTTTTTCAATAAAGTGCATGTGAGATGTCATGTAAATTTGATGACTACTTTGTATTAGTGTCTTTGGTATGTGTTTATATGCTTGAAATTTCAAATTCATAATGTGTGAGTAGTGTACTTTAACATTCACTTATGTCAAAGTTTGAACTATGTTCTTAAATGTTTGAACTTTGACTTCACTTTGTGTATGTGTGTAATTTTATGTCTTTCAAATTGAGTGCTTTTTAAAACCTTTTTTGTAATATAATTTGGCAGTATTGTAATAATTTCAAGGCTGTATTATAATTGTCCATTTTTAGTGACTTTTACGCTTCCATTGGTTTTTGTAACTACATGTGAACTTTAGTTGTTTTTATTATACAAATTTTGGTATTCATTTTGTGTGCATTGTTATTGTAGTGTATGAAGCATGTGAGTGAATTTTGACATTCCATTTTATTTGATTAATGTTGGTATCCCTTTATATTATTCCCATTCATTTTGTGTATCTTACAGTACAAAGTGTGTTCTTCAATTTTATTTTAAATTTCATGTATAATGTGTATTTTGCATCTGTAGTTGGATTATTTATTTATATAGTTTCTAAAATTAGTCATTCACTCTACATTCACTGAATGTGCCTCCATGTCTAAGAGTGTCCCCACGTGTGACATTAGGGATGTGTGTGTGTGTGTGCACATGGGTTAGGGTGGGTGTGTGGGTGTGCACATGTGTGTGTGTGTGTGTGTGTGTGTGTGTGTGTGTGTGTGTGTGTGTGTGTGTGTGTGTGTGTGTGTGTGTGTGTGTGTGTGTGTGTGTGTGTGTGTGCGCGTGCGTGCACAACATGCATTTGAACTAACTTATGTAAAATGTATTTTGATTGATATTTACTTTGTGTGTTAGACTAACTTTGGCATTCACATGCATGTGTGAGGTGCAGTGTGAATAGTTGAACTAACTTTAAGTGAAGTGCATTTTTACTTTGGTATTTTCTTTGTGTATGTTGAACTTTTGTGTGGGTAGGTGAATGATTGAACTAACTTTATGTGAAATGTATCTGTATTTTGGTATTCACTCACTTTGGTATTTACATTGTGTGGGTGATTGAAATAAATTTTGACTATGGTATTTAATTTGTGTATTTTTTTTTATTATGCTAAAAATAGGTTTTGAAGGTACTCACAACTCTTTACAAAAGGGGTGAAAAGCCCCCACAATGAAGCCCAATGTTTCCATAAAATCAGAGCTTCAACTCAAGCAACCCAAACTGATAAAAGGTGCACATGGCCACACTACCCTGAGCCAAAATTGTCTGAATGGCTTTTACATGTTGGGTCCCACAATCTACCAGCCAAAATGAAAAGCTAGGATTTTTCTATACCTTCTTTCTTCTGGGGATAAAGAGTCATGTCAAAATGAGGATGAGATTATTTAGAATGCTTTTCAATTACCTAGATCCAACCTTTCTCCACCAAAGAGGCCTTATCTTGCCATCCCTAAGAAACCAAAATAGAGGCTTCATGGACAGTAGAACTAGACTAAACCACCTCATTAGTAACCAAAAATCTAGGGGAAGAAATTTGGGCTAGACCAACACCATTTATTGGATAAACCATATTAGACTTGGCGATAGTGTTGAGGATAAGACCAACAACAATAGACTATTGTACAACCCCATTGCTCATAGACTTGTAGCCAAGCTCTTTTGTAGCAACATATAAATTTATTTTCCTAAATATGCCTTTTGATATTGCTTCCCTTCAATCGGCTCCTTCAATTTCATTTTCATCCTTTAGACTAGTAGATAAGCTCTCTTTTAAGGATTTTGCTTATATAACTATTTATAGAAATATAGTCTTGCTATTGGAAAATGTCCCAAAATAGTTCCTTTGTGTCTGATTGCATGTGGTCATATAGCTCAATGAGTTTTACAATCCCAATTTACAACCATTTTTCCAAGCTTAAATGTCCAAGTGTGCATAAACTCATAGTCTATTGGATGGGTATGTAAGTAGCTCACATATGAGACATTAAAAAATAAACTAAAAAATAATATGCTTTTCCAATAGCATGGTTCAAAGTGAATTATGAGCGATGAACCAACATGAATATTTCCCACTCCTTTTGGTTTCAATGGTTTCTCCATTGAGTCTGGCCTCAACAAGGAAGTCCATAAGACTAAGGATTCATAATCTAGATCCCTTGACCAACTTTAGGAGCCCAGATGGATATAGTTGGTTGGGTGGGTACAAACAACAACATTCTTATCTTCCTTAAAAGATGATAGGTGTGCATTCTAGTCTTTTCTCTAATTGTATTCTCTATCATGATCGTTATAAGATTTCTTTGGTTCTCTAGTAAATGCATTGGTGTTTACAATCTATTCTTGATCATAATTTCTCTAAGAATCTACAATTTAATGCTTATATTATTAACAATCATGTTTAATGTATAAAAAAAAAAGGGTTGTAGTTGCTGCCAACGTTATAAGAAGCATCTTAAACATGTTTGAATAGAAAGATTAGAAATTGAGTCTACATTGACATTTTTTTTTTGAATGGTCATAGGCATTTTTCATTTTCATTTTGGTAATTTCAATTTTTTTCCAATTGTTTTTACTTAAAGAAATTATTGTGTTGGTTTTGTTTAGAGTCTAGACAAGACAATGCTACTTGATAAGCATTGGCAAAACTCTCATAATCAGAGAAGTCTTTGAAAATATATGCTTAAAAAATTGGGTCTCCTATCTTATGAGTAGAAATTCTACATTAGTTTTTCTCACTATTGTTAGGACTCATACCTATAGCCCCTTCCATAAGAGAGATTAGAGGGTCCATGGTTTCATCATCAACACCTAGACAATAGATGCCACATGTCCTAATATGCACCAAAAACAAATATATAAAAATTAAGTAGAGTTTGATACAATTAGTTTCATTGCATGATCCATGTTGGTTGGTAGCATATTCATGGTAGAGATTGGATTAAGAAAAAGGGGAAAACAATTTACAAGAAAATTAAGTTGGAACAGTAGTTTAGCTTGATGCTTGAGACTTGAGACTATGATTGTATAACTGATGATAAGTCATCTAATTGTGAGAAATTGTGAAGGTTGTTCAAGAGTTAGTTTCTTCCAAGTATAACTCTAGGTTCCATAGATCAATAACTTATATTCAATGTTGGGAAGGATATGAATCCCTAAAATCTACTATTATTCTACCTATTGGTTTCCATCCTGGGCACAAAGAATGACTCTAGTTGTGTCATTTATAGAAAGGTTATTTTTAGTTCATAATTTTTTTAAATGACTAGTAATAGTTATCATATTTGTTATGTACAACACCAATAATTAACATTATTCGTGCCTAGGATGGAAACCAATAGATACAATAATAGCAAATTCTGGGGATGTAAATGACTAGTCACACTTATCATATTTTTTATGCACAACACTAATAATTAGCAGTATATGGAAAAGGAGATTCTAGGTGTCACATGCTAGCAATCATTATCACTAGGTGACAACATAATTGAATTTGGGCATCTAGAATCAACTTCATTAGAGGATTCATTTTAAATACTCGAATAGCAAGTGAGATACATACAACGATTTTATTTTTGGACTGTATTGTTATCAAAATAAATAAATCTTGTGCTCTTAGCCTTTTCTACATTTATTTCCCACTATTCATGTAAAAAATAAGAAGTACAATGTGAAGAAACCTACATAATTAGAGGGAACTAAATCTCAAACAACCTCCATAATTTCTTACAATTGGAACTATTATGTATATGACTATTAAGTCCAAAAAATCTTAATGTGTTTCTATGCCCGATTTTGCATCCATGAGGCTTAATTTTCTCATGGATTGTCAAACTGCTATAAATTTTGAAGAAGGGTTGGCCCTTGTATTTATTAAATATTTTTGAAATAGATCCTTATGAAGCTATTGAGCCTATTATTCAAGTAAAACTCACCTTGGAATAACTATTACAAAACATTTGATCTTGATAGAAATTTTGTGTTTCTTGGTGAGTCAAATCTCCAACAAGTCCATATGTTCTATCTAATGCAACTTATGGCTCAGTCAACCCAATCCAAGTAATTCTCAGTAGAAAAAGCTATTGTATTTTTAATTAGTTGTTTTTTATTAAGGAAAATAGGTTTTGAAGGGTGCCTAAAACTCTTTACACAACAATAGGTGTATTATCTTGTATTGGGAAATCAATGTACATCATCATCATCCATTTAGAAAGTCTACCTATGAGGGTAGTGTTACATAGTAAATACTTGAGTGCATCTATTTTTTCTATGAGGTATATGGTGTGTGCAAGCATTTAGTATCACAACTTTTGGGAAGCAAACACAATCGCCAGGCACTTAAGCTTTCTCAATACTAGTGTAGTTAATCTGATATGAAACAAGAGTATGACTAATGAAGTGCATTTCTCTTTTTTCCCCATGTTCATCAAGTTGAGCTAGTAATTCCCCTAAAGAAGATTCTATCACTGAAATGTATAGAATAAGTGGTTTCCTTGGGATATGAGGTATTAAAATTGGAGGATTTTCTATGTACTTCTTGATTTGATCTATGTGCTTTTAACAATCCTCATTCCATACACATTTGACTCCTTTATGTAAGCTCTTGTTAAAAGGTTGAGCTCTATCTACCAACTGTGAAATGAATCTCCTTATGGATTGAAGACCTCCTTGAAGACTCCTCATTTGACTAATATTTCTAGGAGGTGGCATGTCCATGATTGCCTAGAAATTTTTAGGGTCTAACTCTATTCCTTTTGCTAAAATAATGAATCCTAGTAGTTTTCCAGAGGTAACTCCAAATGCACACTTCTTAGGATTTAACCTGAATTGAAATTGTTCCATGCAATCTAGAATGACTTCTAAGTCATCTAAGTGTGTGTTTGTTTTCTTATACTTGGCCAAGGTGTCATCCACATAATCTTTCATGTTTTTATGCATCATATCATGAAAAATAGTGGTCATAGCTCATTGGTAGGTGGATCCTACATTGTTTAATCCAAAAGGCATAATGTTCCAACAATAGGTACCCTATGCACAAGTGAATGTAGTCTTTTCTTGATCTTCATGAGCTATCTTAATCTGATTGTATTCGGAAAAACCATCCATCAAGGAATAAATCTCATAATCCCTAGTCATATCCACTATCATGTCTATATTAGGAAGTGGAAAGTCACCCTTGGGGCATTCTCTATTGACATCTCTAAAATTTGTGCAAACTTGAATGGTTTTTTCATGCTTGGAAACTAGTACAATGTTTGATATCCATTCAACATAATTAAAAGCCCTTATGCATTTTGCACCAAGTGGTTTCTCTAATTTTCCTTTCACTAGGAGAGCTATGTGAGGATGCATTTTTCTCAATTTTTGCTTAATTGGTTTGACACTTGAAGCTATGGATAAGTGATGCATGATAAGATTAGTGTCCAAACTTGGCATATCTAAATAAGTCCAGGCAAAAATCATCTTTTTTCTTTTCTTTGTAAGAACTTAGTGTAAGCTTCTTTTTCTTGCGGTGACAAGGACTAAGCCAAATGTGCCATCTATGGACTCTCATCCATACCCAAATTGATTGCTTCTATTGGTTCAATAAGTACTAAAGATCTATCTTGAAAATAGCTAGGGATACAATCAATTACCTCATCTTTAGGCACCTTGGAGAGGTTTTCACCCTTGGATATGTCATTTCTTTTTACTTTTTTTTTGTTTCTAACATCACAACGTAGTGGTTTTTTCCATCAGAACTCTTTTTCTTTTTCTTTATTTTTATTTTTATTTTTTGACTAAGGTACTTGATGTCTGACTCTGTCATGCTAGTAGCTAGTTCATTGGTGGAAGAGACTATGGGTTCAATGGCATTCAAGTAATAAGCTATCTCATATTCATTTTGAAACACTAAGAGCTATCAATCAATAAGGTTAGGATGAACAAGAGGTAAGTCAATGACTAGATCAAGGTTGTGAATGTGAATGGTTTCATCTCTAGTGACAAAAAAGTTAGAGTCCATCAAGTAACTTTCTAAGCTACCCAAATCAAGATTCATCCTAACAAACAAAGAATTGTCCACTAAGGAAACATGTAGTTTCAAATCCTCTAATCCTACACATGACTCATCAGCTACCTTGAGTTAAGAACTATAAGAGTGGATGACATTAGCATCGATGTCAACTATGGAAGGCTTCGAGAAGGAATCCCATTCATACTCACATGAACTTATTTATGAACTTCTACTAGGGTGCTTACACCATGAAGGCTTGGGATGTTGGAAATATTCAGGATATGACAGGTTACTGAGAGGGGAGGGGTGAATCAGTAACCTTAAAACTTTTTACTAATTTACCATACATTCATCTATGCTACTACATGCATTAGTTTTGAAACATAAAATAATCATTACACAAGAGAACACAATATTTTGGTGACACACAAACCTTCCAAATAGAAAGTAAAACTGGGGTGGGGATGATACCCACAAAACTTTAATGCTACAGTATAAATTTGGCCTATTAAGGCTTACATTGACCACTTCTAGTGATCTACCCTGTTAGGAGCACAAAGGACTACTAGGTCCACCTTGTTAAAGGATTTGCAAACATACAATGAAGTATGCACTCTGTTAAGAGATTTGTACAAAGACTGTTAAGTCTACCTTGTTAAAGTATTTAGAAAATTGATTCACTTGTTAGGATGAAGCATTGGATCTACTTGCAACTAATTGCTGATAAGATCCCTTATGCACTGATCACCTCATGTGATGGATATATCTTTTTAGTCTCTAAATTGACCTTGTTGTGTACCTTGAACTACTACTGATAATCTTTTGCATATATTCTTCATTACTTAACTATTCCTTTCATTATCATTCCTTGTCATTCATGTTTGATATCTTACAATACATCTTATATATATACCTTTCAAACTTACAAAATTACAAGGTTGGCCAAAACACAAGTACACAAATACATTACAAAGTCGGCCTAACAGTAAATAACTTGGGTTCACTGAACTAACTCAGTGACCTAATACACAACATCCACTACATTACTCAGCATCATCATGCACTTGGTAGAAGTGAAGGCTTGGTCCATACTAATCACTTGATGCAATTTTGAACTCAGTAACCAATGGTGACTTGATAGATGTAGTGTCACTTGGTAGATACTGTTCATTGCGTTTACCTTGCTTCACTCGATAAACACTGAATCTTTCAATCACTTGGTTTACACTGAATCTTCATGGCACAAACTATATGCTCGGTAGACACTGTGAAGCATCGTAGATACTGAGAAGTTTGGTAGACACTACTAGACTTCACATTGTCTATATTTACTTGGTACCCATTGTCTGCTCGATGTAAACTGCTGAACTACTAATCTTACAAGGTAACCACTAGATGCTCGATAAGCATTCAGAATTGAGTAAGTGTTGTCACTAATGACAAAAATAATCATAATACCAACAATCTCCCCCTCTGGCATTAGTGACAAAAACAATTATAACAATCTTCTATATACATATCTTACATATCTACCCTATACATATGGCATGCATAGTTTTTATCTGTACAATGTCTTTCTTACTCCTTTTGCTTCCTTTTCTTGTACAACTCATACTCCCAATGCCAACAATCTTATCTCCCCCTACCTAACAATCTTATCTTCCCCCTTTTTGAAAATAATGCCAAAGAATGTATGTACAATAAATTTAAATAGAGACACCAAAATGCGAGAGAAAATCAAAGTGTACCTTGAGAATAAGAGATAATGTCTTGTCCCAATTATCTTGCAAAATTTTGCAAGTGGAGAGAGCCACTTGAACTTCTATAGAAAGTTCAATTATATGATCTGCTATAGAAAAACTGCTGTCATGAATCAATGTTTTTGAATAAGCAATGTGTTTCTGCATTTGATCCATGACTGGAAGAATCATATTCTGAATGTCAATCAGTGTAGACCTTATTCTGGCTTCTTCTATAAGTAACTTTGCCTACATTTTGGACAAAAAATTCACCTTCATGTGATGAGATGAGCTTGAACTATGGTCAAGTTGCAACTTTTGAGCATTATCCTTCATTTCCACATCTATCTTATTTAATTTTTCTTTGATCTCCTTCATTTACTCAGTAACATCATAGAGCTTGATAAAAAGTGATGTCACATTTGTGAAAGCTTGCTCAAGGTTGCTCAAAATTGAAGATAATTCATCCTGCTTTTATGCAATGTGCTGAGCAATGTGCTCAAGCACCTTATTGTCAAATTTATTTTCTACCTTTTCAATTAGTTTCTCTTGCCTAGAGGTGACCTCATTGAACTTATTTACAGCCTCTTCTAATTGCAACAAAATGTGTTGAGATGGATCAACATCAACACCAATGGCTTTAGTGATTATGTTTTTAGCATTCTCTATTATGGTGTATTCTCTATCTCTTTCTTCTATGAGTTGCTTCTGCCTTTCCTTCTACTCTAGAAGCTGACTAACCATTCTCATTTCACTGGCTGAGGCAGTGTCCAAATCTATCTTGGGAATAATGATTTCTTTATCCAAGTCTATGTCTTCATCCATTTGCTTCCTAGTAAGCAGAAGTTTTAGAGGAGTCTTAGGTTTTACTTATGTGCTTACTTCCTTGGATTTAGAAATAGAAATAATAGTTGACATAGATGGACTAGCAGAGAAAACTTGAATAGATGCAATTGAAGGAAAACTGAGAGAAGTACTGACTATGCCCAAAATTGGTGTGCTTCCCAAAAATGATGTACAAACAGGAATATTTACAATTGGAGTTCTAATAGTGGTAGACAAAATTGTAGAATGAACTATTGAACTTACTGTACATGGAATAGAGGAGGTTGACATAGTTGATGTTGTTGTGACTGATTGCTCACGTGATGATGAAGAAAGCTATAGCTTGGTAGATGAAGTAATTGTTACTTCCATAGAAGATGCTCGGAGCTATGGAGTAGCAGGAGTAGATAATGTTTCTAATGTAGATGTAGTCAATCCTGCTGATGCTATCTCCAACCATGATGATGTTGTTGTCTTAGGTGGAGAGTGAGGAAGGGAAGTAATGACTTGTGCTACAATCTTCATTGGATCATCTACTTCATCCTCTTCCTCCTTGTCTTCCTCTTCAGCTTCTTCCCCTTTCTCTTCATCATTAGACCTTAGTGCATGATCATCTCCAGTATCAATAGTAGCACTTGGAGTGTTGTCATCTTCTTCATCACTAATGGTGCCATCATCATCCTTGATCACCATTAGATCATTACTGGGATTTTGCAGATGATAGATGTTCTTCCACATGTTTTTTGCATCTCTTACAACATGCTCAATGTCCTTAATCATAATCAAACATGTGTGAAATCTAATCATCATTTTACCTTCATAATTCTTCATGGCTGCCTTTATTTTTGCCTCAGTAAGATTCGGTAAAAGATTCTTCAAGGATTGCTCATATATGTCCTTTGCTATTTGGGTGGCTGACTCCCACCTCAATTGTAGTCTTACCAACAATTATTTTGAGATTTTAGGGGCAATCTAATCTAGGGAATACTTCCATTTTCCCATCTTGGTAAGTACCAATTCCTTAATTTGCATCTTCTCTGCATCAGTTCTAGTTTCAAATTTTAGAGCTTTGAAATTAGTGATGCTAGCTCCCTCTTCCATCTATTTCAATATTTCTTGGAAGGTAAGTTGGGGCTTGTTGAATACTACTTCATCATTATTCTTACCTTTGCCTCTTCTGGTGAAAATAGTTGTGGAGGCCTTTGGGATTTTTGTGATGATAAGCCTTCTTTTCTTCTTGGCTGGCTCTACCTCCTTCTCTGATTCTTGCTCTTTATTTCTAGGTTCTTTCTCCTCTTCTTCATCCTCACCTTTTCCCTCGGTAATCATTAAAGGCTCAATAGTAGTTTTCAACTTAGCAACCTTTCTTTTACCTTTGTTGATTGCTTGGGGAAGTTTGATCTCCAATTCTATTTTGGTTTTTGCCCCATCATAAGTTCCAAAAATTGGTTGCTTGGGATCTACTAGCTCATTTACCAGTGTCTCAATGATGTCCCTAGTTTCATAAATATTTACCTCATAAGGTAGAGGTTTCACCCATGCAACTTAGGGCCTGACTACCTGAATGTATACTCTATCGTAGTCTACCATGAAACATACATCATCTTTGTAATCTTCAAGTTTAGGAGGAATCGTGAACCTGTTGTTCATCCTTTCCTTAAAGTCTTCAAAATAGTTATCCATTATACTATAAAAATTTACACCCATTTCTACTATAAACTGATTAATTTGATATAGAATGGGAACATCCTTTCTCCATATGACAGAACCTTTGGAGGGAAAGAATTTTTGCACATAGAAGAATAAACATGTTAAAAAAGAACCAAATTTATAGGGGTTTTTCCTTGATGATCTGATGATGTCCATGTTCTTGTTCAGCTGCCTTATCAATAGCTCAGACAAGTCATATTCCAAATTCTTCTTTACAATTTTAAATGCTAGGTCTACAGCCTCACATGACACGTTGTTCAAATGATTGGAACTATATATCTTGTGAGCAATTACATGAATTCCAAATCTCGGTTCTAAATCAATAACTATGCTAACCTTTAAGCCTCTACCATCCCACTCAGCTAGGGTTTTCTTCTGTAGTTCATCCTGACCTAGGGTTTTAATAGATTTGGCTTTGTTGAGTATGTGAAGGCTAGTAATCTTGTGAATCATCTTCTTAGTGATTAATATGGGCTGCTCCAGCCATAACTAACCATTGTGAACATGGCTAAGGATATACCTAATCCATTTTATTTGAAAGCTTCTTGGCATATGAGATATGTGGGTCAACCCTTTGGTCTCCAGATGTTTATGCTCAGGTTTTAGTGAGCCATTAACACACATTTCTTCTAATGCGCTATCCATTTCTAGGGTTCCTATTTCTTGAATTGAACATTTGAAATGAGTTCAGATATTATTGATCAAAAGTACCTTTGGTGGAATTCATGACTGTGCACCATTAGGGTCTAGTGCCTCTGCTACAATAGGAACCAACTTGAAGTTCGATGGTTTCCATTCTGCACCCTTGACCAACATTTTTAATCCTCATTTCACCTTGCCAGTGCTGTGCTTGTGGAAGCCATTGTTGCTCAATAAGTAATGGAAATCTTCAAACAAATTTGTTAACTACAAATTTTCTTGAAGTTGCTTGAATGCACCTAGAAATCTCTTTGCTCTAAGGATACGATGAAAAATGAAGTTAAATTTTGCCCATTTTGATGAAAATTTTTCCATTAATGCTAGTTACCATATTGTCATAGTGCATGATAGACAGTCATCCACTAACCTAACCTATCATGAGTATCAACTTGGTAAATTAACCAAAATTTCTTCTACTCCCTACCTCGCTCGGTAAGGTCTTTAACCACTTTCCTTGGTAGAGTTTGATGCACTTGGTGAAAGATAACTTTTTTGTGATCTTGGTGTATCTACAATACTGATTGGATCATTTTGCATTCCTCACATTTCTTGGAACTACTTATGATTTTCTTGCTGAGTATAGCTCCAACACATTCTTAGGAATTTTGTTTGAGGGGATGGCATCACCCACTTCTTGAGTGACTTTACTTCCATGATTTGAGCTTGTATCTTAAGTGGATTTAGGAATCCATTGCTGCTTCATTTGTTTCCTTATGTTGTCAGCCCTTGCTTTCTTTTCATCTTCAATTTTACCTATATTCATGCAATTTTTAGCTATATGAACAAGTTCAGTGCATGTATAACACCTTATCGTAGTGTCCTTCTTCCTTAGGTGATGCGTTGCACAATTTATACCAATGTGTCCATATTCTCCACAATAATGACATCTACACCAGGTATTGTAGTCCCATCCAAATATTTCCTTTGCAAGTTGTTCAGTTGGATTGAATATTTTGGATCTGCATTGAGATGCTTTATGACCATGCTTTTTGCATTTGTGACAATTACCTTCAAATTTTGGTTTCTCCTTGCATTCATTGGTCTTGTGACCATGTTGATTGCAGTTATAACACTTTCCATTGAATTTTCCTTTTCCATTTCTCTAGCATTTGTTTGATGTATGACCAATTTTCCCACAATAATTGCATGAGGGTTTTAGATTCCTTTTCGCAACTTGCTTGGAAGATTCACCTTGTTCTTCGTTGTATCCAAGTCTTGCTTTATCTTTTTTCTTATGAAGATTCTGCTCATTTTGCTGAATCAGTTGATTCATGTCATCTTGTGACTTCATCATTCTTTCATTGATTTGCTTTTCAATATTTAGGTCACTCTTTAATTTTTCAACAATTTTCTTTTCACTCTCAATTCTCTCAATATTCTTTCATTAATTTAACTTTCATTATTTAGATCACTTCTTATTCTTTCATTCTATGCTTTGAGAATCCTAATTTCTTCATTTGCTCCTGAGATTTGATCCATGAGGTCTTCATGTTGATTGGATTGATTATTTCTTGCCTCCAAGTCTTCATTTTCCTTGTTTCTTTGTTCTAGAATTTCACATTACCTGATTGATTGGAATTCTTGTTCACTTTTAAGTGTTCTTACTTCTTCCTGCAGAGATTGGAAAGATGCTCCTTTGCTTCTTTGAGTTGAGCCATGGCCATTTCTAGATCTAGTTTTTCATTTTCAATTGCCTTGTCAAGTCTAAATATCTCCATCTATCCTTTAGATCTTTGCTCAAGCTACTACACTTTTATCCTAAGAACAACAAAGCTCTGATACCAATTGTTGGAAATATTTAGGATATGACAGGTTACTAAGAGGGGAGGGGTGAATCAGTAATCTTAATTTTTTTTATTAATTTACCATACATTCATCTATGCTACTGCATGCATTAGTTCTGAAACATAAAAAAATCATTACACAAGAGAACAGAATATTTTGGTGACCCATAAACCTTCCAAATAGAAAGTAAAACTGGGGTGGGGATGATACCCACAAAACTTTAATGTTGTAGTATAAAGTTGGCCTATTAAGGCTTACATTGACCACTTCTAGTGATCTTCCCTGTTAGGAGCATAAAGGACTACTAGGTCCACCTTGTTATAGGATTTGCAAACATACAATGAAGTATGACCTTTGTTAAATTTTTAACAAAGACTGTTAAGTCTACCTTGTTAAAGGATTTAGAAAATTAATTCACTTGTTAGGATGAAGCAGTGGATCTACTTGCAACTAATTGCTGATAAGATCCCTTATGCACTGATCACCTCATGTGATGGATATATCTTTTTAGTCTCTGAATTGACCTTGTTGTGTACCTTGAACTACTGCTGATAATCTTTCGCATATATTCTTCATTACTTTGCTATTCCTTTCATCATCATTCCTTATCATTCATTTTTTATATCTTACAATACATCTTATATATATATATATATATATATATATATATATATATATATATATATATATATTTCAAACTTGCAAAATTACAAGGTCAACCAAAACATAAGTAAACAAATACATTATAGAGTCGACCCAACAATAAATAACTCGAGTTCACTGAACTAACTCGATGACCTTCTGATACATGGCATCCACTGCATTACTCAACATCGTTGTGCACTTGATAGAAGTGAAGGCTCGATCCATACTAATCACTCGATGTATTTCTAAACTCGGTAGCCATTGGTGACTTGATAGATGTAGTGTCAATCGGTAGATACTATTCATTGAGTTTACCTTTCTTCACTCGATAAACATTGAATCTTTCAATCACTCGGTAGATACTATGAAGCATGATAGATACTGAGAAGATTGGTAGACACTGTTGGACTTCACATTGTCTATATTTTCTCGGTAGCCATTGTCTACTCAATGTAAACTATTGAACTGCTAATCTTACAACGTAACCACTAGATGCTCGATAAGCATTCAGAATTGAGTAAGTGTTGTCACTAATGACAAAAATAATCATAATGCCAACATGGGATGCCTTGATGTGGAAGCTTGAATATTACCAAGGGTAACACCTTCCCTTTCCATTAAAGTATATGATCTTGATTCATTTTGTTCCACAATTGCAACTATGTCATGAGTAACTGCACTATCTGAACTTTCCCAAAGGAGACTAGTAGAAGGGACCCAATCTTCACATATATCTTGCTGATTTTCTGAATTAGGTGCATATTCTAGTTCATCTTCTTTATCTGACTTCTTTAGAATAGGAGTAGTGTTCTTATTATGATTTGAAAATCCTAGGCCAATTGTCTTCTTAGACTTTCATCCAAAAAGAACATGATCAAGGGGTTTGACTCTAGCATGCAATCTATGAGTTAGAGGGCGACATCTAGGATAACCCATATTTTTGACAAAAGTATACTCTTCCACAGGCCTTAGGAGAGGGAGAGAAGTTCTCATTGTTCATATATTTCTCTTCTCTATAAATCTAGTCTCTAACTACTACGTCCTTTTTTTCATCTTGAATAGGCACTGATGACTATACAAATGTGTTAAATAATGTCATAGGTAAAGAGGAAGGTCTCATTTCTTGTAAAGGTTTCCCATAAGACCTAGGAAAAATTGGTGATGTTGTGAGGGAGTTGAGTTGATACCCTCCCATGCCAAGGTCTATTAATTTGAATCTATCTCTACATTCAGCTAAAGTTGCATCAAAATCATATGCTTCTCTATTGAGGGGAACATGAGTATTCACTGAAATTGAGTTAATAGATAAAGTATTATACCTAGGCATACAAATATCTATATCATCGTAAGGGAACTTAACACACTGATGAGAGGTAGGCAAAACTGCTTGCATATCATGAATCCATAGTCTACCAAGTAATATATTGTAGACAAGGGGACCATCACAACTATTTAAATAAAATATCTTTCTCAATAGGGCTAATCCTAAAATGAGGGATGACCAACCCCTTTCAACTTCTTTCCACCTCATCATAGGCTTTGATAGTGATCTTTCTTCTAGTATCTATGACTTGTTTAGAATAACCCAACGTCTTTAAAAGACTCAAAGAACAAATATTAAGCCCAACAAACCCATATATCAGCATGTACCTAACATCGGTTTTGTGAATTATAACTTCAATATGGAGAGCAAAATTTTCTCAAAGATTTATCATCTTCCTTTGAAAAGGTGAGGTAACAAGGGCTAGCAATATGATTAAGCATCTTATGGAATTGATCAACATCTAAATTGTTGGGAACATTCATTGTACACAAATCATCCTCAAGGACTTGCTTATGTCTTGGAGACAACTCTAAGAGCTCAAAGATCAAAATTTGAGCTCGGGTTCTTTGCAACGTATTAACAAGACTATAGTTTGACTTAGGATTCACTACTAGTTTTGAGGTAACATTCTTAGATGTCACTTTCTTTTGCTTACTTGGTTGACTTGAATTGGGTTCTCTAATGACAAGGGGACCTTAACTTTGTGTGATAACATTGAGACTTTGAGATGACACTCTAGAGTGAGGACCTCTTAGCACCAAGATGGGTTTTTCATTTAAGATAGGAGGAGATTCCATGTCTAGATTATAACCATAAGGATATTTATTTCTCATCACATTGACATTCTTTTCTACTACTTTAGGCATGTTGACAACATTCTCTACATTCGTGTAGGTGTAATTGATCTTAGCTTTTCCATTCTTAGGTTTAGAGGTTTCCCCCTTATCATACTTGGGCAAAGGTTCTTTGACGGCCTTGTGATCAGCATTAGTGTTCAATCCATCCACTCAAAGCTTACCATTCTCAATAAGATCCTAAATGATATGCTTGAGTTTCCCATAGTTTTCAATATTATGTCCAATGCCATTGTGAAACTTGCAATAGGCTTTCTCATCCCATCACCATGGCTTAACCTTAGGTATATGAAACTTTGTGGGATTAGAAGGACACACCAAGTTGTGAGCAATAAGCTTTGTCAATATCTCATCATATGATTTACCAAATGTTGTAAAATCTCACCTTTATCTCTTTGGCCTATCTTGGTATCTTGGCTTACTTCCTTTTTTATTAGCACTAACCAAATGAAGGACACCTTGATCATTATATTTTGAGGAGTCCACAACTCCATCATTGACCACTTGTTTATTTCTATTCCAATATGAATCTTTTCCTTTATCTTTGTTTTTGTTTCCATGTTTGGCCAAAATTCCTTGTTCTTTCAAAACATCCTCAATTCTAAATGCAGTTTCAACCATCATGTCAAAAGACTCAAAAACCATCTTCTTAACTTCATACCACATTTTGGGAATTATGTTTCTAATAATGAATTCAATTTCTCTTTTTTCAAGGATAGTCCTAGAGTAGCGAGAGAGTTGTCATCTCTGTCTTTGCAAGAAAGTGACAAATGATTCTCCTTGATTTTGCTTCGTGTTACACAAGTCCAATAGGGTGACAAATCTTGGAAGATTATATGCAAAGTGTTGAACAAATCTTTGAATAAGATCTTTGAAAGTCTTAACAGGAGGAGTTATGTTGGTGAACCATTCCATTACTTAACACTTAAGACTCCTTGGAAACAATCTCATAAGGTATGAGTCTTCATGGTGAAATTAAAAGCTCATAGTATAAAATTGATGCACATGATCACTTGGATCCCCATTCCTGTCATACTTGTCATATTGAGGTATCTCAACCTTTCTAGGAAAGTCTTTCATAACAACACTCTTATCAAAAGGTTTAGAACAAATCAAATCAAGTGAGAAGGAACTCCAAGGTGCCATGAACTTGTCCATTGTACTCTTTCACTTGATTAAACTGTTCTTCCAAAGATGTATCTTGCCTCTAATTCTTTTGTCTACATCATATTTGTAGGGAACTTTAGTGCCCTTATCAATTAAATTGTTTAGGAATACATCTTTGTTTTGATATATATACTTTTCCACACACCCTTGGAAAGAAGGGCCTCATTGTATTCTAATGAAATCTTGAGAGTCATGGTAAAAATTTGAACTACCTCCTCCATATTGTGAACCATGGTGAACACATTGCGAAGGTTGTCTTAAAATCCTAGGAGGTGTTGGTCTACGATAATGATCATGTCTTGAAGCCCCTCTTCCTCTAGGGCTAGGAGATTGTGAAGGTGTTCTTGAATGTCTTCTACTTTGTTGAGTCTTAGGAGGGGTGGATGGAGGAGAGTTGTTTCCACCACCAACACACATGTTGTTAAATTGACCATTAAGTTGTTGACCTAAGAGTCTATCTTACTCCTCTTGGAATTTTTACCTTTCTATTTATAAAAAAGCTTGTCTTTCCTCTTCCTTTACATCTTGTTCCTTGAGGAAGGCTTTATTTTCATGCTCAAGTGTCTTAAGTCTATTACTTGTGTATATTTCAAATGATTTGAGTGATGAACTTGGTTTTGACTATCTAAACAAGTTGTTGGTATATGTTGTATTCACATGAGTGCTAAGAGGTTCATCATCTTGGTTTTCATATTGTGATTGGTTTTCTTGATAGGCTTTCCTCTTATTTGTTTCAGCCCTTTGCTATGCATCTAGATATCTAGTTGAGATAAGGGGAGAAACTAGTCAATTTTCATAAGAGGAACAACCAAACAAAATTCTATCTTGATGTTTTTCAAATATGTCATAAAGGCATTCATCCATTTCTTCCCTCTTTCATTGAGTCATCATATAAATCATATCTGTATCTAAATGATAAGGTGCTAAGGGTGTACTCAACTCACTAAGGTAACTCTTGGGATCAAACCAACTTTTTGAGTTGTTCTTGGGTGATTGATCAAATGTGGGTTCTTTTCCCTTATGTCTTTGGAGAGTTTGAACTAAGGGTAATTGGTTAAAGACTACTTGAGGTTGCTTTCCTTGATCTACTTGATATCTTGTTGTAACTGACATCAAAGAAAAGGTACTAGGTGATAGGATGACCCTAAGAAATGTTGGTACCAAACTAGGATAGAAAAAACACTCACTTGTCCAAAAGAGAGATGATAAGATAGAATTTTTGCAATAGGCATAAACCAACACTGCCACAGAGGTACCCACTACTTTGGGTGAATTCCCTAGAACATATGGATCAAGAGGATTATTTATCTAGATTAAGATTAGTTGAAATTGAATTTGAATAGAAGTGAATGGGTAAGAGCTTACTAAGACTCTCCAAGCATGTTATCAAAGAATCCAAAGGTTTATCTTCTCAACAAGGACTCACTGACTCCTAGAAAGGACACTCAAAAAATCAAAGATTACTAGTTCAAGAGGTCAAAACAAAACAATCTAAGGTGCAAGAAAGCTTCCAATGGTGGGGTAAGTGAACTAATCTAACCTAGATCAACTGAAGAGGATTGAAAATGGCAGGATAACTTATCAAGAAAGGTTTCAACTCCGGAACTCAGTTTTCTTGTTCATTTTAGTTGACCAACTAGATGCATCAATAGAGTTTTATCATAAATCAAGCACACAAGACAATACTCAAAGAGTTCAAGAAAATTTCTACAAGCAATGGGCAAGGGGCAAATCAACCTTGCGCATAAACAAGAATAGTGTCTTAGTATGAATCTAATCCCTAGAACCAGTACTATGTATGTTCTCAAAATGTTTTCCAATCACACACAGTCCTAGAAAATAAAATTGGGCTGCACTATGGTTTTTAGTAATGGTCAACTCAATAACTCTTATAATCTCAAGTGGGAAAAATCCAATCCTAGCAAACCAAGGTTTTGATACATTCCAATAATTTAATCAATCGGAGATGCTGAGGAAATCTGACAGCTCAACAAAAGACTACACCCATGGAGATTTCTTCTACAAGGACATTTATATAGTGGGTGTTGCTACCACGGAGAAAGTGGCTACCACTTCTTGAGGTTCCATCCATGTGGTTTATCCAATAAAAGGAGTGTCCACCATGGTTAACCCTCTCTAATCAAGGAAGACTCACAAAATTGGACCACATTGGGATTTAGTTTGGATTCAAAGGTTCCAAGTTTTTGATGAGCCCAAAAGGGAATAGAGGATACTCTTCTAGCCTCTTCACCTCACCAAAACATAGAAAATAGATTCATTGACACGATAATTTGAAATCACTTCATTGAGGTTTCAAAATCCAACAACAATCACCACCAATCTCAAGAGAGAAAGTATCAACAAATGTCAAAGACAAACTAAGTGAGACAATGAAATAATATCAAACCCTTCCCTACCTACAAGGGGATCTATCATCAAGAAGAGCTTCACATGTAAGGCAAGAAAATGAAGCCCAGTCTCTCAAGATCACCACAAATAGTGTTCATAGGGCCTAATTACTATGTGAAACATGTATGCAAGAAAAGAAATCTTGGTTCAATTTTAGATCACCAATCAAAATGTGAGTTACGAAAGTATGTAGAACACTCAAGCCAAACACATGAGAGGTTCACTTTTAATTCCAAAGTCTGAATGTTATAGAGATGTATAAGAATACCTCAAATCCAAAGCAATGTGTGCATATCACTCCACCGATCTAACAAACCAAGCAAGCGATCTAAGAAAATAACAAACAAACCAATACAAGATAGATATTCTTATGCAAAACCTAAGGTTAGATCTCAAAATCTAATTGATAGGATTAATAATACTAGAAAATAACCCAAATGAAAACTCACATCATACATTTAACCATGTGAAAATTAAATGCAAGTTAATCTATTAAAAACCTTTTTTTGTTAATTTCAATTTTTGACCTAGTCAACAAGATTGGACATATATGCCATGAATTTGGACCCAAAACCCTAAATTAAAAAAATAGATCCCTATTAAAAAATAAAAACTTTTCAAAAAATGTTAGAATTTCATAAAAATATTTTCATTTGTTCCCTACGGACCCATTTTGTCAAAATAGATCAGTTTTTGTAAATTAAGTGTTTCAGCCCTCATATAATCTATAAACTCAAAATACAAGGAAAAAGTCCTATCTAGAAATCAAAAACCTTTCCAAAAATATGAAATTTTCTAAAAAATTCACTAATTATCGTCCAAAAATGATTTTTCATAAAAAATAAAGAAAAAATTATAGAAAATACAAACTACTTGTGAAAAATTTGAAATTTTAATAGCACCTTCTTAGATGTCTCCACCCTACAAAATAAATTTCAAACCAAAACACCAAGCCATTTGGGAGATGTGATCAAATTTTTAAGATCTAGGGTTTTCTATCTCTGAGCACATTTGCACATGGGGGTTAGCTCCAAAAATAGTCAAAACCAACATGTAAATGTGGGTTTCCTCATAGTGGGCACTAAAAATGTGTGCTAAAATGTTGACACACTTCTACAAGTCATTATATCCAAGATTTCTCAAGAATGAGGTCTCAAATGGTGATTCATAGCTCTCTATTCATGGAGTGCAAGGGTTTTTAATAGAGGCCTTTAGTTTGACCTAGTTTGTGCCCATGCAAGAACACTATAAAAAGAGAGATTCAAAGAGGAAAAACAAGAGTGTTAGCTCCATGATCATCAAATATGCATGCAAATGAAGATGCAAGGTAATCTAAATGATAACAATGCAAAGTAATGCAAGAAAGGACATCTAATATATGAAAGGAAATAACAATGAAAGGTTAATCTATGAAAGAAAATATGACTCTAAGTTGATATGAAAATTCAAGGATGAAGCATGATGATGGAAGCTATGAATGCATGAAAAAATAAGACAAGAAGAGAGAAGTTGCAATGAAGCTCCAATATCCAAAATCTAATGCTCAAACTCCTCCAAAATTGCTCTTCAAACCTATAGCATAACAATACTATAGTAACTAATATCTATCCAAATGAGAAGGAGAGGGCTCCTTATATAGCCAATTGTGGAGGTGGGAGGCTTCTCACAACCAATATAGGATAATAGAGCTTGATCTGTGTGAGACAAAATTCCACCAATGAAAAAAGAGGAGTATTTGAGAAGAAAGTGGAAAGAGGAAATTAATGAATCCCACTTAGAAATATGTGCGTGTAAGTGTAGAGAAAAAAAAGATTTATTAATTTAATTTAATGTAATTTATTTCATTTTTTCATCACAAAGAGATATTTTTATGGGCATTTTATTTAATTAAAAGGGAGCAAGTTCTTTTAATAAAATAAGAGCTATTTTATTTAATTAAAATATAAGTGTAGATGCTTAAAATCGTCCCTAAAGACTATATTAATTAATTTTAGTATCGCTCGTGACATTGTAATTAATTATTAATTAATTAATTATACTGTTCACATTCCTTTACTTATTTAATTAAATTATTTTAATTAAATAAGTTCCTTCTTCTAAGTATTTAAATTTAATTTAAATGCTTCTAGCTTTAGTGTGTTAAATTAATTTAACACATGATCCTCCACATTTCTCTTTTTAAATAAATTTTACTTATTTAAATTCTCCACATCCTATTAATTCATCTAAACTCATGATTAAATTAAATCTCATTTAATTTAATCTTGAGCCTAGTCTAGAGCCTAACCTATACCCATCACTCTCATCCTTCTAAGCCTACCCACTACTTAATCTCACTCTTATCCTAAATCTCTTTCTAAAGACCTTTTTAGTTTGCTCACATATGTGTGAGAAGCTCTTGATCCAATAAACCTTCCATTTTATTTATGACTCTTACATCTCTTACACATTTGTCCCTCGCTTCTTCCCCCAAGGTTGCTCACACATGTGTGAGCACACCTTGAGCCTCTCAATCATTAAAAACTCTTTTTGACTTTTTCATGGCTTGTCCTCTAGCCCATGTGTCTCCCTTGTGGCACCTATGTGGATGCCACATGGATGCCACCTCACCAAGCCCCCCCCCCCCCCCCAAAATTATAAATAGAGAGCTTGTCTCAAGCATTTATCATCTCACATTATTTGCATTGTTACCATGTTGGTTTAAGATTTGAGTTTGCATTCACAGTTTGAGCTTTCATGGTAGTTTGAGTTTGCATTGATAGAGTCTCATAGTGATTTTGTAGATTCATACTAACAATTTAGTAGATGATTTAGTTTACATTATGCATTGTTAATCTAGTTTCTACATGCATTTGTAGATTCATTTTAGCTTGCATTCTTATCATAGTTTGTATATTTAGTTAGTTCTTGCATTACATATCATCTTCACCTTTGAATGCCTTCAAGAATGGCTCTCTCCATAGCCATTTCTTGAGGTGTTCTTCATCTCATTTAGTCTAGATTCATACCTTACTTGCATATACACTTGCACTCACCCACTCAAAAGATTCATTTATTGTTGTGTTTGGGAGAGCACATCAAACACCCCTCTATCTTAACACACCAATAAGGCCTCTCATAGGTGTCCTTGTTGAGATGTAGAGGTGGCTGGAAGGTTGGATTTTTTGGTTGCGTAAGGTTGCAAAAACCCAAGCAAGCATTAGTTGGTATTTTGTTCTTTTCATTTTGATAAGTCTTTGATGCAATTTCAAGATTTTAAACTAGTGTTTGTTTGTTAACCTATGCTTCTTGCAGATCTCATTTTTTAGCACAAATTTTGACATGTCTGGTGGGACCCACATCTCTGGTTTCATTTCAAAAATTTGCAAACAATCTTGGTTCACTCGTAAAACATCGCATTGTCGTCTCTAAAAGTTGCAGAGTCATCTTCGATTGTTGTCTGCGCATACTAGCATCTTCGCAGACTAGCGTCTTTGCCTTCTAGCATCTCTACAGTGATTCAAAACATTCTTTCTTTTCTGCCTAAACCATTTTGCCGTCTCCATTTCTAGTCTGTCGTCTCCGTTTCTAGTCTATCGTCTCCGATTCTAATTTTTCGTCTGCGTTTCTAATCTGTTGTCTTTGAGTTTTATTCTGTCATCTGTATCCTTAGTTCTATCATTTTCATCTTTAGTTCTATCATCTTCATCTTTAGTTTTGTCATCTTCGTCTTTAGGTCTATCATCTACGAAGTTAATTTGTTGTCTACAAAGTTAATCTGTCGTCTATGTTGTGGGTTGGAACTATTTTGTCATCTCTGAGTTTTGGCATCTCTGATTTTCATATTGTCATTTGTGTCTACAATTACTTGGTCACTTGTTGTCTGCAAGTTTTAGCGTCTACGTAGTTTGGCGTCTCCGAGTTTTATTGTCTGCACATTTTGGTGTCTGCACCTGTATTCTAGTGTCTCCACATTTTGACAGAATTGTCCAATTTTTAACAATAATTTTAGTTAACTAATTGACTTGTAGGTTTTAACTAACATTTTTCATGTAGAGAAGTAACCTTAAGAACCTAAAAAGAAAAACCAGTAGTGATTTTTATCACTAAGGGAGATTTGTAGTGATTTTTATCACTTACACCTTAAAGGCTAATGAACTTGAATGGATTAAACACTTTCATTTGGATGCATGAACGTTTATATTAGCAAAAATTTAGACTTTGGTGCTTAAAATTGACATGAATGTCTAGATTAGCCAACATTTGGACTTTGGTGCTTAAAATTGATATGAATGGGTAGGGTAGAAAAAATTTGGACTTTGGTGTTTAAAAGGGACATGAATGTTTAGGGTAGAAGACACATTTGGATTTGGTGCTTAAAAAAATTCACACCATCTTGAATGCTTTAAAAGATAATGGACATGATGTATGCCTAGGCTAGACAATATTTAGAATCGGTGCTTAAAATGGACATGTATGCCTAGGCTAGATCACATTTGGGTTTGGTGCTTAAAATGAAGTCATACACTCTCAAATGCCCTAAGGTAAATTGACTTTATTTCTTGCATTTTTCTTTTCAACATTTTACTTTCATCCAGTCGTTTTACTTTTTTGTTGACGAACCCATGTTTTCATTTACGTTGGTGCTATTTTAAGTTGGAAAGAACCTTGCATGTTTTAATCATGAGTGTCTTCAAGTAGATATAAAACTTAAAGCTTCATTGGGAAAGAACAAGTGTTTTTTTAAACTCCAAGACCACTTCCGTATTCTCTCCCCTCGTGCTTTTGCGCGATCTTAGGTGCACAAGAAATAAGTGGTCTTGTTTTTCTTTTTTAGGAGGCCTGGTTGGAGATTTTATGACCCCTTGGGATGACCTCAACTCCCGTGTTCTGGCAGAGTATAAGAATCATGAGGTGAATCGAAAGACACCTCTCTTGGAAGTGGAATATTGTCATTCTTGGCTAAGCCCCAAAGAACTTTATACCTCTGGGAAGTGAAGGAGAAGATTTGGGTTACCATCTCCCGCCGACTGTGTGGTAGTATTTTTTTACATCTATAGATTTGGGCCTCACGTACCTTGTGTATATCGAGGACTCCCTCTAGATAAGCCTTGTTCATTCTAGAGATAGCCTTATTAGGGTTGTTGGCATGTTCAACATTCTTGTTCAAACATTCAAAAAGAAAAAGCCAAAACATCAAACGAGTTCTAAAATGAGTGAAATTGTGAGGTAACCTTTCATTGAGTGAGATAGGTTAAGTGAGGTCTTCTTGACTCACGGTTACTTTTGGTAGTTTGTATTTTTAAATTAGTTGAGTCTAGTCACATCTTATTGCAAAGTTCTTGGGTACTTGAAATTTGAGTCTTGTTTTATTCCTGCCATGACCGATAAAGTCAACCAAGTCAAACATAAGAAAGTGAAGTTGTCCAAACCAGCTGTCTACAAGGAAAGGAAGAACCTAGCATATGGTGACAAACAATTCCGATATGCTATCAAAGACATTCAAAAAGAAGAAGCTACACAAGACCACTATGATAGAATTGAATACAATGGAAAACTTCGAAATTGGTCAGCTTTCCCAGGAGTGAACCCAAGGTTTTTTTTTCCAATGAACATGGATTGAGTTAATTACATAAGTAACCACAACACTTTCATCTTCTATATCTACTTTCATCTTTCCAAACTTCTAGTCTTCCATTTTCAAATTTTCTTCTAGAGAGCTTAAACCTTAAAACATCTTTTGACATTGCAACACTAGATCTTTCATCTATAAGCAAACATTCATCGTAATCACACTTACTTATTTGGGATCACAAGTCCATCTCCAAATAGAGAGTAATCAATTTGGTGTCCTATCTTACCTACAAGATCACTTAGCTATCTTTGGTAGGAGAAAGATACTACTATACTCTAATCACACTTTGTTTGTTAAACCAAGGTCTTTTGTTCACACTTGGGTAGTTGACCCTTTAATCACAAAAGGTTAATAGCTCTCATCCTCATTTTCTTTTTCTTCCACAATCTTCCACCCCTTGGTTTGGTTACTCTTGTATGGTGCGCACACAATCAGGAAGGTTCACGTTTAATCCCATGTCACGTTTGTGGGAATCATTGAGGCAACTAGAGATGGAGAATCCTTTTCCTCCCCTCATGACTTCATTAGGGAACACAATTCTGTCTAGTTCAAACCTTGGTATGCTTAATTCAACATCCACACAAGAACCAGATCCCTTCCATAGCACAACTTTGGGGGATAATGATGACGAAGTATACCAAGATGAAGATCCTATTGACCCTAACGATGTAGCTAATGATGTCAAGACATTCCTTGCAGACCCCTACAATGTGGAAATGATGGAAAAATCCATTAGGGAAAACAAAATTGAGATATTCCTAAATTTGGTCAAGGATGGTGTTAATGTTCCCCCAAGCTTTGATGAGAACACTTTGTTTAGAAAAATTACAAAAGGTGGTGCACCCGTGTTGCCCACTTCAAATGTAGCTCCAACTTCTAGCAAAGGGAAAGAAACCATGATGATAACTAGTGCTATGCCTATATCTAGTACTTCAACACAACCTACATTTCAATTGAGTGCATAACATATTCAAAAAATCATTAGTGTCATGCCTAATGTTACCACACATGCTTGTATTCCACAATCTACCTTGAGAACTTCAACTGTGGGATGCTTAGGCATTGGACAAGTGCCTACTCAACCAATGGCAATTCAAACACAACCAATGCACTCTTCTTATTTACAAGTGCCAACCACTATGGTAAAGACATCCGTGCCAATTCCAACAACTGCATGTCACTACATTGGCCAAAGTGGAGTGCCTCCACCACCTCACACTACATTTTTAATTCCTCACAATTTAGGAGGTGGATTTATGAACACCCAACAATCACAAGTGCAACCTAATCAAGATTTGGCTCAACAATTCCAAGAATTGCGAAATTTGGTCCTTAACATGAACAACAAAGGGGTGAAGGATGTCTCTTTTGAGGAAATTTTTCCTTTTCCATTTGATAAATCCATTAATATGGTGCCATTTCCAACGGGTTTTGAAATACCTAAATTTGACAAGTATACGGGAGAGACATGCCCCATCACCCATCTCAAGGAATTTTTCATTTTGTGCCAAGAGGTAGCCTACAGTGATGACTATCTTAAGAGGCTCTTTGCACAAAGTTTTGGAGGCCCCACACTTGAGTGGTTAATGAATTTACCTAAGGGATCCTTTACTTCCTTCAATGATTTGACAAGAAAGTTTATAGCACAATACTCTTACAACATTGAACATCATGTCTCATTGAGTGACTTGTGCAACACAAAACAACAAAACGAAGAAACTTTTTCCAACTTCCTACAAAGGTGGAGACATATTGCTAATCGTATGCCATATAAAATCAAAGATTCCCATCTTGTGGATATACTTATCAAGAAATTGATACCTGAAATGTCTTTCCACATGAAAATGGCTAGCTTCAAAGACTTTTCCACTTTAGT
Source organism: Cupressus sempervirens (assembly GCA_028749045.1). Taxonomy (NCBI): domain Eukaryota; kingdom Viridiplantae; phylum Streptophyta; class Pinopsida; order Cupressales; family Cupressaceae; genus Cupressus; species Cupressus sempervirens. Next base: position 170,931,102 of record CM053790.1, on the reverse strand, counting down.
CAAAAAGGGCAAGAATATTGAAAATAGACTTTTGAAAAAAGGCACCATCAAACATTATAATTCATCATCCTCCAACAATGAGTCAAACAACAATAGCAAACCCAAATTCTGGTCCAAGAATAAGGGTGTTACACATAATGGTGTTACTGATGTCAAAAACCTTCAAGGAGGGAACAACAACAACTACTACAATCGAAACAACAACAATTCAAATCATGACAACCAAAGCAATCAACAATCTAGAAATCAAACACAATTCTTTCCACGCAACAACTACAAGCGTGACTATGATCAAAATAGAAAGTTCACTAACTTTCATGAACCTTTGGAGACCATTTTTCAAAAATTAGTGGATCACAACTTGATGGTATTTCGTAACACATGTCCTTTTGATGAAAATCAACCAAAGTCAAAGTGGTATAGGGAAAATGAATACTATAAATACCACCACATCAAGGGACATGACACCAAAAAATGTATCAAGCTCAAAGTTTTTATCCAAAATCTTGTTGATGATGGGGAAATTGAGGTGGAAGGAGGTCCAACCTCTAAAAATGCTAAATTGAAGATATTTCAAAAACCATTTCTCGATCACAACAATGATAAAAACAATACCAACAATGCAAATCAAGCCTCCACATCAAATACATTACCTTATGATTATTCCACTAACCACATATCAGGGTTTGACTCCTTGTGTGGTCACATTGAAGAAGTAGACACTCATGCGAATACCCTTGTTTTACAAGTGGCTGATTGTGATGCCACCACTCAACGAGGAAGACTCACTTTGCAAGCTGCCACTCCCAATAACACTAATCCAATAATGCCACATGCGCCTGCTACGCCATCCACCTCACAAAGGCCCACTTCTCGCTATGATGTGTTGTCCCAACTAGGTAAGACTCCTGCACAAATCTCCATTCTTGAGCTTCTTACCACATCACCCATCCACAAAGAGATCTTGGAGAAGGCTCTTTTAGAGTCTCGTGTTCCTGAAATTATTAATGCTTCTCAATTTACTAATATGATTGGAAACCTTGCCACTCAACAACACCTTGTCTTTATAGATAAAGATTTCTAGGGTCTTGATCCCAACCATAATTTGTCACTCCACATTGAAGTCCTTATACAGTGACATAAGATTAAAAGAGTCCTTATAGACAATGGATCCGATTTGAACCTTTGTACATTGAAAATGATTCATTTCTTGGGGCTTCCAAAGGATCCCCTAGATGTTAATAAAAGGATCATAATAAAAGCATATGATGAAAGAGAAAGAGAATCAAAAGGAGTCATCATGTTGCCTCTAAAGGTTGGACCAGCCATCATAAATACTGAATGCCATGTCTTAGACTTGGATTTTCCATATAACATCTTGCTTGGTAGACCATGGATACATACACTAAAGGCAGTCCCATCCACTTACCATCAATGCTTGAAATTTCCCCACCAATAAGTGAATTTGCCAAAATTGTACCTAAATATCTCACCATAATAGAACCACCTTCCACAACAGTACTAGAATTAGCTAATGAGGATTCAAGCTCCCACAAGGGAAAAGAGAAGGTTGAAGATACTAAAATTAACACCACAGGAAAGAAGGTCACTTTTTCTAATTTAGGAATGGGAGAGTATAAGATTGAAAATGCCTTGTGTGTGGGACAACTACCACTCTCCCTTTGTTCCTTTGGAAAATCTTCTCAATTATCACCTTCTACTAATAAGGAAACCATGCAAGTTAGCAAGACAACATTTGAGCATTGGGGTCCACTTAGTGATGAGCACATGGAAGATAATATCCTAGATTGGCTATATTATGATGGAAAAGATGAACCTGTAGAGTTTCCTAGAGATAAATATGTCTAGGAACCTCCCATTATTGAAAACATGGGATATCATGGTACCAGCCTTGGACCAAAAGAAGATGGAATTAGAAAATCCTTAAAAGCTAATAGCTATCCTAAAGGGCATGGATTGGGCTCCATTAAACCTAAGGTATCCTTTGCTGACAACTATTGTACGGTTGAACCTGATTCTGAGATTAAAGAGGAGGAATTCTTTGAAGTACCTTTCCAATACATTAAAGATGACCTAGATAATTATGTCCATGCCATTACCATAGATGACCTTTCATCCATTGACCTCCCTCTCACCAACCCTGACATGATAGATTGGGACCTTCAAGATACACCACTAGCTCTCGACATTTATAAGACTAATGAAGTAGTGATGGCACTTTTTGGTCTTAAGAATCTCCGAGATTATGAACATGAGATCTAGTACAATGAGAAAGCCTACTTTGGTAGCCAAGTCAACTCTCTTAGTCACAAAAGTGAAAAAGAAAATAAGAATGGAAAAATAAAAGAAACATCCTCTAGTGAAAACTCTTCTAGCGCACTTTTGGATGAAGAAAAAGATAAAATAAAGGACACATCATCTGGTGAAAACCTCTTAGAGGTGCCAAAAGAGGGAGAGCTTGACTTGACATTCAGATCCTTGCCACTAGAAAAGCCACCTATTTTGAATGAAGACACAATTCTAGTCAATTTGGGAATAGAGGATAATCCAAGAATCACCTACACTGCTGCTACCTTAAGTCTTGAGGAACAAAAAGCCATGACTGAATTCTTGAAAGAGGGAAAAATCAATTTTGCATGGACATACAAAGACATGCCGGGCCTAGATACAGATTTGGTTGTGCATCATTTGATAGTTAAACCCAAGATTAAACTAGTAAAGCAAAAGTTGCCCAAAATGCACCCCAAGGTAGCACTCCTAGTCAAAGCAGAGTTGCAGAAAATGTTAGAGGCAAAGTTCATCTATCCTATTGACTATCCTAAGTGGGTCTCCAACATTGTTCCTGTAGGAAAAGCATCTGGGGGCATCCATGTTTGTTCAAATTTTTGAGATTTAAATCTTGCATGTCCTAAGGATGATTTTCCACTTCCTAACATAGACATCATAGTGGATTTGACTGTTGGACATGAGATGTTGTCTTTGATGGATGGATTTTCCGGTTATAACCAAATCAGAATTGCAGAAGAGGATCAACATAAAACGGCATTCACAACCCCATAGGGAAACTTTTGTTATCAAGTCATGCCTTTTGGCTTGAAAAATGCCGGTGCCACTTATCAACGCGCAATGACTACCATAGTCCATGATCTTCTACATGTCATAATGGAGGACTATGTTGATGATATCCTAGGAAAATCCAAGACAAGAGAATCCCACATTGATGTCCTTACCACTATTTTTGATAGATTGGAAAAATATAAAGTGCATCTTAATCCTAAGAAGTGTGTATTTGGGGTCAAATCAGAGAAATTGTTAGGCTACATTGTGTCAAGAAGAGGTATTGAGGTAGATCCAACAAAAGTGAAGGCCATCATGGATATGCCTCCACCTACCACATTGAAACAACCCCACATTTTTCAAGGAAAGTTACAATCTATTAGGAGATTTGTGTCACAACTAGCAGATAAGGTCCATCCACTTCAGCATTTGCTTCACAAGGGAAACAAGTTTCAATGGGATTGCCTATGCCAAAAAGCATTTGAACAAATTAAGACATATTTGGCTAATCCTCCAGTTTTAGCACCTCTAGTTGTAGGATGACCATTGATTCTATACATTTCAGCTACTTTAGTTGCCTTAGGAGCACTTTTGGCATAATTAGATGATAAGGGGAATGAGCAAGCCATATATTACCTCAGTCAAACACTAGTTGGCTATGAGTTAAACTACACTATTATTAAGAGAGCATGTTTGGCTGTAGTCTTTTGTACGCAAAAACTACGTCATTATATGCTTAATCATACTACATATCTCATTGCCAAGATAGATCCACTCAAGTATTTGCTATCAAAAGTCACCCTCATTGGTTGAGCAACAAAATGGGTCTTAATTTTATGTGAGTTTGACATTGTTTATAAGGATCATAAGGCCATTAAAGGACAAGTAATTGCATATCATCTTGCTGAAGCTCCTCTTCAAGGTGACCATCCCATTGTAGCTAATTTTCTAGATGACACAATTATGACCCTAGCCCCAACTACACCATGGAGATTATTTTTTTGATGGATCCTTTACACAAAAGGGATCGGGGGCAGGAATTTTGTTTGTGACACCACAAGGGGATATCATTCCTAAGTCTTATAAAATCTCATTCCCTTGCACAAACAATATAGATGAGTATGAAGATTTGGTCATAGGGCTACGTCAAGCTATCATATGGAATATCAAAAACCTTCTTGTCTTTGGAGACTCACAATTGGTCATTAAACAAGTTATAGATGCATACCACACCAAGGATGAGAAATTGTTGCCCTACCACAGAATAGTTGAGGATCTTAAGCAGCATTTTACAGAGATTGTTTTTCAGCAGATTCCAAGGGCTAATAATAAAGTAGCAGATGACATGGCTAATATTTCCTCTATGATTGCCATGCCAGAATATAGTCCTAAATGTGAGTTTCACGTTGAGAATCTTTTTACTCCTACTTATGAGCAAACTGATTCAGAGTTGGTGTGTGAGATTGTTGGTCCCGAGTCTCCATGGTATGCTGACATCTTTACCTATTTATGTCACAAAACCATTCCCGTAGCCCTCACCCCAAATCAAAGCAAAACATTCGTCCGCCGAACTGCCTATACCATCCTCGGTGATACACTTTTCAGAAAACACTTTGATGGAACCCTCCTCCGATGTCTCAGTTCAGATGAAGCTTGAACAGTGTTAGAAGAAGTTCAACAAGGGATTTGTGGTGCCCACTCTAGCGGCCTTACATTAGAAAAAAAAGTTCTTAGGACAGGTTACTATTGGCCGACTATGGAAGCAGATGCATATCAGTTTGTGAAAAGATGTGTTCCATGTTAGTAGCATGGCGATTTGATACATGCTCCCGCCCAAGACCTTTAGCCCACCATCGCTCCATGGCCCTTTTCTCGCTGGGGATTCGATCTTGTTGGTCAAGTATACCCAAATTCCTCAAATGGACACAAGTACATTATTGCCGCCACTGAGTACTTCACAAAGTGGGTCAAGGCTATTCCATTAACCTACATCACCAGAAAACAGATCTCCAAATTCATCTTGAACTACATTATTTGTCATTTCGGTATATCTCGCGATATCATGACTGATAATGGAACCCCTTTCAAAAATCAAGAGGTTGCCACCCTATGTAGGAAATTCGGAATCACCCAGCATTTTTCCACCAGATACTACCCCCAAGGTAATGGCCAAGCTGAATCTACTAATAAAACCATTTTGAAAATCCTAAAGAAAACCATTAATGCAGTTGGTCATTATTGGCACATCCAAATTGCTCCCACCCTTTGGGCCTACCATACCTCCATCTGGACCCTCACAGGAGCCACCCCATTCTCCCTTGTTTATGGTTTTGAAGCTGTCTTGCCCATCAAAATTGAGCTCCCTTCCCTCAAAATCTCTCTCAAGAACCTCATATACGAAGAAGAATACCGAGTTGCTCACTTGCAAGAGTTGGCACTCCTTGATGAGAGATGACTCAATGCCCTAAACCACCTCTGCGTGTATCAAAATTTCCTTTAGCTTCAATATCATAAGAAAGTCAAGCCATGAGAATTTGAAGTGGGTGACTTAGTTTTGCAGCATAATATGAAGAACCTCCAGAACCGTGAAAAGAAAGGAAAGTTTGAGGCAAATTGGCTAATTCCATTTATCATTACAACCAAATATGGTTTCAGGGCCTATCAAATTTCTACTCCAGAGGGAGATCCGCTCCCTGAGCCTATAAATATCTAGCATCTCAAGAGATTCTATGTTTGAGCCTTTGTCGTTCCTGTACAGTATTTATAGTCTCAAAAAAAATCCAAAAAATTCATAAAATGTTCCTAAAAAAAGTATGGATTCATCCATTGTCTATAAGGCTCATTTTGCTTCATTCCATTCCACCATTCCACTTCCCTTGTGCAAAGTCTTATCTAGCCTTTTGCATCTCATGCATCCAATAAAAGACCTCTTTTCTGTGAGGCTCCATTTCACTTCCATCTTTTGAAAGACCTCTAGTTTGCGAGGCATTTTTTGTCGAGTGATTGTCATCCCATTACGCTGAGCTTTTTCACAACAGTGACCACACTTGGACTTACACAAAATCACCATTTGAGACTTAATGCTTCAAGAAACTTGTTCTCTTTATAGCCCTTTCTGACAACAAACAATTTTATGATCATTTGACATTTCAACTTGACACACTTTCATAGGATACATCTTTCCTATAGGTGACATTGTGACATTCACTTCTAGACCTAAGGTTCTTGGCAGGAACTGTGGACTGAATGACTACTTGGTCATGCAGTTTCTTTTTGGTTGATTTTATTTGTGTGTTAGTGATAGCCTTTTATGGTGCATCTTGATCTTCCATATTTTGGTCATACCAACATGGCTCTCATTGACTACATATGTTTTGTGGTATGATCTATTTTTGAGGCTTTATTTCATGTGTGTTAGTTTCAGGTTATGATAATGTGTTGTGTAATGGGGCAACGGGTTAGCACACATCCCACCAAAGATCCCTAAAAGACTTTGGGTGTGCCCAGACCTCTCTATTGTGTATATGAAATTTCATCCATCATGACTATGCAAACTACACCTATTGTCCTAAAGCCTCTATGCTTTTGTATGTCTAGTCCATGTAAAAGAGTCATGTCATTTATGCTTCTATAGCATATAATGCATAAACTCATTTGCAAAATCAACTTAAGGTGTGCTCTCCATACGAACACAATGGAATCTCTTGATATCATGTAGTTAGGATGCATGTAGTATAGGGTTTCATTTGAGTCGTGCTTGAGACAAGGTCCTATTTATTTTCCCCCCTCCTATGCTATGCTACTGGGTTTCTATGAGTAACAGTTATGACAGATATTCATTCATTAGTTTATTTTCATTAGGTTGCATTAGCTTCCCACTTTTGCATTCATTCATTGCATTAGTGTTCATTTGATTCATTTCATTTAATGTTCATTAGACATTTTTAGTTCATTTTATTAGATTGCATTAGTTCATACATTCATTTTAGTGATCACATCCAGGGGCATATACATTCTAATCACATATAACATATATATATCGTGCATCCATAACACAATGCATACATCTCATAATTGCCCACTAATCTGCATCACACACATGTTAGGCATCATGTACATATGCATATATCATAAGAAATATCACATAGCATCACATCCTGCATCACAAGTGTCAGTATCCACATCATAAATCCATACATATGCATCCATACATACATAAAATCATCAACTCATGTCATTTATATATCTAAAAAAAATAATGTTTGTACATTCCATATACAAATCATATCATACAAATGCATCATCAAAAATCGTTGCATCTGCACATATCTGTCAAAACACTGATCACTATATGCAATCAAGTCATTGGCTGTGAGGGCCTTGGCCCCCCTGTATCCCCCCCTCGAGGAGGTCTCTACTATCCTACGGACTACTCTAATCTGGCTCTACCACCTGAGATCCATGAGCTGGCTCCCCTCTCAAAATATGGCTGCTGCTAGTGAGCAAGCACAGCCTCCCTATACAGTGACCTATAATAGGTTGCCTCTTGTATGGCTCACATCTCTACTCAGCTAGCTGTAAGGGCCTCCTGCATCACTATGATGGCTGCTCCTGGCTATACCATCTGCATGGCTATGTCTTGCTGCCTATGATATCCATCCAGTTGCGCCTGATGGGTGGCCCGCTCGGCCTATAAGGCAACTACCTTTGCTCAGAGCCTCTTTACCTCTGCCTGATCCTCCACCCTTGTTTTGGTGCCCATCCCTGCAAACTCCACAGTATCCACCCATGCCTGTAAAGCTACTAAGACCTCCTATGCACTGTCCCCCCTAACCCTTTGCACCCCCAGCTCTGCCTGTATGGCCCCCATGGCCTGCTCTAAGCTATCTACTTGTGCCTGTTGCACTTGTGCTACCCCCTGTAGATGGGCTACCTCTGTCTGCAAGCTATCTCTCTCGGCCCTAACCATGTATGGTCCTCCCCCTATACCTGTCCTTGTGGAGGTGCCCGCAGTGGTGCCTGTGGTGGTGCCTGCATTGGTGCCTGTGCCTATGCTCATGCTTGTACCTGTACCTAGGGTGCTATATGTGGTGGCCCCTATGCTAGTACTGGCCCTGGCCCTCTCTATGCTCAAACTCTGTGCCCATGCGGTCCCTACTGTGCCCCCTAAGCTGGTGGTGGCATCATGGCTACCTGCCCACCATCCCCTCCTCCATCCCCCTCTCCCTGTGCCTGCTTTGCTGGTGATGGTGCTCCTGGCACTGTCAGCCTGACCCGCTGCTGGGCTGCCCACCACTGTGTGTATGTCGGTGTCATACCTCCATCTCCCCTATCCTGGCCATGCATCCATGGCACTATTGCCATCCCCATCTAAGAAGCTCAGGCCAATCGTACGGTGGTCCCGTGACCCCAAAAATAGCCATACTCTCATGACACCACATGATATAAGAATCTGTCTGCCACTATATCCTGTACCTTGCCAACTTGTCGTCGCACTTGAGAGGGCATATAGCACATGATCAAGCGCATGGATCGGCCAATGATCCAGTAGTCTATCTATGTGTACGGGAGGTACATTTGATCCTCTGTGTCATCCTCACCCCCTATTGCTAGTGTCTTCCCCCACCACTCTACCCCATCATATGGAGTCCACTCAAACATGATGATCTCATCTATACATCGATGCCAGAACCCCACAAACTCTGTCGAGGTATACTGGATAGGAGGCCAGTATCTGCAGGACTATGGCTCCCCAAGTTGCCTGGTCTCTCATCGAGTGATTGACCGTGTGACTCCGATGTCCTCCCATGACCAGACCATCAGTAGTGTTAGTCTTGGTCCTATCGTGTGCTGGGTCCGATACGCACACATGTGCAGATCGTGATATAGCTCAACTAGGATAGTCTATACCCATCACTCTCATCCTTCTAAGCCTACCCACTACTTAATGTCACTCTTATCCTAAATCTCTTTCTAAACACCTTTTTAGTTTGCTCACATATGTGTGAGAAGCTCTTGATCCAATAAACCTTCCATTTCATTTATGACTCTTACATCTCTTACACATTTGTCCCCCACTTCTTCCCCTAAGGTTGCTCACACATGTGTGAGCACACCTTGAGCCTCTCAATCATTAAAGACTCTTTTTGACTTTTACATGGCTTGTCCTCTAGCCCATGTGTCTCCCTTATGGCACCTATGTAGATGCCACATAGATGCCACCTCACTAAGACCCTCCTCAAACCTATAAATAGAGGGCTTGTCTCAAGCATTTATCATCTCTCATTATTTGCATTGTTACCATGTTGGTTTGAGATTTGAGTTTACATTCATAGTTTGAGCTTTCATGGTAGTTTGAGCTTGCATTGATAGAGTCTCATAGTGATTTTGTAGGTTCAGACTAACAATTTGGTAGCTGATTTAGTTTACATTATGCATTGTTAATTAGTTTCTACATGCATTTGTAGCTTCATTTTAGTTTGCATTCTTATCATAGTTTTCATATTTAGTTAGTTCTTGCATTACATATCATCTTTACCTTTGAATTCCTTCAAGAATGGCTCTCTCCATAGCCATTTCTTGAGGTGTTCTTCATCTCATTTAGTCTAGATTCATACCTTACTTGCATACACACTTGTACTCACCCACTGAAGAGATTCATTTATTATTGTGTTTGGGAGAGCACATCAAACACCCCCCCCCCATCTTAACACACCAACAAGGCCTCTCATGGGTGTCCTTGTTGAGTTGTAGAGGTGGCTAAAAGGTTGGATTTGTTGGTTGTTTAAGGTTGCAAAACCTAAGCAAGCATTAGTTGGTATTTTGTTCTTTTCATTTTGATAAGTCTTTGCTGCAATTTCAATATTTTAAACTAGTGTTTGTTTGTTAACCCATGCTTCTTGTAGGTCTCATTTTCTAGCACACAAGAAGTTTTCTTTTAATTAAATAAGACTTCGAATAAGATGATCAAACTTTAAGAAATATTGAAATAATTAAATTAATTACAATTTGATCAAGGGAAAATGATTTGAATTGATATAATAAAATATTACAATGCATTGATTTAGGAAATTTGTAAATTGATAAATTGAAGAATGGGGCCCATAGTCTAGGTGACCATTTTAGGGTGCATACACTAATAAAGGAGGAGAAATCAAGTATAAGAAACCAAATATATTTGTAGATGAATGGATAAAGTTGTTTTTGGACTCATCAAACACTATCTCTACAAATGACCATGATTTTAGATATTTGTGTGCATTCGATAGGGATTCTATTTGCCCTAGCATTGACGATTATGAATTGTATAGATATTTATACAATAATAGATTTGATAAGATTCTTCTGTGCAATCCATGGAAGAAGAATTTGGCCAAGCTTATTTTCTCAGTGGTATTTGTATATGTTGATCTTGTAAAAGCCCTAATTAGATCTTACAACCCAACCACTAAATCTTTTCATAGGCATGATGGGACTATTCTATGCACACTAGATTATGCTTCTTTCATTGAATATTTTGGGTTAGATGGTATAATGGATGAACCACTGGTTAGAAGAACTTCAAGAGAAGTTTAGGAGAATTAAAAAAGCCTACACTAGAAAATATATGATGCAACACATCCAAATGGACCTCAAAAATGTTGGAGATTATCCAAAGGATATAGATAAGATGATGGCCCTCGAAAAATTCAAGAATTACTTTGTGAAGACTATGTATGGTGTCCACAAAGTAGTAGATAGTGATGGTTCTAATATGGTATATGGATCAATATACATTGTGGCTAGAGATTTACATGATGCATATCATAGTGTAGAATATGATTATGTAGATTTTTTCCTAGAGGAAATCAAAGGTAATATTGAGCTGGCATTAAAAGGAGAAATGAGGAATTTTAGATTCAACAGTTACTCATTACTTATGCATCTAATTCTATATAAGAACATGGGGTATATCAGCTTATATTGCATTGATCAATTATCTGATGCTAATGGAGATGTACTATTCCAATTGTGGACATGAGTATGATATAGATTCTATCACTACTTTGATTGTGTTTCATTTTTAAGTAACTTTAGTTATGTGATTATGAGAATGCCAGATCCTAGTTTCTTTAGGGCTCCTAAGATTTTGAAAATTTTATTGAGACCATCCCTTCTACCTAAAAGTAAAAGGCTAGATCATAATTGGGTAGACATTTTCTTGTTCCCAACTTTTTCACTCATAAGAGTATATGGTTGTCCTTAGCCACCCCACATATTGCCCAAATATATCCCTCCTAGATTGACCATCATTGAATTCATGTGGCAATTGTTTTTTTTGTAAATAAGGAATACCTAGGTCCTAAGGTGCATAAAGGCACATTTCTTTATAGGTGCTTTAAAGTAGGAGACTTTTCAATTGGAAAAGAATCCATGGACCAAATTCATTCTTTCCTTCGCCACTATGATTTATCAACTGTTGCCTGTAGGATGTATGACCTAGATAGATACATGTGAGGAACACCTTGAAAGAAATTAGGAATTATGTGTTGTGAAATACAAAAGAATTACCACATGAGGGCTCAATTCCAAACATTGTAGCTAAGGGGAAAGTTTTTGACAAGTTAGCTAAATTTGATGATGTTTTAAGGGTAGAAAAGGAGATGAAGAAAGCAGACCCAAATTCAAAAGTTTTTTATATGGATATCCTTTATCCACAAAGAATATGGAAGATGGTGAATGATCATGATGAGATCATAGCACAAATGCCTATAGAGCCAATTGGAGAGGAGGAAAGGGTAAATCCTGATAGCTCAAAGCCATATGTAACTCTAGAAACTAAAGAGGATGAGCTTGCTAAAGCATCATGGGTTACCAAGGTTAACAAAAGGAAGGAAATAGTCCATATACTTGAAAAGGTAAAACAAAAGACATTGCAGATCATGCTTCGAAGAAACCAATATTTTGTGGATCTGAGGTAGAGCTACATACATGATAGGGTGAATGTAACAAAGAACTCTCTAATTGACTTAGAACTGGCATCATCAATATTGGATGATAAGATCATTCAAGCTCAATAATTCATAGAGGATGATGAATTCATCAGTTCTATTGAGTTTAAAAGCTTCCTCTACAAAATAAAGTAGAATGAATTGATCTTGAAACTAAAATTAGGAGAATCTAATGAAAAGAAGTAAGAATTGGTTGAAAAGCTTCATGTCTATGACTCAGAGAGTGAGCTGATGACTCCTACAAAGGATAGAGACCTAGCACATAGAAGTGGTATGCTTCTAGTGCTTGGCTAGGATTTGGAACAAGCTTTCATGCTTGACTAGATAATAAGACAAGAAAATTCTATATCTTATGAAGCATTTGAAGCTGATGGACTTCAGAGGGGATCATGATTTAATGTTGATTCCAAGTCTCTAGTAGTATGGACCATGGCACCTACAAAAAATAAGCCTAAATTAATGGATGTAAAAATTAATAATCAAATAAATATGATAGTTTTGACTATGTAAGGTACCTTAGGTACATAAATTTCTAAGGCAATCAAACACTTCTCATTCATGAAAGAGACCAAAGTGGAAGAAATAGAGACAAGACTAGCTAGAGAATTCCCTGGCTATATAGATGATAGGAAACTCTATGAAGAAGATCTCATGAAGAGCCATGTCTATAAACACAAGATAGAGGAACTAGAGGCCAAAGCTCAAGGGCTAGAAACAAAAGTTGCATCTTTGAGAGAGCAACTAGCTAATGTAGAGGAAAGCAGAGTATAGGAAATCCAGGAACAACCAATAGGGGTCACAATGGAGATGTCGACTCAAACTAAAGAAGAGGAGCAAGAAGAAGTGGAGCCCAGAAGTTGGATGAACATTAGATGCTCCATTTCCATAGCAAGGTGGTGAGGTAAGGACAATTTTCCTAAAAAGCATGATAGGCCACAGGGTAGAAACTCCAAGAAACATATCTCAAAAGGCTCATGCTCTTTATATCTCTTTAAAATATGTTGAGCATGTTTGCAGTGAAGAACTTGCATAGCTATTACCCACTTTTAATCTGTGGGGACCATATATACAATTTTTAGATAGGATAATCATGTTGATGGTGAAGAAACTAGATCTTCCTGATAAGATCATTACATTAAAAGAAGGCCTGGAAAAAGTGAGAGAACTAATAGGCTTCTTTACCAGAAAGTTGTAGATCATACAAGGTAAAATGAAAATCTTATCACAAGGGATTGAGCCCTACATTCCATCAATTTTGGATGCTAATAGTAAATTGAAAGACTAGAAAGAGTGGTCAGATTCTTTTGACTCAATGCTAACTCAAGTAGGCACAAAATCAAATGTTGAAGATAATAGTGATATCCCTTTTAATAAATTTATTGATTCATTATTCAAAGTTGAAATAGACTTCAATAAATATTTATTAGAATCAAGGGCCATAACAGATGCCAGGTGGAATAAGGCAACAAAAGACTTGGATGAAGTGAAAGGCACTGAATGACCCATAAGAAGGAGATATACATCTGGGAGGCAATTGGAGAAATCAAGGCTCTCCCAATAGGAAGCATTTGAAGTGCTATAAACAAGATGGCAGAAGAGACAAAATAAAGAAAAGGCAAGGAAAGTGGCAGAAAGCTAAAGACACACATAAATGTGCTAAAAATGCCTACAGAAAGTGCCATGTGCCAACTTTGTAACTGCATCCCAATTTTGACAAAAGTACATAGAATGTTTGCAAAAGTAACATGTGAAATATCTCTGTATTTTCTTTCTAATAGAAATTTGACATTTGTCCTTCCATCTGAAGCTTGTTGCAATCCTTCTATAAAAAAAAGATTTCCAAGATGTGGAGTGAAGGTCCAAGTCTGTATAATTTTTAGTATTTATGTTATTTGTAGTCGATCTAGTTTTTGTGTTAATTGTATGTTGCTTCAAATTTGCATACTAAACACATAATGAAAAGTGAATGACAAAATTTTTCATATTTTTAGTTAAATTCTGAGTATTACACTAGTGATGTATTATATTCAAAGAATATTAATACAAAGAGGGAGTTTTGAGCATCTGTGTCTCAAACCTTTCTCTCCTTTTTCATATGCTTGTTATTTTTTGATTGAATGTGCAAAGTTCATGCAATTTAATGCAACTAGGATAGGTTCTAGTCAATTTATTACTACTTTTAATTCAAGCAATTAAGTATATGGTTCTATAAATTGATAGGGTTCCTAGGCATATGAGAGGGATATCATAAGAATGGAGTGTAGGGTTAACAATCAATGAATTTAATTGCAAATCAATTAAACAGGTCAAATATTTATTGGTGTGACTCTATATAGTAATGGATAAGGCACTAGTCGTAAGTTGTGATGAAAATTGATGCAATTATGTGGTTACACAAAGCACATTTAAATCAAAATCAAAATTTATTTTCTATAATGAAGAGTCAAATTGTTTCTCATTAATTATTTGTAATAATTTTCCTCTGAGTTATAGTTGGCTATTGTAATCAAGGAGTTAATTACAAATCCAAGAAGATTGTTGACCATATTTTTCTATAGGGGATAGATCTGAAAAGAAGAGTGTGAGTGAATGAGTTTTGAAGAAGAATATCAAATAATTAGTCATTTCAATCCCTAAGGTACACTTGCCTTGGCCCTATAGAGCCTAAAGTGTAGAGAGTCTTAGTGCTCTGTTGAAGTTGGTCTAGATCTGAGATTAATTTGGTTGAAAATAGGAAATAACTAATCCTCAAACTGTATTTTATCTTCTGTATCCTACTATTAGTTTTGTGTAGCCTGGTAGTTTTGAAACTCCAACAAATTAATTACAAGGAAATATGGTTAACAAATATATAACACATTATTTGAAATTATAATTGTAGTGCATTATTGTAAACATTTGAAAATAACACATACTCATCTAACTTCCTAATTGAATAAGGTTTTATTTTTTATGGTGTATGATGGTCCAAAATTCTAGATGAGTATTAGCGAAGTTATTTTCAAATGTTTACAACATTTATCATATCAAATAATGTGTTATATCTTCATTAACCATACTTCCTTGTAATTAATTTGTTGGTGTTTCAAAACTACTAGGCTGCACAAACCTACTACTAGGATATAGAATATAAAACTCAATTTGAGGATTAGCTATTTCCTATATTTAACCAAATTAATCTCAGATCTAGATGAACTTCAACAGAGCACAAATACTCTACACTTTAGGCTCTACAAGGCCAAGGTGGTTGCACCTTAGGGATTGAAATGACTGGTTATTTGATATTCTTCTTCAAAATTCATTCACTCACACTCTTCTTTTCAGATCTATCCCCTATAGTAGAAAGTGGTCAACAATCTTCTTGGATTTGTAATTAACTCCTTGATTATAGTAGCCAAATATAACTCAAAGGAAAAATATTACAAATAAGTAAAAATAAAACCTTATTCAATTAGTATTCAATATAGAATATATATTTTCTACTAGCAACCAAGGAATACATTTTCTTGTCATTCATTCATTTATGATTCAACAATGAATATATATTTTGTCTCTTGATGTTCCCTTGTGATCTATGCCTCTACAGTGCTATTTTTTTAATAAAATCTTTTCTTCTTATTATATATATATATATTAAATTGTGTAATTCATTTGATTTGTTTAGATTCCACCCTTACTGAAGGGATATTAATATTTAATTTTTTAATTATTTTTTATTATATACAAGATATTGATAATTCTTGTATGTTTATATTTGATATAATTTTATGGACTAAATATTTTCTTGTGAAGAAATCTCACACCTAAAAATATGAACCTAGAACAAAATAAGGTGACAATTACTAGATTGTGGTCTTAGTTCAAAAGAAAAGGTGATGGAAAATGTTATTGTCCTTGAAAAAAATGCAAGGGCTTATAATTATAATCATAATAGCTCCTAGAAATTGTAGGCAACATGATCAAATTGAAGGGGAAAGGATTTTTTTCCTTTGGTGAATGTGGATTTTGAACAGGTGGAAAATGGAGGTGTGAATTTTGAAGCATAAGGTAATGCTTCCATGGAATAAGATGATCTTGAAGTAGAGAACACAACTGAAGATGTTGGTATTGGTGCAGTTGATAATGTGCTAGAGAATAGGATTGAAGAAGATGTTACGGGCGCAATTGATGAAGATGATGATAGTAGCACATATAATGATGATGATGAAAAGAAACTTGATATACCTATAATTGAAAATGCTTATGAGCTCCTATACCAAGGCTCCCAAACAACACTTTTCTCTATTGTATTATTGTTGGTAAAGCTCGAAGTTATGAATGGTATATCCAATGTAGCAATCTCACATATGTTAAGGTATAGTGTCATTTTTGTCATCTTCTATGTTAGAGTACCATTAATGTTCTTTGTATTAACATTTTTTTTTTACATCAGTTGATAGGTGAGTGTTTGTTACCACCATAAAACATTCTACCTCGCTCTTACCAATAATTGTCAACCATTATGAAAGATATTGGAATGGACTATCAAACAATACATGTATGTCCAAATGATCATATTATATATCATAAACAAAATGAATTTTCAATATAATGCCCTAATTGTCACATTAGTAGATATAAATCAGATCAAATAACTAAAAATATGTCTTGCAAGGTTCTTCGATACATTCCCATTATTCCATGTCTATAATAATTATTGAAGTACATTAGCTTGATAGAATTTATTGATTACCATGCATACAATATAAGTCAAGATGAGATTATGCAAGTTCCCATAGATGGTTTTTCATTATAGAAGATAGGTGGCCAGTATTTAAAGAAGAACCTAATAATATAAAGCTTTCATTGGCAACAGACAATGTTAATCCATTTGGAGAGATGAGATTTGTTTACTCAGCTTGGCCTATTTTTGTTATTAACAATAACATTCCTCCTTGGATGTCTATAAAGAGGGAGCACATAATGTTAGCAATGATTGTACCAGGTATTTTTCCATTTAATAGTCATTTAAATTAATTAATAAACACAATATCAAAATGACCATAATAATTATGTTTTTTTTATGTTGATTCAATGAAAGATATGAATGTATATATTGAGCACTTGATTTATGAGTTGTTGGAATTATGGAATGGGGTCACTACATACGACATCTCTAGACCAATTGGTGAAATACAATTTCAATTCCATGCAATGCTTGTATGAACAATACATGATGCCCCTGGACTAATACATTTTTGTGGTATGTAAAATTGTTAACACATATTTTTGGTATGTAATAGTGCTAATGTAATTTTGTTGTATGTTTAAGTTAAATGTAATAATTATAAATATGAATCTAATAGTACACATGTCATCCAACTATACATGATCTTGTAGGTCTTCAAACAAAGGGAAAATTTGCATGTCCAATTTGTGGTCTAAAGATGAAATCTTGTCATTAAAAAAGTTTAGAAAAGAAATTGTTCAATGAGCATGAACACTTTATCCACAAAAATATAAGTATTGAATTACTAAAAAATATATTTTTAATGAAAAAGAAGAGACAACATCAAATCCATGAAGAATGACACCTCACATATGGAAGTTGGAATACAATAGAATGAATCATTGTACTAATGTTGTTCCATTTGATGCAGGTTTTTGTATGAAATTCAAGTTTGGATATTTTCTTTTGTTTATTAATGATGTAATTAATGTTCGTGAAGATTTTCAAGGCATTGATGAAAAACTTCCAAAAGAACTTAAAAGCTATCCTAGAAAATTTAGTAGGTTTTCATAGTATGAGAACCTCCCAATAATGTATTTGTTTGATGTTATGCATATTGGAAAGAATGTAATAGAGTTACTATGGAAAATATTGGATGGAAAATATGAAAAAGAAACAATGGTCAAAATTTGTAAAGATATTGATGAATCCAATCATGCATTGAAGTTTTTCCTTAAATCAAATAGAAATAGAAACCAGATTAATACAAGTGTCATTCCTTGGTTATTAATGCAACAACAAACTAATGTCATATTTGAAGCCATAAAAAAACTAAAATTTTCACAGGATTCTTGCAAACATAAACAATCTCATATCAAATAAAGGTGATTTTGGGTTAGGGTTCAAAATACATGATTGACATACCTTCATCAAGGCAAGTCATGTTCTTCTCTATTTACAATAAATTTGTAAAAGATCATTTGTTTTTCATTGTTTTATTTTATAATATATTAAATGTTTCATTTTATTATTATTGTAGTGCATTCTACCTCTATCTCTCCCACACAACTTTGACAACATGAGTATAAAACAAGTTATAGATGATCTTGGGAAATACATGAGGTTAGAAGTGTTTTTGTTAGATTTGTTGTATAGATATTATTTTTGTGACTTACTGTTCTTTTTTTTGTAATTTATTATATTATTTTTTGTAGAGTCTCGTTAATATGTTTTTGCATAATGAATATCTTCTAGGTGGTTTTCATCTAAAGAAATTGATAAAAAAAACTAAAACATTGGAAGAGAAAAATTTCTCAGCTTATGTGTGAGATGCAAAAGTGTCTTCCTTCAATTTTTTCAATGCACAAGAACACTACCTCATACTTCTAGTTGAGGAGATTGAATTGTATGGACCTGTACCAGCTAGGTCAATGTGGATGGTTGAGAGGCACTTGAAATTTTTTAAGGGCTTGGTTTGACAAAGAACACATCCTAAGGGTTCCATGGTTGAAGGATATATAGTATACCAAACCATTGTTTACATTAGGGAATATCTTCCCAAGTTTGCATCTATGGTTCATGTAGATTGCATTTGGGATCCCAACTCCATTAATAAATTCAAAGGGGAGAACTTGATGAGGAAAAGTAGATTGAGGAAAGTGAAATGTAATTATAATATGTTATTTTAGTTAATTAATTCTTATCCATCATCAATATAAGTTATTTCTAACTGGTCTATTTATTTTATATAGTTGCTTGTGAGTGGGATGCAATTCATTTTTATATTGCAAAGAGTCTTTATTGGATAATGGTATGGATTGAATGATCTCAAAAAAATGGTCAGTCATTAGCATGGGAAGGTGTTGCTTCATTGGTTAAAGAAGCTCATCGTAATGGAGATTCCAATGTTATGCCAACAGTAATTGATCTAGCAAATGGTTTAAGTGGTGGAAAGGTGCGTATACTTTAATCTATCATGACCCATTTGTTTAATATCAACTCATGGATGGATGTATAATTTTGATATGTTTGAAAAATAACAAGTCAAACATGACAAAGCTATGTATTGTGATGACCATAAATTTTGCATAAAAAAGGTGGACGACACTAAGAGAACTTGTGATTTTGGGATAACTGCAATCTTTGAGGTCAGTAATATTTCATCCAGAAATGACATGCATCCTCAACAATATGAAAATAGATACTATGGTGTTTTGGATGATATAATTGAGCATGACTTTAACTCCTTCAAACTAGTTATATTAATTGTCAAATGGTATAGGATACGAGTGAATCAAAATGATCCTTATAGAATTATTATTGAACATGGTAATGAGTTGACAATGATTAATATGAGGTCATCTGAGCCAGTTGGAAATGAGTCCTATGTTCTTTTAAGTCAATGTGAGCAAGTGTTTTACTTTGACATTCCACATAAATCAGGTTGTTCATTTATCATTAGATACAATATGAGAGGGAGACCAGTAAAGTATAATATGATTAAAGAAGATGATACCAAAGAAGTAGAATACAAAGTAGATGATGATGATGGAAAAGAAAATGTGATGATGGTGAAGATGTTCATGATGATGGTGATAGTATTGATGATGGTGATGGTGGCGATGATGGTGGTGGTGGTGGTGGTGGTGGTGGCGGCAATGATGATGATGGTGGTGATGGTGATGGTGATGATGATGACAATGACAACATTAATGATGGTCATAGCGATGATCATAATGATGATGATGGTCATTATGAAGATTTGGATGATGATGGTGATAATGATGATATTCATGATGATGAGATGGATGAAGAAGATGATCAATGACATGATCAATGGAAATTTATTAGGTGCTGATTAGGTGCACATATTTGTTATGATTCTTAATTCTTGGTGTTGATTACTTATAATATACTTTTTTTGTAGAGGTAATGAATTAATAAGTATACAATGATTATGATGTATGTATATTGTTCATGTTATGTTCTATGTAATTTGTAACATAAGTATCATATAATTTGTAATTAACTTAAGAAAAATGAATTACATATATAGGAAACTATACCCCATTGACGAGGAGTGTACACGGTGACATGGATCGAGAGGTATAAGTTTATTATATGATTTCTTTCTCTTTATCTTCAACATTTACTTTAAGCCAACTTCATCAATATTAGCCTCATTTTATAGAAAACATTTTTTCTCCTTCAACTATATCTCTCATTTGATGGGCTACAAGTACCACCAAATAGGTATCTATCAGATTTATCTTCCTTGAGTGAGGGAAATGCAGGAATAGAAGAGGATGGTGAGACATGTAGTAGGTCTATGAAAGAGAGACAAACTAGAGGTTAAAAGATTAGAAGAAAATTCAACAAATGCATGAAATTTTTCCTTGCTTAAGGGGGGTCATGTTCTTATGATAATGAGACAAAGGGAGATTTCAAGGTTCCCTTGAGGTACACATATCTTTAGAAAGAATAGGTACCCAAGGAATTACCCCCAATTAACACTAATTTATGTGTTAACGAGAGGATATATCGTATAGCTCCATCATTATTACATGGTTTGGGCTTATTTTACGTGGATGGAATAAAGGTCAATTATAGAAAAGGTTTTGAATTGATGGAGTGTGTAGGACCTTGTTACAATTACAATAATTGGATGCAGATAATTAAATATAGAAAAAGATCTACAATGGAAGGAAAATGATAAAAGTAAAAGAATTTTTGTGTACATGTATGGAAGGCCAAAAGAAATAGAGAACATTGTAGGCTTTATAAATAGTACACATCCTGGGTCAACTAATAAGTGATCCAATTACATCTTCAAGGCATGTGGGGGAAATCATGTTTTTTTATGTGTGATAATATCAATAAGTACAGGGGGAGAGCTACTAATAGATTACAATTTGAATCACATAGATACAAAGAAAGTTACTATCATGGGACTTGTAACTACTATAAATGTAATATTTAAATTAATCACTTCCGATGAATAAATCCAATATACAATATACCATTTAATTGATAAGTGTTTTTTGCTAGGTCAACTACTCCTTTCAATATGCTGATGTTTTTATATATATTATTTGTTACAGGGTGACATGGCCGATCCATCAAATTATAGAGATAGGGATGTTGCTCCCACCCCTTCTTTAGCATAGGTAAAATTTTTGTATAAAAAATTGTGTAATTGTAATTTTACAAAATATCATATTTTTATTTTATTTTTGTTAAGGTTTTGGACTTATTTTGATTGTTTTCTTGATGTTTTTGTCACAATTTGATGCTTAGGAAAAGGGAAAAGAACTAATTAAACAAGAGCAATTAGTTTCTAATATGGCAACCACAATATTATGTGATGATGACATCACATATACCAGTAACCTTGTAAGAATGTGTAAAAAGAGGCTCAAAAACATCAATCTACAAATTCTTGTGTTTACAATGGATCCAAATCCAACCTAAGAGAAAGAGGTGATGAGAAATGAATTATGTTATAGAGTATGTTGTCCGGAAGTAAAAAACAATGAATCTTTATCTAGGACAATAGTTCAATAAAGCTTTATGTTTTATACTAATTTATGGATCATGAATCAAAATATGTATGTGTTGTTACAATATTTTTAAAAATCTCATCAAGTTGTTCCACCTGACGAGGGTACTAGTGTAGCTCCTATAGGAATGTAATTTCAATTTTTAGCTATTAGAAGGGACATCATCAAAATCATCAATGCTTCTCTATTTTAGTCCATTAATAGTAAAATCTACACCATTATTTTCTTCATGATTATTATTGACAATTTTATATTATTGTTGTCATGTTTTTGCAATCTATATTTTCAAAAGATATTTAGGTCCTATGACGTGCATATTCCTCCTTCGATGAGGCCAACCAACACTCTAAGATTGCCAACTATAGGATTGGTAACAAGGATCATGTAAACATCCACACCTATTGCAATTAGAGCTAGTAAATCCTTGTTTTGCTACATTTTTTGTGTTAAATATGATTTTATGTGTACTTTCTTGTTTAGTTGATCATAGTATGACATTGATTAACTTTATGTAGTGATAGATACACCTTTACATGATGATAGAACAGATACTCGTATTGGTGATAATTTACCAGTCTTTCTTGGAGTAGCTCATGTTACTTCTATTGGACTATTGGAGGTATCACTGTTGATGGCCAAGAATGATATGATTCCCTTAAAATTACATAAGCTTCTCGGTACTTTAAAATTGTAATTATTTAGAGTGTAATTGCAGTTTACTTATTCATAACTCATTTTCAACAAATGATCCCATGACGATTTTGGAGGATACATTATTTTTTATGAAACCTTTTATGATTTAACATTGAAGATATTTGGGCCCACATTATGCAAAAGGTACATAGCTTCATATAATTGGTACAATATTTTTCCATTCATCCATATGTTGTAATATATTCAAGGTAAATAGCTTGAACTAATTCTTTTATCTAACAATTTTGATTTTTATTAAAAGGTGGAATGATCAAGGTCCTAAATTGAAAGATCAACTCATAAAATATCTAGATGATCTCTTTGGTAAAAGTATATTTAACAAAGTCCAAATTCTTAAAAAAATCTTGTAAACATCTAAAGACTATGAGAGACCAATACAAAAGGGCTCTAAAGGTCAACCCAAAGTATGCTCACATCCTCCTATGGTTCCAAAGCTAGAGTGGAATGAAATCATTGAAGATGCAAAAGATATAAGACTAAAAGATAAAGGAATTAAACCACCACATGACAAAAATAGGTATGTGGTAGTATTAATGTAATTATGAACAAATTAGTGATCTTTATATTTATATAATCTAATGTATTTCTAACATATTTCAAAGTTTACATATATAGGCTACATGACATGTCAAGGAATACACAAGCTATAAAATATAAGGTTTTTCAACACCATCTTGGCTTTGGTGGATATATGAAAATTCATTCATGACTTGTAAGTAGCAATAAATGAAATTTTGTATCAATTTTTATTATATAAAATTAAAAATAAGTAATACATTCAATATTGATGATATTATGCAAACAATGTAAGGTGTTGAATTTAATCTAGCACCCATAGAATAGGACAAACAAATTGGCTTCAATCAAGGCTATAAAAAAATTGGTGCTTGTTGTTGAACGGATTCTAGTGCCCAAAGAGATGTAGAAGATTCTAAAGCATCAGTTCACACACAAGTAAATAGGCTTAATGAATAATAACTAAAATTGATAACTTCATGAGAAATAATCTATTTGATGTTAACTTTTAACAATGATAACAATGTGCATGACATTTCACAATAGTTTTCTACTCTTGGCACAGGTCCTACTCATGATGACAAAGGAACAAATCTTACAGATGACAAAAAATCTGGTGCACATCACATTGATAGAGGTACATATTCAATTCCTATTGAAAATTAATTATGTAATTATTAATAAAATTTAAAATCTTAAATTGTAATTGGTGTAACCTTTATGTGATAATTTTTGCATATGTAGAACGTCATGGTTGCAGAGTGGAGCGTGATGTTAGAGTTGAGCATGTTGAGGTTGAGAATGAACAAAATGTGATAGTAGATGATGTGGCACTATTAGGTAAATAAAAATCCTTGCTATGTTCTTTAGATTAATGAAATACTTATAACATTTAAAAGAATGTTTAGAATTAAATCCATTTATTTCTTATTGCAAGGGTGCATCAATCTTGTGCTCAAAAAAAGAAGAGGAAGACTCGTATCATAAGATCAAAACCACAAGAGCAATAGGAGAATTTCAAAGATTTTCATGATATTCTAATTATCCTTTATCTTTGAAAAAATAAAAAATAAAAAAATTAATGAATGTTAAAAAACTTGTTTGATGAAGAATGTGTTGATGATTTTTTATGAATGTTGCTTATTAATGATTTTTATGTCATGTTATTGAATATTGTTATGTGATTATAATGATTAATGTGTTCACAAGTTATTGATGAATGTTTATACATATTAATGAATTATATGTCATGTTAATGAATGTTATGTGATTATAATGATTTATGTGTTCACGAATTATTGATGAATGTTTATACACATTAATGAATTGTATGTCATGTTAATGAATGTTATGTGATTATAATGATTCAATGATATAGTTCTTAAATTAATGAATGCATGAACTATTTATTTATATGTTAATGGGGAATTTAGAGTGATTATGGTGGGTGGGGGAGGCCAAATGAGCTTCCACCTTCATGTGGTTAGCCTTGTTAAGTAGAGAATATGAAAGGATTCTCGAAACCAAGTGAAGTTCAAACTAAACCTATCAAAACTAAACACCAATATATGGTCCCATCATTGAGTGGATGGAGAACTTCATCATAGTCACTAACTACTATCATTTCTTCCATGATGATATAGTCATGTCTATGATGTTCATTGCTATAGACTCCATATAGATTGCCACTATAGTTTCATTGCATGTCTACAATATTAGTTATTATTGTTACATTTCCATAATGAATCACAGTCATCTCTTCTGTGATAAATATTATCTATTGGTAAATAGACTTGTCACTTTGAAACTCTTGACAATATGCCTAATGGAAGTGTGAAAAACTAAATACAACTATAGGATAAACCAATTCATAGTGTGATAATCCTATACATTTAGGAGGGGAAACTCCCTTGTATATATTTTAAGAATGAAACAAGAACATATGAACACAATATACACTTGGTAATACTCTCAAAATATTCTTTGTATAATGATAATTTTTTTTCGTCTATTTCTATTTCTTAGGTGTCTTAAGTAGTTGAAGAAACACTTAGACTCTTCATTGCATCTTCATCAGACACTTTGTTTTCTATCTATGAGTTGATCCTATTAGTGAATATATTTAAGAGAAATTGGTAATTGATATGTTGGATATCCTTTACTGTTTATGTTTCAAAGAAAAATTAAAATATTATGCTTGAGTGGACCAAATTAATGGAGATAGTATTAGATGTTAACCATGTCAATCTCTTGGTTTCAAGCAATTTAGAAGGAGGCCTTGGTTCAATATGCGATCTTAATTGATATGCATAAGACATAGGTGGATTTGAAAAATGCAACATGTTTACATTTTTTATACAGGTCATTTATGTAAATGTGGTGTATTTTTCTAGATCCACCTACTATCCATGCATATGGAATGTTGTTGCATGTGCATTCATGATTCATAGTGGTTGAATCTTATTTTGGATGGGAAGGAGAGAAGCCAAAGACATATAGACTCTTTAGTGGCTACAGACAATGATTCTTCACTATTTACATTATAGTTCTATCATTGAGTTCCTTATTTTGACTATTGCTACATTCTACATTTTGATGTTATTAAAAGTAAAGCTATGTTTCCTTTTTTGAAATGTGTCATGTCTTTATTCACTAAAATTGATCTCTGCTAATCACAACCATATTGGTAACATGTTGATCTTAGTCTTCTTAAAGTTGTTATAACACTATGGATCCTAATATGCATATAGCACACTCACCATTGCAATAGAATTGGAACATATCTTGAAACTTTTCAACATCTTTTATAATTCTAATTGATCATGATTTTGTTGTATTTAGTTGTAGGGTAGTAAGCAACATAACTAAATGATAAGTTGAGGTTGTAGAGTAAAGAAAGAATCTCTCTATCATTTGAGGGTAATTCTAGGTTAGGAGTAAATCTATTTATGGTTTGAATCTAGAAGGAAAGCATCGATGACAATGTTCTTTTAAGGTTCCTACATAATGTTGTTTCATTACATGTTTGGTGCTAAATGATGGATGTTATGTACATATAACTCTCTTTCTCATGAATTTCTATTTTTGTAAATAATTTCTATATTTCTAAATCATATCCCAACCATTCTCATTTTAGAACCTGTACCTCTCTAGTGGTTATCATACATAGATAATTGACATCTTATATTTAGAACCTCTATTTTCTTTCCATAGTCATCATTTTAGCCTAGAAAAATACAAAAAACATAGCTTACATATCTTAGGGAGAGTTATTTTCTAAATTAGAAGGAACATTTTACATAGGTTGTTTCTTTAGGGTCCATTTGGTTTGTGGAATATTTTCACTTCAAACTATTTTCACTTGTTAGGTTCTTCAATGTAATGCTCCTAATAGAATTAAGAGATGTTAGGTTAATTTCTTACAAATATTATTCCTAATATAATCATTAAGGCTTGATCTAATACAAGGATTCTAATTTGTTCTTTAATAATTTTATAAATTATTCAAAGACCTTGGTTGATGTCTTTTTTTGAATAATCTCATCTATATTCCATGTATTTTACTTTATTTAAGCTTCCCAAGAATATCAACCATTGTTGCTAAGAAGATAAACCAAGAATAATCTTGAAGTTGGCCTCTATGTCATTAATATCCAATATATTAGAATATCAAATATATACTTTGGTTAGAGTGATTGGGATCAATTAGAATATAAATTTAAACTTCATATAGTAGAAATAAATGCTTTGAGATGGCAATAATATTTTGGAAATGATTTTATTATTATAGCATCAGTATTCTCCATTTGTAGATTGTACATAATGTCTACTTATGGAAGTTAAATTCTATTTAATTCCTTGAGGTACCTAGTAATTCTGACCCTCCATTCCATACTACTAGAGATGGATGTTTTGATGCCTATTGAGTTCCTATACCTTTGACTATAACATGTGTGACCTTATATGTTGTGCTTGTTGATTGCAATCATCTCTATTTTCTAAGTATAAGATATTCATTCTTCTAACATATAATGTTCCTGTCAAAGTTTTATATATGACTTAGGAAAGACCCCTAAAGCATTTATATATTATAGAAAATAATGATTTGCATCATGTATTATAAGTCAACATGTATGTTTTTATTCCCTTAAATTGGTAGTTCACTCATCTTCTCCCTAATATCCTTCTAATTCAATGTTTTTGAATGCTGACTATCTATGTCAAATGATATTAGGGATGACTTGGATTCTATCTTTAGATAGGGAACATATTGAATTAATGTCATTGATTTCTACAATGGTTTTGAGTTTAATTATGTTTGTCTCCTCATCTCATTTGATATATTTTCACTTACTACTGAGTCAGATGTGTGCACTCCATATTTGTATGTCCACCTAGATTGAGTGTAGCCTTAGATCAATTTCAAAATAGGGATGCTTACTTCCGATGCTCGTTGACTAGGATCATTTTTCCTATCATTTTTCTACTCCTCTGTATTTACCTTAAAACTTAGAAGAATTAAAGAAGTCAATCGATGATCTTCTCCTTATTATTCCAATTGGATATATTATTATTAACTGATCTAATTGTAGTAATATGTAAAGCATAACATTGTAATATAAAAATATCTAGCTAATACCCCCTTGAAAAAAGTTTGAATCCCATCTTATATCTTGCAAGGATATAAAGAGACACACCCCTCCAAGCATAGATTGGTTGGTTATAAATGGGCATTACACACAATATTTAAATAAGGATAATTTCTTAACTATTTGTAAGATACAACTTCTCACATCATCTACCCTTACCAATGTCACTGTTCAAAACTCAACTCCTTAAACATCAAGCACTCAAAATTTGATTAGTCCATCAACTGTTGATCATATTGCAAGGTCCAACTTCTTATTTCAATCATAATTTTTTATCATATTCTCATCATGAGACATCTTGTACTTCCCTATGTCCATACCCTTTGGCTATTCAAACAAACTATTTTCCATCCTTTATGCCCATTGAGAACTACCATCACTATCAACATGTACACAATAAAATGTAACTTTCCCTCTCTCCTAACTGTCCCACATTACATATTTTTATTTATCTAGTCCTTGGATCAACTATTGAACCTTCAGTCCTTGAATGCATTTAGGCCTAAGGTTGTTACTTGTGACATACCCTTGAACTAATATCTGATACTAAACCACTAATAACATCCTTAACTTTGTCAAACTTATGGTAGTCAGCTAAACATGCCAAACACTCACTTATCAAACTAGAAAATATATTCCCCCACTCTTAAATGAATAGGGACACTTACTCCCGATAGACCAACATTTGCCTTACCTTGGATCACCAAAAAATAGGATTCTTACACTCCTAATGCTGCTAGCATGACAATCACCAACTATCTTGGATTACCAAAAAAATAGGATTCTTATGATTTTTTTAACAAACTAGGGCTATCATCGAAGTTACAATGATCATTAGTCGATCTATTGATGGTAGTTCTCTTTGATGACATGGAAACACCATGAAAATCTCATAAGATTTTGATGAAATTTTTTCGATGTTTTGATGAGGCTTTTTCTCGATGGCATGGCAAGCTCATCATTGACCACTCTCGATTGTCAAAGTTTCAATGTTTTCTAGTTATGGTCTGATGCTACCTCTTGATAGAGATTGGGGTCGTTTTCAATAGGGCTATCCATTGATAAATATATAGCCTTGGATTTTGTCAAAATTTTGATGAAATTATAGAGACAAAATGTTTCGACCATTGGTGGTCAAAAAATTAGCCAACCCTTCTCAAAAAATAGGTGCAAATTTACTAGTGCAAGAATCCTCCTTCCATAAAATTCCATAATAGAGACTCCTAAAATACTAAGAGAGGAAGAAAAAGAATGGATACATGATCATGGTAGTAGGAATGGTTAAAGGGTCAAGGTTTATTCTCTCCTAATGAGTGATTGAAAATATACTATTAGAGGGGTCATTTGCCTCCAACGTTCAACTCTTTTATCTTTGAGCCCCATCCCAACCAACTAATCAACAACCATATTCCCCTCTTTGTAAGTGTGTTTAATAATGAATTCATCAAGAAAAGCTAGGAGGTGCCAAATTTATCATTAAGAATGTTTGAAAGAAACCAACTAGTAATCATATTCCTTTTGCAACTAAAAAAAATACCTTAGAATCCACTTCATGATAATATTGTTCCATGTAGAAGAGATGGTCAACTTTAAACCTCAGGGAAGGGATTGAGCCTCCAAAAAATTACTTGGATTAGATCCAAAAATTCTAGTAAAGGAACCTTTAAATTTCCCATGTGATCTTGAAAAATACCATCACCCATAACAATACAATTTCTAGAAGCCCCATTAAAAGTTTTTAGGGGGAAAAGGGAGGCACTTTAATAGGACTATAGGTTTCCCTGATTCTGAGTCACTAAGCCATTGAAATATGTATGAAAGGGAAAGAGGGGAATTTTTAAGTAGGATTCCACTTATGATCCAAATTAGATTAGATAGAATCCAAAGGAAGAAGGGTACCAATACTAAATTAAGATTATAAAGGAGAATACAATACAAGGAAATGTACTCTTTTTCTCTTAATAGGATAATGTGAACATGAGATTGCATCAATTGCTTAAATAATGTAAATATATATGCTATGTGTGTACAATAAGCCCAACCAAGATATAGATCTAGGGAAATGATATGAAAGGAAATAAAATATGAAAGAATCACCTTGAAATAAGTAGAGGAAGATGTACTTTAGTTCAAAAAGTCACGAATCTGAACCCTTTTCTAATATCCATCTACGAATCTCCAAATAAATGACAAAATGAAAAAAGTCCATAAATCTCCCTAAAAAATGACAATGAAGGTCTAGGTTGATGTAGTCTGGTGACTTGCAAAAAAATTCTCCAGAAAGCTCTCAAAGAGTAGGTTCCAGATTTGTAAGCTCCAACTAGTACCCAACAAAAATAACATAGAAAAGATGGGTTCTGTGGTTGGGATATGAAGAGGGATTTCCTTTGTCAAGCCTTAGGTTAAGGATTAACCATAATTAATAAATGTAAATGTAAATAACTAAAAGACAAGATAAACTTTAGGATTCTCCTTTCTTGAAACCCTTGTCAATATAGATTTTGTATGTAATGTATTATAGATCTTGAACTAGGAATGTAGGGTATCTCCACACTTTGCAATGGATCTACCATGATACCATCATGGTGTCATGGATGTAAATGTGCATCAATGAAGAAGATGATGAATGCTTCAATCTATATCTCCTCCCTTAATGACCAACAACAAGCTAGATCTTGAAGATGAAATGCTTACAAAGGATCCTTCAATGTTAGATAGAAACCTCCCTAAATGATTTAAAATATTGAACACTTGAACTCCTTGAATTAAAAAGGAATAAATCTTGGCTTGATAATATGAATATTCGGCTGAATGAGATATGAAAATGAAGCCTCCAAGTCTCCTTATATATGAGTTTTTGGGTAGGATGGTAATGCAAGCTGATGCGAGAGAGAAATAAAAATAATTAAACCCTTAAGGCCTTTCATGACCCAAGCTTGAAAATCACTAGGTACTAGGTTGAACTTGGTCAACCTAGTCTAGAATAAGTTGATCTAAGTTGACCTAGTCTACTAGGTACTAGGTCTAAAGTACCACAGAAAGAAGAGGTAGATACCAAGAGAAATAAGATGGAAAGAGGAAGAAGATAGGAGAAAAGGGAATCAAACACAAACACATCCATGATCCAAAGAAGGAATTATCTAGAGGGTGTAATAAAATGTCTTAAAAGACAAGTGTACCATTTTAATATGGTGTAGAAAGTAAGTTCCATCCAAGTAGGGGAGAGGGTGTCATTTAGTGTTGGCTCCAATCAACATCTTATAATTATCAAAAGTATGAAAATAGTCAGTTAGATTATAATTAACCACCACTCAATAAACCATTACTAAAGGAGGAGTAGAATGCCAATTCCACTTGGAGACTGAAATATTCTCTTGTAGAAAATTGAGAGAAGTGGTAACCACCACCTCCACAAGGCTCTCCACACCTTTAATAATATTATTTTTTCTCTCTTTCTAAACATTCCAACAGAGATGGGGAGGAATCATATTCCACTTAAGATTAATAAGGGGGTGTGTCAAAGGATGAACCCAATTGATAACAAATTATTACAGGTCATGTTTAAAAACCCAAGATAGATCAAACTTGGGAGGAATTTTAGACCAAACCTTTAAAGAAAAAGGAAAAAATGTAAAAAGATGGTTAATTTCTTCCTCGATGTTTTTGCATACAACACACCAGTTGGGAAGTTGAAAGCCCATCCTTTTTTATTTATCAATGGTTAATATTTTACCATGAAGTGTGGCCCACTAAAAGAAATTGATCTTGGGGAAAAGCTAAGAATTTCAAACATATTTCTAATAGGTAGGTGACTCCACTCTACTAACCAAGTGAAAGTAGGAGGACCAGAAAATAACATCACTAGACTAAATTTTTTCCCATATGAATTTATTATTACTAGGGAAAACTAGGAATATGACCCCTTTAAGGAGTTTTTAAAGTTTTGTAACCATATTACCCACATGAAGGGTTAATTGTTGACTCTCAACAAGGATCTTCCATTGGCGAGAAGGGGAAATATAATCTTTTTATCCCCAACTAATAATGTAATTGGTAATGCTATATATGAATGTAAAAGATTCACATTAGTTCTTATGTTAACATTGATGTCAAGTCTTAGTTGGCTAGCCATTATGCTAACTCAGTAGAGTGCTACATCATTTGATTGATGAAGAGGAGTTGAAGAAAGTATGTTGAAGACAAAATCAATAAGTATGGTATTCAATGGGCAATTGAATGAGTTGGAAAATGATAATATAGTATTATTTTGATTATTTTACAATCATGTAATATTGTAATGTATTGAGCTATACAAGTGTGACTGAGTGACAAGTTTAAAGAAGGAAGACAATATTCACCGAGTGACTATAATGTTGATTGAGTAGTTGGATAAGCAAGTTGGAAATTTAGTGTTTCTTGAGAAATTTTAGTATCAACCAAGTGCTATATTACCCAAGTGAAATATTATGTTCATTGAGTAAGATCTAGAAGAACAAGATTGAAGAAATAGAATTCAAGGATAACTTTTGATAGAAATATATAATGTTTGGGATATTCAAAGCCACAACTCAAAGTTTTTTATGAGGTCACCGACTAGGAAAATTCAATAAGGATTTAATGATGGAGATTAAAGAAGGATAAGGATAGACACATATTTCTATGTAAGTTCTATTTTCTATGTGGGTCTATTTAATTAATTTGAGATAAATGATTATGTTTAAGTGACAATAATTGGAAGAATCTAGAAGCACATACACAACTATTCAAGAAGATGTTCAAGATTGTTTTTAAGCTACTAATCTTGTTGTTGGTGGGATGATGATTATGTTTTTGGCAACGCTAGTCAATTACTAAGGAGGAGATCAAAGTGCAAATTTGTTGAAGTTTAAAGTTGAGCCATGTGAACTGAGCAGAGTTGAAGAAGAAAGAGAAGGAGCAAATCAACTAGTTAAGAAAATAGAGAAAAGAGATAGGGAAGTAATTGAGTAGAAAGGAGATATGAACAAAAAAGGTAGTGCTATACCTAAACATATCAATATATACTATTACTTTCTAATCATTGTATTAGAAAATATCCTAAACTGAGAGGACATAAAAAATTTGTGAAATTATATATGGTAACATCAATTAGTGATATTTGTAAGTCCTTTATAGCAAGCCCCTCTTTAGACAAGATCAAGGAGTGATAAGGTCTAGATGATATTTTGGTATAAATCCTTCAACAATGTTACATTAACAATATGTATGCAAAACTTTAACAAGGTTGGCTCCTAAAAAAGCTCACTTTAGAAGAGTGAGAAATTTGAGTTGTTTTCCATAGGTGGTTTTTTATTTTATAGAGTTTCCATGTTAAAAATTTTGGTGTCAAATGTGTTATTGTTGTTATGTGGTAAGTTTCCTTACATGTTATTTTCAGTTTGTTGTAACTCGGTAACAACTAAGTTAATGGTTGGTAATGACTAAGTTTTGTTGCTTTTAGTCAGTTATAACATAACAATGAATAAACAATTTGGAGTAAAGTGATTGAAAGAGTTAACTATGAAGTTGAACGAGTACATTGAGTGAAATTTTATGATGTTTATGATTGTTGTTTGGTACTAAAACTATTTAAAGGTACTGTAGAATAATTAAACATAATTGATTCAAAACCCTTCTCAATTATCTAACAATTGGTATTAGATCACAATGCTTGGAGAAAGAAGTCTAAAGGAATTGGAGCTAAAGATCAAATTGTATAAGAGAGATGTACCAAGATTGAAAAAGGATAACTTCTCATCATGGAGAGATAGAATGAATTTTCATCTATCTATAATTAGAGACAATGTCACACATTGGTTGGAAAATGAATATGCTACCCTTGTTGATCCTTTGACTATAGAGAAAATGAAGGAGATGAGAAATCAAAATAGCTTGATGATTGAGATTTCTTCTACACTCAATGATGTCAATTTTGATGATATCAAGAATTAAATCACTTCCAAATAGATGTGGGATACACTGGCACTTGTACATGGAGGAGATGATAATGTAAGGAGAGATAAAATTGAAAGTTTGAGAGCAAAGAATGGCAGAATAAGAATTAAAGAAGGTGAGAATGTTGCACAATATGTAAACCAAATAAAAAAACTTTTGAGCAATCAAAGACGTTGGAGGAGTTATCAGTGACTCTTCAATTGAAGTAAAGTTCTTTGGACTCTTCTATATGTTTATGCTATCAAAATTTCAGCAATTCAAGAAGTGAGAGGTATGTTTGTTAATGTATTGTCACTTGATAATTTAGTTGGTTGGTTGACTACATTTTAATTGAGCAATTGTGAAAATAGTATGGTTATAATTGGAAATTATTTTAAATATTCACTAACCATTGGAAGTTAAAAGAAAGAAAAGAGAGGTAAAGAAGAAAGTGAATCAGAATCTAACAATGATTTGGATGAACTTGAAGCATTACTTGCAAGAAGGTTATCAAGAAGTAATGGTAAATATAAAGGTAAATTGCCCCTAATATGTTTCAAATGTAATGATGTTGGTCACTTTGTTGCTAAATGTCCTAACATAAGTAAAAATCATAGAAATGAAAAGAAGTACTATAAGTATAGGAATAAAAGGGACTACAAAGACCAAGAGAAAAAAATCTCGCTACATGTTGCTGAAGAAGAGCATACTGAGTTTAGTTCTCTTAATAAAAAGGAAGTAGTTGAGATGGTATATGTTGCAATTAAGGAAGACCCAAATGGAGAAAGGTATGAAAGTGAAACTCCCCTTATTTCACATGTTACCAAGAATGATTCAATGATTATAGATAGTAGATTCTCACATCACATGACTGGTGATCTAAGTAAGTTTGATAAGTTTGAGGAAATTGATGATGGTGAAACTTTTAAGCTAGGTAATGATGTTCCATGTCTAGTGAAAGGTAGAGGATCACTAATGTAGAATGATAAGATCACATGTGATGATACATATGGGGTGCACTGACTAAAACAATCTTTTGATTATTTCTCAATTGAACAATTCAAGTCACAAGATGGAATTTCAAAAAAGAAAAGTCAAGATCTTTGATGAAGAAGGTAATGTGATTGGAATTGGAATGAAAACTAGAGGTAACTTATTTTATCTTGATCCTACTATTGAGATATTTTTATTTTCTAAAGTAAAGGATGTATGGTTATGGCATACAAGGTTACTTCATGATAACTCTGAGAACATGGTGAAATTTAGTAGAAAGAAAAGAGTAAGAGGTTTATTGAATCTACAAAAACTAGAGAATGCTATGTATAAAAAATGTCATCTTGTTTAGATGTAAAATAATAGTTTTTCAAGCAAGACACACTCTTCAAATGATATCCTAGAACTTGTGCATATTGATCTAGTTTTTCATATTGTTTGTTAATGACTATTCAAGAAAGATGAATTTTATGTTCATGAAGGTGAAATCACATGGTTTTGATATGTTCAAATGGTATAAAGTTAGAGTTGAGAAATAATCTAACATATCTTTGAAATGTTTAAGGTATGATAGAGCTGGTGAGTTTATGTTTGTTGAATTTAGCAACTTTTGTGCTAGGAATGGTATAAAGAGACCTTTATTAGCACCGAGGATACCCAAGTAGAGAACTATACCGAATGATAGCAGAATGAACAATATACTTACCAAGTAATACAAAGACAACATAAGAGTTTGATTTGGCATAAGTATTGATGTGAATTGGTCATATTAAGAATGAAAAAAGATAACACATTTCAAAGAAAATATTTGAAAATATTTCTTGAAGTCTATAACTTAATTGTTTTGTTAAGGCATAGGAGACCAACATAAATAAAGAAAATAAAAGAATGGAACACAGATCATTCTATATCATTGATTTTGATTTGAGATGCATTCTAGAGGGTTCCTAAACCCTAATTCGGTAAGATATCAATAAAGAAAAAGAAAACTATTAAAGGCCTCAATATGGACCAATTTATGTTATAGTTAGTTGTGTTTGAGAGGAGAATAGAAGTAAGAAGAAGTTTTACAACAGAAGAAAAAGTTGAGAACAAAAAAGGTTAGAGACTAACTTAATTAGTGAAAGAGGATTTGAGTATTAGTCACAAGAGGTGATGCACAAGATTGGGCAAAAGTGAGATCTGATCAAGAAAAATAAGTTGTTGTCATACATATCAACTACTGCTACAGTAGTTCTAAATCCTTGAAGAAGGTAGACTTAACCATCTAATGTAAATATATTAACTTAGTACACACACAGTTGAGTTTTGTAAAATCCTTTTGAAAGGTAGATCTAATAGATCTTATTATATAATCCTAACAAAGTAAGTCACTAGAAGTGACAAAACATTGTAGACCTAACAAGGCATCCTCTTACTAAAGTAGTGATGGACTTGTGGGTACCATTCCCACTATAGTTTCACATATGACTAAAGGTTTTCATTTGACCAAAATATTTGTGTTATGTGTGATGAAACATTAACCAATATAACTATTAACTTTAAAACATTGTTTGCATAAACATATAGAAATAACATGTAAAGAAAATGCATCCACATAAACACTTGACATCAGATATGATTACCCATAAACCCTCTAATGAGAAGGTAAAACTAGGGTGGGGATGACACCCATGACTCTTCACTAGTGCAGCAATAAGTTCACCTATTAAGGTCACATATTTTGACCATTCTCATCATCTACCCTATGAAAGGCCTACCCTATTAAAGGCTTACAAAGGATTGTTAGATCCTACACTATTAAAGGATTTTAACACCTTGTCAAAAGTGTGCCTAGCTAAAGGACTTTAGAACACTCACTTGGAATGTCACCCTATTAAAGACTTTATACAATGGTTGTTAAACCAACCTAAGTCCATAGGATTTCATTTTTCTATAACAATTGTTAGAGAATACAATAGAATGTTTGATCTGATACACTTATAATCTAATATTGTTGATTTCAAATTCTAATTCAATTCATCTTGATCCTCTCTTATCTGATATGAAAATTGTTGTTATCTTGATCCTTTTTTCTACTAACTGATTCTACAATTCTATCCTTCTTTTAAGTCACCTTCAACTTGATCAATTTATCCCTTTCACTTCCTTCAAATCTTTGCTAGCATTAGCTCCTTGCATGCATTCTCTCTCACACTATAAATTATGGGGCTTTGTCTCTCTTTAAAAAGATTTCATGACTTAGGGTTAGGTATGAATCTACAATTGAGATTCATCCAACTTTCCTACTCAAATCCTTCCATTTTTCTCATTGGTTGCATGCTGATTGCATAGGGAATCCAAATAGATTCAATCTTATCTCTAAGCTTTAAGATCTATCCATATGTTAGCTCAAAAATAGTTTACATCATAGCTTGTGAAGGCACAAAGTCTTATGTTGATTATGTGTTGCTTGACACTTGCTTATTACTGATGCTTGACACATACTAAAATTCTATCTTGATGGGCACTTTAACTTTCTTGGCATCTACTGTTCACTTGGCACTTGAAACTTGTTTGGCATTGTCTATTTGCTCAACACTTACTACTTACTCAGCACATGAGTGACTCGACACTCATTGCAACTTGGAATCTATATTATACTCAGCATGAACTTTGAAAATTTCTTAAGTGTGTTGACACTCAATTGTCAAAACCAATCTAAGATCAACAATCTCCCTCTTTGACATGAGTGTCAAAAACACTTAACTATACATGATGAATCTAATCTCCTCAAGTATAATATACATTTTGTTTGGCATATATACAAAACTTCAAAACTGTTCAAAATTTTGTGAAAGAGTATATACCTCAAAAAATTTGTAACTCCCCCGAAGTTGATGTACCTTTTTTGTATCCAAAAATCTCTCTGAGTATATTGATTTGACTCTACTGATACTTCTTGTCTTTATTCCGAATGTTGATACTCTTTATCTGATGTGTTTTGCTATGCCTTGTTCGCTACTATTTTCTCTATCTTCTCTTCTCCTTTCTTCTCTCTATTTATTTATAACTCCCCCTTTCATTTTGGCTCCCCCTTCACATGTCTCCCCTTATAGATTAATTTTCCTTCTAACTTGATTTATCTTCCCCCCCTTTTTTTTCAATTTCTCCCCCTTTTTGACACTTATGTCAAAGGATCTATAGATTGACTGAATATTTTGCCAAGAAGGTTTTATTCACTTCCATTACAATTCTTAGAGCAGCATCCTAGTTTTGTATTGCAACTTCTAAGGACTTAATTTGTATTGTTGTCTCTATTGCAAGGTGAACTAATCCATCTAATGTTGAAAGATTAGGATTTTTCTTCAATATAGTTTCTGCATAGGCTAGTTCCTTTTGTAGAATCTCCATATGAGGGGTTAGGGTGGCTTCTATTTGAACTAATTTGGCACTAGTATTAGCCTCTTCTGCTGTTAATATAGCTAATTTCTACTATGTGTGAAGCATTATATGAAAGTGCTTCTCACTTTGAGCTGGATCTTTTGGAAATTGCATGCTTGATATTTTTAGATTTCTTTCCAAGCTCATTATTCTCTAGTTGGTTTCTTGTGTGAAGATTGAAGGATCACAAAATTTTGTGTACATTAAGAATATTCTCAAGTACTATCTTCACCTTCTCAATTTTCTTTCCCAGCTCTACATGTGATAGTGCTATTTCATTGGATATTTTCACATTGACCTTTGCTTGAAACTTCCTTTATGACCATTCCATGAGTTTAACATTTGTCTCCTAGTCTTCATTGGTCACCTGCTCAACAACTTTTGACATTTGGTCCAATATTAGCTTGGTTTCATTAGGTGCTTGCAAGCTGAATGCATCTAGAAAGATGTCTTTTATCTCAATTAGTGCTTGCCTTTGTTTATACTCAATTCTGAGTATCTCCTACTTCTTCTTCCTCTTTAAAGCCTCTTGCACCTCATTAATCTGGTCTATGTTCATGGTTGCATAGTCATGCTTTGGAATGACTATTTATTCATCTAATGTAGGGTCTCCATAGTGAAGTACCCTTTCAACCTTTATGGAGCTCGAGCCTAGTGCTGAAATTTGGAGTGGTATTACTTCAGTGCTTAGCTTCTGAAACATTCTTGTACGAGTCCCAATAGTTGGTAGATTTACCAAAGTTTGAATTTCTTCTTGCTCCCTTTCCTTTGGAATCTCCTTCTCCTCCTCTGATCTTCCTTAGTCAATCACTATTATTTATGGTGGTGCACCTTGTACTTGTGTAGTAGGAACAAAAGTATCCATTTGTCTTGTTTGTTCCTTTGCTAGCTCCTTGGTAGTTGTAGTAACTTTAACTATGGTATCAACCTTAACTGATGTATCTTGTGAAGCTTTCTCTTTAGGTTGTCCACTTGTAGCTATAGGGATGGAAAATGATATTTCTTGTGTGGCCATCTTGTCCCTAGTCAGGTCAGCTACTACTTTCTGCAACTCATCTACACTAACCAATACTAGATTATTGAATAATTCAGCTTGTATAGTTGATTAGTCAAGGATCTTCTTAAGATCCTTTGCAATCAATAGATTAATGTTTTGACCAAAGTTTTAGGAACATCCTTCACTTTGATTGTTTCTACAGGTGTGTTGCTATCATGTGGAGGGCTTGGAGGTGGCAATTGTGTGTCTTGCATACTCTAATCTATTTGCTACTCCTTAGCAGTTGCCATATCATCTCCCTTTTGTGTTTCCTCCTCAACTGTATCATTTTCCTTTTCCTTCTCACCTTCTCCTTCCTTATCATTTTCATCCTCTTCTCCATTGTTTCTTCCCTCAAAGGGATCTTCCTCTCCTTCTTTAATAGTTGTTAGGCTATAATCAACTTCCACATTTGAGTGGATTTCTTAACAACATCTTCAATCTTATTTTGAAGAATGTTGAAGGCTCTATATTTTGGTGCAAATTTTCTCCCATGTTTCTTATTAGCCTTAGTTATTTTCCATTTTGTGAGCTCTAGCATTACTTGAGCCAATGTAGACTCTCTTATTTCCTTTTCCATGTTAAGGAAATAATGCCATTTATTTTCAACAATAGAATATAAATCTTTAGACATTGAATTGTCAAGTTCAAGTAGGGTGTTCTTAAACTTAGCCATCATGGTATAGAGAGATTCTTCACTATGTTTTGTTCTTCCCTACTCAACTTATTAAAAGCAATGTTCTTTAAGCTAGTTAAGCCTGCATTATCTTTAATATTATCACAAATATTTTCTAATTCAGACTTGGTGGTGTGACTTACCACTCTAAATTGGTTGTAGTCATCTGATTTAGTCCTTTCTTCGTCAGATTTAGGTGGTGCAACATATTTTCTTCTTAGCTTCTTCTTTGTTGGACCTTGTTGCTCGGTAGCCTTCTTCTTTTTTATTGTTTTCTCTTTTTCCTTTTGGGTGGTAGCCCTTGTAGTTTCTCTTGTGGCTAGGGTAGTAGGCTTGGCTGGGCTTGGCTTTGTAGTCTTTTTATCCTTGGACTAAGCTATGGGTTGTGTTTGAGCTTTTCTCTTTTTAGGCTCTAGTTTAGGTGGTGCTTCCTCAGCTTGTTCTTCCTTGAAACATTATTTCTCTTCATCTTCTCCCATGCCTTGTGTCAAGGAAAGTGGATCCTAGCCCTGTTCTCCTTCTTCTTCATCTTCTTCATCTTCTTCATGTCCTTTTGATGTCCCTTCTTTGAATTTGGGTTTAAGTTTCTTGACCAATTTATCCTTTTTCTTTAGAGTTGAAGTAGTTTTAAACTCCATTTCCACCTTAGACTTTACAAAATCAAAAGTTCCAAAAGGTTTTGCACTTTTATCAATCTCTTCTGAAAGCAATGTTGTGATTGCTATTGATGCCTCATCAATGTTTATCTCATATGCTAATGGCCTTAGCCATCTAATTCTTGGTACTACTACTTGGATATAAGTATGATCAATATCAAGTAAGAAAAATATATCATTGATGTGATGCTCTACCAAGGAGACTAGAATCCTTAGCCTTTGTTTCATGGACTTCTTAAAGTCCTCAAAATAGCTTGTTACGATGGTTTCAAAATTGTCTCCCAACTTCTCTATGTACTCATTTATTCGTACTACTATACACATATGGGTCTTCTAACTTATCTTACCAAAAGAGGGAAATTCATTCTGAACATAGAAAAATATACATATCAAAATTAATCCAAACTTACATTGAGAACTCTTGGATCTCCTTATTATTCCTAGGTTTTCCATGATTTGCTACAGTTGTAGTTTTTCTAAATCATATGTTTGATCCTTCTTAACAAGTTTGTATCCCACATCAACTGCAATGCATTTTACACTATTCAGTGAACTCAACTGGTAGAATTTGTGAGATATGACCCTCACTACAAATTATACAAGTGGATCTTTTATTGTGTCAATATTCATGCCCCTTTTGTTCCACTTTTCCCCAGTGTTCTTCTCAATGGCTTCTTTTGAGTTACTTCTCAGGGTCTTTGGCCATTCTAGGGTTGGATATCCTATCACCCTATGTATGATTTTCTTTAACAACTTAATACGTCCACCTTCCAACCATAGAAATCCATCGTGAATTCTTCTCAAAACTATTGTTATCCATTCAATGTTGAAGATGGTGGGAAAATATAGGGCATGGGTTAAGCCTTTCCTTTTGACAATCTAAAATTCTTCCTTTAACACCCCATTCTCACATAGTTTGTCATGTGCCTATCGAATCTCCATATCACCAATTGCTCCAACCTTAAAATTTTTGCATTTTCTATCATCTTGTACCATTATGACTTTTGGTGGAATAATGGATAGTGTGCCAGTAGGGTTGTTCTTGTATGCAACTTCAAGAATTGGCCTAAAATCTGATTTCTTAACTTCATTGCTCACTAGCTGAACTTTGAATAGTCCCTTATCCATGGGATTCCTAGAGCTAGAGGACATTTCTAAAAACTAGGATTTAAACTTTAAAACAACATAGATCAGCACTTGAGAAATACTTTGGATCAATGAAGTGCTTGATCTTTGTTAGAATTTGTACAAAATCTTAAATCTCTGGTCGCCAATCACTTTTGTACTCTTCTCACTCTTTCTCTATGTTCATAATGATGAAAAATGTTCAAAAAAATTGACCTCATACCCTTTAATACATAGCATTTAATTCTTAGTGCATATACAACTGTACACTCAGCTCCTTATGAAATTCTTTCTCACTCGGCTTCCATTGATTTCCCAACACTTGGCATCCACTAAAGTTTCCCTTACTTAGCTTCAATAATAAGTTCTTATTACTTGACAACCACTACTAACTCAACTCCAACTAACTTTAGTAGACAATTTGACATACACTGGAATTCTACTCGACATCTAAAGGCAACTTTCCTTACTCAGCAAAAATGTGAAAACTTTGAAGATTTAACCTTGCATATTTATTCATGCTAATCTATCCTTTTTAGTAGTAGCTTATTCTGGGAACTAATGTATGATAAAGCATTTAAATATCAGTTCCACATACCTTATCTTGCTTAGTTGGATGAAGTGTGACCACTTGACTCTTTAGGTGAAGTGATCTCTCCATTTGATGTGTTGCATCCATATTTCTTCTTCCATGTCTTATTCGTCTCTCCTCTAATGTGCTCAACATCTACCTTGCCTTTTCCCTTGTTTGACTCTAAGTTAGGTGCATTTGTTCTTGTTGGGAAGCGTTTGATGATATGACCAGTCTTCAAACAACTAAAGCATGTAGTTTGGCTCAACCATCTATTGTAGCTTCCACTAAAATGTGTTCTTATGCAATTCTTAGGGATGTGTCCATACTCTTGATAGTAGTGATAGCTATGTCTTGCATTGTAGCCCAAATTATAGGAATTTTCATGGCTTCTTCCCTTGTTTGATGACCATTTGGTCTTAGATTTTTATTTAGAGGCTTTATGTCCATACTTTTGACAATTGTAGTATCATCCTTCAAATTGTGGTGCATGCATGGTTCTAGTTCTACATTCATGTGCTTGATGACCTTGTTTGTTCCACTTGCAACAATGTGTCATATTCTTTGGCTTAGCATTCAAACTAGCATTCTTGTTCCTATAAACATTAGTTGTATGCTCTTTCTTTCCACAATGATGACAAGTATATTTTGAGTTCTTACCTTTATTGTTTCTTTCCTCAGTAGCTTTGGATGATTCTCCTTCTTTAGTGCTTGTGTAGCCAAAACCTAATGTGTCTTTGCTAGATCTAGGGGATTTTAGTAGTTTCTCAAAGTACTTGATGGATTCATTTAGCTTATTAAAGCTTTC
Source organism: Cupressus sempervirens (assembly GCA_028749045.1). NCBI lineage: Eukaryota > Viridiplantae > Streptophyta > Pinopsida > Cupressales > Cupressaceae > Cupressus > Cupressus sempervirens. Next base: position 170,888,147 of record CM053790.1, on the reverse strand, counting down.
AACAAACTCCTCTCTTTTTAGGTCATTATGTAGTTGCTCATTCGGCAACTTCAATGTAGTTATCTCAATGTCCTTGACATTCAACTCATGATGGGCATTCATCATATGACTTAGGGTATCCAACTACATGTTTGAGATTCTAGAAAACTCTGCTAATTTTTCTTCCAATCTATTTGACAAGATTCTTTTGTCTTCTTCAATCATGGCCTTGTCTTATGCAACTTTCTTCTTTTGTTCAGTCCCCTCACATAGTAGTATTGCTTGTGATTCTTGCTCCAACTTGAGATTTTTCATCTCTTTAGCTTGTAATCTATTCTTGTCCATGAGATCTACAATTACTATGTCAAATTCACAAGAGTTACCATCTACAAATAACTTGTGGTGTTAATCTCCTTGTTTTGAGTGCCATTTTTTGCTATGGCAATCTCTTTCCTCCTCTTTAGTGAACTCCTCAAAGCATCTCTAGCTTCATCTAGTTGTTGCAGTAAGAGGTTTATCTCAATCTCTTAATTTTCAATGGTCTTTCCCAACTTGTAGACTTGCATCTCAAGGTCCTTTCTCCAAGCTATAAGGCTTCTCCTAATGAGAACTTAACTTTGATACCAATTGTTGGGATTTACAAGTGGGAAGTATACTTTTGGTGAGGGGGAGGGGGGCAGGGGGGTGGGGGGTTGAATCAGAAGTACAAAACATTAACCAATAAAACTTTTAACTTTACAAAATTGCATACATAAACATATAGAAATAACATGTAAAGAAAATGCATCCACATAAACACTTGACACTAGATATGATTACCCAAAAACCCTCCAATGAGAAGGTAAAACTGGGGTGGTGATGACACCCACAACTCTTCACTACTGTAACAATAAATTTCACCTATCAAGGATATATATTTTGACCATTCTCATCATCTATCCTATGAAAGGCCTACACTATTAAAGGCTTACAAAGGATTGTTAGATCCTTCCCTATTAAAATATTTTAACACCTTGTCAAAAGTGTTCCTATCTAAAGGACTTTAGAACACTCACCTGAAATGTCACCCTATTAAAGGCTTTATATAATGGTTGTTAAACCAACCTAACTCCATAGGATTTCATTCTACTGTAACAGTTGTTAGAGAGTACAATAGAATTTTTGATCTAATACACTTACAATTTGATATTGTTGATTTTAGTTCCTAATTCAATTCATCTTGGTCCGCTCTAATTTGATATAAAAAATGATGTAATCTTGATTCTTTGTTTTGCTAACTAATTCTACAATTCTATCCTTCTTCTAAGTCACCTTCAACTTGATTAATTTACCCATTTCACTTGCTTCATATCTTCGCTAGTATTAGCTCCTTGCATGCATTCTCTCTCACACTTTGTAAATTATGGGGCTTCATCTCTCTTTAAAAAGATTTCATGACTTAGGGTTAGGTATAAATCTACAATTGAGATTCATCCAACTTTCCTGCTCAAATATTTCCATTTTTCTCATTGGTTGCATGTTAATTGCATAGGGAATCCAAATCGATTTGATCTTATCTCTAAGTTTTGAGATCTATCCATATGTTAGCTCAAAAATAGTTTACATCTTAGTTTGTAAAGGCACAAACTCTTATGTTGATTCTATGTTGCTTGACACTTGCTTATTACTAATGCTCAACACATACTAAAATTTTGTCTTGCTCGACACTTGAACTTGCTCAGTATCTACTATTCACTCAACACTTGAAAATTGTTTAGAATTATTTATTTTCTCAATACTTACTATTTACTTAGCACATGAGTGACTCGGCACTCATTGCAACTTGGCATCTATGTTATACTTAGCATGAAATTTGAAAATTTCTTAACTGTGTTGACACTCAATTGTCAAAACCAATTTGAGATCAACAGAGTGTTTACTAAGAAATAAAGGAAGGAAGGAGATTTTGATAACAACTATTCAATTGTATATTATCACTAATGTTACGCTCTTAATGAGTACTATGAGTTGGAACTAAGTTACAATGTATAACTAGTTTGAACTGAGTTGTGAGTTCAAAGGAAGTTTTTATTGACATTTAAGAGATTTGGAATTATTTTAGTGGTAATTAATTCACCCTCCCCTCCTAGTTACTCCTCTTATATTTCCAAAAATTGGTATCAGAGCTATTGGTACTTGCAGAAAAGGTTTAAAGGACCTAAGCTAAAGATCAAAAGGTCTTATAGAAGAGATATTTCCAAGTTGAATAGAGATAAATTCAAAGCATGGCAGGAACTCATGAGGCTGCATTTGGGAACCAATAGAGACACAAGCCTAAAATTCCTAGAAAACTAGTGTCACCTCCTAATCCTTTGACTATGGATTAGATGGTACACAATGATGATTGAAATTGCTTCTACTCTCAATTATGCTAAATTTGATAAAGTAAAATATTTTCCTACTACTCATGAAATGTGGAACAAGCTGCAAAAGATCTATGGAGGAGATGACAATGTGAGGAGAGCCAAAGCTTAAATTTTAAGAAGTCAATTTGATCAGATGAAGATGAGAGAAGATGAAAACATTGCAAAATATAATGGGAGAATAAAAGCAAGTGTGAGTGCAAACAGAGCCTCAGGAGGAAAAATTGGAGATGCAACAATAGTCAACAAGGTATTAAGAACTCTTCTTCCTATTTATGCAATTAGATTTTCAACTATTCAAGAGATGAGATATGATCCAAAAAGTCATATAACTTTGGATGTACTAGTGGGAAGATTAACAACTTTTGATTTGGATTAATTTGATAACTATCTTCTTAGATCTCGCAATGTAGAATCAACTTTCAAGAAAACTAACCCTAGGTAGTAAAGGAGGAAACTCAAAAGGAAAACAATCTAACGATGAAGAAGATGAAGAATCTGATGATGATCTTGAAGCCATTGAAGCCCTACTTTTAAGGAGGTTACCAAAAGGAAAAGGTAAATATAAAGGAAAAATTCCATTGATTTGTTTTTCTTGTGAAGAAGTTGGTCATGTTGCTACAAGGTGTCCAAACAAGTAAAGTAAAGATGACAAAAAATCCAGTAAGTTCAAAAGAAAGAAAGATTTCAAAAGCTACAAAGACTACAAAGGAAAAGGTAAGAAATCTTGTTATATTGATAAAGATTCTGATAGTGATAATGAAGATAAAATGGTATATATTGCTATTAAAGATAATTCAGATGATGAGGATAATGAAAACATCGCACTTATTTCTCATGTTAGCAAGCATGACTCATGGATAATAGATAGTTGTTCTCATCACATGACTAGTGATAAAACTAAGTTTAAACACTTAGAGCAATATGATGGTGGAAGTGTTGAATTTGGAAACAATGAACCATGTTATGTGAAGGAAAAAGGCTGCATTATATTAACTAATGGAATCAAATGTGATAATACCTACTAGGTTGAAGGACTAAGACATATTCTTCTAAGTGTGGCATAGTTGAACAACATTGGATTCAAAGTAGAATTCATGAATGGGAAGGCTAGGCTTCTAGATGGTAAAGGAAACCTAGTTGGAATTGGCAATAAAACAAAAGGTAATCTACTCTATATTGATCTCTCTAATAGTTCATGCTTCTTGGTACATGTGGAGGAAAGTTGGTTATAACATAAAAGGATGTGTCATGTAAACTTTGATAATATGATTACTATAAGGAAGGAAGAGTAAGAGGTATTCCAAATTTGAAGAAACCTAAAATGGCCATATGCAAACAATGTTAGATTGGAAAGATGGGTAAAACTAGCTTCAAAAGTAAGAATTTAAATACTGAAGAAGTCCTAGAACTAGTTCATATAGATTTGTCTGGACCAATAGGTATAGAGAGCTACATTGAAGAAAAATTCTTAATTTTATTTCTTGATGATTATTCTAGGATGATGATAGTAATATACTTGAAGGATAATTCTAAAGCTTTTCAAAATTTCAAGTGGTATTTGGCTAGAGTTGAGAAAGAAATAGGTAAGAAGTTAAAATGCTTAAGATTAGACAAAGGAAAATAATTCATCTCTAATTAATTCAATGAGTTCTATAATGACAGAGGAATTAAAAGAAAGGTTTTTGCACTTGGTACACCTTAGCATAATGACATAGTAAAAAGAATAAATAGATACATCATGGATTGTACAAGAACATCGATGATAAAGAAAAATGTTGCAACCAAATATTGGAAGGAAGAAATCAATACAACCATTCATACCTTGAACTAAGTTTAGAAGACTCCAATATTTGTTGAGAAAAATTTTAGAAGATGAGAAGTTCAAGAATTTTTATGTAAACTGAAATAGGTTGGTTACCAAAGGAGTTTAGTGTAAACTAATTCACGCCAGTTACCAAGGAACTCATTGGTAACCAAGTGACCTTGTTTTAGCCAACCTTCAATAGATTAGTTTTATCCATTTGTTGGTTTATGCACGATGACTCAGTGGATGTTTTTTATTTTTTTTGAAAGGGTATTCAAGCTCAATTGACATTAGATTTCATATATATGATAGGTCAAGATGTGGATTGAAATGATGAGAAAGAAGTGAAGAAGATAAGATGAGAATAAATAAGGATATCTAATTAAGAGAAGAGTATCCAAGGAGCTGCAAAGAATATTCTAATCAAGGAAGACCTAGAGGATAAGCTAGAATAGTGATGTGAATCTACAATCTAGTTGCTTCATAAATTAGTTCAATCATTGTTACTCTCTAACACTTGTAGGAGTGAAGAAATCTCTTAACGGAGTTGACTTAATAGTCATTTTTAAGATCCTCTAACTAGATGGCATTTCTAGATTGAAGTGTCTTAAGACCTTTAATAAGGCCACTCCTAATAGGGTGATTTAAATCCTGTAATAGGGTCACACCTAATAGTGTGTTTTTTAACCTTTAATAGGGTTGGCTCCTAACATGGCTCACTTTAGAAGAGTGAAAAGTTGTAACTAGCTGCGTTGATGGTTTTCCCAAATTGGGTTTACACATTAAATCTTCATGTCTCATGTGTTAATTTTGTTTTCTTACTAATTTATACTTCGTCAAAAGGTTAATACACATTAATATATCATATTCCTTTGTTAACCAAGTTACAGTGTATATCTAGTTCTAACTGAGCTATGAGTTTAAAGGAAGTTTGTATTGACATACAAGGGATTTGGAATTGTTTTAGTGGTAACTAATTTACCCTTTCCCTCTTAGATACTCTTATATTTCCAAAAATGTTCCTAGACCCAAGGATAAAAATGTAATTGGTACAAAGTATATATTCAGAAACAAATTGAATCAAAATGGTGAAGTATCGAGGAATAAAGCAAGGCTAGTGTACAAAAGATACACTCAAGAAGACGGTAAAGACTATGGAGAAACATTTTCTCCTATTACAAGACTTGAAGGAGTCAGAACACTACTTGCATATGCTTCATTTAAATGGTTCAAAGTGTATTGAATGAATGTAAAATTAGATTTCTTGAATGGAGCTCTAGAAGAAGAAGTTTACATTGATCAACCTGAAGGTTTCATTGATCCAAATAGAAGAGACATGGTCTATAAGTTACACAAAACTTTATATGGTCTGAAGCAAGATCCTAGAGCATGGTATGAGAGACTTCATGGATATTTGGTAAAGATTAGTTTCAAAGAACCAATGATAACAATAGTTTGTATATTAAAGAGGGACCATAGATCAAGATTTTGCTAGCAAAAATATTTGTGGATGATATTCTATTTATAGGTCATGACAAATTATGCAAGTCATTCTCTAAAGAAATGATGAAAGAGTTTGAAATGCCAATGTTTGGAGAAATAAAATTTGTTGTTGGTTTTAAAGTTCATCAAATGAAGGATGGCATTTACATTATTCAGTTAGTATATGTCAATGAGATATTGAAGACCTTTAGAATGGAAGATTTCAAACTAGTTGGAACACCTATATCTACTAGACATAGGTTATCCAAGAATGATGATTCAAAATACGTAAATCAAATTACCTATAGATCTATAATTAGGAAACATTAGTGTTCTTTTCATACAAGACCCGATATTGCATTAATAGTTGTTATAGTCAAAAGATTCTGTGCAAATCCTAGAGAAAATCACATGATGACAGTAAAAATAATTATGAGATAACTAAAAGGAAAACAAGACTATGGTCTATGGTATAAGAAAGGAGGAAACTTTGAGTTGAAATCCTTTACCAATGCTGATTGGTTTGGAAGCATTGATGATAGGAAGAGAACTCGTGGAGGAGCATTCTTTTTTTGGAAAGAAGTTAGTATCTTGGACAACTAAAAAGTAGAATTGCATCTCTTAGTCTACAACAGAGGCATAATATGTTGTTGCAATAGTTAATTTTTCCAACATAATGTGGTTCAAGAAACTATTATTAGGAATGAAGGAAGAAATCAAGGATCCAATGGTTATCTATTGTGATAACACAAATGTAATTAATATATATAAAAATCTAGTGATGCACACCAAGACAAAACACATTGCAATCAAGTATCATTTTTTGAGAGAATTGGTTCAAGATAAAAATGTTAGATTGGAGTATGTTAACACAAAGGAGCAGGTTGCTAAAATATTTACCAAACCATTACCTGAGGAAGCATTTTTTTATCTAAGAGGAAAGCTATGGATCATTCCCCTATCTGATGCTCACAAGAGTACAAATTAGTGATCTGCATCAACCAAACTGCATTGATGATCTATCTAGTTCATGCAAAGAAGTCAAAGCTCATTGCATATGAATCAATACATTAGGTACATGGTAAAATCAATATGTCAAGTCTTTGGAATTTTATTTCAAAGAGGGAGATAATAAAATCATATACTCATTGAGAGAGATTGATATAATTAGAACTAGAGGTAGTCACCTGTAAGTGGGAGAACTTGATCTGACGGAGTCTGAAGATAAGATGGCAGAGGGAGAATCTTAGAGGGAGTTCTCATGGACAAATAGAGAATCAAAATGAAACTAAGGATATTATAAAATATTATAAATCATTTGATTCCTCTAATTTTTCTTTTCTTAATGACATGTTGTGTTGTCATTAATTCCAAAGAGGGAGATTGTTGATAACAATTATTCAATTGTATATTCTCATTGATGTTACACAAATGTTATACTCTTACTAAACACTGCTACTTAGAACTCAGTTTAGAAGACTCCAGTATTTTCCAAGAAAAATTTTAGAAGAAAAGAATTTCAAGAATTCTTGTTCAAATTGAGTTAGGTTGGTTGCTGAAGGAGTTTAGTGTAAACCAAGTCAGGTCAGTTGCAAAGGAACTTAGTGGTAACCAAGTGACCCAGTTTTAGCCAACCTTTAGTAGATTAGTTTTATCCATTTTTTGGTTTATGCAAGCTAAATCAATGGATGTTATTTTTTTTTTTTAAAGGGTATTCAAGAAAACTTGACATTGGATTTCATATATATGAAAGGTCAAGATGTGTATTGAATTGATGAGAAAGAAGTGACAAAGATAAGATGTGAATAAAGAAGGATATCTGATTAAGAGAAAAGTATCCAAAGAGATGAAAACAAATATTTTGATCAAGGAGGATCTAGAGGATAATCCATAATAGTAATCTAAATCTACAATCCAATTCTTTCATAGATCAAGTCAATCATTGTTACTCACTAACAATTGTAGTTGTGAAGAAATCTCTTAATAGAGTTGACTTAACAATCATTTTGTAAATTAGACTACCTATAGATCTATGATTGGAAAACTTCAGTATGATATTCATAAAAGACTTGATATTACATTAGCAGTTAGTATAGTTGCAAGATTCTCTTCTAACCCCAAAGAAAATCACATGATGAGAATCAAAATAATTGAGATATCTAAAAGGAATACAAGATTATGGTCCATGGCACAAGAAATGATGAAAATTCAAGCTAAAATCCTTTACTAATTCTGATTGGTCTAAAAGCATTAATGAGAGGAAGAGCACCAATAGAGGAATATTATTTCTTGGAAAGAGGTTAGTATCATGGACAAGTAAAAAGTAGAATTGCATCTTTGAGTCTACAATAGAGGTAGAATATGTTGCTACAATAGTTAATTACTCCAACATAATGTGGTTCAAGCAACTATTATTAGGAATGAAGGAAGAAATAAAAGATCCAATGGTTATCTATTATGATAACAAAAGTACAATCAATATATCTAAAAATCCAGTGATGCACAATAAGAAAAAACACATTGCAATCAAGTATCATTTTCTGAGAGAATTGATTCAAGATAAATAGGTTAGATTGGAACATGTTAACACAAAGGAGTAGGTTGCCGACATATTTACCAAACCATTATCTAAGGATGAATTTTTGTATCTAAGAGGAAAGTTAGGGGTCATTCTCCTATTTGATGCTCACTAGAGTATAGATTAGTGATGCATCAATCAAACTGTTTTGAAGATCTATCCAATTGATACAAAGAAGTCAGAGCTCATTGCATATGAATTAGTACATCAGGTACATTGTAAAATCACTATGTCAAGTCTTTGTCATTTTATTTCAAAGAGGGACAGAATCATGTCATATATTCATTGAGAGAGATTGATATAATTAGAATCAGAGGAAATAATCTACAAGAGGGAGAAGAAAATATGATGGAGTCTAAAGCTAAGACGACAGAGGGAGAATCTTAGAGGGAGTTCTCATGGATGTATAGAGAATCAGAATGAAAATAAGGATATTATAAAATCTTATAAATCATTTGATTGTTCTAAGTTTTATTTTCTTAATAACATGTTGTGTTTCCATCAATGTGAAAGAGGGAGATTGTTGATAATAATTTTTCATTTATATATTGTCATTGATGCTACACAAATGTTATACTCCTACCAAGGACTACCAATAGGAACTAAGTTACAATGTATATCTAGTTCTGACCAAGCTGCAAGTTTAAAGGAAGTTTGTATTGACATCTAAGGGATTTGGAATTATTTTAGTGGTAAGTAATTCACCCCTCCCCTCTCAGTGACTTCTCTTATATTTCCAACATGAGAATATTGAATTTTTTTAAATAGGTAAAAGTGTTACGATATTGATTCACCCACAACGCTCTCAACATCTTATCTATCTAAATATTCTAAGAGTTGATATAAGAACTTAGTTCTCTTATTGAAGGTTTTATCACCTAAGAGCAAAGATCTAGATAAGATCAAGGAGAAGTATAGTCTGGATAGGACTATTGAGAATCATATATTGGAATTATGGATGGGCATGAATCAAATCAATGAATTCAAAAATAACTTGAATTTATCATTGAACGGGAGGAATGAAATCACCCAATAAAAAAATGAAACAACCTATTAGGAACAAGAAATTGAAGAATTGTCTTATGGAAATATATTAGAGGAATTTGATGTTGCTATAGCTAATCTACTTGAGAGGAATCATAGCTTTGCCAAGAAAGTAAAAGTACTAAAAAAGGAATATGAAGTTGAATCTATGAGGTATTGTGAATTAATGGAGCATAAGAGAAAGGTTGAAGATGAAAAGAACATGATTACATAAGACAAAAGGAAAAATGTTGCAAGATTGGATGTTGAGGATGACTAGATTTCAAAGCTGACACAAAATTACTATGATATGACAAATCAACTACTCAATGCAAATCACAAAATTTACATGAAGATGGAAGAGATTTTAGAATTAAAGATTAAAAATGAAAATTGAATAATGAATTGAAATTTTAGAAATAACTCATTGAGAGAATGAAGAGGTCACAAGAAAGTAGCAAGATACTAGAAGAACAACTCAAAGGATAGAGGTGACAGAGAGACACAAGTGGCTTAGGTTCTATAGAGAACTCTTCAACTGAGCAAGGAGAAAAATCTAAGCAAGCTAAACAAAGAAATGAGTATACTAATGCAAAGCCAATGAATCCTACATTCTATTAGTGTGGAAAGCTTGTACATTAAAAACATGCCTACAAGAGAAGAAATAGTAAGTCTAATGTTGCTTCCAAGTTTGATTTATTTTTTTATCATCGCGATAAGTATCACTATCAAGCATATGAGTGTAGATCAAAATTTAATCAATGTCCTAAAAAGTATGATTTCAATGGATACTATTATACTTGCAACAAGTTTGGGCACATGTAACATGATTGCAGATCAAAGATGAAATCCAACTAGAAATTAAGGAAGAAAGGTAATGAAATCAATTGGGATTACAATACATGGTATGCTTGTACTACATTTGGAAAGTATGTTCATATAGATGCAAACTACATGAGAATACATTTTGGAGGAGGATAAAGAAATCAAAGAAGTACTAGAATGGATTGTACTTATTGTCACAAGCTAGGTCATTTAAGCACAAACTATAGGTACCAAGTGTCAACACCTAATGAGTAAAAAAAAGGTAAAGGGGAACTAAGTGTTGGAAATATGGCTAGATAGATGTATTGATGGTTGCCATTTATGGCAACATGTATTCAACATTTCATTTATGCATTTATAAACAAAAAATTGTCAAAGTGTTAGATAGTTTGTAGCAACACAAAGAACATATGTAATGTGTATGGATGACTCATTGAGAGTTAGCTTATTCATAGTTAAGGGAAGATCTATGATAGTGTCATGATGGAGTGTACCAGTTCTTATGTGTGCATGGACTATAGAATGCAAGTTATGGTTAAAATACCAATATGGATATTTAATAGAGCATAATAGAGCATAGAAGAGAATTGGATTGTATGACTTGAGGAATTATTTTGGTGACAAAATAATTACTAAGTCATGATGAGAAAACTATGTGGATATTATTCCATAATTATTTTTTATTGTGTCAAGCATGTGAAGACATGAAGGCCAAATGAGAAAAGAATTATGAAGATACAAGGTATAAGTAAAGATCTTTTCTTGTGAAGATAAGTGTGATATTCAAGTGAAAGATGTGTGTGATATATGATGAACTATGTGAAATATGTATGATATATGATTAATGTGAAGTCGATGATATGTGAACTACATCTGATATTTGATCAAATCAAGTGTGAATAACAATAGACATAAATAATTTATTGTATATCTATTCTCGTGAAGAACTAAATTGTGTAATTGGATGTTAGGGTAGTGGGATCTTCTTACATAAATTGTATTTGATCTACCAAATCCTAATAGGGATGGGTCTTCCAACAAGGACTCAAGACACTATATGCACTTCATAGACTCCTAACATAGTCAATATCCTTAATAGGATCCTATTGATTAGTGAATCATCTAGTGGGTATCATCCCCACTAGATTTTTCCCTTGGCTAGAGTTTCCTTAGTTAAGAAATAATGGTTTTATGAGTTCTCCATGTGAATGGTTATATATAATGTTCAAAATTATTAATTTACTTTCATATGCAATTTATAAAGTAATTAATAATATTTAGTTGTGGGAAAAAATTTGTAGAATATTGATTCACCCCCCTCTTAGTATTATCTATTTCTAACAATTGGCATTAGAGCCTAGTTACTTAGAAGAAGTTTAACATCTTGAGTAAGATCCTTGAAGATATGGAATAGTTGAAGAAAAACCTTGAAGAAGCTCTTAAGCAGATTGACCTTCTTACTGAAGAAAGAGATAACCTAAAAGATAGGTATAAAGATGCAAAAGTTTTTATTAGAAAGTTAAAAGATAAGATTGATGATTTGAAATCTGGAAAGGAATATTTTGCATAGACTAATGACAATGATGAAGTAGGAAATATCTATAAAGAAAATGAGATTTTAAAACATGAACTAAAAATTATTGAACTTAAGTTAATTCTTAAGAAAAATGGTGGTAAGAATGAACCTAAACTGAAAATTGAGAATGCAAACCTTGGATCCTAGGTAAGTCAAGTTACATCTAAACTAGATACTATCAAGATTGAGCATACAAAATTACAAAAGTATAATATAATTGTGAAAGGAGAATTAATACAAGCTAAGAAATAGTTAGAGAAACTTTATTCCAATAGTAAGAAGATAGATCAATAGATATTTCACTAGAGACTTTCTTATCACAAGACGGGACTTGAATATCTAATTGGAGAGAAATCGACAAAGAAAGTTGAAATCATAAGAGAACCATATCTAGTTACTAAATCCCTTAAGGAATCTAATCTAAGTAAGGTATAATCAAGCACATCTACTAAAGTATCAAAGTAGAACTAATTGATTTCTTAGTAAAACATGATGAACCTAAGAAAATGGAGAAAGTTGATAAACCTAAGCAAGATAAACCACCCAAGGAAGTAAGATGTGAGTTCAGAGGTAGACGCTTCATATGTAATGAAGTTGGACACATGAAAAGAGATTGCACAAGTAAGTCTTTAAACCTATTACTAATTTTCTATTGTTATAATTGTCATAGATATGGACATAAGGCAATAGAATGTAAGAAACCTAAGTTTGATGGTAATAATACAAACAATAGAATGTTTAGGAATACTAACCATATTGGTAATGAAAGAGGAAGATCAAAGAATGAATCCAATGATGGAGAGAAATATAATAGTGAGAAGAACCAATTTTTGTGTTTTAAGTGTAAAAATCTTGGACATATTGTAAGGAATTGCAAAGCACCTAAGAATCATAATGGAACTAATCATAGATGAAAGACACCTATATTTCAGTTATGTAATAAACTTAGACACACATTGAGATATTGTAGAATAGATAGAAGTAACTTTAATAAGAATTAAAATAATAGAAAGCACAACAACATAAATCATAGAAGGAATGATGATCGTAGTGACAATAGTTAGAAGGAAGAAATTAAGGTACATGTTGACGAAATTAAAGAAGTATTTGTGATAGCTAAAGATCCTAAAAGCTCTTATACAATTTTGGAGGAACAATATTTTGATGCACCTAATAAGACATTGAAGTCACAATTTATTTTTTACTCATCCTGCTTGAATTAATCAATTTTGGTAGAATCAATGCATTAGTTGGCTAGAGTTGATGTTAGAGAGAGAGTTAGAAGTTGTGCAGTTAACAAGAAGTTAAGGACATAGAAAGAAGGATACAGTTAAGTGCACAAGTCTAGATATGATTGCAGTGAGCAAGAATTCAGAAATCAAGCTTACTAGTAGACAAAGATAGTATTTGAATATGTGGTTAAAACATATTTAATGCACAACATGATTTGACATGATTTAAGCATTGCAAGCAAGATTGTATGTACCATTTGTTCATGTGAAGTTTCTTGAGTGAATTGAAGAGAAATTTGATAATGAATTGAAGTGCAAAGGTTCTGAAGTGGGAAGCTGTAGAAGCCCTAAATCACATTTTTAAGGTGCTTTATGGAGTTTGAATCTAGTTATTTAGTATTTATAGTTACAATTCAACAACTAGTCAGAATGTGTGATGTGAGTCAAAGGACATGTTATATTTCCAAGAAGCATTCATTTGTGTCACTATCAGATGACACATTTAGAATATTTTTGCAAGTTCTAGAGAATGTGCTACATGTTAAGGATGCAAGAAGCTATATTCACTGCAAGATAGAAAGTATTGGTGATAAAGATATTCATCAGGATTTGGGAAAAAATGTGTAACAATGATCTAACCTTGAAGTTTGTGTATGTACACCTAGATGGCTTAAATCTAGTGAAGTATATGTTCTATACAGAATTCAATAATCATGATTGGACCCAAATAATTCTAAGTAGGGTACATGATGATTTTTTGTGGCTAGGTGATGCACAAATTATTATTGATAATGACCTAATTCATAAGGTCACAATATTGAGTAATGAAGGTTGCAATCCTGTTAATGAAAAGAATGTTAGGAAGATGGTTGAGATGAACATAAATACTAGGTTTGACAAAAGAAACATGAAGGTAGACTCCATTCAAGACAAAGGAGTAAAGCTACTAAACAAGATATTAGGGTACAATTTCAACCATGGATCAAGGGTAAACTCGGTACCAGTTAGATTTTTACATGCAGCTTATATAATGATAGTACAAGGAAGAAAAGTTAATCTATGTGAGATTATTAGATTGTAATTCTTGGATAACATTGCAAAGGTGAAGAAAACAAAGAGTGTAGTTTTTAGATTTGAGTCCCTACTGACTCATTTATTCTTTTATGCTACAAAGAAGTTTCCTAGTATGACAAATTGGGATAATGAAAATGGTGTCTCAATGTTATAGATCAAAGTTAGAGAATGTTAGAGATAATGACATAGATAGGATGATGAAGAACTTTCAAACTGAAATGAAATAGAGGTATAGGCTACCTCCCTCCATGGTGGAAAAATATAAGGATGAGAAATGCTTCATGGTGGAAACTGATAATACCTATATGGAAGTTGTGGTACCAAGGGTAAAATTCATAGAACCTATGGGATATGAGATGAGTGGTGATCTCATAGGAGGCTATGCATAGATCTTACTCCAGTTAGAAAAGGAAATAGAATATACGAGATGAGGAACATATGTAGAGAAAATAAGAGTAGTTCAGTCAAAACTACACAACAAGGAGAGAAAGAAGAAAGTAGAGAAGGTTAATGATTCTATCCTTAAGGAATTAGGAATGACGAGAGAAGGTTTCAATGAGGTAAAATGAATAACAATGGAAATGAGAGCAAGTGGACAATCTAAAGTGATTGCATTAAATCATATTATTGTAGTAGGACCTTTAAAAGGTGAGACAATGGTACAACCATGTGTGCAGGTCCCCATTCCACCTTATGGAGTAGTTGCACAAGTGCAACCTTTGATAACAAGAAGTGAGCAACCAAGGAAGAAGCTACAAGTGGAAGCACCTACAACATAGAGAAAATCTGAGAGATTGGTGAAGGTGAAGCAAGAACCTACACCTTCACCAAAGAAAAGGGTCAAGCAAACTACCAGTGGACTAGGAAATAGAAGGAAATTGATGCAAGTGATTTAGTGATTTCTAAGGATGAAGTTGGAGATAGACTAGTAGTGCATTGCAGTTGAGAAAAGAGCATGGAAACCAAAGGTAGAGAACTTTAACATGGAGATAATAAATGATGATAATTTTGTTCAATTGAATAAGTATTATAACTTGTACAATACTATAGATAGAAGGTAGTTGGAAAATGCCATAGTGAGAAATATGATTTTGAGGAATAGGAAATTTGAGAATATACATAATAAGATACTAGAAAATCTATATAATATGTTTATAAATAGAAAGAAGAGAGTTTTGGAAGAAGATCTGAATATTAGGATCTCTATGATAAATAAACTATGTGAGGTTGACTCTAAGGAGAACTCAAATAGAACTTTGAAGGGTATTAAACCCTTGTCAAGGAACAAAAGAAGATAAATTCTTCTAATGGGAGGCAATTATGAGGAGGTAAGGATAGAAATAGAGAATGCAAATTGTAAAATTCATGACCTCAATGCCAGAGGTGAGTGTACAGTCAAAACTTGATAGCCCAATGTATGTGCAAGTCAGTACACCTTCCAAAAATGAGGAAGAAGCAGAGGAGACACAAAAAGCACTTTCACCACTACATATTGTTATGGGTACTAAATCCATGCAAGTAGATACTACACATATAACTGTGGACACAAAGGAAAACCCATTCGCAACTTATGGCCAAACTTTTATTGGCATTATCACAGCTTACTCTAGTTTAGATGACGATGGAGAAGAAAACAAGAAGAAAAAAGAAGTGGAGGAGTATAAGAAAAAGGAAGAAGGAAAGAAAAAGAAAGAATAAGAGGAGAAGAAAAAGGAAGATTATAAACTTAAGCATAAGTGGAAGATTTTAATACAAGAATCAACATTCTTGCCCAATCTAAAACATGTGGAGTTAGAAATTAGGAAGCTAGTCTTTTAGCATAAGGCTAACACATCTTATGTAGCCCCAAAAATTATATCTATTACAATGCCAAGAGTTAATCCATTAGTAGTAGTATCAGATGATGAAGATCAGAAAGGATTGATGAGCTTCCTGAGAAAGTTGTTTTAGAAGAACAAATCAATAAATTCATTACAGAATACATTAATTGAATTCATTGATAGAATGTAGAAGATAGTTGCCACAACTATAGAAAATCAAGACTTGTAGTGAAAGGAAAAGGAGTTGGCGAAGATATTTGATGAAGATTTCACAACTCTTGTAGAAGTGGCTTCAATGCAAGCACAAGAAAAAAATGATGCATCACTGTTTGATACAGTATGCACTAATGTGAAAAATGATTTAAAAGAACTTGATGGGAGCATCAAGGAATTGAGAAAACTCAATGATGTGATCAAAGGCTTGGAATCAGATAAGGAGAAGGAAGGAAAGAGATTCTTTAGTCTTAGAGAAATTTTATTGGCAAAGATCAGCATTTTATAGAGGCAATTGGAGGAATGTCTTGCAACCAAGAATTCCTATAACAAATTTTCCTATACTAACTTGAGCATAGTTGAAGTAGAATCTTATTCACTATGTGTACTAATCAATATTTTAGATATAGTGAAGGATAATTGGAAGAAGGAAGTGGAAATACTAAAACTTGTATATGCACATTTCTTTTCTTGAATATCAAGTTGATAAACAACATACCACCTAGTTTTTGTTGATACAGTTTTGTTTTTGACACCTTTGCCATTGATGTGAAAGGTGGAGTATTATGTAGAAGAAAAATTGTATAGTTTTAAGTTGTATATTTTATATTTAAGGTTGAGTAAACTTATGTAGTTATGTATCAATTTGAAGGAGTGATAAGGAATGCAATGATCCATCAAAACATGAATAAAATTGTTATGTTTTGAAATCAATTTTGTGTAGTTACTTTTATTTGTTTTATACTATGTACAACATCATTTTGGGACTTAGTAAATTTTAACAAATGTACCCATCAATTCCCAAAGGGGGAAATTGTTAGAAATATGGTTAAATAGATGTATTGATGCTTTTCATTTATGGCAACATGTATTCAATATTTCATTTATGCATTAGAGATAGAAAATTGTCTAAGTGTTAGACAGTTTGCAGTAGCATAGATAACATATGTGATGTGCATGGATGACTTTTTGAGAGATAGATTATACACAATTAAGGGAAGCTCTATGATAGTGTCATGATGATGTGTACCAGTGCATAGGTGTGTATAGATATTATGATGCAAGTTATGGTTAAAATACTAGTATGAGTATTTAATGAAGCATAATAGAGAATTGAATTGTATGACTTGAGGAATGATTTTGGTGACAAAATAATTACTGTCATGATGAGCTGACTATGTGGATATTATTCCATAAGTGATTTTATATTATGTCAAGCATGTGAAGACATGAAGGCCGACAAAAAAAAGAATTATGAAGATGCAAGGTATAAAAGTAAAGATATTTTCTTGTGAAGATAAGTGTGATATTCAAGTGAAAGATGTGTGTGATATGTGATGAACTATATGGCATATGTATGTTCTATGATTGATGTGAAGTCGATGATATAAAAACTACATCTGATATTTGATCAGAGAAAGTGCGAAGTACATCAAACATAAAGTATTGTATGTATATCTATTCTTTTAAAGAATTGAATTGTATAATTATTATAATACTATCACTTTTGATAATAATATTCCCCTTTTCTTGTTGTGTTCATTTTGTCTTAGATTGTGTCCTCATTAAGTGGTATCAGAGTTAGGTTTTCTTGAGTGTGTAGACAAAGCACCAACTATGAGGTAGTTTTCACCAGGACTTTGTGGTTTTGGGATTTGATTATAGCAAGAATATGCCTCCATGAAGAGAGTGTGATAGAAGGACTAGAGTTGTTCCTCTTGAGGTTAGAGCCCTCCACAAGCAAGTTCAGGCATTGCAAGAGGAGAACCATAGAGGAATGAATATTGTCATTAGTGAGGGAAGTGAGGAGGAAAATGAAAAAGAAGAAAATATTGGGTAGGAAGGGGAAAGGGACTAAGAAGTCCTAAACCAGGTAGAGGATAAGCTTTTTAGGACCATTTCCAAGCTAGGAAAAAGACCTAAAATTGACCTCAACATGTTTTTAAGAAATCTAAACACTAATGATTTGATCGACTAGATCAATGAGCTAGAGGAATATATTGAGTATGAGAATATCAAGGACCCTGATAAGGTTAAGTTTGCGAAGGCCAAAATCAAAGGCCATGCCAAAATTTAGTGGCAAGAGATTTAGTTGGAAAGAAATGGAAGAGGAAAGGAAAAAATCACAAGATGGGATTGCATGGTGGACAAACTAAATAAGTAGTTCATTCATATTGATTGCGAGCTTGATTTGTTCAAGAAGATGCATGGGTTAAAACAAGTAGAAAAATCTATCCATGAATACATAGAGGAGTTTTACTGATTCCTTATTAGGGCATGACATGCAAAAGAAAAAAAAGAGAAGGTTTTCCATTACCTTAATGGGTTAAGCCCTAGAATTCAAGAGGAGTTAAGTTTGGTTAGAATGACTAGCATTGAAGAGGCATACCAATTTTCCTTATGAGTTGAGGAGAAGTTAAATAGAAAGTTTGATGGAAGGAAAAGAGGGCATAGTCAAGGAGGAAGGTATGGTGGTAGGTCATTTGGAGGTTGAAATGAGAACCAAAAGAAAAATTACAATGTGGGTACCAACCGAAACTAGAGGAACGAGGGTTTCAACCACTTTCATAATCAAAACTTTGGAGATGAGAGAGCAAGAGGTACATACACAAGGTTTAGGAAGAGGAGGCTTCCATGGTACCCATTTTAATTTCAATGAAGAAGGTCATCATGCCTACAAGTTCCCTCAATGCCAAGGAAGGGCAGATAGGAGAGCTAATGGTCAAGCAAATGTTGCTTATGTGGATGATGATGCATAGGCATTACATTCAGAGGATGTAGAAAGAGGGGAGGTTCTGGTTAATGAAAGGGTCTTTTGAAGTAGTGAGACTAAACCTAAACAAAGGAGGAGTTTGTTTCATAATAGGTGCAAGTGTGAGGGTAAATGTTGTGATGTGATTGTTGATAGTGGGAGCATTAACAACTTGGTGTCATAACAAATGGTCTCAAAGCTAAGCTCCAAAGGGAGAAACATCCCCATCCCTATCAAATTTCTTGGGTGTAGGATGATCATAAGGTCTTGGTTAATGAACAATGTTTGGTTAAATTCAAGATTGGGAGTTACCATAATGAGGCTCTCTATGACATCATCCCAATGGATGTCTATCATTTATTGTTGGGAAGGCCATGGAAATTTGATAGGCATGTTATAAATGATGGTAATGCAAATACATAGTCTCTGACAAAGGATGGATTTTTCCACAAATTGAAGCCCTTGATAAGGAAGGGTGAAAAGGTATGTACTAGTGCTAGGGTATGTCTTATTGATGGAAGAATTTTTTTGGATGGCATGAAGCATCAACATATGTGTTATGCTTTAATTACTAGAAAGGATAAAGAAGGTAGTAGTGAAGGTCCACTTGAAGTTTTAGGTCTATTAAGTGAGTATGGAGATATTATCTATGATAATGTGCCAGAAGGGTTGCTGCCAATAAGGCAAATCAGTCATCAAATAGATTTAGTCCCTAGAGCTAGTTTGCCTAACAAGGCTTCTCATAGGATGACTCCTACTAAGACTGAGGAACTAAATAGACAAGTTGAAGAGCTATTGAGGAAAGTTTTAATTTGAGAGAGCCCAAGTCCATGTGTAGTACCTGCAGTGCTGGCACCAAAAAAAGATGGAGAGTGGAGAATGTGTATAGACTCTCAAGCTATAAAAAAAACCATCGAGTACTAGTTTCCTTTGCCAAGGATGGATGATCTTATGAACTGCTTGAGTAGAGTTCAATACTTCACAAAGATATATATCAAAAGTGGCTATCACTAGATATGGCTATAAGAGGGAGATGAGTGGAAGATTGCATTCAAGAGCAAGGATGGTTTATATGAGTGGTTAGTCATGCCCTTTGGACTGATCAATGTGCCAAAAACCTTCATGTGGCTTACGAATGCGATACTAAAGAATTTTTTGGGAAAATTTGTTATTGCCTATCTGGATGATATTTTGATTTTTAGTAAGTATTTGGATGAATATTTATTGCACATTCATAGTGTCCTTCAAAGGCTGAGGGAAGAGAATGTTGATTAACTTGAAGAAGTGTAGCTTTGTCAAAAGGAAGTTAGTCTATTTGGGGTTTGTTGTATCTGCTAAAGGTCTCAAAATGGACCCAAAGAAGGTAAAGGTCATCTTGGAATAGCCTACTCCAAGGTGTGCCACTAAGATGATGTAATTCCATAGTTTGGCTAGTTTTTATAGGAAGTCCATTAGGAATTTTAGTAGTATATGTGCACTACTAACTAAAACAATGAGGGGAGGTAGAAAAGGGTTCAAGTGGACTACAAGAGCTACAAGTAGTTTTGAATTGTTGAGGAAGAAGGTGACAGAGCAACCAGTGTTGGTACTTCCTAATTTCAAAAAAGTGTTCTAGGTGGATTGTAATGCTAATTGTAATGCTATTGGGGTTGTGTTGATCCAAGAAGGTAAACCTTTTGCCTATTTTACTAAAAAATTGAATGATGCAAAGAAGAAGTATTCTATTTATGATCAGTAGTTCTATGCAATAATTGAGGCCTTAAAGAAATTGAGGCATTATTTGTTGCCAAAAGAATTTTTTTTGTATACTAATCACTAGGAATTGTAGTACCTAAACAACCTAGGTAAATTGAACTAGAGACATTTGAAATGGGTAGAGTTCATGCAAATCTATACATTTGTATTGAAACATAGAAGCAAAAGTTCTAATAATATTGTAGATGCATTAAGTAGGAGACAATTATTTATGACACTAATGCAAGTTGAAGTGGTTGGGTTTGATGAACTCAAGAATCTATACCCTAAGGATCCTGACTTTACAAAGGCTTGGAAGGCTTGTAAGGAACTTTTTATTCTAGATAGGACTAGGTGGCTAGATTACATGATTTAGTATAGTATATTGTTCAAGGGAAGTCAAATGTGTATTCCAAGGAGTTCCATGAGGGTGAACTTGATCAAGGAAAAGCATAGTGGATGGATGGTAAGACACTTTGGTCAAGATAAGACCATTTCCATTATTAGAGAACATTATTTTTTGCCTCAATTGTCACAGGATGTGAAGAAGTTTATGTAGAGTGGTCAAGTATGTCAAAAAACCAAAGGATTTAGTCACAATACTGGACTCTATCAGCCATTGCCTATTCCATCAAAGCCTTGGAAGGACATAGGATTTTTCTTAGATTACCAAGGATACAAAGGGGTAATGACCCAGCATATGTGGTGGTTGATAGGTTCTCCAAGATTGCACATTTGATTCCACACCACAAGACTCATGATGCAGTCCATATTGTAGATTTGTTTTTTTGAGAGGTGGTGAGGCTACACGGTCTCCCAAAATGTATTGTTTCTAACAGATATACTAAATTTGTTGGGTATTTCTGGAGGACTTTCTAGAAGAAGTTGAACACAGAATTGAAGTTCAATTTTGCACATCATCTGTAGACTAATGGACAAATAAAAGTAGTAAATAGAAGTCTGGGAAATTTTTTTGAGGTGTTTAGTATGAGATAATCCCAAGGGATGGGATTTGATTCTACCACAAGTAGAATTTACTTACAATAATTATGTGAATAGGAGTACTAGTAGATCACCATTCCAAATTGTGTATGGGAGTAGTCCAAGGATGACATCAGAGCTGAGAAAGATAGACCAAGGGGAGAGGACAAGTGCTAAGGCAGAAGACTTTGTTGAACATGTCAAGAACCTACATGAGGAGCTACATGCACATATTACCAATATGAACCTACAATATAACACTAGAGTAGATCAAAAGAGGAGACATAAGGAGTTCCAAGTTAGGGATTTGGTTATGGTATACTTGAGGAAGGAACAATTTCTAGTGGGTACCTACAACAAGATGAAGATGAAAAAAATTGACACCTAAATTTTTTTGAAGAAATATGACTCAAAAAATGCATATGATGTGGAGTTTCCATATGGGATTCACATTTCTCCTATTTTCAATATTGCAAACTTTACACAATATCGTGATGATGGTGTAGAGGAGGGGTTAATGCTACAGCCATGTCCAATTCCTACTTCTAAGAAGGAAGAGGTTGAAGAAATTATAGATAGTCATGTGGGCTAGGGTACCAAAAATAGGTAGTATGAAGAATACCTGGTGAAGTGGAAAGGATGACCAATAGAAGATTCAACTTAGATATCCGTAGCAGAGATTTCTCGTTTAGGTTTTCCACTACCAACTATAAAGTGACAAGGTCACTTTTAAATTTACCCTGGGTGTTTGATGCAAGAGCATCTAGTGGTGTAAGGGCAACCTGTATCACCCAAAAATATGCTTACTATTAGTTTTTGTTTAATGTCTTCTAATTTCTAGAAACCCAATTAGGTTACATAGAGATTCCAACTCTCATAGTTCCACTATTGGTTTTTTGGGTTAGACTTTTTGAGCATCTTGGGATACATGCCAATGTAGAAAATAGGTTATTTTGTAACTGAGCCATAATTATAATGATTTAGAGGGTGTAAGTTGGAGGGATGATTATACTTCTAGTTTAAAGCACACCAAAAAAAGAATTAGGTCAAAAGGCTTTACAATTTGAAAGTTATTGTAGTTTTAAGTTGCATGGAGATCTCCTAAGAGTGCTTCAAAGTCAGATTTGAGGCACTAACCAGCCTTGTATGGGCCTAAAATATAGGAACAAAAAAATGGTCCATAGGGCTATAGAGAACTTAGAGAGCTTTCCAAAAATGTAAACAGTTCATCAATTAGAGTCCCGGATCAAAAGTTACGCCTTCTAGACATTGGACTACCATTTCTGGATTCTTCTAATTTTAGACCAACTTTTGATTTGTTTTCTAAAACCTCTTATTCGATGGATGCCAAATGACATGTTCTAAAATGTAGTCCTAACCCTAAACCTAATTTAGGTTACTTAAGCTAGAATCTGATAACATTGTAAGCCCATAGGGCATGTCATGGAGTCTATTTTTGTTGTATTGAATGTAATAGCATATCAATTCCAATAATAATATTACCCTTTTCTAGTTGTGTTCATTTTGTCTTAGATTGTGCCCTCATCAAAGTTCTCTATGTGCATGGTTATATTTATTGTTCAATATTGTTGGTTTACTTTCATATGCAAGTTATAAAGTAATTAACAATATTAAGTTGTGGGAAAAAGTTTGTAGAATACTAATTCACCCCCCCCCTCATAGTATTATCTAAATTTCTAATAGTATGTGTGGATAAAATTCATGAACGCATGAACAAGAAGTGGATAAGTAAGACTAAAGACAACAAGACATCAAGTGGTACAGTTACTGACAACTCATCCAATGGATTAGGTGAAACCTCCACCTTTAACTAAATCTTGTGAGAAAATATGGAACTACATAATTATTGTTATATCTTACATTAGTTCCAAAATTAGAATGAAATGAAGTCCATATCATAGTAATGAGACTCATTGTGAGTTAGGCGAGTCATTTGATTCAGTGAGTCGAGTTACCTTAGTTGGGTCAAAATGACCCATGACCCTAACTCGGTGGGTCAATTGGGGTGACACCCAACTTGGAAGACTTGGTTGACTAACTCAACTAACTTAGCTAGCAAACTCAGATACTCTAACTCATCTAGTTTTTAATTTTTATTTTCAAATTTTTCTTAATACATCTAAAACTTACCTTTCTACTTATGTAATTTATGTATGTGATCAAATTACCTTCTATTTCATGATATTATTATGTCTTTAATATTTATTCAGTAGTGGGTGTATGGAATTTCTTTAAATCCTAAAATATCTCTATATTTGAAGGGTTTTATCACTATGTTGGGTCACTACTGAGTCACAGTCGAGTTTGAGCCAAGTCAAGAGTTGAGTTACCCTTGTCAAGTTAAGGCCAAGTCTAAGTATCATTACTTTGGTCCATATCTCCATATTGTATGATCACATGGAAAATTTATAAAGTTGTGGAATTCATGCAAAAAATTGGAATCTCATCGAGGTAGTAGTAACTAAAGATGCAATGTTGATTTAGTAAGTAAAGTTAGAAACATGGTTGGTATATTTCTTGAACTTGAGATGAAAAATCAATACCAACCGAGCATGTGTTGAAGGATTACATGATTGTGTTGTCTATGATGACTGAGACCAAAGTAGGGAACATTTAATATCCCTTAAAGTGCATAAAAGGAAATTTTTAGAATAATATAGTAAACACCATTCATTTGGTTACCCTACATTTATGAGAACAACAGAGAAAATCAAGGTGATTTGAGCTAATAGTTGAGAACAAAGGATCGTGTGTGCAAATCCATAGAAGAATCAAAGTGGAAAGGATAATTCTAGAGTGAATTGAGCGAATCAAAAGGACTCCTTTACTGTAACACTATTTTACCACAATGGCTTCAAGCTCTACATCCATGAAGAAGAAATAAAAGAGGAATGTAGTAAAATTTATTAGGGATGATTAATTTGAAGAACCCAAGTTCAAACTATACACAAAAATTGCTACACTAATGGACAAGTTAGGTGTATTGTCTATCATTCCACCTAGGATTTTACTGGATAATGAAATTCATTTATTTTATCATTGTAAGATTGAATAAATTGGTGATTATGGGCTAAGGGAAGCATATGAAGAACTATGTGATGGTTGGAATTTGAAGGATGAATTCAAACATTTAGTGACCAAGGGTCTTACTCATGCCCTTCACTTCCTAAAGGTTTTTAGAGAAGATTGGATTCATATTATTCTTAACTGAGTTTATGACATGAAGATGTGGCTAGATGAGCCAATTTAGATTACTCGTGATGTCATTCACATGGTCACTGGGTACCCTATAACTAATATGATAAAAAAAATTGGCACTACTTCCAAGAATGAAATTGAAGAGAAAAATAAAGAACAATGAGATGGAAGAGGTTTGATTGGACAACATAACTAACTTGGAGATAAAATTTGGAGTGTATGTGGTTGAATACAAAATCTTTCAATCTAGTAGGTGCAACAATGTACCTTCCATTATAGTGGACATGACTTACAAAATAGTGAAGAAGGATCACAAATATGACCTTGTTGAGTTGCAACTAAAAATATCATCAGACAACATGAATACAATTTGGGTTGTTAGAATAAACATATGTAAATTTTTATTATTGTTAGTTTGCATTTTTTTCTATATGAAAAATTATTTCCTAAGCATTACTCCAATAAACTAGAAGAAAAATACCCCTATTATATACCAGATAAATGAATATGTTAGAAATCTTGGAAATAATTTAAATAGTGTAATGAATGAATAGTTTGAGAAATTCAAGGAAAGGATGAACCAGAAGTATCAAAATCCTCCATAGTTAGTGGAAAGATATCATGATGATGTGTGTTTCTTTTTTGACACTAACAACACATTGGTTAAGTTTCTATTCCTTGGGATGCATGGCTTGCACCCATGGATTGTGAAGTAAACATTGATCATGCCATCGAGCCCATAATAGCCTAATTAAATGAACTTGTTAATCTTGGTACCCCACAAGTTTGGTACATATTAAATATCTAAGAAAAGGATCACTATGAATATTGTAATTTCTAAGACTGAGTGAAAAGAAAAGAAAATAATTAAGATACTAGAAGGAGCACTCTCTGAGAAATAATGATCAACCCTTGAAAATAAATGAAGGTAAAGGTGAAGATGAAGACAAAGGAAACACCATAGTTGTTTTCAATCCACAAGAAAAGAAAGGGAAGAATAAACCACATGTACTTTTTTGAAGAGTTTGGTTTTGAAACAAGCCCCTTTCCCTTAACCAATTATCTCTAGTGTATTCTCAAATTGGGAAAGATCTTTAGGAGTCTCTATGTTCCATTGGGATAAGGATCTAGCCTTAGTATCTAGGGGATTTTTTTGTGTCTCTTGTATTTTTCCTTCTTCAGATACTTCATTGACATGAAGTTGTTGGTATTCACCTTCTTGATCTTCTAGTTGAATTTCTCCTATTGGAGGAGGTGGAGCTACTCATCCTTTATCTAGAATGGTGGCCATATCATATGGTGGTGGTGATGGAATTCCTAGAGGTCCTTGAGGTAGAGGAGGATATTTATTCCAATCTTCTCTAAATGGCTCATTTGTGGGAGTACCTCTAATCTTCTCTCCCACCATTTTAGTACCTACTAGCATACAATCAAAGTCTAAGAGGTCAAAGACATTAGTTCCTTTACTCTCCACTCTGCTATCCATTTCTATTTTTTATCTTCTAAAGTTGATACCTATATAGGCTCTCTTGGAGTGAATGGAGGTATATGTGTAGAGCTTCTTCTCCTCTCTTCTTCTATAGCTTTGGTCAAGTGGGTTCTCTAGCTTAAGGGGAAAAACTCTACTTTGTCCTCTTCTTCTTCATCCTCATCTTCTGGGATGGTGTCTAGAACCTATAAGGATGGATTATTTTCTTCTTCAATCTCCTCCTCTGTGCACCCACCATAGTTGTTTTGTTCCTCACTTTGTTTGGAGCTAAGGGGGAGGCTTAATCCTATTAAGTTGTTAGTAGTGGGACCTCTGCTCCTCCCCTTGCTATTTTGGTTGTGCTTGTTTTTTTGGATCTACTTGAGGCTCTTCTTGCTTACCTTGAGGTTCATCTTGCTCCTATTGATATGGTGTTGTTTGGGCCTCAACCACTTGTCTCTTTACCTTCATGGGTAACCTCTTCCTCATCTTTCCCTTATTAGCCTTGAAATACTCAAGCTCCCACTCATGTTGATGTAATATTTTTGGCCTTACTAGGGATTGAGTAGGATAGGTTCATATGATGACCTTTTCACCTTTACCTTTAATAGGCTTGGTTGTGGATTTCAGAAATATGGCCTAAAGAATTGGATCCATCTAAAATGGCTTCTAGATTCATTCCCTTTTTAGTTTAATTATATATCTAGCCTGATGATCTATGTCATCATTTTCCTCTCATCCTATCTAAATGTTGATGATTATCCTATCATAGATTTTGCCTCTATTGTAAGAAGGATCCATAACTCCTCATTTATCCTTTTCTACAGCCTTGAGAGGAATCTTTATCTTCAACACATTTTTTTCTAGGTATAGATTCATACTACAATAATCCCTTATATGGATATCATTGTCATCTATTGTGTTCATCTAGTGATATTATAAGCCATCAACTTGTACAAACTGTTTCCCTAGGAGATATTGAACCATCCCAATGTTTTTGAAGAATGGGTGAGAGGAGTTTTATTCTTCTAAGGGATATTGATCCCATTTAGATTCAAAGGTGGAATGTCTTTTTTTTGCTTCACCCTGAATGTGCCAAATGTAACTAGCTAGGCCCATGTCTTCTTATGTTGTTTCCTCATTTTGACATAAGAAAAAGTGAGTTGGCAGGCTATCTCTAGAAGTATCATCCTATCTAAGGGATATCTTGGGAGCTTCTTGGGGTGTATTAAGGTACCAACTACTCAAAGATACATGAAGGTCTTAAATTGAATGTATTAGGCCCCTATCTCTATGACTTTAGCTACCGTCTTTACTGACATTCTCTTTGTACAATCACCTTCAATGAATTTGATGATGGCAAAGATGAATCCATCATTAACCACTATCTATTCCATGCCCTATAGTGGAAGCTTCTTTTTCACCAGTTGTAGATATACCACATAGCACCAATAATTTCTACCTTGAATGGTTCCCTTTCTATATAGCCTTGGATAGTCGATAGTTCTAGCCACTAACAACCTCACCATGTATGATGTCATGTAAACATGAGGATCATAATTAATGATGACTAGGTGCTCATCAGAGTTATCACTTAGGACAGTGGCCCAATCAATGGACATCTTCAGGGTCTTTATGGTTTCAATGAAATGAACCATCCATGTTCGAAGGTGATCAATTTCCAAAAGACCTATAACTTTTTTATGGAGGACAATCGAGAATCTGATGTCATCTTTCATGTATCCTCTAATCATATCCACCTTACCTACTCTTCGGCCCAAAGGTGTCTTATCTATTAGAAATGAAGTCTTTAATAGCTCCTTAGCCTCTTTCTCATTATCTTTATACTATCACTCTAATCCATCATATGAAATTTAGAGGTACTAATCCGCCCTTGGAAGGTGAAACACTTTCTCTATGTTTAAGGGTCAAGGGTCCAAGACTATCTCTCAAGTTATGCTCTTTACAACATTTTCCTCGATCACATAATACTCTAATAGTGTCATTATCAATTTAGAAGAGTAAATTGATGTAGGATGGGATGTTGCATTCACTAGCCTTGACTAGATTAGTGTAGATACCGTTGTTGACCTTTTCTTGGGTTTGTTGTAGATTGTTAGGAAGGAATTCCAATCGATGTGATCCAACTCGATATCTTTGATCTCTACGTGTCTGTCTTGGAATCTTAAATTATTTGTGCTCCTTGGTACTTTAATGCAATAGGTTTTAGTTCCATTTTATCCACCATGGAAGATGATGATGGTATCATTTGATCTACATGAAAGAGAAAAACATTAGTATTATGAATATCAGAAGGCAAAAACATGACCTAAAAAGACCCTAGACTAACTCAAAAAAATGTCAAAATCAATCAAAAGGGACCAAAATGTAGTTCTCCCCCCAAAAAAACATGTTAAGTATCTAAGTGCACTTGGTACACCCTTATAGGTGTGATAATATGCTTCATTTAGCCCTAAAATGACTTGGTGCATAGTTGACACTAATGCATGTACACACCTTAGCCAGGTGTGCACATGTTTAAGGCCCTATCCATTTGGGGGGGAATCATTAGTCATTTAAGCTTTGGGGAGGTGCACACATGCACACCTCTTGGGGGGCCTTAGTCCCTTTTAAGTTTTTTAGGTTTTTTAGGTTTTTGGATGTGCACACATGTGCACCTCATAGGGGTGCACATATGTTCACCTCTCAAGTGTTCTAACCTTGGTTGTTTTGTGTAAGGGACTGAAGTAGGGGTTGTGGAGGGATGCAATAGGTAGACATGTGAAGTTGTGACATTGTGAGGAAAAAAAGGGCATAGTGAGGAAAGGGGAGGGTGTAAAGGCCTTATATAGGCCTTGGGAGATGCCCACTTGGGAGGGTGTGTATGTGCAGACCTCTAGAGGTGCGCATGTGTGCAACCCTAAAAGGTGTAGATGTATGGACCTATGGAAGGTGCACATGTGTTAACCTCCAAGAGTGTGCATTTTTACACCTCCAAAGGGTGACCATATCCGCACCTCTTAAAGGTGCGCATGTACGCACCTATTTCAAAGGTGAACATTTCATTGAAAAACAATCTGATTTTTTCACTATCTGGGTGCCCAAACCTTCCCATTCAAAGACCAAGGTTTGACTTAGACCCATGGGAGGGTCCAAAATGATCAAGGCACCATACTTGAAGCCTTAGAGGGTAATTTGAGACTAGGTGGTACCCATTTTCTGTGTGAAAATAGGGCATGTGTTGTGAAACCACAACAAGGACTTTGGATCATTCCATTAGAATGTCACCTTGATTAAATGATTTACAATATGACTATTAGGTGAACATTGATTAAAGTATTTTGAATGCCATGATGGTTAGAATGTAATAATAGGTTTGATCTATAAAACATAACTCAATTTTCAAATTTAGATCTCCATTCACTTATCAATTAGCACATTGACTAGCCTCCATTATCATCTCCATCACCGATATGCTTGGCATCCCTTCAAACAATCGCACTTCACTAATCTCTTTACTTCTCCTTAGCTACTTTTCTCTTCACAAGTTCTCCTTAAAATCACCAATAAAAAATGAACCAATCTTAGAAAATATCTCTTATGCCTCATTAAATAGGTAATTTTGATCTTTTATCGCTTAAACATCACCTTAGATCTGAAGGTTGGGTCAGATTCATTATATACTTCCATCATTGGTTCCCCTACTCTTTCTAGAAACTTCTCATTAAATCCTTTCCTTTGGTCACATGAAAAAATCTCTTCATACATTAAATTCACTAGTTCATCAATCCTTATTATCCACACACTTTGACTAATCCAAAATTTCAACTTTGTTAGCCTCAAACTTGATTCTTTCACAAACCGTAACTTTTTCCCTCACTCGGCAATCACTATTTTCTTCTACTTGGTCATCTTTATGTAGCTTGGAATACATTCTTCTATCTCATTCAACATTCACTATCATTCTCAGTCATTACCGGTGCTTGGTCAATACTAACATTTCCTCCATCAACTTCTTGTCATTTAACTCATACATCAGTTCACTTTTCTTCTCCACTTCATGTAATGATTAAACAAATGCATTAGTTTATCAATGACTAACTTATCAAGTTCCCATTGTAGTTTCATGATACTTAACTTCTCTTTTCAAGAACTCCACTATCTCACCTTGCTATCTCCTCTTTTCATATTCTCTTCATCAATCAAATGATATGACACTCCACACTTTTAGTAAATGTCTTACTAGTAGGTTTGACATCAATGACAACATAACAATTGTTCAAATTGTAGTTTCCAACACCTTTTCCCTAGGATTTGGAATGATCAAAACTTTTGGGACTGTGTCTCAATAATTTGGTAGATTCATAGGGGTGAAATGCCCCACATTTTATTCCCTATAACTTAATTCCCAAGGAATTTTTCTTCGCTAAAAAAATATTGAAATTTAGACATTACGTTTAGGCTTTCCAATTATGATAATTACATGTTCATGTCTATTTTTATCTATTTGATTTTTCTTAAAACTTTTCAATTTATCTTATTTTTTGTCATTTACCTTGTATCATTAGATTAATTCTCCTAATCAATTTTATTATTAATCACAAAAAATCAAGGATTATCATCCCACCTAGCAATTAAACATGACTTGATCCTAGTGGGGAAATCTTCATTCTTATTATGCATTAAGAAAAGGGAAAAACAAGTCTCGTGCATACCATGTAGATACCCCTACCTATATTTCCTTATTCTACATTTTAGTGAACTTGAAACATGACATTACTATTCCAATTTATGTTTTATGTAATATTTTATGTGCATTACATCTTACTTTTTATCTTATATTTAGATGTGTTATTCATAATATATTATGTGAAATTCAATTAACATTCCTTAAGACTATTTGCACATCTTTATAAAATTCAATATTTGTAATCAATAGATTTATTCTTTCTTTACTTGTGCATGAGTATTACAACATAGAGTCCTACATATGTAATTATAACTAGGATAAGTTGTATACTTATGGGTTCCTTTGATCCTTAGTCCTCTTTATTTACTACAAATCTTGATGAGATACACATATCCACTGATGCAATTTCTACCATGGTGTAGAACCTTTCTTTCCATTACTTTGAGAAATTTGAACAATGGCTAACTCAAGATAATTATAAATTAAAGTTCATTTTATTGGTTAATATTTTAAGGAAGTTAATTTATAATGTTAAACATGGTATTAAATTATAAATAAGTATTTCACATCTCTTTGATAGCAATGTTTAAAATAATAAGGATTGTGCTCAAGATCTAGGTTACCCTCAACATCTCATTAGTTTTGAGACTTCTCTTCTCATTCCTACCTTTCTACTTAGTATTTTTACATCTTATGAATATATCCATTTCAAGCACCAAAATTTTTCATATTAGTCTTGGAAGAATTCCTAATCCTATTGCTCTCCCCACTTCAAGTATTCCATGTGTTTCAAAAACTTCATCCACAACTACTTATAACAATGTTCATTTTTCCTATTACAATGTTCCTTCAATTTCCCATAATGGTCCTAACATTTTACATATGTCTCATGAAACATGCCTATTGAGTCTACTATCAATAGCCTTTCAAAAATTAATTCATCCTTACAATTTCAAATTACCTCTATGAATCAATCTAAGTTCAATATCCCTGCATGCGACATTACTAGATCTTTATTCTTGGATATTATCTATGTTTTTATTCTTCAATACTAGCAATACCTCATTTAGAGAATTAGAATAATAAATATGATCCCTTAATTAATGTTAAGAACTTTTAAACATTACACATAGTATTTTCTCATGA
The DNA here is from genome assembly GCA_028749045.1 of Cupressus sempervirens. Classification (NCBI taxonomy): domain Eukaryota; kingdom Viridiplantae; phylum Streptophyta; class Pinopsida; order Cupressales; family Cupressaceae; genus Cupressus; species Cupressus sempervirens. The sequence continues at coordinate 170,856,146 of CM053790.1, read as the reverse complement.
TCATAGGTTCATGACTAAGCTGGTTAGTAGAATCTTTTAAAATAAGACCTTATGCTACACTTATTCTTAGCCTCATTATTTTGATTCCCTCTAAAAAATTTGCTAACATTTTCATTAAAAAAATTTCAAAACAACATTGGTTCTAAGATCTCTTTGATTGATTTATAGAATTGTAAGTAAGACATTAATAAAAAGTGAATGATTTCATTGGTACATTTGAGCATTTGCATGCTCAAATGTCTTATCTTATGTCTAATGTTGATATTCAATGTATTTCATTTCTAATTTACAAAATGACATTAATGATAATATATGTTAGATAAATGAGAGGGTGGGGGTGAATCAGTTATATCCAATTATCTTATAGGCCCTAAATACACTTTAGTACCAATATACACTTCTTAAACTTTAAGATCAATAAATCGGTAACCACTTCAAACATCTAAATAAAACATATAAACTTTTAACATCAAACTATTATTTTGCTATTCCTTACTATACTTGTTGGAATGTTCTAAATGGGAAGAGTACTTCTGAGAATTGGGGGGGTGAATCAAAAGTACCAATTTTTATCCTTTCAAACACTTATTAACACATAACTGAAAGTGATGTACATGCATGTAAACATATAAGAAAACATGAAAATGAAAGCATGCATCAACACATAACACAAAAATTTGGTAACCTAGAAACCCTCTAGGAATAAGAAGGTAAAACTGGGGTGGGGATGACACCCACAAAAATCACTGCAACAATCAATATTCAACCACTTCTGATGGTCTACCCTATGAAAGACCTACCCTATTAAAGGCTTTACACTATGTCAATAGTGACCTGGTTAAAGGATTTACAAACACTTACATGAAGTGTCACCCTATTAAAGGATTTACAATAGGTTGTTAAACCCACCTAATACATAGGATTTTCAAGACCTTTTCCAAAGGTTCTCCTGCCTAGTTGTTAAACTAACCTATCAACATAGGATTTCAACCTCTAATACTATTGTGAGAGAGTATTAGAACATTTGACCTGATTGAATGCAATCTCAAATTGCTGGTTTTAGGTACTATATCTGCTTTTCTTGTTTTGATCCTTGCTTGATCTGATCTATGTATGTGTTCCTTGTCCCTTGTACTATTCTAATCAATTGGTTATGAAATTTTTGCTCTGTTCTTATAATTCTTTTCCTCTTCACATTGAAATCTTGTTATAATCTCCCCTTAACACTATTCTCTTCCACACATGCAATGGGTTCTTGACCTCCTTATAAAGAATATGAAGACTTAGGGTTAGGTATGAATCTAGAATCCATATTGAATCTCAAATTCCTGCTTATACCTTGGATTTTTCTCATTGGTTGCATGCCTTCTCTATTTTTCTAATTGGTTGCATGCAGATTTCAAAGGGAATGTAAATGATTCATCATTATCCTTTTTCTCCTTTGAAATCTCTCTAAGTTAGCTCCAAAAATGGTTTACATCTTAGTTTGTGAAAGCACAAACTCTTATGATGATCCTGAGTTACTTGGCACTCATTACATTACTGATGCTCGACATGAACTAATTCCTAGATTGCTCAGCATCTATTACTTTCCTAGTTTGCTCAGCACCTGTTAGACACTGTATTGCTCGGCACATGTATGTTCTGTATTTCTCAACATGTGAACATTTCCTGGATCATTCAGCACATGAACATTTCCTAGATCACTCAACACATACTACATTCTAACTTGCTCAACCCCAACTATGGCTCGACACCTATTGAAATTTTGGCTTAGCATACATTATGCACTCAACATATATAGTGAAAATGTTTAAGTGTGTTGACACTCAATTGTCAAGACTACTCTTTTGACCAACAATCTCGCCCTTTGACATGAGTGTCAAAAACACTTAACTAAGCATTTATGAACTTAATCTTATTGATTACATGTAAAATTTCAAAATAAAATAAAATTGTGAGTAACAATATACCTTATGACTCCCTCTGAGTTGATTATGCCTTGTCCATTCCTGAGACTAAAATTCTGTGCTAATGTGCCTGATCCTCTCTATCCTTTGTCCTATTTCTTGACTCTGTATGTTGTATCTGATATGAAGTTAAAAATTTTGCATCTCCCTCTTCCTACTTTATTACTTGACATCTCCCTTTTTGGCTATTTACAAACATTCCACTTTATCCTCAAAATGAAAGAATGTAATAAAAAAATGATTCAAAATTTGGTCATATCTACATATATACATATCTCATCTTTAATTTATCTCCCCCTTTTTTGACACTCATGTCAAAGGGTTCTATGGAGTAATACTAGGCTTAGCTAGAAAAGTGTAATTTACTTCCAAAAGTATCTTCAAAGCTACATCCCAATTTTCTAGTGTAATGTCCAATGACTTATGCTGGATGGCAACCACTGCTACTAGATGTACAAGTCCATCTAAGGTAGAAAGATTTGAATATTTCTTGAGGACTATTTGTACATACATTTTCTCCTTATGAAGTACCTCCAAGTAAGGGGTTATAAAGGATTGAATTTGCATCAAATTAGCTTTTATATTCACCTCCTCTATTGTTAATATAGCTAATTCTCTTTGAGTGTGAAGCATTTGAGTTAAATACTTCTCACTTTGAGCTAGATTGGTGAGGAGTTGCATACTAGAAATCTTTAAATTTCTCTCCAAGCTCATTATTTTCTGGCTAGTCCTATGTATGAAGTTGGAAAAATCACACAACTTGTTGTACAGGGAAAATATATTCCCAAGTACAATTTTGACTTTATCTAATTTCTTAGCTAGTTCATTGTGATAGTTCTATATCACCAGATATTTTCTCATTTACTTTTCCTTGAAACTTCCTTTCTGACCATTCCATTAATTTTGCATTTGTACCATGGTTTTCATTTGTCACCTGGTAAACTATATCAAATAGTTGCTCTATTATTGGCCTTGACTCATCAAGTGTCTGCAAGATGAAGGCATCCATAAAGATGTCCTTTATCTCATTTAGTGCTTGCCTATATTTATATTCTTTTCTCAATACCTCTTGTCTTCTTCTTCTATCCAGTGCATTCTATATTTCATTGATTTTCTCCTTAGTCAGAGTACTAGATTCATAATAAGGTATTGTGATTTCTTTATCAAGCTCAGGAATTCCATAATGAAGTTCCCTAGCTACTTTTGTTGAGCTCAAGCCTGGTGTTCTAATTTGTAATGCTAGTGTTTCAGTGCTCGACTTTTGAAGAGTTTGAGTGGGAGTACCTATTTTTGGTAATTCAACCAAAGTTTGTATTACATATTGCTCATCTCTTATCTCTTCCTTCTCTTTAGCTTGTTTCTCCTTTTTAATATTAATTTTTGGGGGTGTACTTGTTGGCTATTCTATTTTCTCTTTGTCTTCCCTTGCTACTACACCTGGCACTTGAAGTGGATCTATGACCTATTTTGGTGGAGATGGTGGAGGAAGGAATAGGATTCTAGTAGTTTATATGGTCAAAGGTGGTTCTTGTGTTTGCACCTTGACTTCCTTTGATTTTACTACTACTTTTTGCAACTCATCAACACTGACTAGTATTGGGCTTGAACATAATCTAGCTACTTGTGTTGATTGGTCAAGGATCTTTATTGGATCCTCTGTAGTTACTGGATTGATGTTTTGACCAAAAGTGTCAATAACATCCTTAATCTTGATTATATCTATAGGTGTGATGGTGGTATAAGGAGGGCTAGAAGGTGAGAGTTGTGTGTCTTGCACACTTTTCTCTTGTTTCTCATCTATCTCCTTTTCTTCCTCTTTCTCCTCTTTATTCTCCTCTTCATATTTCTTTTCTTCTTCCACTTTCTTCTCTTCCTCAGCCTTCTTCTCTCCTTCCTTCTTATCTTCCTCCTTCTTCCCTATTTCTTTTATTTCCTTTTTCTTGGCACTTGCTTCTGCCTTGTATTCCTCATCAAACACATCATCAATTTTCTTGTATATTATTTCCCACAATCTTGTGGATTTGCTGACTACATCTTCAATTTTATTCTACAAAATACTAAATGCCCTATACTTTGGAGTAAACCTATTATTGTGCCTGTTGACTACATTAGTCACTTTAACCTTGGTCAAATCAAGCAACAATCTTGCTAAAGTAGACTCCCTTATTTCTTTTTCCATCTTCAAGAAAAAATACCATTTGTCTTCTACTATTTTGTACAACTCTTTGGGCATTGAGCTATCTAGCTCTAGAGGTGTGTGCTTGTACTCTGCCATCATAGCATACACAGATTCCTCTATTTTATGTTTATTTTCCTTAGTGAGCTTATTAAAATCTAAAATCTTTAAATCTTTCAAATCATCATTTCTAATCTTTGTACACAATTTATCAATTAAAGACTTGGGTGGATGACTTACCACTTTGAACTCACTAATATCTTCTGACTCTATCTTCTCTTCATCTAAGTCAACTTGAGCTACACATTTTCTTCTTTTTCTTAGCTTTTCATCAATTTCATTAGTGGTTTTTTTCTTCTTTTCTACCTCGTCTTTGGCCTTTTGTGTTGTAGCTCTTATGGTGTCTCTAGTAGTGGACTTCTTTGGTGCAGGTTTTGTCACTTTCTTTGCTTTGGGTTGAGGAGCAGGTGGATTTTTAGCCTTCCTCTTGGTGACTTTAGTTTTGATAGGAGCTTCCTTGAATTCTTCTTCCTCAACACCTTCCCCTTTATCTTCACCTACGCCTTGTATCAATTGTAAAGGCTCATCTTCTTCATTGTCATCCTCTTCTTCATCTACCTCCTCTTCTTCTGTTGTTCCTACTTCTTCAACACCAAATTTCTTCTTGATCTTCTTCATCAATTTGTCCTTCTTCTTTATGGCTATGGTAGTCTTAAGATCTATCACCACCCTTGATTTGACAATGTCATAGGTTCCAAAATGTTTTGCAATCTTGTCAATTTCCTCTACAAGCAAAGTTGTTATTGCTAATAAGGCTTGGTCAACATAAAGTTCATAACCTAGTGGCCTAAGCCATCTCATTCTAGGTATGACTACTTGTATATAAGTATAATCAATTTCCACAAGAAAAAAAATATCCTTTTCATGTTGCTCAACCAGTGAGAATGGCATTCTCATTCTCTATTTCATGGACTTCTTAAAGTCCTCAAAGTAGCTAGTCATGTGTGCATCAAAATTCTCACCCATATGCTCAATGAATCCATTTATTTGATCAACAATGGTCTTATTTGGATCCCATCTCACCTTGCCTACTAAAGGAAATTCTTTCATAATATAGAAAAACATGCAAACCAAAACTGAGCCAAATTTTTATTGAGCTCCCTTAGACTTAATTATAGCTCCCAGATTCTTATTAATTTGCTGTAACATGATCTCTACAAGATCATATGTTGGAAATTTTTTTATAATAACTAAGAGGGGGGGGGGGGGGGGGGGGGGGGTGGGGGGGTGAATCAGTTATCCAAAGTCTAAATGCCCTAATAATACTTTTTCACTAATTATAGTAAGCCCATTAAACTACTCATCCATCCAAGCTTAAAACAACCATCTGAGCAAGTTACAGCAAATCAACATGCAGGAATAAAACATGCAAGATCAACACATGACACCATGATTTACATGGAAACCCAAATTAGGAAAAACCACCAATTACATGCTACTCAATTCTCACTCTTCTGAAGTGATGCCCTGTTAAAGGCTTACAACACACTATTAAATGTGACCTTGTTAGAGGATTTCACCATACTATTAGGAATGGGCCCAGTGAAAGGACTTTGGAACATTCATTTGGAATGTCACCCTATTAAAGGATTTACAACATGGCTATTAAACCAACCTAAGTACATAGGATTTATACTAACTATTATAATTTCTAGAGAGTAACAATAAGAGCTTTTGATCTAATACAACTCACAACATATCTTGTAGATTTTAGATCACACTTCAGTTCAATCCTTTGCTTGGCTTCAATCACTACGGCTCTGACAACTCATCTTACTTTCAAGCTTCATCTCCTTGAGTCTTCATGCTCATCATACCAATGCAATCATCTCTATGGTCATCTATTGAAATAGAGTTTATGTGCTCTCTTCCTCCTTAGCACCTTCTTCAGCACTTCATGCTTTCATGCTTGACCAACTCTCTTTGCTTCGTGACCTTATGACTCCTTAAATAGAAATTTGAAATAATTTTCTTGCTCGATTCTCTCTCTCCAACTTTAGGGTTTCCATAGATTAGGTAGGATACAATGTATCTATCCCATATCTAATTTTTATCTAGAAACTTTGTCTAGAATCCAGTTGTATTCACCAAAAAAATTTTACATAGTGTTCTGTGCCACTAGCTCATCATTCTTATCTTCTATTTGTTTTACAAAATTCTAGATACCAACCATGTTGGCTCAAATCTGGTGAATCTTTGACTTTTCAAAATAATGCAGCAACTCGACACTTTTGACGTTTTGATGCTCAGCACATGAACACAACTTGGCACTTGTTCTTCACTTGACACTTGATCTTTACTCGGCACTTGATCTTTACTCGGCACTTGATCTTCACTCGGCACTTGATTTTTATGTGGCACTTGATTTTTACTCAATACTTGATATTTACTCAGCACTTAATTTTTAGTTAGCACTTGATCTTCTTGTATTTTGTCAATACATCACTTTATCATTGTCTTAACTGATCTTTGCACTTCATTCCAAAACCATAACTCAACCTTTCCCTTAGGTGCTTTTGTTACATCTTATTGATTCCTCATCAATCAACTAAGTGATAGTGCTTGGATCTTATAAGCAATTGCCATTCTAGAAAATAGTAGTTTTGACATTAGTGACAAAATAATGATTGAACAATATCTTTCATACAATGATCTGTTTCAATCAGATTACAACATCATATGTATGATCTTTCTTCACCAATTTATAGGTAACATCCACTTCTATACATGGTACATTATTTAGTCTACTTGACTAGTAGAATTTGTGTTATAAGACTCTCACAAAAAAATCTTTTCTAGGTTTTGTAATGGTGTCTATTGTCATTCCCCTATTGTTCCATTTTGCACCTATATTCTTCTCTATGGCTTCCTTTCTGTCACTCCTCAGGGTCTTTGGCCGATCTAGGGTTGGAATGTTGATAACCCTATGGACAATTTTCTTTGTAAACTTTACTGGCTCTATCTCCAACCAAAAGGCTCCATCATGGATTCTGCTCAAAACTATGTGTATCCATTCCGTTTTGAAAACAATAGGGAAAACTAGAGCTTTGGTCAAACCCTTCTTCTCCACTATGGAGAATTCATCTTTAAGTTTTCCATTTTCACATAGTTTATCAAATGCATTAAAAAATTTCAAATCTCTTATGGCTCCAATTTTATAGTTATAACACTTTCAAACGTCTTGAACCATGACAACTTTATCAAGAATTATAGATAGGGCACTAGTGGGATCATTCTTATCAGAAACTTCAAGGATGGGTCTAAACTCTAGTTGTTTGACTTCGTTACTGACTAGTTGAATTTCATGGCTTTCCTTCTCCTTGGTAGATTTTAACCTAGATGTCATTATTTACCAAATTAGGGTTTAAAATTGAATGAACTTTCAAACTCTGCATAGCTTGACACTTGAATGAAATACCTATGAATCGATGAACTAAAGTTGAATTACTATTGGAATTGTATTTGATCACTATAGAATTGACTTTTTTCTTTTCTTGACTTTGCTTCATGTTTGAATGATTCAAAAATGAATGATTTTCAATTTTATTAGGTTCAAAAACCTAGCATTTATTGCACTTGTGATTACAACTATACACTCGGCTTCCAAAGATTTTATTAGTTCAACTTCCACTAAAGTTCATCTACTCAGCATCTACTATCTTATTTCACTTGTCATCAATCCGACTTTTCAACACTTGATAGTTACTAACATGTCTTACTCAACATCCACTAGTCTGTTCAATTCGGCATATACTAGAGTTTTGGTCAATAGCCAAAAGTAGCTCGGCATCATCTTCTAACTTTTAACTTAACATCTTTTCCAATGCATATTTCTTCTTTTTAGTACTTCTATGTTTTCATGGGTTGATGTATGATACATCTTTACATGTATTGGCCCCATGTATCTATCTTGTGCTTAATTGAATGAAGTGTGATCACTTGACCTCTTGGGTGAAGTGATCTCTCCATTTGATGTGCTACATTCACCTTTCTTCTTCCATGTCTCATTCATCTGTCCTCTTATTTGTTCAACATCAATCTTCTCTTTTCCTTTGTTAACTTCAGCCTTTGGTGCTTTTGACTTTGTAGGAAAGTTTTTGCTGATATTACCAGTCTTCAAGAAACTAAAACATGTAATTTGGTTTAACCACCTACTATAACTTCCCTTGAAATGTGTTCTTATGGAATTTTTAGGAATGTGTCCATACTCCTGACAATAGTGACAACTATACCTAGTATTATAATCCCAATCATAGTGATGTACATGATTGATTCCTCTTCCAGGTTGATTAGGCATCCACATAGGCTTTAATCTACATTAAAATGTTCCATGTCCATACTTTTTGTAGTTGTAGAAGTGACCTTCAAATCTTGGTGTCCTCATGATCTTGGTTCTACAGTCTTGTGTTGAATGTCCTTGTTTTTTGCATTTATGACAAAAATTTGCATTCATAGGCTTATCATGCTAATGATTATTCTTGCTTCTACACATGTTAGAGGTATGTCCCTTTTTACCACAAAAATGACAAGTAGGTTTAGTGTTCTTACCTTTGTTTATTCTTTCTTTTGTAGCCTTGGATGATTCTCCTTGATTAGTGCTGATGTAGCCAAGTCTTGAAGTATCATTACTAGCCCTTGGTGATTTTAGAAATTGCTCAAAGTACTTGATGGCCTCATTGGGTTTGTTATAATTTTTTCTTATTTCCTTTTCTCTCTTCAATTCATTCTGCAATTTTTTATTTTGCATCTTCAAGGTGGAGATCTCAATGTCCTTCATGTTCAGCTCATGATTAACATTCATCATCTGGCTTAAGGCGTCTAGCTGCATGTTTGAGATCTTTTCAAATTTAATTTTCTTCTCTTCTAGCCTATTGATGATATTTCTCTTGTCATCTTCTATCATGGCCTTGTCTTCAATAGCTCTTTTCTTTTGTTCAGTCACTTCACAAAGCATTACGGCTTGTGATTCTTGTTCAAGCTCGAGTAATCTGATTTCTTCAGCTTATGCTCTATTTTTCTCCATTAATTTTGTTATTGCTGCATCAAATTCCTTGGAATCTCCATTTGAAAACACTTGTGAGCTGTCAATCTCTTTGTAGTGTATGTCATTTTCAACTATGACTATCTCCTTCCTTCTTTTCAAGGATTTTCTTAGTTCCTCCTTAGCTTCCTCTACTTTGTGTACAGCTAGTTGCACATCAATCATCTTCCTTGGAATCTCCATTTGAAAACACTTGTGAGCTGTCGATCTCTTTGTAGTGTATGTCATTTTCAACTATGACTATCTCCTTCTTTCTTTTCAAGGATTTTCTTAGTTCCTCCTTAGCTTCCTCTACTTTGTGTACAGCTAGTTGCACATCAATCATCTTCCTTGGAATCTCCATTTGAAAACACTTGTGAGCTGTCGATCTCTTTGTAGTGTATGTCATTTTCAACTATGACTATCTCCTTCCTTCTTTTCAAGGATTTTCTTAGTTCCTCCTTAGTTTCCTCTACTTTTTGTACAACTAGTTGCACATCAATCACCTGATTGTCAATGATCTTCCCAAGTTTGAAGACTTCCATCTTTTGACCTTTTTCTCCAAGATGTTAGGCTTCTCCTTGTGAGAACCAAAGCTCTGATACCAATTGTTGGAATGTTCTAAATGGGAAGAGTACTTTTGAGATGGGGGGTGGGGGGTGAATCAAAAGTACCAATTTTTATCCTTTCAAACCTTTATTAACACATAACTAAAAGTGATGTACATGCATGTAAGAATATAAGAAAACATGAAAATGAAAGCATGCATCAACACATAACACAAAAATTTGGTAACCCAGAAACCCTCCACAAATAAGAAGGTAAAACTGGGGTGGGGATGACACCCACAAAAATCATTGTAGCAATCAATATTCAACCACTTTTGATGGTCTACCTGTGAAAGGCCTACCCTATTAAAGGCTTTACACTATGTCAATAGTGACCTGGTTAGAGGATTTACAAACACTTACATGAAGTGTTACCTTGTTAAAGGATTTACAATAGGTTGTTAAACCCACCTAATACATAGGATTTTCAAGACCTTCTCCAAAGGTTCTCCTACCTAGCTGTTAAGCTAACCTATCAACATAGGATTTCAACCTCTAATACAATTGTGAGAGAGTATTAAAACATTTGACCTAATTGAATGCAATCTCAAATTTCTGGGTTCAGGTAGTAGATCTACTCTTCTTGTTCTGATCCTTAATTGATCTGATCTCTATATGTGTTCCTTGTCAATTGTACTATTTTGATCAATTGGATATGAAATTTTTGCTATGTTCCTATAAATATTTTCCTCTTCACATTGAAATTTTGCTATAATCTTCCCTTAACACTTTTATCTTCTACACATGCAATGAGTTCTTGACCTCCTTATAAAGAATACAAAGACTTAGGGTTAGGTATGAATCTACGATCCATATTGAATCTCAAATTCCTTCTCATACCTTGGATTTTTCTCATTGGTTGCGTGCCTTCTCCATTTTTCTAATTGGTTGCATGCAAATTTCATAGGGAATGTAAATGATTCATCCTTATCCTTTTTCTCCTTCAAAATCTCTCTAAGTTGACTCCAAAAATAGTTTACATCTTAGTTTGTGAAAGCACAAACTCTTATGCTGATCCTGAGTTACTCGACACTCATTACATTACTAATGCTCGGCATCAACTGATTCCTTGATTGCTCGACATCTATTACTTTCTTGGTTTGCTCGGCACCTGTTAGACACTGTATTGCTCGAAAGATGTATGTTCTATATTGTTCGGCACCTAAACATTTCCTGGATCACTCAGCACATGAACATTTTCTGGATCACTCGGCACATATTAAATTTTGACTTGTTCGGCACCAATTGTGGCTTGGCACCTATTTAAATTTTGGCTTGGCATACATTGTGCACTCGGCATATATAGTGAAAATGGTTAAGTGTGTTGACACTAAATTGTCAAGACTATTCTTTTGACCAACAATACTGACTATCAAAGTAATTACTTAGCTTATACCAAGTTTCAATAAAAAAACACTTAACATGAAATAAACTTTAAACACAATAAACATTCACACACTCACACTTCAACTTAGCACTTCCTCTGCTTGATCTTTACAATAATGGCTTGCTCAGTTCACCTTCTATCTTCCTTCTTCTTCAACTTCACTAAAAATCAACAATGATCAGCAACAAGAAACATATTTTTCATCCCATTAAATATAAGACTTTTCCATTCTAGAATCATCTAGATTTTGTGTCTTAATTACAATCGTAGATCTTAGATTTAATGAATTCAAAAATCTAGAAAATAGATTTCCTTTTGAACTTTGTGCTCCATTTCAAATTGTTAATTATTCATCATTATATATTCTTTGAATTATTCTAGTCATTAATCCCATGACTAATTTTTTCCTTATCCTTGAAACCTCTTGAATATTCTTAATTTTCACCAAATCTTGGCCTCAAATTAATATTTTCTTAACTTGTTCTTCTTTCTCATGCTCAATGAATACTATAACTTTACCCAACCAATACTTCACCTAGTTAACACTAAAATTACTCGGTTAACACTAGAATTCTTCTCTTATTTACAAGAATTTTAGTGAGAACTATAGTAACTCAATTAATACTATATTTTTTCATTCACCATATAGTTCAATTAGTGTAACATGAACATACATATTTCTTAAGAGAATGTAAAGAAATCAAACCAACTTTATATTGTCATAGTCTAACACATTCAAATGCCAATTAAATATTGTATGCTTGTCAACACTCTAACTTGTCATACTTTCTTTAAATTATCTTCATCAATCAAATGATTGAAACTCCATTGAATTAGCATTATTTCTAACCAACTAAATTTTGATATCAATGATAATATAACAACTAATATGACTCTTTCACATACATTAACAACATTATCAATTGGGGATAACAATCTCCCCTTTTGGCATTAATGACAACACATAAACATAAGATTATATATTACAACATAAGATAATCAAATATATGATGAAACCACATCTTTTTAGCTCTCTAACTTTACTTAGATTCTCTACAAAAGATTCAACATTAGGTTCACTTGGTCTATAACTTGAACAACTTCTTCTTGACAAATTCTCCTCCTTTGGGTTTGATTCTCTTTCTTTTCAATAGTATTGACATATCACCTTCTCACTTCTTTATTGATTTTCTCTCACTAGTTCATTACCCCTTCTCTCCTTATGCTCCTCATTAGTTTTCTCCCCCTTTGAAAACAATGCCAAAGATAACTATAAGTTCCAACATGAAACTAAAACCTTGTAGTAATACCTTGTATCTTTAATGTAATATTTACATCAATTTTCATTACAACCACTTTCACAACTTCAAGAAATGGTCGCTAAAGAGTGAACCCTTGCATCAACTCTAGAAATATATATCTAATAATCCATTAATTGATGCAACATGCATCCTTGTGTACTTAATCTTGGATAGGGGAAGGACCCCTAACATACCTCTTAGATACTCAAAAGAATCCTTAGGAAATGGCTTTGTGAAAATGTCTACAATTTTCTCCTTAGATTTCACATTCTCCAACCTCACTTACTTCTCTTGTACTTTCTCCCTCAAGTATGAATACTAGATAGGCATATAATTGGTTTTTGCATGCATCACAATATTTATATTTGAATATTTAATTGTAACAACAAAATAATTAGCTTCAGTTGTAAATTATGGTATACAACTTTGTTTCTTTCTCAACCATGTAATCAATATTTCTCCTAAAAAGAAAGCTCCACTATAAGGAAAATTACAAAAAAGAATATAACCATTTTCACATAACCCATAATAGACTTGAAATAAACATGGAATTAAAATCTACATGTAAGAGAATAGACAACATACTCACAAAATTTGTGACACAAGATATACCCTAGGAAACCCTTATTGAGGGAAATACCCAGCCTCCAAAAGAATTCATCACCATGTATCATTCCACAAAAATACCATTGCAATACAACCATGGAATCCTTCAAAGCCATAGCCACAACTAAGAAATCTATGTGAAAAAGCATGAATCCGCACATCCCATGCCATGCTTCCAATCTTCACAAATGCTCCCATGGCTAACCTATCAAGCCTTGTCTCACTCGATTCTTTCCCTTTTTTCCTTCTTCTTTTCTCTCACACCAACAACTACCCTTGTGGCTACTTATATAGCAGCAAGTCCCACAAAACCACCAAGTGGTATTACATAAACCATGTGCTACCTAACCCACTGACCCCACATTTAATACTGGAAATTTAATTCTTTTCCCCAATATTAAATAATTACATCAAATATTATCACAATTTTACAATACAACTCATCGAGTATATCTCATACAAATCTTTACATGTTGCACATCCATCTAGATGAAACATTACATAATTAAATAAAGTAGTACAATATAGCAATATTATGTAATGTGTGCAACACCCATTATCTCAACAATCTCCCACTTGTTATATACATTGCATAGGGTCAATACATAGCCACATAAATGAACAAGGGAACAATCCCTCCTATGACATCCATCATCATGGATCAAAGTACACCATGTGCTCCATCCTAGTACCTACAACAAAATAAAATTATTCAACATCTCAAACATGAATGAAGCCACCTTCTATTATGCCACTACCACTAGACATACATAGAAGCTATCCAAAGAGAAAGTCACCCAACCTATCATATTAGAAGATAATAAAATCCTATACCAACTAAAATGATAAGTACAAAAAATCTAATCCAAAGGTAATCACATGTATTTGTAGTTGTTAAAATATCCATAGCTGAAATAGAACCCATAGCAAGTACCAAACCCATCCAACTATCCATACTTCCAAAGGTATACCAAGTGAATCTCACAACATCAACATATCCAATCTGTAACCTACAATCTCAAGCTTTGAGAGAAATACCTGCCATATTTATACCAAGAAGCTCCCACTATGAAAGATAATGTCAAATCTATATAACCAATCCACTCACAACATCTCAAAGAAGTGAATCCATGTAGTCTCAAGGACATCGACAATACATAAACCAGTAGCCTACAAGAACAACTCTCATAAAAAGTCTCCAATGTTCTCCCAAGTTCTCCACAACCAATAGAGGAAAGAGGTAAAGAGACAACCATGTCATCTCTCACATGACATACATGAGCACAAACTACTGATCACAATCTCTAACCAATCTCAAATGCAATGTAAGAAAAATCGAGCATCCAAGAAGTTAACCAAGACCAAAGAGAAACCATGCAAATCATAACCTATATCATGTCCTTCTACACACACCTCTAGATGTAATATGTGCAAGTATGATCTCCTCCATAAAACCCCAACCGAGAAGCCTCAACAACACCCAAACCATACCATATCACTAATCATGGATGTAAGCCTCTCACAAGAAGATCAAACTCATAAACCATTCCTAATCCAAGGAATATGCCCAATATAAAACCATCTCCCAAACTCAACTAGCATAAAACCATATGAAAATGGAGATAACCAATTCTAATCCATATCTCAATTAAATCCTCTAGAACTAACTCATGTACAATAGCTCAAGATCCATATCAATGAAAGACAAGCATAAATGCAATGCAACTGAGAGAAATAATGGGTTATATCTCTCAAGTAACAAACTACCAAGTAGACCAAGAGTGGGGAATGAGAATGCTCATCAAGATATCTAAGCCTCCAACCAAGACTCATCTAAGAACAATCTCCTCTCAAGTCCATATTAGGTGACTACCTCTCAAAATTCCTATTGAAACCATGAATTATTCCAACAAACACTTCTCTAATCTAAGAGAAATTAGCATCACCACTATCTCTAAGTATTCATGAGCACCTATAATCAATCAATCCATGTCAACTTCAAATGCAACATAGAAATATCATGAAGTATCCAACTTATGATCAATATACTCAATACCAAGAAATTAAACCAAGATCATTGCCAAAGTTCCAACCATGGCCTGAGGAACATAAACATGACAACATGATCTAAACAATCGCAACCAAAGAGATAACATGCTCCATATGAAAATACTATAAGATGTCAAAACTATAAACATGTATCAAGAGTATACTACACATAAAAATGAAACCATCCTCACACCAAGGTTAACATGCCAAATGAAAGCATAAACCGCACCTTTACCAAGAACCTCATTAGTCCCCAAGATGCAACCATCTCCACAGACCATGAAGAAAAACCATCTCCACATACCATGAAGAACCATCTCCAAACACCATGAAGATAACCAAGAACCCCATGTGTTCTTAAGATCTAATCATCTTCACACACCATAAAGATAACAAGTGCACCATGTAAATGTCAAAGATGCTTCTATAGCAACAGGATCTAAGACAAATCTCCAACACCTACAAACACTCAATAAATATATCAATACGAAAAAACTCCCACTCAAATATGGTACTAATTCACCTATGGCATCATAAAGTTCATCTCCTATATGAAGATCCTCTAGATCTACACTCACATAACCAAAGTGTTAGTACCAAGTGAAACTGAGATCTCTAAACCAAGAAGATACAGACCAAACTAGGAACTAATCCTACATTGTCACCTCATCACTACCACAAGCTCCCACTAAATCATGTATCCAAGTTATCCATGACATCATGATGAAAAACCATCCTCTTAACATGAAAATCAATTAAGGCATCAAACCATCCAAGAATTCAAAGTGCACATCATGAGCTCTTAAAAAAAACTAAATAAACATCAAGGATGTACCTATATATCCAATCACGTCATCCCAAAATCCATGGCACCATGATGACATCCTTGAGCCAAGCTTCTAACTCTCAATATGTCTAACCTGATAGCATAAAATAGCCAACCATAATTCTCCACCATGATTGTATCTAGTAACAACATCTCATCCCTTCTACATGAAGAAAAAATAAGCAAATCATGTGACTTAGGGCATAGACAACCCAAATTTAAGCCACCAATCTGAATATAAATCAATAATGAAAGATAAATGGGAAAAGACAACCCATAACCAAGCTATAAATGCAACCTATAAGTATAGACCACTTAAAACACTACACAACTTATAGACTCAATAAGCCATCATACATATTCAAATCAAATGCTGATAACTATATCATCATGAGACCAATTTGAAATAAGAACTGAGTATACAATGACATCAAATCTTAAATCTCCAAACATACAATGTCATAAACTCATAATGCTACCATAGTCAATATATACCATAAACTGTTTAGATTACTATATCACCAAATAAATAATGCCAAACATACATCAAATATAAACCAATGTGTAGAGCTCTCCAAGAGCTTTCCTTTGACTACTTGAAGTCCAAAAATCTGACTCTGTATGCCCAAGTTATGCCCTAATCTATGCTCAAAATAAATAACATCTAACTTTTGGGTTCATAAAGCCCAAAAAACCAAGTTATAGAGCTCTAAATTAGCTTTCCAATGCCTATAAGAAGTCTAAAATCCAATATCCTAAGAGAAAGTTATGGCCATTTTACTAAGACAGTCTTTTTACCATTTTTCTTGTAGATTTTTTTTTTGTGACAAAAATTTTGATGGCCATCACGGGTTGAAACTAAAAAACTCTTTGATTTCCCCTGAACGTGGCCAAACTAGGGTATATTATATATCAAAATTTATGGAAACATTGACTTTGATCCAATTATTAGGTATGTTTTTACCTAAGAGGTCATTTCTACAAGCTCCCCCTAAAACCCTCATTTAAATGAAACATCCAAAAAAACCTTTTTGTCCAACAATTTCACATGCCCAAAATTTAGCAACATTCCATAATAACAACAAATCCAAAGCCCTCAAATCTACAATAAATAGCTCATATATTTTGCCCTTTCTTTTATCCTCTAATGCATTCCCATGGATTCAATCTAGGGTAACAATAATAAAACCATAGCTCTGATACCACTTGTAAGGAAACTTGCAACAAAGAATATAACCATTTCCACATAACCCATAATAGATCTGAAATAAACATGGAATTAAAATCCACATGCAAGAGAATAGACAACATACCGACAACAATTGTGACACGAGATATACCCTAGAAAGCCCTCATTTAGGGAAAAATCCAGCCTCGAAAAACATCCATCACCATTTTTTATTCCACAAAAACACCATTTTAATACAACCATGGAAGCACAACCGAGAAATCTATGTGAACAAGCATGAATCCACACATCCCATGCCATGCTTCCAACCTTCATAAATGCTCCCCTAGCTAACCTATCAAGCCTTGTCCCACTCGACTCTTTCCCTTTTTTCCTTCTTCTTCTCTCTCACACCAACAACTACCCTTGTGGCTACTTATATAGTAGCAAGTCCCACAAAACTAGCAATTGGTATTACATAAACCATGTGTAAAATCCATGTGCTACCTAACCCATTGACCCTGTTAGTAAACAATTTTTCCCACATATATTCACATGTAAATATAGAGAAAAATCAAGTAAACTAACAAATGAATTCCTATAGAAGAGATTGAGGAATTCTTTGCTTGATATTTCTTCACTAAAAATAGGTACAATTACCTTTATTGCATTGAGATTTTCTGATTTAAAAACTCAATAGAAAGACCTTTCAAGAAAACAATCTACTGAAAATGTTGAATCAACTTATTTTATCTCATTAATACAAAATAAAATTTAATTGAAAAGAACCACTCGATTTTAATTATCAAGATGATCCACATATTTGAAAATTAAAACTATCGAGTAGGAAAATTGATATAAACTAACTTCTCACAGCATCCAAGTTTGAATTGGCAATTTCAAAATAGATAGCAGACATAGCCAAAAGCTTAAATAGTATCTTTAGAAACACTGATTTAAATAGGCAGACAGTAGTATCCACATACAAAGCTTTTAACCATAAATCAAACTGTAGAGTTTCATTGTATCTACGAAAATTCTGAAATGCTACTCCTAACTTGGAAAATCTTAAACAAAAATAGTTTTGTCTATCAATTTGCTGGAGAATTCTAACCCTTCTCTACATACTAATGATTACATATATATAGGCGTGGGGCTGGACCATTGCCAAAATTACCCCACCAGGAGTTGATTGTCTTTTGCCAAAGTAACTGATAATTGAAATGCAAGAAACATGAAACTGAAAAGAAAAAGAAACTAAGTGATTAAGTGTAACCACCTATCTTGATCAGATAGCACTATCCCCTATTGCCACTCCTTTCACTGTCTTCCATGTTTCGTAGGTAGTTGAAAAGGTTGAGATAATAGATTGATGTGGCACTTCGATGTAGGCAAACCTTTGCTTCCATATTTCTTTCATCTTCTTCAATTCAGCCACCTTTTCCTCATGCATTTCCAAATGTTTCAGATTAATGATTAACATAGCCTCTATATGCACCACGTTGAAAAAGTCCTACTTAGTTGGTGCCTTCTTGTCTTGCCACTCCTGAAACTTCTTCTGAACCTCTTTGATTATTTCATTTGATTGGGCAACGGAGTCATCTTCTTTTCCCATGAACTGTTTGGCAAACCACTTAAGATCATTTTGAATGATCTAGTGTATGACCCTAAGCTCTTACAACACTTCTTTAATTGCAATTACTCCTTGTGTGAGTGCCTCATTTCTCCATTCAATGTAATCCTTGATGATGTACAGGGTCTTTTTATCTAGACCAACTACAGGACATTTGGCCTAGAATTTCTGTAGGCCAAGCTCTTGCACGTCTTCCAACCACATCACCACTTTTGCCCAGTTGTTTTTTTCTTTTTCATATCCTTCATTACTTGATTTTGCCTTTTTGGTAATGTTTGATATCTCCTTTGAAGCATGGTCCAAGTGACTTGTGTGCTTTATGATATCATGTAGTACATCTTGAACCCATTCACCTACTACTTTAGCTATTGCTTTGCACTTATGTAGATTCTCCAATGATTGTTGATTGGTCGCAGAGGATACATCAATCATGGCTAACATCTAAAGGATTGGTTTTGCTTTAGGGTACAGGATAGTGTTAATGTACTGCACCATATTTTTTATCATTTCCTTCATTTCTTGCTTATCTTTCCCATCTTTCCACACACTATACACAATCTTTTTATTAGAAACTTCAAAAAATTCCATATCCACTTCGTGGTTCCCTTTTCCCAAATCAACCTTTGTTATTTGGAAATCTTGAGGCACTACGGAATCACAAGAGCTTCCATCTGGTGGGGTAGCTATTTCTACTACCCATCAACTTGAACTTTTTTCAAAATTGATTCTTGCTTCGGTCCTTGCTTTTTTTACTTTAGGTGCCTTACCAAGGCACTTACTGACCAGATCATCAATAGGCATAGATATTGGGACTATGCTCCTTTTCTTCTCCATTGATGTCTCCATCCATTTAGGTGTAGCTTAATCTTTCAAAGTAGCAAGGGAACATTTAACTAAGGAGAGATTATTGTCCTGGTTCTCAGTAGCCATTTGCAAATTCTGGGATTCAAGTACATTATCTGCCATAGGTAAGTCTTCTATTGCCTCCAAGTCTATGGTTATGGTGTTCTTGCTTTTGACGGCTGATGCCTTCTTCATGCTTGAGCGGGTTACTCTCCTTTCTTTTCAAGTTTCTTCTTGAACTTGAAGTTGAAGTGTTTCAAGAATTGCTTCAACTTCAACTTTAGCTAGACTTGCAATAGAATCAGGAAAACCTCAATTAGTTTTCTTCCTAGCAGTCCTTTTGTCTTTTCTTTTTGAAAATTTCCCAGAGAGATTTGGAGTATCCATGGCCTTTAACTTTATCCACTTGGAAATTCTAGCTATTACATCCTTGGTACAAGAAAAGACATCATTTTCTTCCTTCTTTTCCCAATCAATTTCAGGAATGGGCATGCATTCAATTTGGTTGATGTAAAACTGATCCAGCACTTCTTCAGAATCATCATCTTTTATCCCATAAGTATCCAACTCCGCATTAAACATAGTAATCTATTTAACGATTAAGTGAGACCACGGTCTTTTCCTTACCTCCAGTTCATTAAGGCAGTTTGCCCAAAAATCCTCTAATTGTGGAGAGTGAACCAGGGATACCGCATTTTGAACATGGTTTTTGATAAAGCCGGTGTAGTCAAAATCTAATCGGGAAATGAAAGGTTCCAAGCATAAGTGGGTTAATTACTTTGCTAATAGTATGGCTTCTTTCAGACTAGGACATCTATAGTGTCCAATCTCAATTGGGAAGAATGCCGAAGATGATCTTTTTGAAATGTGAAAGAACTCAATCACTGAAACAAATTGCGTACACATCTCAGATAACACTATAGAATCTGAACAATAACGTGGCAGCTTTAAAGGTTCATCAAAAAAACTACCCACTCTGATATATGTAAATCTAGGAAATTGAATATAATAGCAACCATAGATTTTCACAACTTGTATAGCTTCTTTTGTCATCCTATCATTCTCCCAGCCTCGAAGTTCAAATACCAATTTACCTAGAAAGACATCATTGACCCTCTTGAACTCTTTGCATACTGTGGCTTGTTGAAGATCGCCATAATATTGGTAAATGGGTATGTCATTAACCCAAGGTGCATGTGGAAGATAGTCCCATTCTTTCAATGCAGCTAGGATGTAAATTAGATAAGAAGATAAGAAAAATGGGCCACAGTTGTTAACAACCATTAAACCCCTATGTAAGTTTTCTGCTATGAGATCAGACCAATCAATGAATTTAACCCCTTCAATGATCTTCTGTATGAAAAAGTACATCCAAGATTCCCAATGGAATGCATGCTCATTCCCTTTGATCCTATTCAACAAAAGAACCATGTCTGTAATTTCTTTTATAAAATGTTCAATAGTGAATGGCTTAGGCAGTCTAGAACCTCCCTCTGTTGGTTTCAAAAGCCAAGACTGAGCTATCTTGTTATCATAGCTATTTTTTTTTTGGCATATAGGCACTTAGCTTCTTCAAATTTCCATGGCTCATAAGGTTCCTTGTGGGGAATTCTAAAGGCCAAATGGACACTGGTTCTATTGATTCTAACAATCACTTCCTCTGAGGCTTTTTTGATACATCTAGAAATAGGGTCGTAATGGTTTGCACATTCAAGGACAAGTTCTGGGTATGTGATAGCAGCAGGAAAAGTGGAAGCTTCTAACAATCCACTATCAACTAACCTCTGATAAATGGGGCTTTATTGGGTATTCTTGGCTCGTTCAATTAACTCAAATAAACTTTTATTTACCATGAATGTGTCACAAATTTCAAGCACGGAATTGATCAAAGAAGGTTTCTCAACCTTAGGCAATTTTGGGCAGAAAAGCCTCATGACTGCTAACAAAGGCAGGCTTTACAATATATGGCTTGAAATACCTCAAAACTAAGCAAACACAATTTGAAATGCAAAGGGGTATGAAGATGTACTTATAGTTTAACAAAGACAAAGCCTGCTACTCGCCCTTCTTACCTAATCATACTAGGAATTTCTTCGAAGAAAATGGAATGAGAAAAAAAGGGCAAAAATGAATGCATTTAAGGAACGATTTGTGTGGAAGATCACAGGAATAGATTTGGCAAGTAAGTGTACTAATTACCCACTCATGTGGCATGGTTGTGAAAAGATGCCACGTGTGCCTTGTTTTAAATACTATATCAAATCCACATGTATGATGTTGCATTAGGTGATCATGACATGACAATTTTACGCCTCAACCAAATCTTGCCATAGCGAAACATGTATTACCTTAAATCCTTTCAGTCATAACTTCGCATGTCTAGGAAAGCTACTCTGCAACCCACCATGATTTGGTTCGAAGATTTAAAACCTGCAAACAACTTTCGTTAGTGTGCAACATTGACACTAAAGTTGAAGTTGAAGAATTGGGTGACTAGGTTTTAACTTCGACTTCAACTTAAACTAAGGCCAACTCGAGGAAGAGATCGAACTTGACACGCAAAGACTAAGGCAGACTCAAACTTGAAGTTGAGGTAAACTAAAACTTCAAGTTCAACTTCGAGACAAGAGTAACTTGGGACTAAAAACATATTAGAGTGCAAGTGAAATTATAAGCACTAACAGACCCCACATTTAATATTGGAAATTTAGTTTTCTTCCCTAATATTAAATAATTACATCAAATATTATCACAATGTTACAATACAACTCATCGAGTATATCTCATGGGAATTTTTACATGTTACATGTCCATCTAGATGCAATATTACATAATAAAATAAAGTAATACAATATAGCAATATTATGCAATGTGTGCAACACCCATTATCTCAATATCCACCATTTGTACTTTTCCTTTCATCAACATTTCCAATCCAATCAGCATTACTGTAGACTCTAAATTTAAAGTCACCATTTTTTTTGTACCACAATCCATATTCTTCTACTCATTTGAGGTATCTAAATACCCTTTTAATAGAAGTCATGTGTGTTTCCTTAGGATTATAGGAAATCACCACAACAGTACCAACTACATGGGAATAATTAGGTCTACTATGTACAACATACTATAACTTCACAATCATTGATCCATATTGTGTCTTATTTACTTTAATAATAGTATCCTCTTGATATAGTTTTCATCTAGTCACCATAGATGTACCAAATGCCTCCAAGATCTCTTTGACATACTTGCACTGACTCACATATATGCCATCCTTCTTTTAATGAACTTGTAAATCAATGAAAATTTTGATCTCACTAAATATTGAAATCTCAAATTCCTTACTCATTTGATCAAAAAATTATTTGCAAACAAATAATTCCCACCAATTATGATATCATCTACAAATATTTCAGCAATCAAAACCATGTTGCCAACTTTGCTCTTCAAGTACATTTTACTATTTTCAATTGTTCCCATAAATCCAAACTTAATCAAGTATAAATATAGTCTCTCATACCATGGTCTTGGTGATTCCTTCAATCCATACAATGCTTTGTTCAATTTAAAAACTAGGTTCTTTTGACTTGGATCCACAAATCCTTCAGATTGTTCTATTTATACCTCCTCTTCTAGTATTCCATTCAGAAATGAAAACTTAACATGCATTTGATATATATTGAATTTCTCATAAGTTGCATATGCCAATAGAGTTCTAACTCCTTCCAATCTAGCTATAGGTGCAAAGGTCTTACTATAATCAATACCTTCTTCTTGGGCATAACCTTTACAAACTAGTCTAGCCTTGTTCCTTACAACTTCTCTATTCTAATTCCATTTGCTTCTAAAAATCTATTTTATTCCAATTACATTCTTGTTAGCAAGTCCTGACACTAGTGTTCGCATATTGTTCTTCTCAATCTAATTTATTTTGTCATTCTTAGCATTGATCCAATCTTCATTATCAAGTACAACTTGCACAATTCTTGGCTTAAGCTAAGCAATCGAACAAGTATTATCCTTCAAATTACTTCTTTTCATGACTCTAGCACTCTTTTCTCCAATAATTTATTCAAGTGAATGATTTATTCTCACACACTTTTCTAGGATAGGTTCAGTTATTTGATCTCCAACATTATCTTCACTTAGTTAGGGCTCAAAATTCTACTCAGGTTATTCTATATGTGGCTCGGGTAATGCAAGTTATTTTTTGGTAGCTCTTTGTTATTGCTTGGGTACTACACCAAGTGAATCTACATATAAATAGAAAAATGTTTCTTAATCATGAAGTTCCTTTTTTCTCTCCTCATCATTGTTATCTGCAAACTCATCAATTCTAACATTTTCACTTTCAATCATTTTGTTAGTACCTTTGTTCAAATATTTGTAAGTCTTGCTCTTAGTAGAAAAACCAAGGAAAATACCTTCATCACCTTTAGAATCACATTTCCCATTCATTGTATCTTTATGAATGTAACATCTACTCCCAAATATCTTGAAACAAATCACATTACATGTTTGACCATACCAGAGTTCATAAGTTGTCTTGTTTGTTTGTTTCTTAAGTTGAACTTGGTTGAGAGTATATATTGTAGTGCTTATGGTTTCTCTCCACAATATTTGTGTAACTTCCTTTTCAATTAGCAGCATTCTAGCACAATCACCAATTAATCTATTCCTTCTCTCACCAATCCCATTTTATTAGGTGTCCTCAATGTAGATAGTTGTCTCTTAATTCCATGCTCAACACAAAATTTAGTTAATTCAACAAGCATAAACTCATCACCTCTATTAGATCTCAAACATTTTAACTATTACCAATTTATTTTTTAACTCTAGCTTTACACCATTTGAACATAGCAATAGCATGTGACTTTAACTTCATAAACATGATGATCATCATCCTAGAATAATCATCAAAAAACAATATGAAATATGTGTCTCTATAAAAAATTTAACTCTCATAGATCAACACAAACTTGTATGAACTAATTCCATAATATCATTAGAAGTATGTGTCTTTCTTGAAAAATTAGACTTGGTCATCTTACCTTGTTGACATTGTTTTCACATAGCATTCTCAGGTTTATGCAGATTTCATAAGCCTCTAACTCTTTATTTTCTACTAACCTTAACCATATTCTCAAAATTGACATGACATAGCCTCTTATGCCACATACACACATCTTCAAAATTTTCAAATAGACATGTATCAATTGTAGGATCTAGGTAAAATATATTTCCTCTTGTGTGATCTCCAGTGCTAATCCAATTTCCATCATCATCATAGATCTTGAATTTTCTATTTTTAAATTCCAATGCATGACTTGTATTATTCAACTGAGAAACAATCAATAGATTATATTTTACTTGTTTGAACCAATATCCATAATCACATTTGATTTTATCATTTAGTATTAATGAACCACTACCTTTCACTAGACATGGAACATCATTCCCTAGTTTAATAGATCCACCATCATATTCCTCAAGTTTATGAAACTTACTAATATCTCCAGTTATGTGATGTGAATATTCACTATGAATAATCCATGTGTCTTTCTTACTAACATGAGAAATAAGATCTTTTAATTCCTCATACCTTTCCTCAATAGGGTCTTCTTTAACAACAACATACACCACTTCAACTCGTTCTTTCTAATCTTCAATATCTGATTCGGTGTGCTCTTCATA
The DNA here is from genome assembly GCA_028749045.1 of Cupressus sempervirens. Lineage (NCBI taxonomy): Eukaryota > Viridiplantae > Streptophyta > Pinopsida > Cupressales > Cupressaceae > Cupressus > Cupressus sempervirens. The sequence continues at coordinate 170,830,802 of CM053790.1, read as the reverse complement.
AAAAATATAGCTTGATTTCTTCCCCTTGTCCTTATAGTCCTTGTTCTTTTTGTATTTGTGTTCCTTCTTTTCATTTTTTTCATTTTTGTTCTTGTTAGGAAAACTAGTAGAAATATAACCTACCTCATTGCATTTAAAACATATCAGAGGTAATTTACCTTTGAATCTACCTCTACCTATCAGTAACATTCTTGCAAGAAATGCTTTGATCTCATCCATGCCATTCTCTAACTATGACTCACTTTTATCCTTAATTCTCTTTTATTTATTTTAACTAACAATGGTTTGTGAAGTCTTGAAAGCATACCCAATTGTAGGCACACTATTATCAAAGTTATTTAATTCAAATATAGTCAAATGACCAACTCAACTATCAAGAGTAAGATCACTACCAGAATAGCACTAAATTCTTGAATTATACATGCTCTTATGGCATAAATAGGTAAGAGAGTTCTAAGAAATTTACTTACAACTTATTCATTATTGATGACACCTCCTACAACTTTGATAGCACTGACCACTTCTTTGATTTAGTTCACATACTAGACTATATTCTCACCTTCTTTCATCCTCATGTCATCATATTTTCCTCTTAGACTTTTTGCTTTATCTCTTAATACATTCTAGTCTCCACCATGCACAAGTGCCATCTTGTCCCACATTTCTTTAGTAGTAGTATAGTTTTTGACTTCATTAAACTTGACATCATTCAAGGCAGATTCAATCTCAATCATTAGACTATTATGTTCTCTCTTCTAGTTCATCTCCTCTACTATCATATGAGGGGTAGCAACAACATATTGATTGTATATCTAATATGTAGAATTATCTACAATTCAAGATAGATGTAGCCTCATCCTATTTTACATAAAGATAAATTGTCCTTGTTCAACTCTGATACCTACCTCTTATACATCTTTGGATCTTTTTCTCAAGTCTCTTTAAACTTCTTATTTCTAGCACTCAGTTATGATATTGATTGTTAGATAGCTAGAGGGGGGACGTTGGGGGTGTAGGGAGGGGTGGAATCAGTTATATCCAGTTATCCTACAATTCTTAAAAACACTTTAGTACCAATCAACACTTCTTAAACTTTTAGATCAATAACTCAGTAACCACATCAAACATCTTAAATCAAACTTAAAATCTTTTAGCAATAGTCTATTATCTTATTGTTCCTTACTATATAGAGTGTTAGAGTAATTACTTATCTTATACTGATTTGTAGAAATAAACACTTAACATGAAATAAACTTGCAACACAATAAATATTCACACACTCACACTTTAACTTAGCACTTCCTTTGCTTGATCTTCACTATACTGTCTTGATTGGTTCACCTTCAATCTTCCTTCTTCTTCAACTTTAGAAACAATCATCAATGATCAACAAAAAGACACATCTTGTTCATCCCTTTAAATAGAAAAATTTTCCATCCCAGAATCTTCCATATTTTGTCACTCAATTCCAATTGTAGATAACAGATTCAATGTAATTAAACACTCAGATTATAGAGTTCCTTCTTAAAATTTGTGGTTCAATTCAAATTGTTAAATATTCTTCATTGGACATTCTTTTAATTATTCCAGTCATTGATCTAATAACTAAGTTTTTCCTTATCCTTGAAAATTCTCAAACATTCTTAAATTTAGTAGATGTTAGCCTTAGATTAATCTTCTCTTAACCTATTCTTCATGTTTATGCTCAATGAACACTATAACTATTGAAGTTGATGAAATATCAACCCCACAACTCCCAAGAATCACCTACATGAAAACATTTTTCATAGAAAGAGAGAAGAAAAAACTATGGAGGTTTGAATTTTTGGATCTATAGATGAGACATTCTTGATGAGAAAATAGAGGAATTAATATTAATCAAAAGTGAATCAATATAAATTACAAAGAGAGATCATCCTTATAAAAGATATTAGAACCCTAAAAGGTAATACCCAAGTTGCATGATAATAATTAATAAAAGAATTAATTTTTAGATGCTTAGAGTTTATCTTAAGTAGAATAGAGTTAAATTTAAATTTCTAATTACTCTAACACCCCCCCTCCCCCCCCCCCATTAAGATAAACTTAGGGAGCAGCTAACAACCTAGAAACTACTACAAAACTCTATGAAAAAAGTAATTGTTGATCTAAAGAACCTCCACTATAATAGAACCTAACCAGCTAGAGAAGACTATAATTTACACAAGTTCTCTTAGAAGACAATACTAGAATCGAGAGGCACACACAAACAAACAATTAAACTTGAAGATAAAAATGTCATAAAGCACCAAATCTTTAAGAGTTGATCAATAAAGCATGGAAGGCTACAACCAAAGTAAGAATGAAAAGAAAAGTGTCTATATGTTAAATGATCCTTCTCACCAAAATACATAGGTACCCAACCACTACATCCTCCTAGTACATAGGAAAAAATACTAAATACATAGCTCACTCCATCGAATCAAGGAAGCATAATGAACAAAAAAAGAACACCCCCACAATGTAGATAAGCATGAGGTGATAGGAAATTGGAAATGTGGGCCACAAGAAATGCATGCCAAGGAACTATTATCAAGATTCATAAAAGAATACATATCATGTGTATACTGAGGTGATCAATCTCAGACACATCATGAGGCTAATGTCATAGAAGGGAAACTCATTAGACAAATGAAGATAACAAATAAAAGAAAAACACCAACCCACTCCTGTCACTTTAATTAGAGTAATGCATTTACAATAATGCACAAGATATGGTGAATCCCAAGAATATGTACAATAATCTTCATGAGTGTCCTCATATGACACTACTCAAATTAGAAGGAAAAATAATGAAACACAATTGAATAAACATATAGATGCAATATGACACTTTATCTTACTATAGTTGCAAGAATGCATACAAATGATATCTAAAAAGGTATAAAAGACATAAGGATGATAGAACAAATAGTACAACCCATAATAAATCATCTAAAGCAATAAAATTAATCCCTAGACCTAAAATAACCAAGATATCCACCATGATGTAAAAAATTAAAAAACTAGATAGGATATGCCTATAATAGAATATGGAAAAACAACCAACATGAATGGAAAGAGCTTAGAAAGAGTTTTACAATGATATAAAGAATTCACAAATTAGAGATAAAATGCTTAAGATATGTCTCCTAGAGTGAAAAATAGAACTCATAAATTTGATAGAAAAAAATCTATCAAAAAGTATCAAAATACAACAATACCTATACAACAGTAACAGACTTGGAACTAGATTTTTGTCAATATCTTGTTTGTAATAAACAATTTCTATATGCTCAATATATGAGAAAAAATGTGAAGGTATGTCTAAATAGAGCTAGGAGGGCAAAAAAGTAGTGCCAATGCAACATTGATGCCAGCAAGTGACAAGCACAAATTTGATAATCAAATGGTTGTCAAGGTAAAAAAATACCTTAAAAATTACCTTGTTGTAAAATATACCCTAAATGGAAAGTGACACCATAACAAAGCTAGAATACCAAAAAAAAATGGAGTTGGTGCTAGAATAAATCGATGGGAAAAATGTGCATGGGAAAATAGCTCCCAGGATATATGAAAAAATGCCTAAAATTATTCCAAACTACTCATAAAACCTTGAAACCACCAAGAACTCCATAACACCTTAATATATGGCCAAAACATGCTAGTGATTAAGTGGGTCCAATAGGGGATGTGGCATTAAAAAAGATAAGGAAATGGATAAGATGTGTAAGCTTTAGCCCATGTTGACTAAAACCATAGGTTCTCCCAAAAATCTATGGCTCCAAGGAAATCGTCGATGCCTCTCATTCACCAAAAAATCATAGCACATTGACTATGTAAAACCCATGTGTAGTTTATAAAAAACATTAAATGGAGGCATGTTATAGTTGATGACTCCAAAAACAAGGTGCACCTCATTGCCTAAGTGCCCAATAAAAATTTCATTGACTATGCCTAAAAAATATGCTCTTCATCAGAATGAACCATCGACCAAAAAAAAAACTCCCAGAAGGACTATGACTGGTGCATGATTGGAGGGATGGGGTTGACACACATCCAAAAAAAATTGAGTCCTTAAATAAATTTCCATGAAATTTGGACTAAACATGAAGTGCATGTGATGGAAAGAAGAAGGTGGGAGTTGTCTCCAAGGCAAGCCAAAATCAAAGCACAACTAAAAAATAGTGTTGGGAAACAGATCATCAAAAAAGATATTAGAGACAAAACCATCATTTGTACCTTTGAAATTGTTGAGAAAACCTAGAGTGGAGGGGGGAAAATGGTCATAGGAAATCATTGATGGAAACTATCTGAGTGGGGCCAAGAAAACCACCCTTCAAAAAAATGTTGGTCAAACATGCAAAATTGGTGTGTTTGAATTCGCCACGTGTCTAATGTTGAAAAATGTCCATGAGAATTCCTAAATAAAACACATATAATTTCATGTGTGATGAAGGAGGTTGTGGATCTTCATAGCACATGTACTAAGAAATCTTCCTAAATCTTACACTTTGAGTGGTTTGATCATTGGGTGAGACTTCCAAACTTACCATGAACTCCAACTAAAAGCTAATAAAAAATTGTACACCCTCCAACCACAAAAAAATACATGGAAGAGGTGATGTGGGAAATGGTTGGACATCTACTCATACATTGCCCATGAAGAAAGGTGTCAAATTCATAAATCAAATGTTGAAATGGGTGAAATCAATGTGGTGACAGGTACAGGCCTACGAGCTGAAAATGACTCCAAAAAAAACATGTATGATGATTGTGCACTATAAAGGGTTGCATGAGAAGAGAAAGAACACACATGGACATTTTACCAAGGTTTGCATGTACATGGAGAGGAGGTATGAGGCTATGGGACCTATGCTTTTAAAAAAATTGCCCCTCCAATAAAAAATCCACTCAAAACAAGGAAGGGTTTTTTATATTAAAAAATCAAACCCCCAAAAGTGAAAAAATAACACCTTTTTAATAAAAGTGAAATTTCATTTGTCCTTATTTTTATTTTAAAAAATAATAAAATTACCTTCATCTTGATTTTTGTGCCCAAGGCCGTGAGACCTTAAGCTAAATTTTGTTTGCCTCAAAAGTCAATGTATCCAACTTGGATGTATTTTATATGGGAAAATGGGTTTTTGAGTGCTCTGAACTTAACGATGATGTCTATTTGGGCTCAAAGTGATCCAAAATTTAGGTCCCCTAGATCCAATAAAACACACTTCTAAAAATTAAAACCCTGTGAAAGAAAAAATAAAGATTTGAAAACCAAGCCAAACCTCTCACAAATAGAATAAGGGCATGCAAATCTAGTGCTCTAACACCATGTTGGAGTTGATGAAATATCAACTCCATAGCTCCCAAGAATCCCTTACATGTAAATGCTTATCATAGAAAGAGAGAAGCAAAAGCTATGGAGGATGGAATTCTCAGATCCACAGATGAGACATTCTTGATGAGAAAAAAGAGAAATTGCTATTAATAAAAAGTGAATCAATATAAATTACAAAGAGAGATCATCCTTATAAAGGATATTGGAAACCTAAAACTTAGATTGCATGATAATAATTAATAAAATAGTTAATTATTAGATGCCTAAAGTTAATTAGCTTGAGTAGAATAGAGTTAATTAGAAAATATCTAATTGCTCTAACAATAACTTTACTTAGGTAACACTAAAATTACTTGATTAATACTAGACTTCTTCTCTTCTTTACATATGCTCGGTGAAAATTGTAGTTACTTGGTTGAAATTGTATTTCTTCGTTCACCATGTAGTTCAATTAGTGTAACTTGAACATATGTCCTCCTTAAGATCATGTGAATAAATAAAACCAATGTTATGCTATTAGAGTCTAACTCATTCAAGTGCCCACCGAATACCATATGCTTATCAACATCTAACTCATCATTCTTTCTTCAATTTCTCTTCATCAATCAAATGATTTGACACTCTACTAAATTAGCATAATGTCTAACCAACTAAGGCTTGACATCAATGAAAACATAACAACTGATATGATTCTTTCACATACATTAACAACATTATTTTTTGGGGCTAGCAAGATACTTCTTTTTATATTTTATTCTTGTACTCAAATATGCACACTTCTTCATAACCTCTGGCTTCAAGTATGTCAATTTGTGAGAGCTACTCCAATGGATCCATTGATAAGAGTGATGCTACATCACAACCTTTTTAGAAGATTCAAAAACCAAAAGGATTCATCAAGATTAACAATTCTTCAAACAATGTTCATGTGCAAGCAGAAACAATATCCAAATGTATGGCTCATTTGTTATCTTCTCTTTAACTTCTTGTAAATTTATACCTCTTTTTGAATCTTTGCATAATGCGATGTTGAAGTTGAAAGATTTTCTGGGATGATGAACAAGATAAAGGAAATTATAAAGATTTTTTTAGATTCCTTACTAACTATTGGTCTCATGTATTTTATTTTATTGGCAATATTTCACTTTCCTCTAGAGCTACAAACTGATAAGTACACAAATATGGATGATCTCATCCCCTAAGTCCAACATTAAAGACCTAGAAACATAAAATCCTGGCAAAGACTTTGAGACTGAGGGCACAATCAATAGAATCCACTACAAGTCTAGCATAGGGTATGTGAGCACTCCAAGCTTAGCAATGATCTTGAGTGTTGAAAGATGTTGTTTCCTTCTTGTTAGAATGTAAAGTTAGATCTATTATGCAATTACATCAACTCTGAATATCCTTATTAACTTTGAAACATGTAAACAATAGATGCAAAAACCATATAAAGATAACCATAAACAATAACACCAAATATATTAACTACGAAAACTCTTGATAGGAGGGAAAACCCTGGTGGGGATTGTATCGACAAGATGATCTGCAAATATAAATATTCCTTATGATAGGAAGAACCCTATTAGCAGTCAACAAAATACATTTAGTACATATGAGTCCTTGTTAGCAGACTTTTAATCCCTATTAGTAGATTTCAACCATGTTAGGAGTTGAAAGGAAGATAGAAGGACCCACTATCCAAGTAGCTTTAGTACTATCCTCACTAAATAATACAAGTGTACATCAAAAACTATCCAACAAAAAGTTATCTTGCTAAATGCAGTTCCTTGTAAGGTCACTATGCCTCAACTGCACCAATCAGCACTCTGATCCAAAAAATATTTGCATGTAAGCTCTCACAATACACAATATAGATATGACTTTGTATCACACTTTATATCCAAGGAAAAAATCTTTACTTTATGCCAAGTCCTAAAATAAATTATTGATTTGGCCTTGATGCTTTCCCATTTTATAGTAATAATATAGACCAGCTTAAGATATTACATTATACATTACAATACAATAGGTTAGAAATTTTTAGAATAATTGAGGCAAGGGTGGGGTGGGGGGTTGAATCAGTTACTCAAGGTCCTTAAGTAACACTTGAACAATTAAACACAAACACTCATTATTCTCCTTATTCTATTGTTGCTCGGTCTCTATTGTAAAAATGTCTTAAACATAACTTTCTGTGCATAATGAGAATATCATCAAATGTAAAACATGTAAATAAATCAACACATATTGTGACACTAGGATTTTATGTGGAAATCCAATTAGGGAAAAAAGACTAGCAACATGTCACTAGTTTTCACTCTTTCAAAGTGAGCCCTATTAGGAGCCAACCCAGTTAAAGGTTTACAAAGCACATTGTTAAATGTGACCTTGTTAAATGATTCAGTCACCCTATTAGAAGTGGCCTTGTCAAAGAAGTTTGATCATCCCATTTAGAATGTCACCTAGTTAAAGGATTTACATAGACTATTAAGTCTTCAAATGACTATTAAGTCAACCTTTGTTAAAAGGATTTCAATATGTAAACTATTTACAATGATTAGAAAGAAAAAAATAGATTTTGATCTGTGTGATTATAACTCACTTTTGTAGGTTCAGATCTCTGTTCGATCATTATGTTGACTCACTAATAAGCCTTCCATTGTCATCTCTGATCTTGATTCACTTGGAAACCCTTCAAGCAACCACTCCACTCCTTTCAACCACTCCTAAGCCTTATGATCAAATTCACTTATCAATATTAGAATCATTTCTACAAGATTTCTAAATTAGCTTTGCATTCACTAACACACTCTTGTGTAATTTTGATCCACCTCTATCTATATATGCCTTTTCAATACACATGCACTTCTCAATAATTTTGTTCAGCCATGTACATGTTTAAATAGGCAATTCTTTCTTTACTATTTTTCATCACCACCATAGATCTTAGGGTTTGTGATCAAGTTCAACTCGATTCATTATATCTATCCATGTTCTTGATCATCCTCTAGAAACTTCTCTAGAATCTATCTATTAGGTCTTTACCTAATCCTATCCTTGAATTTAACTATTCAACTCATCAATCTTATCTTCAACATCATTTACATCTCTCAAGAAATCAACTATGTCAGCTTCATCTCATGATTTTCTTGAATTTATTCTCATACTGTCACTCAAAAATTTCTAAATTATGACACTTGATTATCATTGAATTACTTGGTCATTGTAAAGCTTTTTGGCTTCGCATCAACTATCTTGCTCATTTAATGCTAATGCTCAGTCAACATTAGATTTTATTGGCACTAACTATAGCTCAGTTGACACTAGCATTACTCAACATTCCTTAGCCTTTTACTCTATTTCTCAGCTTGTCTTAGTTTTCTTGACCATAACAATCACTTTTCTTTATCAAAGTCTATCTAGTAAATTGTCCATTATAACTCCCTTTTCATAACTCGACCTTTGCTCTAGGTGCTATTGTTATGACCAACTTCTCAAATTATCTTTATCAATCAAATATATATGACATTTGTATTAGGTAGCAATATATCTTATGAATAGATTTGACATAAATGAAAAAACAACAATTGTTCCAATCTAATTGTAAGTTTCCAATAATCTCCCTCTTTGACATTGATGGCAATATCTCAAACATCTCAATACTAGTATTAGTTTAGTTACCATATGTGTGCTAAATCGTTGACACACTTCTATGAATCATTGTATCCAAGATTTCTCAAGAATGAGATCTCAAATGGTGACTCATGGCTCTCTATTCATGGAGTGTAGGGGTTTATAATGGAGGCACTCAGTTTGAGTTAGTTTTTTCTCATGCAAGTACACCATAAAATGAGAGATTCAAAGAGGAAAAGCAAGAGTGATAGTCTCCATGATCATCAAATATTCATGCAAATGAATATGCAAGCTAATCTAAATGATAACAATGCAAAGAAATGCAAGAAAGAAAATATAATCTAAGAAAGGAAATAACAATATAAGACTAATCTATGAAAGAAAATATCTCTCTAAGATAATATGAAAATGCAAGGATGAAGCATGATGAATCATGATGATGGAAGCCATCGATTCATGTGAGAAGAAGACAAGAAGAGAGAAGTTTCAATGAATCTCCAATGTCCAAACTCTAATGCTCAAACTACTCCAAAATTTCTCTCCAAACCTATAGCATAACAATACTATAACAACAAACATCTCTCCAAATGAGAAGGAGAGGGCTCCTTATAAAAGAAACTATGGAGGTGGGAGGGTTGTCACAAGATCAACATGGGATGAATACCTAAAAAGACAAGTAAGAGGAAAAAAGCTCACCACTTAGAGATATGTGCAAATAAAAAATAATATTTATTTGATTTATTTCCTTTTTTCATCAAAAAGAGAGCTTTAAGTGGGGATTTATTTAATTAATTAAAAGAGGGATTTTATTTTAATTAAATAAGATAAGGTTTTTTAATAAAAAGAGAGATTTTAATTAAATAAGATCAAACTATTTAATTAAAAGAGATATTTTATTTTAATTAAATAAGATTATTGATGAAATGATCAAACCTTAAGAAATATTGAAATAATTAAATTAATCACAATTTGATGAAGGAAAATGAATTGAATTCATTCAATAAAATATTGTGATGCATTGATTCCAAAAATTGATAAATTGATTCAGGAAATTGATAAATTGAAGAATGAGGGCCCATAGTCTAAGTGACCATTTTAGGGTGCATACATTTGCCTATCTTTGACTAATATGTGATCATTTTGGGAACACATGTAGTCAAAAAATGTCGTTGAAGTGTGAGGTCAATTTGGGATCACAAAACAACATAGATGTGTGGTTAACTTGGGAACACGAGGAAAAAGAATAAAAAATTTTATAACAATTTTGTCTTGACAAAGACAAAGTTGTCCCTGTCAAAACAAAGATTGATAAAACTATATCAAAGATTGAAGTTTGATAGCTACTGCCCCCTAATGATCGAAATTGAAATGAAATAGAGGAGAAATAGAAAACTGATAAATTTGATCAAATTGAACTAAAGATAAGGTTCTGGATGTAAGATGAAAGATATAAGGATCACAGAACCAAGGTAGATCATCAAGCATGAAATATTATGTCCCAAATTTTAATTAGAAGAAAAGAAGTGGAGTGAAGACAAATGGAAGATAGAATTTTGGAAGAGGTGGAAAGAGAATTTGCCTCAAGAAAGAGAATGCCTCAAAAATAATCAACTATTTAAGATAGAAACTTTTGATTGAGATCACAAAAGAAGATAAGGAAATGAAGATCAAGACATGACCATAGTTGATTAAAATTCTACAAGAAAGATGAAGGAAAACCCTCTCAAACTCATAATGCAACCTAAAAATGTAGATTAACATGAAGTCTAACAATGCAAGCTACATGGAAATGCAAAGGTGTAGTTGCAATAGAGCAACTGTAACATATGATTTTGTGTTCAACATTCATTAGAGAATGTTAAGGAACTTATTTTTATCATTAGGCCATTATTAACGTAAATAAAAAAATCACACAATCATCACTAGTCACAAGCACAACTATGAAGATATGAATGTGATTTATATTGGATTCGAATGTGGAAAGATTCTAACATAAGCATCAAAGACATAAAGTTCAAGATGACTTAGATATTAGCTCACCCAATTTAATGTAGCAAAGCCATGCTCATATCAAGGCATAAATGTTGGGATGACCATAAGAATGGTTGTGCAAAAATAGGAAAGGATGATGCCTCAAATCTCCTAAGTGTTTCAAGGGGACAACAAGAGACACTCTAGAGTTTTAATACCACACCCACATGTAGAAAGGAAATAAAAAAACATGCCCCATATCCCAAGTCCTCTAGCTATGCATACCAGATAGACTTATTAGACAAGAACATTCAACGAAAATCAATAACAATCAACACACAAAGAAAAGATCATGACATAGCTCAAGCATTAAGTATTTGTGTTTTAAAAATTTAAATGTGTTAGTTGATACTGAGTTTCAAGGATAAGGATCAAATTCTTGCAAGTAGGTAAGATCACATGACAAAACTGGGTAAGACCAAACCAATAAGTGTTAAAAGAAACTCAATGTCAGGGGTTGTATTGAAAAATACAGTTGGGGTGGTGTTGAAAAAAGTTGTTTGTTAGATGTCCTAAAGACTAACACAGTTAACATAGTTATGCCCCCTAGACAAAGATAAAGACCAAATCCAAACCAAGGCAACAAGGACAAGGCATGATGTAGGAAGGCTAAGTGTTGAGGACATGCGTTAAGAAATAGGGGTGCAAAGGCCTCAAGTAGCACCTATTTCCAAGTTTTCACCACTTGGATTTTATTGCAATTATTTTTTCATCATTTTTAATTTTTTTTTTTGGAATATATATTTTTTTGGAGATACATCAAAGCACCTATTGCTAGGTTTTTTCTAAGATGATCACTTTTCAGGAAATTTTCTAATTTTTAGAATTGTTGACAGTATATCTTTTTTTTTGGATCTTTTGAAACATATCATTTTTTTGGATTTTTAAAATATATCATTTTTTTTTGGATTTTTTTAGGATCAATAAATATATACAAAGAATGCCCTTGGGCATCATGGATGCCCCATGCTCCATGCCAAAAATGTGTACTAAAATGTTGACACACTTCTATGAGTCATTATATCTAAGATTGTTCAAGAATGAGATCTCAAATGGTGACTCATAGCTCACTATTCATGGAGTGTAGGGGTTTGTAATGGAGGCCCTCAGTTTGACCTAGTTTGTGCCCATGCAAGTACACCATAAAATGAGAGATTCAAAGAGGAAAAGCAAGAGTGCTAGTCTCCATGATCATCAAATGTTCATGCAAATGAAGATGCAAGCTAATCTAAATCATAACAATGCAAAGTAATGCAAGAAAGGAAATAACAATGCAAGACTAATTTATGAAAGAAAATATGACTCTAAGCTAATATGAGAATGCAAGGATGAAGCATGTTGATGGAAGCCATGGATGCATAAGAGAAGAAGACAAGAAGAGAGAAGTTTCATGAAGCTTCAATGTCCAAACTCTAATGCTCAAACTCCCTCTCCAAACTTGCATTATAACAATATTATAGCAACAAACATTTCTCCAAATGAGAAGGAGAGGGCTCTATAAAAGAAACAATGGAGGTGGGAGGCTTCTCACAAGAGCAATGTGGGATAAATCCGTAAAAAGATAAGATTAAAAAATATCATTTCTTAGAGATATGTGCAAAAAAAAAGGAATCTTTATTTGATTTATTTCCTTTTTTCATCAAAAAGAAACCTTTAAGTGGGGATTTATTTATTTAATTAAAAGAGGGATTTTATTTTAATTAAATAAGATAAGATTATTTAATAAAAAGGAGAGATTTTAATTAACTAAGATAAGATTATTTAATAAAAAAGAGAGATTTTAATTAAATAAGATAAAACTATTTAATTAAAAGAGATATTTTCTTTTAATTAAATAAGATTATTTTATTTATTTAAAAGGATGTTTTCTTTTAATTAAATAAGATTATTGATGAAATGATCAAACCTTAGGAAATATTGAAATAATTAAATTAATTGCAATTTTATCAAGGAAAATGATTTGAATTGACTCAAAAAAATATTGTAATGCATTGATTGAGGAAATTGATAAATTGATTCAAGAAATTGATAAATTGAAGAATGGGGGCCCATAGTCTAGGTGACCATTATAGTGTGCATACACCATACAATCCAAAAGATTTTGTTACTATCATTTTGATTGTTCTTTTTTGATCTTCTACCTCTAAAATGATAGCTCTCCTTAGTGTAGATCCTCTATAACTCTCCCTCAATCATAAATTCATTTAGTATCTTCCTCTTTGACAATAATATTTGTATATTCTTCCTCTTTTAGTACCTCTTCTTGACTCAGTATCTTATTTCTTGTCTCCTTTTGGTATCTCTCCATGTCTGTCTCTTTTTTATATATTCTCCCCCTTTGACAACAATGCCAAAGACATTTAGCTGTCTAAGCTTCAAACTCTTCATACATTTGAATAATGTAGATTTCGCATGTCTAGTTGATTCTTATGATTTGTCTATGACTAATTAGTTATGTTGTACTAAATTATCTACCTTAGGCATATCCCAAAGTAGAGTTATATTGTATCACTGTGTAGGATATTCTAAATAACACATGTGATGCAATGCACCTAGTCTTCTTAAGTAGCTTTGGTCAGGGAAATCACCCCTATTTTACCTCTAAGATATTCATGAGCATATTTAGGTAAGATTTTCATGAATATGTTAGCAATATGTTCCTTGTTACTCACATACTCTACCTTCACTTCTTTGTCTTGAACTAATTTCCTCAAGTTGTTATACTTGATAGTAATGTGCTTTTTCTTGGTGTGCATCACTGGATTCTTTGAAATGCTAATAGAACTTGTGTTATCACAATAGATAACCACTAGATCTATAATGTCCTCTTTCATTCCTTTTAGTAATTGATTGATCCACATTATGCTTGAAAAGTTCACTACAGATGCCACATACTCATCTTTAGTTGTTGATTGGGAAACACAATTCTACTTTTTTCTTGTCCATAACACTGATCTCTTTCCTAGAAAGAATGCACCTCCAGTAATGTTTTTTTTGTCATCAATATTCCCTACCCAATCTGAGCTAGTGAACACCTTTAGTTTAAATTTATGATTTATCTTGTAATACAATCCATAGTCTTTTGTACCTTTCAGATATCTCATTATCCTTTTTACTTTCATCATGTGATTCTCTTTAGGATTTGCTAAAAATCTAGAAAACTATGCCAACTACCAAAGCAATATCTAGTATGTTGTGAACAACATATTGCTATTTTCCAATCATGGATATGTATAGGGTCTGGTTGACATTAGTAGAATCATTATTCTTAGATAGTTTATGTCATGTACACATATGTGTACTCACTAGCCTTGAGTCTTCCATACCAAAAGTCTTTAGTAGTTCCTTGATTTATTTGGATAGTGTAATGAAAATACCAAACTTCATTTGACATACTTGTAATCCAACAAAGAATTTGATTTCACCAAACATAGAAATTTCAAATTCCTTCTTCATTTCATCAAAAAATGAATTGAATAATGCTTCTCTTCCTCCAAATATAATATCTTCAAAAAATATTTTAGATAACAATACTTCATTGTTCTTACCATTCTTCAAATATAGGTCACTGTTATCATTTGTCTTGCAAACCATGATAATATTTCATACCATGATCTTCGAGCTTGCTTTAACCCATAAAGGGATTTGTTTAGTTTACATACCATGTTATTATTGTCTAGATTTAAAATCCTTTAGGTTGTTCAATTTACACTTCTTCCTCTAGTATACCATTTAAAAATGAAGATTTGACATCCATTTGATATACCTTGAAATTCTTGTAGGCTAACTATGCAAGTGGGGTTCTAATTCCTTGAAGTCTTGCCATACGAGCAAAAGTTTTTCCATAATCAACTCCTTCTTGAGCATAACCCTTTCATACTTGTCTTCTCTTATTTCTTGTTACTTCTCCATTCTCATTAAGTTTGTTCCTAAAAATCCACTTTATTTTAATGAATTTTTTATCTTTAGCTCTTAGCATTAAATTTCAAGTATTGTTCTTCTTAATCTGGTCAATTTCTTTTGTCTTTTCCTGAATCCAATCTTCATTTTCTAAAGCATCTCTTACTATCTTGGGCTCAAATTCATAAAGTAAGAATGTCATCTTTGAGTCTTCTTCTTGTCATAACACTTGATTCAATATCTCCAATGATTTGTTTAGGTTTGTGATGTCTTCTCACATATTTTTCTAGCATAGGTAGTCTCCTTCTTGGTTATCCTACAGGTTCATCTAGAAAACAAAAACTCAAGCTCATTTTATCTCTCATGTTCAGGTTTTGGTTCATGTGCTACATGCTCAACATTTTTTATGTGATGGTCAACATTGCCTATCTATGACTTGACATCTTCAGTTTGTTGCTTGGCACCCAATTTTTACTACTTGGAAATTTTTATTTGCATTCCATCATTTCCTATCTATTGGGAACTTGCACCTTGATTTTCTTGTTCATTTTGAGTGCTAGGAACATCACCATCCACATAGATGAATGTATTATATTTTTTAGGCTCTTCATTGCATGAAGTTTCACTTCTTTATGCAAACTCATCAACTTTCACATTTTGACTTTCTGTAACTTTGTTAGTGTTAGAATTTAAATGCTTATAATCTTTTCTTTTGGTGGAATAACCTAGGAATATGCCTTCATCACTCTTTCAATCAAGTTTCCCATTCCTATTATCTTTTAGTATATAGCATCTACTTCCAAATATTTTGAAATATTTCACATTAGGAGCATAACCATACCATGGTTCAAAAGGTGTAGCATTTGTGCCTTTCTTAACTTGTACTCTATTTAGGGTATAGACATTTGTACCATCTGCTTCTCTCCAATATTTATTTGATAAACTCTTCTCCATCATTAATGTTCCTGCATAGTCCATTATTGATATGTTCCTTCTTTCATCTATTCCATTCTAAGGAGGGGTCCTTGGTGATGACATCTATTTTTTAATTCCTCTATCATTTTAGAATGTATTGAGATCATTTGAAATGAATTCTCCTCCTCTATTAGATCTCAAGCACTTAATACTCTTCCTTGTTTCTTTTTCAACTCTAGCTAAATACTACTTAAATAACTAAAAATCATCATATTTATCTTCAAGAAACATTGCAACCATCATTCTAGAGTGAGAATCAACAAATAAAATGAAATACTTATCTCCACAATAACTTTGAACATCAATGGGTTCACATAGGTTAGTATGAACTGATTCCAAAATATCATTAGCAGTGTAAGTTTTTCTCTTAAAACTAGACTTGGTCATTTTTCTTAGTTGACATTATTTACACTTAGCATTTTTAGGTTTCTTTAGTTTAGGCAACCCTCTTACTTTCTTCATCTTACTAATATTCACCAAGTTGTCAAAGTTCACATGATATAATCTCTTGTGCTATAACCAAACATCTTCTTGTTGTGCAAACACAAATGTCTCAGTTGATAAATCTAGATAGAATAAGTTACCTCTTGTTTTCTCAACAATTCCAACTATCTTAGAATCAACATCATGTATCTTGGCCTTCCTATTGTGAAACTCAACTTTGTAACCTAATTTTTTTAGTTGAAACACTCAACAGATTATAGTTAAGTCCTTCAACCAAATAAGCATTGTCACATGTTATCTTTTCAATTAGTTGAATAGTTCCTTTACCTTTCACAACACATGTAATATCACTACCAAATTTAACATATCCACCATTGAATGAACCAATATCTTCAAATTTATCTTAATCACCAATCATATGATTGGAGCATCCACTCTCAATTATCCATCTGTCACTATTCTTTATGTATGAGATTAGTGTAGCTTTATCATCTTCATCAAAATCTTCTTTCAGAGCAACATAGACAACTTCATCATCATTAGTTTTAGATTCATTGTCAATTTATTTTTCAACAATATAAAAATATTTCTTACCTTTGTCATGCTTTCTTTTGTTGTAGTATTTTTCATCTCTTCTTCATATCTACTTTCTTTCCTTCCTTTCATCATTGTCCTCTCTATTAGGACATCTAGCAAAAATATGACCAACATTGTTGCATGAAAAATAAATAATAGGCAATTTACCTTTGTATTGAGCTCTTTCTCTTTCAAATCTTTTTGCAATAAGGGCTTCAAGTTCATCAATCTCATCATCAAAACTATCACTATCACTTTTCACATGTTTACCTTTTATTTTGCTAAGAACTAGTTGTGACTTCAATGTAGATTCAATAGTAGTAGTTGTGTAGTTATCAAAGTTATATATCTCAAAAGTAGTGATTCTACCAATTACACCTTATAAGGCTAAAGTGTTACTTGGTGTGCATCTCAATTCTTGTATTGCAAAGGATCTAATGGCATATATAGGGAATAGAGTCCTCAATACCTTACTTATCATGGTTTCATCTTTGATTTCTCCATTTGCACCTCGAATAGCATTGGCAACCTCATTGACTCTTTTGTAGTATTGCACTATGTTCTCACCTTTCATCATTCTCATATCATCAAATTTTCCTCTTAGGCTTTCTGATTTGGCTCTTAGAGAATTTTCATCACCTCCATATATGGTCTTTAATTTGTCCCACATTTTCTTTGCACTATCACATTCTTTTAGGTCATCAAACTTGGCATAGCTTAGGGCTGAGGAAATCTCCAACGTTTCTTGATTGTGTTCTTACTTCTACTTCAGTTGATCAAATGTTAGACAAGTAGTGGTCAACTTTACATACTCATTGTCTACAAAGTATATGCAACCTCATCAAGATCTATCATGTAGGAAATTTTTCCTTATTTAGCTTGGGTACATCCCTCTTGTGAGTCATGATCTTTGGGTTTAAGTACCTTCAAAATTTTCTGTGTAAGCATTGAGATCTAATACCAACTATTATAAATGTTTATAATAATTGAGATGATGGAGGGGCTATGAATCAGTTACTCAAGGTCCTTAAGTACCACTTGAATAATTAAACACAAACACAAACACTCACTATTCTACTTGTCCTACTGTTGCTCAGTCTCTATTGTAAAACTATCTTAAACATAACTTTTTTTGCATAATAAAAACAACATCAAATGTAAAACATATAAAGAGTTCAACACATATTTTGACACTAGGATTCTATGTGGAAATCCAATTTGGCAAAAACTACTAGCAACATGTCACTACTTTTCACCCTTTCAAAGTGAGCCTTGTTAGGAGCCAACCTTGTTAAAGGTTTACAAAATACACTATTAAATATGACCTTATTAAAGGATTTAATCACTCTATTAGAAGTGGCCTTGTCAGAGGACTTTAGACTATTAAGTCTTCAAATGATTGTTAGGTCAACCTTTGTTAAAATGATTTCAATACAAACTATATACAATGCTTAGAAAAAAAAAATAGTTTTTGATCTATATGATTACAACTCACTTTTTTAGGTTTAGATCAATGTTTGGTCCTTATGATGACTCATTGATAAGTCTTCCATTTTCATCTCTAATCTTGACTAACTTGGAAACCCTTCAAGCAATCAATCCACTCTTCTCAACAACACTTAAGCCTTTTGCTCAGATTGACTTATCAATATTAGCATCATCTCTACAAGATTTATCCTTTATCTTTGCATTCACTAACACACTCTTGTGTGTTTCTAATCCAGCTCTATCTATATATGCCTTTTTCATATGCTTGCACTCCTCAATAATTTTGTTCAACTATGTACCTCTTTAAATAGGAAATTCTTTCTTTACCATTTTCCATTACCATCATAGATGTTAGGGTTTACGATCAGGTTCAACTTGATTCTTTATATTTGTCCATATTCTTCATCATCATCTAGAAAATTCTCTAGAATATATTTGTTAAGTCTTTACCTACTCCTCTCCTCAAATTTAATGATCCAACTCATCAATCTTATCTTCAACATAGTTTACATTTCCCAATAATCAACCGTGTCAGCTTGGTCTCATGTTTTCTTTGAATTCATTTTCATACTGTCACACAACAATCTCTAAATTCTAGCTCATCACTAAATTACTAGGTCATTGTAAATCTTTCTAGCTCAGCATCAACTATCTTGCTCGATTGATGCTAATTCTTAGTCAATGATAGATTTCCTTGGCACTAATTTTAGCTTGGTTGACACTAGCATTAATCAACATTCCTTAGCCTTTTACTCAATTTCTCAGCTTGACTTAACTTTCTTGACAAAAATAACCACTTTTCTTTATCAAAGTCTATCTAATCGAATGTCCATTTTAACTCCCTTTTCATAACTAAACCTTTCCTATAGGTGCTATTGTTATGACTAAATTTTCAAATCCTCTTCAACAGTCAAATAGATATGAAATTTAGATTAGGTAGAAATATATCTTATCAATATATTTAACATCAATGGAAGAAAAACAATCATTCCAATCCAATTGTAAGTTTCCAACACAATATTACATCTTTTTCACAAGTACAAGTAATTTGTTGGCTCAAATTCTTCATAATTTTACACTCACTAATTATATGAATATGTATGATTAACCAAAGATCTTCAACATGCCTTCAACATCTATTTCGTTTTTCTCAACCATATTCCATCTTTGTTAGGAGATAAAATCTAAATATCAATATCTACTTTCTAGAAACATTGTCTGAAAGCAACCTTCACTAAATCCTTCATAACTTTGTCCAGACTTCTTATTTCCATATGTTCTCTTACTAGTAAATCTAGATGTACTCTATAACATATTCCAATATGTGCATAAGTTGAAATTCAATCCTTGAACTACATAAAGATAATCTCTATCTACTGGTTTGCCAATTTTCATAGAATAACTAGTATGTTGACATCAATAAAAAAACTCCATGAGGAATGTAATACACAACCACTAAATCATGTCTTCAACACTACTACGATGATCCCCCATAGTAATAGAATCAAAATTCATGCAAACAATATCCTCCTTTGGAATTGATGCCAACATAGATAAAAATAATCTAAGTCCCATCAATACCAATTGTATCTCTGTTACAACTTCTCCCCCATTCATGTTGTCCATCAACTATTTTGTAACCATCATGCATAAGGAATGTGTTAATCTCCTCCATATATTATCATCTTTTCAAATCCTCTTCATAAATTGACATGAATTTTTCCCTTAGGATGTTTTTCATGTGCTACTATCCCCCATAAGATGTCTCTTTATATTCATATTAAAGGATTTTTTCATGTGCCACTCTCCTCCACTGACATCAATCAAAAATGTATCATTATTTCAATTCTCTAAGTATGATCTAAAATATGTTCAAGTTTCCAAAGATACTATTAAATATAAGTACCAAGAGTCCTTCATGACTTAGTTCAAATATAGATACTCCCCCAAAGGAGAAGCATCAAGCATTTAGTCTAGATAGAAGAAATATTACTCTGCACCAACTAGACTAGTGTAATCTCTACATCACCTACTCAAAAGTAGGGCAAGGAATAATCCCAAGTACACCTATCAAATACTCAAATGTTTCCTTCATCAAAGTTTCAATAACTATGTCTGCTATCTCCTCGTTTGTGCTAAATATTCCAATCTAATCTCTTTCTCTACAACTCTTTCTATCAAAAAATGACACTTAATATATATATATATATATATATATATATATATATATATTCTTTGATATACTTACTGTACTTGTGTTATTACAATGTATGATAACATGATATATAAAATCAATCCCAATGTTGTTCAACATTTTCTTCATCCAAATAATCTAATCACAATTGTTTTTTATTACTACATACTCTTTGAAATACAATCATGTTTCTTGCTTAGCCAAGAAACCAATCTTCATCCCAAGAAAAATGCTCCACTACTGGTGTTGTTTCTAATATCTGCATTCCTACCCAATTCACATTAGTTTATGCACATAAAGTGAAATTATTTTATTTGTCATACCATTGTACATTATCAAGTGCACCTTTCAAATATCTAAAAATTGTTTTTATTATTTCATAATGTATCTCTTTAGGATCTTCCTAAAATCTTGTCACAATTCCAACTACACTAGCTATATCAGGTCTAGTGTATGTCAAATATTGTAATCCACCAATCAAATATTTTTACTTTTTATGTTCAATAGTAGGTGACTCATCTTTGCTCAAAAATTTTCATCTACTTATCATAGGTGTTCCAAAAGGTTTACAACTTTCCAAACCAAATATCTTCAATAAGTCTTTAAGATACTTATCTTGTGATATGATGATAACATTTTTTTTTGTACAGTCTTGAATACCAAGAAGTATTTCATCTCACCAATCATACTCATTTCAAATTCCTTCTTCATTTCTTCTGAATATACCTTACTTTCTTCATCATTAGCTCTAAAATCAATGTCATCCATAAATACTTCAATTATTAGTAATTATTTATCTTCTTTTCTCAGATACAAGTTACTATCACTATTACCTTTCACAAATCTCAAACTTGTTAAGTACTTATCCAATCTTGCATACCAAGCTCTAGGTGCTTCTTTTAGTCCATGCAGTGCCTTCTTCAATTTGAAAACCATATCTTTTTTGTTTATCAAAGAAAAAACCATCAAGCTATCCAATGTATACCTCTTCTTCTAGTTCACCATTCAATAAAGATGATTTGACATGCATTTGACAATATATAAAATTCTTGTTAGCTTTATATGGCAAAAAAATTCTCACTACTTCTAATCTAGCAACTAGTACAAAAGTTTCTTCAAAATCAATTCCTTATTTTTGTGAGTAACCTTTACCTACCAATATTTCTTTTTTATTACAACCTCACCTCCATCATTCATTTTTTTTCTAAATACCCATTTAGCTCCAACATTATTCTTATCCTTAGGTCTAGGAACCATTTCTCATGTTTTGTTCCTTTCAATCTTCTCTAGTTCTTCTTTCATAACTTTAATCCAATAATCATCTTTACAAGATTCTCTAACATTCTTAGGTTCAACTTGAGAAATAAAGCATAGTTCTTGTACCTTGTTTCTTGTCATTTAACTCCTCTATCTTTTCTTCCAATAATTTTTTCACTAGGGCAATTCTTTATCAAAATTTAGTTAGGTTTCACTACTTCAACTCTCATTTCTATTCTAGGTTCAAATCTAGGTTCTTCTCTTTTTACTTCTCTCTAAATTTCAATCTACAAACCATTGTCAATCTCGTAAAATAATTCCTTCTCAATATTCTCTCTATCAAGCCTTGGATTAGTTTCTTCATTAGAAGAATAATCAAGTATCATTTCCTGAATTCTAAACTTTTCATCAACTCTCACAATAGTGTTCTCAACAATAGTCTTAGTTCTTTGACTAAAACATCTACATGCCTTGATTGTTTATAAGTATCCAAGGAACATACTTTCATCACTTCTTGAATCAAACTATCCAACACCATCTCTTTTAATGTAACATTTTCTTCCAAAGATTCTAAAATACTTCAGAAAAGGTGTATGTCCAAACCAAAGTTCATAAGGTATTTTACTTGTGCCTTTTCTGATATGTACTCTATTCATAGTGTATATTATTGCATTTATTTCTTCTCTCCAAAAAAAATGGATATATTATTTTCAAGCATCATTGTCCTTGCTACCTCAATTATTGTTTTGTTTCTCCTTTATGATATCCCATTTTTCTTAGGTGTCTTTGGGGTTGAAATTTGTCTCTTTATACCATTATCTTCATGAAAATTCTTAAACTCATTTGAAGTAAATGTTCTTCCTCTATCAGATCTCAATCATCTAATCTTCAAAGTAGATTCATTTTGAACTCTTCTCTCAAATATCTTGAATATCTCAAAAGCTTCATAATTTTCTTTAGAAAATGCTACCTACATCATTGCAGTAAAATCATCAACAAGAATCATATTATACCTTTCACCATAGAATTCTCTAGTCTTTGTAGGACCACTCAAGTTTGTGCACACAATCTCCAACTTCACTAAAGTAGTAAATTTCTTTCTTGAAAATGAACTTTTCTTTTGTTTTTCCATAACACATTCCTTACATACCATGTTAGTAGGGCTCACAATCTTAGGAAAATCTCTATCTACAAATGTATCACTAACTTTCATAATGTTATCAAAGTTGATATGACAAAATGTCTTATGACACAACCAACTATCATCCACCTCAACAACTAAACATGTCATCTCGATAGGATTCAACTAAAATACATTACCTCTTGTCCTTGTACTAGTACCAATCAATGTGCCATTTTTATTTTTGATAATGCAAGTCTTCTCTATGCATTGCAACTGATATCCCTTATCAATTAGCTATCCAACACTCAAAAGATTATGTTTCAAACCATCCACAAAGTAAACATCATTAGTGTTAGTCTTTCCATCAATTCTAACAGATCCTTTTCCTTTTATATGATAGGTTGCATTATTTCCAACTTTACCTACTCCTCCATCATATCTATTGAATTTAACAAAATTATTCATATCTCTAGCCATGTGATGAGAATAACCACTATCTATAATCTAATAAAGTTTCTTCTTTTCAACTTGTGATGCTAATACATTTTCTTCCCTAACTTCTTTTCTTTTAGGCATTTCTTCCTTAATAGCAATAAATCCAATTTTATCATCACTTTTGCTGAAGATTTATTCTACTCTAGCCTCAAACTCTTCCTCACCAACAAAAAGAAAATCTTTAGTCATTCTTGATTTATAGGGTTCTTTAGACTTCCTTACTCTCTTAGGACATTTAGAAGAATAATGATCATATTGTTGCAATTACAATAGGGAAAGTCAACTCTGTGGGGGGTGAAACATTCCTTCAAATCTTTAACCATAAATTCATTCACACACATCCATCTCACAAGTTGCATGTAAACTGATATGGCTAGCTAAACATATTCATCCATCGTATGAAAGAAAATAACATTCAACACATGTATGACACAAGATATTTGGTTATTTAGAAACCCTCCAATGAGAAGGTAAAACTGGGGTGGGGATGACACCCACAAATCTTCACTACTATAGTAATAAAGTGCATCCAATTAAGGTTACAATGTTTCATCATAAAACATGGTCTACCCTATGAAAGTTTATCCTATTAAAGACTTATAAGATTGTTAGATCTTACCCTATTAAAGGATATCAAAAACCTATTAGAAGTGTGCCTAGTAAAAGGAATTTAACTTACAATGAAGTAAGCACCATGTTAAAGGATTTATAATATCCTATTAAGACTACTCTATTAAGAGATTTAGCTGATTCACCTGCCAGAATATATCAGCAATGATCCTACAGTTAGCACTCTACTGTTAGATAATAGATCACCTCTTTCCTCAAGTGTACTTGATCCTTATTGATTATTTGTAACTCTTATGTCCTCTAATTCCTTTCCTTTTTTCTCCTCTAATTGATTCTGTAATGTATCTCAATTAACAACTCTTTAGTCACCATGAATGCTTTGTTTGCACATGCACACTTCTCTCTTTTCTCATTCTGCACACATACAAAGTTTAGGGTTTGTCCTCCTTAAAAAGACCTAGGTGACCTAGGGTTAGGTATGAATCAATAAGTTTGATTCACCCATTTTGCCACTTAATTCTTCCCTTTTTTGATTGGTTGCATGTCCTTCATAGGGATCCTCAATAAAGATTCATTTTTATCATCTATAATTGCAAAACAATCTGTAAGTTAGCTCAAAAATGGTTTACATAGAAGTTTGTGCCATAAAAAAAACTATTTACTTGACACTTGAAGTGTCTGATACTCAACATCCACAGTCTCTTCAATGTTATAACTTGGCCTTTAAATGACTTGACATCCACTAATCAATCGACATCTAAATGACTCGACACTTACTATCTTCTTGGCACATTGAGTGACTTGGCACTTACTAGTTACTTAGAGCATACTATATATCTCTCACTTGACATATACTATCTGGCAACTTATGCTCGACATACATTACTTGTTCGACATGAATTAAGTAAATGAATTGAGAATATTATCACTCATATGTCAAAACCAATCTAAGATTAATAATCTCCCCCTTTGACATGAGTGGAAAAATACTTTGTCATGCATGAATACCCTTAGCTCATCAAGCATGAATTAGATAATATCCATTTAGTATTTGTCATTCATACAAAATTTCAAAACTTCAAAATTTTGCAAAAACTTATGACTCATCAGTCATACCTCAAAACTCAATAACTCACCATGAGTTCATTATTCTATTCTAATTCTAAAACTGAATACTCCCACTAAGTAGATTTTCTACACTAACTCTATCTCTATTTGATCTCACCCAAAACTTATCTCTCCTTTCATGCATTCTCCCCCTTTTGACACTTATGTCATGGGTTGTACACAAATTGTGTGTTTGTCCAAGAAAGTTTTATGGACCTCAAGTATTGTCTTTAGATCCGCATCCAAGTTATCACATGCTACTTCCAATGATTTGATTTGGATAGATAACTTGGTAGCAAGGTGAACTAAGCCTTCATGTGTAGAAAGATGAGGATCTTTCTTCATCAATGTTTCTACAAAGACTAGTTCTTGGTGTAGTATCTCCATGTGTGGGGTCAAAATGGACTAGATATTGATCAACTTAGCTTGAATATTAGCATCTTGAGCTTGTAATGTTGCTAACTGACCTTGGGAGTTCAAAAAAATCCTAAAGTGCTTGTGACTATAAGCTAGAGAATTAAGTAGAGTAGTACCTGTTAGTTTCATATCTCCTTGTAAAGTGTGAATAGAGTTGTATCACACAACTTGGTGTATAGGGAGAAAATATTCTCTAAGACTTTCTTTACACCCTCAATCTCGGTTGCTAACTCAACCTAGTGTAGTTCAATGGCACTAGATATCTGTTCATTCACATTGGTTTGTAATTTCTTCTCAGAGCATTCCAATAATTTTACATTGGTATCTAGGTCTTCATCATTGATTTTCTCTACAACATTTTCCAACTGCTCAATGATTGGCCTAGCTTTATCAAGTTTAGGGAGGCTAAATGCATCAAGAAATATGCCCTTGATGTTATGAAGTGCTTGTTTCTACCTTTCTCCCTTCTAAGTAGTTCTTGGTGTTTCTTTCTTGCTAGAGCATCCTACAATATGCTCATCTACTCTCATCTAAGTTGATGTCACCATAGGATATCACCTCATCAACCTTAGATTTGCTAGGACTTGGCCTTGATGCTTGCAATGGTGTAGCTTCATTTACTTGACCTATGAAGTGCTTGACTAGGAGTAGGAGCAGTAGTGTCTAGTAATGTAACCAGTGTCTATATTACTATTACTTCCTCTAGCTTTATAGTCAAGAATAAATATTTAGTCCTATCCTTCTTCTTCTCTTTGATCTCTTCTCCACCTTATGTTTTTGGTGTAGGTGCAAGACTGGCTTCCTAACTTTTTTGAACTAGTGTCCTTTGTTTTTCAATTACTATAAGTGTAATTACCCTGGTGTTGATATGTGAAGGCATGATGTCCTTCCTATGGTATACTACCATATGCATGGCAGTTTGCACCTCTATAGATTGAGAGGGAGCACTTGATAATGCTTGAGTTTTCTCCCCTGCAGATACCAATTATACCTTCTCAATCTCATTCACACTCACAAACATAGGATGACTGCATAATTGTGCCTTGGTGGTGGAATCAATTAGTATCTTCTGCATATCCTCCTCTATAAGGGGATTGAGTACTATTTTGAATGGTGGTGTTAGACACATCCTTAACCTCTACTATATCTACTTGAAGACCAGCACTCAACATTTATACTACTAGAACATTCTACTTTGGTTGTTTCTCTTTTTCAACTATTGCCTCTATAGTGCCTTCCCCATGTACTTCCATCACAGATTCATCATTTGTTGCTTCAACTATATCTTCCTCTACTTTGTCTTCACTAAATTCCTTAGGTGCTTGTTCGATAGCCTTTTGTGTTGTAAGCCCATAAATTACCTTCCATGTTTGTGTTCTTTACTAGACAATAACTTCAATCTTGTTTTATAACATGTTAAAAGCTTGATACTTTGGAGAAAATCTCCCCTTGTACTTATTAATAGCTTTTTTCATCTTAGATTTGTCCAAATTTGGCATCATTCTTGCAAGTGTAGTCTCTCTAATATTTCTCTCTGTTGTGAGACTATATTTCCACCTTTTCTCAACTCTATCATATAGGCTCTTTGATAAAGAGTTGGCAATCTCAATTGGATTCTTCTTAAAAATTGCCATCATGGCATATATAGACTCTTCTACTTTATCCATATTTAACTTCCCAAGTGTATCAAACTCAACATGTGTAAATCCACTTAACTCAACATTATTCTTAATATTTTCACACAACTTGTCCAAATTAGAAGAGGGACTATGACTTACCACTTTGAATTGGTTGTTATCATTTGACTCTATCCTCTCCTCATCTGATTCTACTGGGGCAATATACTTCCTTCTTTTCTTCTACTTAGGTTCATTTCCTTGTGTAGATATACTAGCTCTCTTGCCTTTAGGCTTCTGAACCTCCTAAATCTTCTTGGAAGTAGCTCTTGAGCTAGCCTTGGTAACAAGAACTGTAGGCTTTGGTTTCACAACCCTTTTAGGTTTTCTTTTTGTTGGCTTCTTTTCTTTTCTCTTCTTTTCTTATGTGGAAATAGGTGCTTCATTCGCTTCTTCTTATCCTTTTTCTTCACCTTGACCCTATGTGAGAGCAAGTGGTGCTTAGGTAGGTGCAACTTCATCATCTTCATTATCTTCTTCTTCATCATCTCCTTCTACCCCTTCATCAAATTGTTTTTTGATTTTCTTCACAAGTTTATTCTTTTTCCTCATTATAGAAGCTATCTTCAAATCCATTGTGATCTCTGACTTTGCTACATCATAGTTTCGAAAAGTAGTTGCATCCTTATCTACTTCTTTTTTCAATAAAGCAACGATGGTTGTAGATGCCTCATCAACATTAATCTCATAAGGCAATGATCTAATCCATCTCACTCTTGGAACAACAACTTGTACATATGTGAAATAAACATCAATTAAAAAAAACCATCATTAAAATGCTTCTCTACTAGTGATATTGGAATCCTTTGTCTCTATTTCATTGACTTCTTAAAGTCTTCAAACTAGCTAGTCATTACAAACTCAAAATTATCTCCAAGTTGCTCTATAAATTCATCAATCTGCATTGCAACTAATCTATTAGCCTTCCAAGATACTTTCTCAAATTTGGGAAAAGTGTTCTACACATAGAAAAATATACAAACAAGTATTGAAATAAATTTGCATTGTCCACTTTTTGTTTTCCTTATGGATCCCAAGTTTTCTAATAACTATTGGAGTTGTAACTTGGCAAGGTCATAAGAACGGTATGTTGGCTCCTGATTTAATAGTTTTGAAACTAACCAAGAAACCAGACCAATACATCTAACGCTAGAAAATTCCTTTGATAGATGCACTCGACTACAATCTTGGGCCAACTATAAGTTATAACTCCTTCTTCACTCCAGGCTCTACAAAACCTAGGTGGGTCAACCTTAAGGTTCTAATATATGGTACCAGTGCAATTAAACATATAATATGAACCTAATAACAACAATTAAAACCCTTATTTCTCCTATTAACTCATGTAATAACATAGATTAGCATTAGCTAAATGCAAAACAATGCAATTCATTAGTTGAGTGATGGTATTCTTTTTTAACTCTTCAACATAAAAGCGAAAAGCATTTGATTAATGATGTTGATATCAACAAGACCTAGGTATGAGCAAAAAAACTAAATGATCATACCACTAATCAGTGCCTTACCTATTAGACAATTACATGAATTAAAACCATACATCTCTTGGAAATCTTTGACATAAATCCTACATCAAGATCCATGATCTATCTTTCACCTTGTGAATAGACATCTGCATCAAAATGAATCTCATACTTTGAACTATCCCATCAATGAAATTTTCAAACCCTGTGATATACATCAAGAAATTACATGGCTCTTTGTTCCATTAGCAAGATACTTCAATCACATAAAATCTTAAACAAAATGAAACCTATTTTATGCTCTTTGTTCATAAACTAGAAAAGATTACAAATCCATGATGGGAGACAAGATTTAGACTAAAATTAAAACACCTTGCTGTGTTTTTATTCATTTTCCTTGAAAATGAATACAGGAAAGATGTATAGCAAATACTTCACAAATCACCTAATAAAAGAGAACTATCTACATAAAACTTAAATGTTTCTCAATACAAAAGAATTCACTGAAGGAACTGGTATCACAACAATGAGAACATATCAAATGCAAGAACCAATGGTCTCACAGTGAAAAACTAGAACCCCTAATGGTATCACAACAACGAAACTTTTTCTTCCCAAAAATTGGAACCTCTACAATGAGAAAGAAAGAGAATGATATAGGAGGACGTGAATTCTCAGATCTGATCTGAATATGACATGTGTCCACTTGAAATTCCCTCTCCTAGTAGCGAAAAGAATCTCTCCAATCTCTCTCTGCAACTGCTTATCAAATCTTCAATCATTTGGCCTCCAAAATCATGAAATATTTTTGATATTTTGATGGAAATCATAACTGATTGCAAAATACAAAATTTCTAAGAAGTTCCATAAAAAAGAAAGTAAATTGTGAAATACTTGAAGCAAAATTCATCATTATGTGTCAAATTTTGACAAACTGAGCCAACCAAGAAAATCAAATGCATCCTAACTAAATTCTAATGCTCCATGATGAAAACTTCCCATTCTACTGAGAATTCCCTAGAAATCACAAATTCTCTTATAACTTGAACTAGTGAGCACCTGTGAAAAAAATTGACCTCAAAAATGGATAGCTCGTCTCTTCCTAGTTTTGACAGTATATTGGAGTGCCCATTTCTGATAAAAACAACCCCCTTGGTGGCCATTTGAAAATTCAGGCTCCCATCTAGGAATAGAGCAAAAAAAAAATTAAATGATTATATAGTTGAAACTATATAAAACTTAAATTCATTTTAAAATGTTTCAATCTGTGAAATTCTAGTGCATTTAGAATAGAAAAAACTAATTTTAAAACTTTAGTTTATCCCCTTCCATTTGCCCCAATCATCCAGTGCCACATGGAAAAATCAGATTCATCAAAATTATAGGCGAGACCCACATCTCTTTATGATTCCTCTCTGAATTCTTGTATTTTTTGACAAGGCATCATGTCGTTACCAAAAAATCATCCCATTTTCTAGTGGCAACATGGTGACCACTGGATTCCTGCGAGATTTTCTAATGAAATCCTTCATTTACCACAACATCAACACCACATCATCTCTTGATGATTTCCATGTCATTACATGATCACCGCCACATCACTACCACCTGGGTTGGTCGTTATGCCACCATGATTATATGGTGAACAACTTCACTTGGCGACATAGCGATGGTTGTTAGATTCTCCACGTGGTATCATCTGGTCACTTGATCTCCCACATCAGCATCTCTATCAGTGTGCATGTTCAAAATTTTGTTATGGTAATCGCCTCCAGCTCAACACGATCCCATGCAATCACTCCTCACATCTCAAAAGGCGTTCTCTTTGAAGACAACTTTAAAGTGAGTGTTTGGATATAAAAACACATTAGAACTCATCCTCACAATGCATGTGGGATAAAAAAAAAATTTTTTTTACTATTGTTCTTCCCTTTAACGCCACCTCACATTTTACTGCACATTCTCTTTTTGCATGCCACTTTGCTTCAACATGGAGCTCCTACTCTTTATTGGCAGTGAACTTTCTCCCAAGCCCTTTTTATGTGGCTTCATTGTGCCATGTCATGGGCTGGCCCTTCCTCTTATGCGTGTGACTTCTTGTGTGATTTTCTAGCATGGAAGGCTCTGGAAAATGCTCTTTGTTTTTTGTGTGGGCTGCATTATTTTCCATGATGGTGCACACCTTGAGAAAGGCCTCTTTTCCTTTGACCTAAAACTTGTTTCATGCCGCTTCCTGCCTATTCATACGAGTGTGTAGCTTTTAAAATACTTGTGCCAATCATAACTGGCTCAGTCATACCCTACCCATGCTTTCCAAGAGCAACACTGGGGCTATAACCCATTTGCTGAAGCATTTTAAATCCAATGTTTATTGATGGAATGACAGAGTTGAATCCCCTATTGTAAAAATCAAAAAACCTGCAACTAAAATATCTCCTTCAGTCATGGTTCCTTTGACTTCAAAGTGGAGAAATCTACTCCCTGCAGCATGGTACTCTGCCTTCAACAAAATAAATCTCCCTTTCTTTCCCTTGCATGTGTCAAGACCAACTGAACGTAGATGAGGAGTTGTTGAATCTCCTTTTCATGCACACAAACTTTTCTTAAAAACAACTCCCCTTGATACATGGGTGGATCCTCTTAAGCTGCGACCTCCACTCAGCTAGCATGGAGTATTTCTTTCTTGCCCAATCTGTTGGCATCCACCTTCAAAACATGGATCTCCATCTTATTCCCTACTAAGCTGTAGTCTACTTCAAAATGGGAGAACCTCTGAAAATGAGGTGTGGCCCTCATTTTTTAGAGTCATCAAGATTGATGGGAGTATAAGAAGAGATATTTTTAGAGAAAAACTTGGTAGAAATCCCTGGGTGAATGATTTTAAACCCTTTAGTTCTATTATATTTGTAAGGAAAGGTGCATTCTTTTCAATGCTTTCAATTGTGGCCAATGACTACACAATTCTGAGTGGAATCATAAAGAGAATATAAAGAAAGAAGAAAACAAAAAATATCACCAATCCTTGAATTGTGAGCTCAACACATGGAATGGGTAAATTCTGCCAATACACATCATGTGGCTTAGGGGCCCACTCTGTTAACCAGATTGTAGGATTCTTATTTTGTTGCGTTTGTGCACAAGTTGCTACTCCCCAACGTATTTTGAATGAATCAAATCTTACCGGCACAACTGATTTTGGATCTTTAAGAATCCTCTCACACTCAACTATGATTGACTCTCATTGCTTCTTGCAGCTGGCTTTTCTTAGAATCCATTCCTTCACTTATATCTTAGCCTGTTTGCATGAATATTCTATCCCATCTTTTATCACATAAGCTAAATGAAGCTTGAGTGTTTCTTCATAATGTCACAACTACTATTCAACTTCAAATGTGCTATGTACCATTTTATAACGATCTAAATCATTATATCTTTAGAACCTTCACATCCCACCTTATCATCTTGATGAAGTTAGCTGGGCCCCAAAGTGGGTCTAGCTAAAAAAAATTTGAATTCAAACACCTGAACCCCAAAATTGTTCCAAAGAAGCTAACTCACTACCTAGAAATAATTGACAATACTGATTCACCTTTTTAAAACTCATTTTACTTCATTTTTGCAACTTTTCAATTTAATGCCAGGAGGTCCTTTGACTGGCCTTAAAACACTGATCCAAACCTCTGACCGGGCTCTGAAATTAAATATAATGATTGTCTATTATGCATACTTGCACCCTGTCGAATCTCATCTCATGATGAATTCTCAATCAAAAGATATTGACTATCAAATTTTCCCTCTCAGAATTACCTACAAGTAAACATGTCAGAAAATAACAAATCATGTTTGGAATCGGCTTTGAAAGCTGGAAAAATTGACACTTGAAGGTACGACAACTGGCGCATTGGTCATTTTCATGAGGACAACACAAATTTGGAATTAGGGCTCATGACAAATAACTGGGTGCATTTGGTGAGCGGTCAAAATGGGCTACTTATAATTTGTAGACTAGAAACACTAACAAAAAGATAGTTTTTGCAAATAGAATTGACTTGGGAAAGTGTTTAGACAGATTAGTCATGATTTGAAAATTGGCACACTTAAAGTATTTTTGGAGTACAACATAGTGGTACCATACATTCAATCTCACCTATCACATATTTCAAGATATGACATCACGAACAAGGTTTCCAACAAATCTGCACTTCTTGACACTAGTAAAATGTCACAAATTGCATTTGGAATCACATTTGAAAATTGATCAAACATGTTTGTCATAAGCTCAAAATTGAAATGTAACAATTCTTTGACCTTTAAAATATAGTGTAAAAGGAATTTCATCATTTCATTCAACTGGGTCAAAATTATAACAAGTCAAGTAGGGCTTCCCAAAATTCAAAACAAATTGCATCAGCATGACATCAATAAATAATCAACTTTAACGGATTCAAAACCTAGTCAAATAGACTCAAAATAGCTCAAAATTTGAAACATGGGTTCTTTGATATGGACACTAGACAATTACAAAGTGGTGAGTCATGAAACATTATTGGGTACAAGATATTCAATTGTGAACACAACCTCATGTCGATGTTTGACACTTAAGCAAAAATGTAGATTTGGAATTTGCTCAAAATAGGATTTCACGAAATGACTCAAAATGACAAATAATCTTCATGAAACAGATAGGCACACTAAATGCATGGTGCTAGAAGCATTAAACACCTCATGGGCTTCAAATGGGTAGCTGGGTACATATGCATCAAAAAGCATTTAAAGGGCTTGATTTCTCAATGGTACTCAAAATCGGGGCTTCAATTTTGAGTCCCAACATGGTCTCTCTTTACTATCTTATAAACCAAATCCACAGCCATACATGGCACACTATTTAACCTGCTAGATTTAAAGAACTTATGTGCAATAATTCTCACTACAAATTCAATTAAGGGATTAGAAATTGTGTCTATGGTCATTCCTCTCTTGTTCCATAGTGCCCTTGTATTCTTTTCAATTGCCTCTTTTGCATCACTCCTCATTGTCTTAGGTCTTTCTAGGGTTGGATATCCTGTCACTCTATGAATGATCCTCTTTGTGATTTTTATAGGGTCATCTTCCAACCATACAGAATTGTCATGAATTCTACTAAGAAAAATCTTAATCCATTTTGTTCTGAACACGTTTGAAAAATCTAGGGCACGGGTTAACCCTTTTCTCTCTACAACATTGTATTCTTCTTTTAATACACCATTCTCACACAATTTTCCATAAACATCTCTTATCTCCATGTTTCCAATGCTTCCAACCTTACAAGTGTAACAACACCTTACATCTTGTATCATCAAAACTTATGGCAGTATCATCAATAATGCACTAGACGAGTCTCCTTTATATGCAATGTCAAGAATTTCCCAAAAATGTGGTTGTTTGATCTTATTACCTATCAATTGAACATTCAAAACTTCCTCTCCTTCCTTAATCATAGCAGCAAAAGAACTAGATGCCATATCTGATACCTAGAGTATGCAAAAATTCAAATAGTATAGCTCGGCACACGATAAATACCTTCTCAAATATGATGAATGGTGTTGAATAGTGGTTGAATTTAGTCTAAAAATGCTTGGAATGATCTCTCTAATTTACCTTAAGCTCTTCATGCTCTCTTCAATCTCAAATAATTGCAAATGAGTCAAAAATTGACCATATAGCCCTTAAAACTTTGCAATAAATGCTCAATGCTTACGCAACTATAAGCTTAGCTCTTGTAGAAATTATAACTCACTCAGCTTCCATATAATTCCTTCCATACTCAAAAACCATAATGAGCTCGGCCACCACTATCACCTTTGATAGCTCAGCAACAACTAACTTTACTCAGCAAGCATAGTGAAACTTTTCATGGTTGATAGTAACATGAAAACTCATAGATTCCTTCTAAGTTCTAACCAATAGTTTGCATCTTTTTTCATGCATATATGATCCTTTTAGAACTGATATCTTGAAACTGATGCATAATTGAACTTTGAAATATCGGTCCCACACATACCTCTTGATTTCCTAGTTAAGGATGGTGTGATCACTTGATCCATTGGATGAAGTGATCCCATCTGAACTTGATGTAATGCAATCTTCATTTTTCTTCCATGTTTTTTTCATCTACACTTTGACTTCCTCAATGTTACCCTTTCCTTTCCCTTTATTAAATTCATTGTTGGGTGCCTTTGACCTTGTTTGGCAATTTCTGCTTATGTGACCAGTCTTCAAATAGCTAAAACATATAGTTTGGCTTAACCATCTTTTGTAGTCACTTCTAAAATGTGTTCTAATGCAATTTTCAGCAACATGTCCATACTCTTGACAATAGTGACAGCTATACCTTGTACTTTAATCCCAATTGTAGGATCTACTAGTGTGATTTACCTTAGCTTGCTTGTTTGATGACCAGTTAGGCTTTGATTTGCACTCATATGCTCTATGTACATACTTCTTGCAATTGTAGCAGTCATCTTCAAATTTGTGTATGCTTGATGTCTTGGTCTTACATTCATGTGCCTAACGTCCTTTCTTGTTGCACTTGCGGTACTGACCCATGAACTTCTGCTTAGGATTCTGATTTGCAGTATTGCTTCTGCAAACATTAGTAGTATGCTCTAATTTTCCACAATTATGACAAGTAGGTTTTTAGTTCTTAGCATTTTTGCTCCTTTGTTCACCACTTTTAGATGATTCTCCTTCTTCACTACTGGTGTAACCCAATCCAACAGTATCACTATTGGATCTAAGGGATCACATCAATTGCTCAAAATACTTGATGGCTTCACTAGGTTTGTTGAAATTTTTAGAAAATTATTTTTCTCTTTTCAAATCATTTAACAACTTGAGTGTTGTGATTTCAATATCTTTTCCATTCAATTCATTATTTGCAATCATCATTTGATTCAATCTTTCCAGTTGCATGTGAGCAATCCTATTCACCTCTGATGTCTTCTCTTCTAGTCTATTGGTTAGTATCCTTTTGTCATCTCCAATCATGACTTTGTCTTCTTCATCTTTCTTTTTTTGCTCAAACACCTCACATAGAAAAACTGATTGGACTTCTTGTTCTATCTTGAGATTTCTAACCTCTTCAGTTAGGGATCCAATATTTTTCATCAGGTATGCAACTGCTACATCAAATTCACTTTTTTTTCCATCTTCAAATAATCTAGTAGTGTCAATCTCTTGCTAATGTGCATCATTCTCTTCAATAGCTATGGCTTTCCTTCTTGTCAGTGATCATTTCAACTCATTCTTGATTCATTCAAATAATGTAGGGAAAGTTGTATTTCACTCTTTTGGTTCTCAATAGTCTTTCCCAACTTGTAGACTTCCATTTTCAAGATATTTCCTCAAAGCTACAAAGATTTCCTTTCTAGAGAACCAAAGCTCTAATACCAATTGTTGGAAATACAATAGGGAAAGAAAACTCTGAGAGTGGGGGGGGGGGGGAGGTGTTGAATTAGTCCTGTAGTGCCTACCCTCATTCACATCTTCTCTGGAAATAGTATTGCTATTATTATTAGACTTTGATGGACTAATACTATGTAGATGGATTAGTGGTATTGTTTTGACACTATCAGACATTATGTTATGGATTCAGTTGTTATATGATGAGATCATTTAGACTTTACATTTCATGTATGTATGATGATCATTATATTGTTTTTAGTTATTGTTGATGATTAGCTAGATGGTTATTATTTCATGAGTTTTATTATGGATACTTACCCCATACTTGCATGTGTATGGTGTGTGTGTTTTCTTATTGTATGGCATTTCTGATGTGGTTAAGGAAGGGAGTCGTAGTCACCTGCTTAGTCGGGATCTACACGATGCACCACTTCCTGTCATTGCCTATTTGGCTTAGCACTATATATACATAGTATGTACATGCATGGCTTTTCTGCAAGTTGCAGGTACCGGGTATCGACTTCCCTGAATTGCCAGGATGAGCGTACCCTATTATACTATCTCAATGATAAGAGAGGGGAGATAAATTCTCAAGTCCAAATCCCAAACCCTAAAACCATTTGTCCTAGTGAGTTGGGACAAGTATCAGAGTTGAGCACCCACTGAATGTGTTAGATGACATATTTCATGATTTTTAATCTTTTAGACTGATTTTGTGTGAATTGTCCTATGATGGGTTTTCATATTTTGTTATGAAGGTCTATGGTGAATTTTCTATTAATTAAGTCTTAACAAATAGATTTAATTAATAAATTAATTATTTGAGAAAATTAAATATCATGATTTTTGATATTTTGATTATAATTAAGGTGAAATTAATTGAGAAATAAAAAAAAGAAAATTAGAGAATTAAAAATAAATAATAATTATAAAATACCAATAAATTAGTAGACAAATAATAATAATAAAAGTTATAAAAATTAAAATAAAAGTTATTAAATTAAAATGGGAGTTATAAATGGAAATTAGTTAAAAATAATTGGAATTATAAACTTGCTTGGAAATTAATGCAGTTCTCCATTTTTCATGTGTCAACAACACGGGGGTTAGTGCATCAATTGAGCACATGGTGTCTACAACCCTAGGGCTTATCAAAAAGGTTGGAAATAGGTCCATGCTTAGTTGGCGACATCTTCCAGCTGGTTCTAGAAGCATTCTAGGGTTATCTTGAGAGCTCTTTATATTCGGGCATTCCTTAGAAGCTTGGACATAGCATGGAGAGCGTGGGTAGCGTGGATAGCGTGGTGAACAATTGAAGCATTGGAGGATTCGAGAACTCTGAAGAAGGGAGCTTGAACTATGGGTTTTCTGAGGAAGAGCGAATTAGCATCAGAATCCGGGTAGATTCTTGTGATTTTACTTATGCTATTTTTGCATCACGCATTCCATGTCTTCTTCGTGTCTTCCTTATGTCTTCTGAGAAATTTCATGTTTCTATTGCATACATTCTCAATATAGGCAAATAAGGTTATTTGAGAATTTTATATGCATAGATCTGATAAGATAACGGGGCTAGAGTTTAAACTCATGACCAAAAATCCATTAGATTATTGGATAAATTTGGGGGTTAAAAGTTTATAGGAAAATTCTGAGAATTGAAATATATTGTGTATATATGATTTTTGAAATCTGCATACATAAATATTGTATATATGCATTATTTACACAAATACTGTGATACAAATTCATATATATATATATATATATATATATATATATATATATATATATATATATATATATATATATATATATATATGTACATATATATATACATATATATACATATATATACATATATATATATATATATATATATGTATTTAATTGGTGAATCGAATATCGAATCGAAGTAGAGATTCATGTTAATATCGCATGAGGAAGTTTATACAAAAATTATTTAAAATCGCATTGGGGAAGAACATATTTATGAATGCGCAGTGGGACGGACTGTACCCCACGCGCTTTACTGGGCGCGGAGTGCCTGCTGTCGCAGGTACTACATACCCGCCGCCGCCGCAGGCCTATGATCGCAGAACCCTGCGTGCCACGGCTGGGGTCACTTTGGTGATGGCCGACGGCGTGTTTAATTTCGATTTTGTTTTAAAGTTTGATAATAAATTTTGAAATTAATATTCGGTTTTTATAAAATGAAAAAATATATATTATATATTATATATGCATGTATGTATATATTTAAATATAAATATATATATATATATGTATATGTATATATATATATATATATATATATGTATATGTATATATATATATATATATATATATATATATATATATATATATATATACATATATACATATACATATATATATATATATATATACATATATATATATACATATATATATATATATATATACATATACATATATATATATATATATATATATATATATATATATGTTATTAAAGGATTTAAAATTGTTGATAAAAGATTTATGAATTCATCTTTTATAATAATGAATAGTTCTGTAATTTTATAACTTTAACTGTTAAGAATTAATTAATAGTTAAGATTATAAAATGTATAAAGTATGTGAAAATTTAAAATTGGTGGAAACATTTTTTATGTTATAATCGGAGATTAAAGTTTAGAGAGAACTTTTTATCCTTCCAAAAATAGCACATGAAGAAAAAACGTACAATATGTTCCTTTAAACTTGGAACCATGAACTGAGACTTGGGATTTGAATTTAAATTTGAAACTTAGCGAAAACAAAACATGTGTCTACATTGTGTATTCCTTATGTTAATGTTTTGGGATTTTGGGTTGACTAGTGTTGACCAGTATAGGACGTCTACCAGAGGCTTGGGGGTTATGCGATTGTGATGTCATGATGATGTTTTTTTTCTTGATCTTTATAAACCCAACCATGATTATGTGATGGAATGCTCTATGTATTGGTTGTGAATACTGATTGTTATAGTTGAAATTCTTATGTTTGAGACACTTGACTTAACCATTATTTTTGGTCATCGATCAGTTATCCTTGGACATATTCTAGTCGCCATGATGGGACTAATATGTGGATTTATTCTTGATGATGTCATGTTGTGACATGTATGACTTAACCATTTTGGAGTCTTCGATCAGTATGACTTTGAGATATTCTTGGTTGCTTGTTGAGAACCAATGGATATGGTGATTTATTTTGAGATATATTTTGGTTATTGAAAACCAATGGATACTTTGATTATCAGTGATACTTCAGTTGCCAATAGAGAGTTGTTGTAGTCATGATTTTCTATGGATATTGCTCATGGAGATTTGATGCTTTTATGCATATTTGATGATTTAATCATGGATATTTGTTGATTCTTATTATGGATATTTGATGATTTTGTGTACTTTCTTTATGATTATGATACCATGAGCATTAGGGTAGGATATCTGCATGTAGTGTCGGGAAGTGGCTTGCAATGGGGGCTGGGGCCCTAAGAGGCTGCCAGGATAACTCATTGTAAGTTGGTTTAATAAGTGATAACATTCACACTTAATACTAACTGAATGAACCTAAAAAGATAAGAGTTTTGGTTCTCACCCATGCCTTGAGTGCTTGTATAGGCTAGGATGGGAGTAGAGAGAACGCATGGTTGCGACCTTGCATTCCATAGTATGCCTTGTTAGTATGAAAGGATACTAGTGGGTGCATGAGATCTGTATGGACCCATGGAGTTTAGCTAACTGCCAGGGTAACTTGTACGAGATAAATGCAATGACACTTTCCTACTTGCATAGTAGGTTCCTACATGTCATTGTGTGCCTCTGGGAAGTAGATGTCTATTTTGTGATTGGAATCTTTGAGTTAGTATACTTTTAGGATTCCTGGACTTTAGAGTCGTGTGCTATGTGGTTTTGATAGCCTGTTTGGGACTTGAGATTATCTCCTCAGCACGGTGGGAGTGGACCACTTAGGTACCATGCGGTCGGGTGGTAGTGTTTTTTTCCACTCTTATCATTTGAGATTCATTGAGACATCATGGTTGATGCGTCCTTCGTGATGGTGGATATGTATCCTTTCATTGATGATTAGCATATGCTAGATGATGTTATCTTATGCTTATAATTGCATGTTAGATTACTTCTTCATATGATGTTGTATTTATTAGGAGTGACATTCCTACTATGTTAATACCGATGATCTTCTCGGTGATTTGGAATGTTACGCACGGAGGGATGGCTAGGGCCCACGATGGTCTAATGATGCTATTAACGGTTGGGAGGAACCGTGCACTTAGTTTATTTTGTTGATCTTTATGATGGATGTATATGACTTTTACGATGATGTATCATGAGTATCATGTGATTATCTTTACCTTGATGTATCATGGATTAGAATAGGATGATGTATCTTATTCTACATATGTATATACTTTTAAGCCTTCATACCCTGTGACATGTACAGTGGATGATTGAGCAGTTGGAAATGTAATAATAGAACACTGGACTTATCTTTATTACTTCATGTGGATGTTGTAAACATGTATGTAATTCACGTTGAGGGATCTTAAGGAATGTAATCTGTTGTGTATGTTGTGTTTACTATTTAGATGGTCATTGCTATTGCTTCCGTTATTGTGCATAAGTTTTATGTGGTATTTACTTTCATGGGAAAAAAAAAAATGTTACCAAACTTAGTGAAATTCTAAGTTAATTCTTTGGATCCCTTGGCGGGGCATTACAAGTCCTTCAAATATTTAACCATAAATTTATTCACCACACATCCATCTCACAAGTTGCACGTAACTAAAATAGCTAGCTAAACATATTCATCCATAATATGAAAGAAAATAGCATTCAACACTTGTATGACAAGATATTTGGCAACCCAAAAATCCTCCAATGAGAAGGTAAAAATGGAGTGGGGATGACACCCAAAAATCTTCACTAATGTAGTAATAAATTGTATCCAATGAAGGTTACAATGCTTGATCATTAAACATGATCTAAAAGGTCTGCCCTGTTAAAGGATTTCAACACCCTATTAGAAGTGTGCCTAGTAAAAGGACTTTAACTTACAATGAAGTAAGCACCCTGTTAAAGGATTTACAACAGCCTTTTAAGACTACTCTTTTAAGATATTTAACTGATTCACCTACTAGAATGTATCAGCAATGATCCTACAGTTAGCACTCTACTTCTAGATAATAGATCACCTCATTCTTGATGTTTACTTGATCCTCACTAATCAGATGTATCTATTCTATCCTCTAATTCCTTTTGTCTATTCTCCTATAACTGATTCTGCAATATATCTCAATTCACAACTCCTTAGTCACCATGAATTCTCTATTTGTGAATGCAAACTTCTCTCTTTTCTCCTTTCACACACATACCAAATTTAGGGTTTTTCCTCCTTAAGAAGACCTAGGCAACTTAGGGTTAAGTATGAATCAATGATTATGATTCACCCATTTTGCCACTTAATCCTTCCCTTTTTCTGATTGGCTACATGTACTATATAGGGATCCTCAATAAAGATTCATCCTTATCATCTAGAATCACAAAACAATCCTCAAGTTAGCTCAAAAATGGTTTGCATAGAGCTTTGTGCCATTACAAAAAACTATGTCCAAAACTGTTTACTCAGCACTTGAAGTGTCTGATGCTCAGCATCCACTATCTCTTCGATGTTGTAACTTGGCCTTTGAATGACTCAGCATCCACTGATCACTTGGCATCTAAATGACTCGACACTTACTATCTTCTTAGCACATTGAGTGACTTAGCACTTACTAGTTACTTGACACATACTATATCTCTCTCTTTGGGCATTTACTATCTAGCAACTTATGCTTGACATATATTACTTGTTCGGCATAAACTAAGTAAATGACTTAAGTATATTGTCGCTCATATGTCAAAACCAATATGAGATTAACATATATTCATTACAAGTCCAACACTTATAGATATTGTTACCTTTAGGTTCTTTCTTTATAAATAGGATAAGTCATTCCTCAATGTTCTTGTCTTAATCCACTTTTGTTCAACTACTATTGGCATTATCTCCACTTGCACTTGCACTCCTTGTCAACATAGGTTTAACACTTAGTGCATTGAAACCAGTTTCAACTATAGGAAATTATCCACTCAGTTTCATGCACATCTTAGCTGACTATAATCTCCCAAGAAGAGTCTCTCTTGTAAAGTTAGACGTGCAAGGAATAACTTGTTCAATCATCTGTGTTGTCTATTTGTACACAAGTGTCAAAGTCTTCAATATCTTCCATACAACTTCATCTTTTGATTTCTCTCCTCCACAAGTCTTAATCCCTATAACAATCTTTGATATTCACCAAAATAAGTTCCTATAGATTCATCCTCCATTATCTTAGCATCTTGAAATAATCATATCTAATTATATAATCCAACCTTCTAAGCATGTGTTATCACCTTCAAATGTACGTTGCAAAGCTTCCCAAACTTCATGAGAAAGTGTTAAAGATTTTACCTAACCAAATCGGTTTTAAGAAGAGCTAACATTAGTGCTTCTCTAATAAGCATATTGTACATGAATATGTCTTTTTGAGTTTCATCACAACCCTTAAGGTCATCTTCTTCAATTACATC
This sequence comes from Cupressus sempervirens, assembly GCA_028749045.1. NCBI lineage: Eukaryota > Viridiplantae > Streptophyta > Pinopsida > Cupressales > Cupressaceae > Cupressus > Cupressus sempervirens. The sequence goes on along the minus strand of CM053790.1, from coordinate 170,787,974 downwards.
ATTTTTACTTGCAGTAATGAACTAGTAACTCAAACCCATGCATAGAAGACGTGTCTTCATCTTTTCCTTCCAACTGTCATAGTTAACTTCATCAAACTTCAGGCTTTCTTTCTTGAAATATGCCATAGATCTCCTTAAGATGTTAAGCTCTTTCTTCAAGGGTCTGAGGCTCTAATACCAATTATTAGAAAATAAATTCCACTAATATAATTGAGAGAGGGGGGTGAATCAGTTATGCAATTAAACCAACTCTCAATATCCTTATTAATTCTGAAACATGTAAACAATTGATGCAACAACCATAGAAAGATAACCATATACAATAACACTGATACATTAACTAGGGAAACCCTTGGTCAAAGGGAAAACCTGGTGGGGATGGTACCCACAAGATGATGTACTAATATAAATATTCCTTTTGAAAGGATGGACCCTATTAGAAGTCAATGAAATACATTCAGTACACATTAGTCCCTATTAGGAGATTTTGAATCCTTGTTAAGAGATTCTGACCCATTTAGGAGTTGTGCCAACCCTATTAGGAGTTGAAAGGAAGGTAGTTGAAAGGAAGATAGAAGAACCCACTATCCAAACAACTTCAGTACTATCCTCATTGAATAATATAAGTGTACATCAACAACTATCCAACAACAACTTCTCTTGCTAAATACAATTCCTTGTAAGATGATTGTGCCTCAACTGCACTAATCACCACTATGATCCGAAAGATGTTCGCATGTAAGCTCACATAATACACAATTTAGATATGACTGCATATCACACTTTACATCCAAGGAAAATATCTTTCTTTTATACCAAGCCCTAGAATAAATTGTTTAGTCGACCTTCAAGCTTTCCCAATTTACAATATTAATATAAGACCAACTTAAGATATTACATTACACGTTACAATCTAATATTACATCCTTTTTGTAATTACAAGTAATATGGCGGCTTATAGTCCTCATAACTTCACACTTGTTGATTATCTGAATATGCGTGATTAACCAAAGCACTTTGAGCATGTCTTCAATCTCTATCTTAGTTCACTCAACTAGATTCCATCTCTATTAAAAGATAAAATCTAAACATCAGTAGCCACTTTCTAGAAACACTGTCTAAAAGTTGCCTTCACTAAATCCTTCATAATTTTGTCCAATCTTCTTATTTCCATACGTGCTCTTACCTATAGCATCTAGACATACTCTAGAACATATTCCCACGTGCACATATGATGCTTTTTAATCCTCAAACTGTGTGATGCCAATATCTATCTGCTGCTCTGCCACTCTTTACAAAATAACCAATATGTTGACATCAATGACAAACTCTATCATGAACACAATACACAACCACTAAATCATGCCTCTAACACTGCTAGGATACTCCCCCATAGGAATACCATCAACATTTATGCTAACACATCTATGTTGACATGAACAATGCCTAGCTAACGTCAACCCCTTATACCTCCCTACTACCTTATCTCTCCATACTAGCGACCTCCTTATATCTCTCATTAGTCACGATGACGAGCATGACCATTCACAGTCGTGCACAATTAAACCATTGTGATTAGATCCACCTTGACACAGACCTCCAGGAACATTTCAGTTGCCTTCAACACATGGAGCCTACTACTTACCTCAGCTAGAAATGTCCTTAGTCTCCATTGTCCATGAGATTCTAACCAGTGATACCCCTGTCCACAATGGATGCAACTAACTATTGCATTGTGAGCTCATGCCCACTATTGGTCTCACATATTGCATCAATATGATTGCAATACTAAATCCTCAAAAAACATTTAATGAGGATCTCACCCCTACCCCTTTTGGGCTTTCTTGTATATTTCTATTGTTGTCTCTTGTGGATTTTTGAACTTTTGTTGGTTGTGTTATGGTTTTGGTTCTCCTAGAAGGATTTTGGATAGGTTTTTAGTTTGTTCTCTTATGATCGGTACTGCAATGTACTGTGGTATTCACTTTCATGAGTAAATGTTGTTGACTATGGACCATGTTTATCTATTTTATTAGTTCTGTTGTGACTTCTTTTGATGTTTATTTGTTAGTATTTTATGTTTGTATGCCCACTATCTTGTAAATGTTTTAACTCCCTAAATTTTACTATTGATTAATATTAAAAAGTAATAAATAAAACTAATAATAATTCATATGACTATTTTTTTAAACTAATAAATTCTTTGTTTATGATATTTAAACAGCCAAAACCCTTGCTCAATCACTCTTTGTTTTGCTTCTTTAAGTTAAAAATTTCTAACTTATATAAGAAATTATAAAATTAATAACTACAAGCCACTATATCTCTATGTGCTTTAATACGGTCAAAACAAACAAATTATAATAATAAAGTTATACATCCACATACAAACTTAGGTTGATGAGATATGAGTGCTTATCTCTTACACATGCACCATGCATATTCACTTTTCTTACCACATAAGTTTCTCTTTCTCTTTTTAAAAGACTGATAAAAAATATAGAATCTAAGTTGCTTAGCATTTAAGGTATGCAAAAGTGTAGATATATACTTTTTAAAAGACGAATAAAAGGCTTTTATTAGCTGGAACAAATTAAATTTTACAATTGTTTATTTCATTGTCAAAAAAGTATCATTCAGCACACAATAAACTTAGTATAATAGTTTCTCTAGAAAAATACAATATTTTTATACATGTGAATCAATATAATCGCTAACAAAAAGATTAATTAATCTCATCTTAATATTCTTTTTAGTAGTTCTAAGATTATTAAATAATACATTTGAGACACTTTGAGCTAAAGCTGCACTATATTCTTCAATCGTATGCATATGCGTCAACAAAAACATGTTTGAATTGTTTAATCAAAGTCATGGAAACATTTGGGAGTCCACGTAAATTGGACCCCATTTGAAATGAAAAGCTTTTGCACATTGTTTTTGTGGTAAATATGTGTACAAAATCATAGGAGGACATGGGAAATGCACAATATTAATAAACTATGTCTTAGTGGAGTGTACACACATTTTGTCATGCTTTATCATGGAGTCTAATCATGTGTGGAATCAACAAGAGAATTTGTCATGTAGTATATTATGTGTATTTTAATAAACTTTTAAGTTAATACACAAATAAACTTAGATAATGATGAATGTGATTTAGTGAATTATATAGAGTTTGATAAAAAAGAAAAATCTAAATAATTAGTTTATATAGGTATTGACCCTTTTTTTTAATAACTAGTAAATTTTTTAATGTAATTTTAATTATCAAAACTAGTTTAAATCTTTAAAAGTGTATTGGATTAACGAAAGTATAAGTTTATAATAATTGAATATTTCAATCTTGGTTGTTGTAATAATAATATTACTACCATTTAAGCAATAAACTATATGATGAAACTTTATCTATCTATTTATCTATCTATTAGTTCGTCAAAAATACTTATAATTTGAATACCAAACAAATCTATGTCAAAATCACTTATGAAACCATCAAGGATCAATTACATTTGACTATAAGATTTAGACATCTGAAAAGAAGGATGAGGTTAAGATCAAATTCTATATGAATTTGACATAATGGATATCCCTCAATCATTAACTCTTTGTCAAACAAAATCAACTTATAGTTCATACTTCCATATCAAATAACTACAATTTAATAGACTTGTATGAAATCATCCCAAAAAAAAACATTAACTTAATAGGGGAAATGACCCAATTGTCGCCCATGTATGCAATGCCACCATGTTAACTGTTACCTTTTTCCCCCCAATTACTGCCCAAATAACCTTGGTATTGCACACAAACATACCAAAACAAATCACCATGAACACCAATAGTCATTCGTCTTTTAATTTTTTTTAGTTTTCTTGATTGTTGATTAGTCCATTTGTCCAAAAAATACTATAATGTTTATTCAAGGGTCTTAGTGGTGGGTATTGGGTGAACGTTTTAAAATGACTTTTAGACCACCTCACACTCTACAAGTTCTACAAAAAGCTTTGTAAATGTAGAAAAACCAAAATGTTAGCTTTAAGCTCTTCACTCATCTATGGAGGTTCACCAAAAAAATCAACAAATTTTGACAAATGAATTAGACATTGTAGATGCAAGAAATTACCCTAATGAATTGTATTCCCTATATGAAAACCGGTTAATAATCAAACCAAATCTAATCTTATTTAAAAAATACATAATATAAAGTGAAAATCCATTTAAAGTTGAGAGGGCAAACGAAAAAAGAAGAAATTGTTATTTTGAGAGGTTGCACTTTGGTTTGGTTGCATCAATGTGGACAAAATATCTATTTAAGCTTTATCTCTTTCATATTTTTTTAGGGTAGTAATGAAGAGTGCGTTTATACACTTCCCTTCCCAAATAATTGGTGTGTTGCAAAGAACACTAATTTTTTCAAATTTTATTATTATTCTATAATGTTTAATGAGATACAACTTAGAAAGGAGTCGACTTATCTCCACTACTAACTCTCATGATTGATGAAAGTATATCAAATCAATTTACCACTTTTGGTTGATTTTGATATTCACATTTTATTGGTGTTTAATGGCACAATTGTTTTGGTTTCTAGTTTATTTAATTTAATGGGAATGGGGCAATGAATATGGTGCACTATATGCGCCTTGTTTTGTGTTTATAATAATTTTTAGTTTCCTTCTTTAAAATGGTCAAGCACTTGATTTTTAAAATTATTATTTGAACAAAAATAGAATCTGTTTAAATGTCATATCTCTACGTCAACGAGATCAAAATTCTAATCATATTGTAATGCGGAATTTTATATATTTCTATTCCTTTTCAATTAGTTGTCTATGTATTTAGTGGAATATTTTAAATCAAATTATATATAGCTTGATAGATAATATGTGTATATTAGATTTGGTTTATGTTTTATTTTTTAAATCTATTTTTATTTAGGTCTATGTGCATTTATTATTTATTTCTTATTGATTACATCGTACTCGTAATAATATCTATTCATTCACTATTTATTTATGTTGGAAATATTCAAGACTAAACTAAGTTACTAAGAGGGGAGGGGTGAATTAGCAACTTCTAATACTTTATCAAATTCAATTCTTAATTCAATAAATCAATTAGCACTTAATTCATCACATATGATCTAATTGCATGCATGATAAATTGGAAACATGAAAGCATCCATAACATTTGAACACAAAGATTTGGTGACCCAAAAATTCCAAATAGAAAGTAAAACTGGGGTGGGGATGATATCCACAAACTTTAGTACTGTAGCATAAAGTTGGCCTATTAAGGCTTACATTGATCACTTCTGATGATCTGCCCTATTAGGAGCAATTAGGACTACTAGGTCCACCTTGTAAGATGATTTACAAACATACAATGAAGTATGCACTCGGTAAAGAGATTTATAAAAGACTATTAGGTCTACCTTGTTAAAGGATTTTGATTGGTTCACCTATTAGGATGAAGTAGTAGATCTCTAATTTGCAACTAAGTTTGTTGATAGAGATTCCTTAGTGTACTGATCACCTTTCTGTGATAGATATGTCTCTGTTTCTCCTTATATTGTTATGGCCTTTACAATTCGTTCTTTATCTACTGCATTCATAACTTGAACTTTTCGCATCCACTTTCACATTACAATACATATGCTTACACTCTGATATGGTACAATATATTTCATATATATACCAATCAAAATTACAAAATTACAAAGTCGGTCATGATACAAGTTAACATAAATATTGCAAAGTCAGCCCACATGAAGATACTCGAGTTTTGAAGACTGGCTCAGTGAGGTTCTAATACTTGTCATCCACTGTCAATACTCAACATCATCATGCACTTGGTAGACATAGAAGTTCAGTCCATACTGATCACTTTCAAGTAGTCTTGAACTCAGTCTGCACCAGTGACTCGGTAGATATTGTGCAACTCGGCAAACACTGAATCACTTGGTTAGCATAAAGTAGCTTAGTTGACATTGGTTTTGCATCACATGAACTACGAACTCGGTAGACACTACAATGCTCGGTAACCATTGATAAACTTGGTGTATGCTAAAATGCACGGTTTAAAATGTTGGACTTCACACTGACTGAATATGCTTGGTAACCATTGGGATTAGTCCAAAAGACTTGGTAGCAACTGTAGAACTCGGTGGCTATTGAATTACATGGCAAACACTGTGAACTATTCAACAAACTCAGTAGCTATACAGAATTTGAATAAGTGTGTGTCACTCATAACAAACTTGACTGATATGTCAATAATCTCCCCCTTTGGCATTAGTGACAAAAACACTTATTAGCCCAAAACTGAATACCTTGTATTCATTACCATGCGATACTAGCTCGGTAGAGTATACTATATTTTTGAGATTTTTCAAAATTGATCTTTGTAAGTATATACAGTATACTATACATATTTTGCTATATACAACATGACTTACTGATACAAGTTCTCCACCATAGCATGTTTCTACCCCATGCTATGTGTCTCTTTATGTACATGTCTTGCTTCCTCATAACATATAACTTTTTGCCCATATCTCCCATATACATATAACATTTCTCCAATGTAACTTTTCTCCCCTTTTTGACAGTAATGCCAAAGATTTATTCTAACATATTTACATAGAGACACCAAAATGAGATAAGAATTCAGAATGTACCTTAAGGGTGATTGCTAAGGTTTTATCCCAATTTTCTTGGAAGCCCTTGCATGAATGAATTGCAATTTGCACCTCTGTTGATAGTTCAATAATGGGGTCCAGAACAGAGAAGTTGTTATTATGGATAAGAGTCTTTGAATAAACAATGTGTTTCTGCATAGCATCCATGATTGGAAGGATCATATTTTGTATGTCAATCAATGTTGAGTGGATCCCTGCTTCTTCTCTTAGCAATTGAACTTGTATGTCTAACAAAAATCTAATTTTCTTGAAATGTGTAGAGCTTGAACTAGGGTCAAGTTGCAGCTGTTGAGCACTTGCTTTAAGATATATATCAATTTTGGACAATTTATCCTTTATTTCCTTTGTATACTCTAGGACATCACATAGTTTACTGAAAAGTGATGACACATTTGAACACGATGCCTCAAGATTGACCAAAATTGTTGAAATCTCAACTTGATAAATAGCTATTTGCTGAGAAATGTGCTCCAGCATTTTATTGTTAAATTTTTTTTCATCCTTTTAAACCAGCTTTTCTTGATCTTCGGTGTCCTCATTGAATTTTTGGACTGCTTCTCCTAGTTGATACAAAATAGGTTGAGAAGAATCAACCTCAATTCCTACTTCCTTAGTCAAAATATTCTTGGCATCATATATTATCTTATACTCTCTATCTCTTTCCTCTCTTAATCTTTGTTGTTTGGCCTTTTTCTGGAGGAGTTCACCAAATATGTGTATTTGGTTTGTAGAAAGATTATAAATATCCTATTTGGGAATTACTATTTCCTCATCTAAATCTATGTCTTCCTCTATCTCCTTTTCTTTCCCCAAAAATTTTGTGCTCGGTTGAACATTAGGCTCAACTTTCCTTGCACTTATTGCTTTTGTACTTGGAATAGAAACAATAGTAGACATACTTAGACTTGCAGTAAAATCTAATACAATACTAACTGATGGAATACTTATAGAAATACTTGAAGAGTCCAAAATTGATGAAGTCAAAATTGTAGAATCCAAAACTAAAGTAGACAAAACTGGAGATCTTACCACGGATGTACTCAAAACTAAAGAAGTCAAAATTGGAGAAGTGAAGAGTGAAGAAATTAACTTGGTAGATGACATAGGAGTCTACTACTCAGTGGATGAAGTGGAAGTCACTTCTGTCAATGATATGCTAAGCTGAGTTGGGGCAAAGAGTGATTAGAAATTTGATTTATCAATAGTAGTCGCAACTAAACTTGATGTAGTCAATGGTTTGCTCAAGGAGTGAGGAAGTGAGGCAATGACTACTGTAGCTATCTTGACTAGATTAGTCTCCTCATCATCTTGCTTTTCTTCCTCGGTAGCTTCTAGACCTTGATCCTCTTCATCTTCTTCATTATTAAAGTGAGTCACTTCTTCAACATTTTCTTCCTCATCTTTCCTCTTATCTTCTTCTTCATCATCATTGTTCACTTTAACTAGGAATTCACTTGGTTTATGAAGATGATAAATATTTTTCCAAGTGTTTGTACCATTTCTAACAACATGCTCAATGTCTTTAATCAATACCAAACAAGTATTAAACCTTAGTGTCAGTTTTTCTTTGTTTTTCTTTAATGAATATTTCACCTCAGCATTTGATATGCTCAATAGTAACTACCTCAGGGTTTATGCATATATGTCTTTGACTGTTTGCATGAAAAAATCCAATCTTGGCTTTATCTTCTCTAGTAATTCACTGGAGACTTGAGAAGCAATCTATTTGGTGAGTACTTCCACTTCCCCATTTTGTTCAGCACCAGTTCTTCAACTTTCTTATGCTCTTCCTCAATCCTGATTTCATATTTCAAAGATTTAAATTTTTTTATTCTTTCTACTTCTTCCAATTGTTTTAGCCTATCTTGGAAGGTGGGTGGAGGTTTGCTGAATACAATGTCACTTCCTTTCTTTTGTGACCTCCTTGTGAAAATTGCAATGGATGATTTTGCAGGCTTGATGATGATCACCTTGCCCTTTTTTTTCAAAGGTTCTTCTTCTTTCTCAGATTCTTCCTTATCCTCTGCTTCTTCCATATCCTCACCTTTTCCCTTAGTTAACAAGAGAGGTGCACTTGATTTTAGCTTTGCTATCCTTATCTTCCCTTTGTTAACTACCTATGGGAGCTTTATTTCTAGCTCTATTCTAGCCTTAGCTTCATCATAAGTTCCAAAATAAGGGGCCTTGGGATTAACAGGTTCATTGATGAGGGCTTCAATGATGTCCTTTGTCTCCTGAATATTCACCTCATAGCCAAGAGGTTTCACCCACACAACTCTAGGCTTAACTATCTAGATATATACCTTATCACTGTCCACCCTGAAGCACACATCACCCTTGTAGTCTTCAACTAACTTCTTTGGTATCCTAAACCTATTGTTCATTTTCTCTTTAAATACATCGAAGTAGTTGTTCATGATGTTGCCATAGTTCTCACTCATTTCTACAATATATTCATTTATTTGGTAAAACACAGACACATCTTTTCTCTAGATTAAAATGCCTTTGGAAGGGAAGAACTTTTGGACATAAAAGAATAAATAGGTTAACAATGAACCAAATTTGCATGGGTTGTTCTTTGATGTTCTAATACAGTTTTTCATATTCTTATTGAATTGCCTCAACAATAGGTCGACAAGGTCATAAGATAAGTTGTTGTTCACCACTTTACATGTCAAATCCATAGCTTCATATGAGACATTGTTAAGATGGCTTGAATTGTATATCTTATGCACAATAACATGAATTCTAAATTTCAATTTTGTATCTATAACACTGCTTATTTTCATACCTCTGCCATCCCACTTAGCTAGGGTTTTCTTCTCCAACTCTGCCTAACCTAGGGTTTTTGTCATTTTGGCTTTGGCTAGCATGGGGAGGCTAGTAATTTGATGAATCAACTTCTTTGTTATCAAAATTGGTTGTTCTAACCATAGCTTTTTGGTATGCACCTCGCTAAGGATAAACCTAATCCATTTATTTTGAAATTCTTGGGGCATATGGGGAATATGTGTTAATCCTTTTGCTTCCAAATGTTGATGCTTAGGTTTTAGGGTTCCATCAACACATAACTGACCTAGGGCATCATCCATCTCTAGAGTACCAATTTCTTAAATAGCACATTTAAAATGAGTACGAATGTTGTTAACAAAAAGTACCTTAGGTGGGATTTGGGATTGAGCTCTACTTGGGTCTAGGTTTTTAGCAACCATGGGCGTGAGCTTAAAATTTGGCACTTTCCATTCAACTTCTTGAACCAACATGTCAGACCCTTTCTTGACCTTGCTACTGCTGGATGCCATTTTCACTCGGTAGCTTGAGAGAACTTCAAAAAACTTTTGCAAGAAATTCACTCAAGTCACTTTGATCACACTGAAAATAGCTCTTTGCAATAGCACTTGAAAATTCACGGTAACAAATGAATTCAATTCCATGCCTTTTGTTAAAACTTTTCCATTAATGCTCAGTATAGAGGTAGATAAGTTGACAAACTATGATCCACTATATAGCATTGATCACTCAGCGACATCTCCATGATTCAGTAACCATAAGTGCCTTTGTTACTCTCAACCTTTCTTAGTAGAGTCTATGACCCGACCTTACTTAGTAGAGAAGGTAACTCAGTAATAACTGATATCAATCTTGCTTAGTGATCACTTTGTATCTTGTATACAAATTTGGATCTTTGTCACCTCTCAACTGGAACTGATTTAGATGTCTTCTTTGATAGCCTAGTTCTAGTTCTTTCTTGAGAACTTAATTAGAAATGGTAGAGTCACCCAATTCTTGAGTGACTTGAGTATCATTTCTCGAACCAATATCCTTAGTAGACTTAGGAATCCATTGCTGTCTCATATGCTTTTAGATGTTATCAAACTTTGCCTTCTTCTCATCTTTAATTCTACTAGTATTCATACAATTCTTGGCAAGATGACCAACATCTATACAAATGAAACATATTTTAGTGGTATCTCTTTTTCTCATACGATGTTTAACACAATTCATACCAATGTGTCCAAATTATCCATAGTAATGACATCTACCCAAGGTATTTTAGTCCCAACCAAATATTGTTTTCACAATTTTTTTTGTAGGATTCAATGTCTTTGTTTTGCATTCTAATGCCTTGTGTCCATGTTTCTTACATCTATGACAATTTCTTTCAAATCTTGGTTTCTCTTTGCATTCATTAGCCCTATGACCATGTTAATTGCAATTATAAAATTTTCCATTGAATTTTTCTTTTCCATTGCTCCAACATTTGTTTGATGTATGACCTATCTTACCATAGTGATTGCAAGTAGGTCTTTGATTCTTTTGAGCACCTTGTTTGGAAGATTCACCTTCTTCTTGGTATCCAATTTATGCTTTTCCTTTTTGCCTATAGAGGTTTTGCTCATTTATTTGATCCATGTCTGCTTGAGATTTCATCATTCTCTCATTGATTTTCTTTTTAGAGCTTAGGTCATTCCTCAATATTTCATTGATTTGTCTTTTAGATCTTAGAATATTTTTTATTCTTTCATTGATTTACCTTTCAGAATTTAGATCATTCCTCATTCTTTCATTTTCAAATATTAGTCTTATGATTTTCTCATTTACATTGGAAAGTTGATCAATAAGGTCTTCTTGTTGAAGGGATTTGTTCTAGATTTCATTGTTCCTTCCATCCATCTCTTCTTTTATCTTGTTTCTCTATTCCAAGACTTCACATAACCTTACTGATTGAATTTCTTATTCTCTTTTTAGCTTTCTTACTTCTTCTTGCAAGGAACCATTCTTCTCTAGGAGTTCTTTGATTACATCATTTGCTTCATCTAAGCTACTTGAAGGGTGAAAGTCTTCAATTCTTTCTTCAATCTAAAGATGATCATTCATTTAATTTGAAAGTTCCTTTCTTCTTTTTAGGAATTGGGAAAGTTGCTGCTTAGCTTTCTTGAGTCAATGTCAATATCTTTTTCAAGTCTGAATATCTCCATATCCTTGATCTTTGCTCAAGTTATTAAACTTTCTCTTAAGAACCACAAAGCTCTGATACTAGTTGTTGGAAATATTCAAGACTAAGCTAAGTTACTAAGAGGGGAGGGGTGAATCAGTAACTTCTAAAACTTTACCAAATTCAATTCTTAATTCAATAAATCAATTAGCACTTAATTCATCACATCTGATCTAATTGCATGCATGAGAAACTAGAAGCATGAAAGCATCCATAACATTTCAACACAAAGATTTGGTGACCTAGAAACCTTCCAAATAGAAAGTAAAACTAAGGTGGGGATGATACTCACAAACTTTAGTACTACAACATAAAGTTGGCTTGTTAAGGCTTACATTGATCACTTTTGATGATTTTCCTTGTTAGGAGCAATTAGGACTACAAGGTCCACCTTGTAAGAGGATTTACAAATATACAATGAAGTATGCACTCGGTAAAGAGATTTATAAAAGACTGTTAGGTCTACCTTGTTAAAGGATTTTGACTGGTTCACCTATTAGGATGAAGCAGTAGATCTCTAATTTGCAACTGAGTTTGCTAATAGAGATTCCTTAGTGTATTGATCACCTTTCTGTGATAGATATGCCTCTATTGCTCCTTATACTGTTATGGCTTTTACAATTTTCTCTTTATCTACTACATTCATAACTTGAACTTTTCACATCCACTTTCACATTACAAGACATATGCTCGCACTCTAACATGGTACAATACATTTCACATATATATACCAATCAAAATTACAAAATTAAAAATTCGGCCCACATGAAGATACTTAGGTTCTAAAGACTGACTTGGTGAGGTTCTGATACTTGGAATCCACTATCAGTACTCGGCATCGCCATGCACTTGGTAGATGTAGAATCTTGGTCCATACTGATCACTTTCAAGTAGTCTTGAACTTGGTCTGTATTGGTGACTCGGTAGATATTATGCAACTCGAAAATCACTTGGTTAGCATAAAGTAGCTCAGTTGACATTGGCTTCACATTACATGAACTACAAACTTGGTAGACATTTCAATGCTTGGTAACCATTGATAAACTCGATGTATACTAAAATGCACGGTTTGAACTACTAGACTTCACACTGACTGAATCTACTCGGTAACCATTAGGATTAGTCCAAAAGACTTGGTAGAAATTGTAGAACTTGGTGGCTACTGAATTACATGGAAAACACTATGAATTGTTTAATGAGCTTGGCAACTATATAGAATCTAAATAAGTCTGTTTCACTAATAACAAGCTTGACTGATATGTCAACAATTTCACCCCTCCAAATTGAGGCATATGGGACCAAGTTATTACATAGAAAAATGCCACCACTTGGTTGTAATTCTTGAGACTTAAGACTCAAGCTAAGGTGCTCTAATGAATAATCGATGGCTAGAATGATATGTAAGGAAATTAATGTTTTCATGTCCACAAGAGAGACTTGGCAGGGTCCTCTGTGAGCTTTCAAGCAAGATGGATTTTGATGAAAAAGATTTATGTAGAAAGGTGGGAGATGATGTAGCCAATCTTGACTTTACTAATTAAACAAAAATTGTCAGTTATGGTCAATTATGTCTTGATCGTGAAGATGGTTGATGATGCAAATTTAAATTTGTAAAAGATTTATCCCTTGAACTAAAAGATTGATGTAGCTATCATGGCTAGTAAATAAATGTCATTTACTTGTAGCCAGTGCATCACATGTGCATTCAAAGAGAAAAGTTGGAGATAACTAAGAGCAATATAGTATTTTTTCTTTGCATAGTCTAGGGTTTTCTAAAGTGATAATTGTTTAGGTCTCAAAACCTTTGTTCTCATTATTCTAAAGTACTATAAAGTTGTTTTAGTTAGTGAGTAGATTTTTTTGAGCATGTAACTTATATTGAAAACACTAATAGTTATAGTTTAATAGGAACCCTAAATTTTAAATGAGTCCAGCTAGCTAGACTACTTCTCTTGCCAAGAAAAAATGCATGTTGCAACAATATTTACTAGATCTTTTCATGGGGTCCAAAATGAATTTATCCACCATTCCCAATCTATTTCATAGCACATGAGGTCAATGTGGGTATGTAATGAGCCTCCTTTAATAATATTTATTTTTGCATTTTTATAGTAAAGGGTTCAAGCTTGTGTTTGGCCCATGCCCATGTCCAATGTCTCCATTTACGAATTAGGAAACTAAACTGTGTGTGATGTATTACGAATTATGAATATTGAATTTGTTCAAAAGCCTGACACAAAATTATTATGGAAATGTTAGGGGAATTAGAAATACACATGATGGGGAAATGGGGAGTATTTTTAAAAAGAGTAATAGTTGATGAATTCATGCTAAGTAACTTAGATGCAAACAAAGAGATGATTTTGATAGTTTTAAGGAGGTGGATGAGAAACAAAATGGCACCCTAAAGTGGAAAGAGGTTCAATAATATAGCTTAAAGGGATTCCAATTTACAAACATCTCCCTATTCCAATAAGGGAAGAGGAATACTTTTTAATTATATTTTTCAATTGGTTTTCATATACAAACGTTTTAACTACCACACTACCAAGGGACTTAATGAGATATAGTTACTTCTAGGAAGATCAAATTCAATTTTGAGAAGTGTATTGGCACTATAGGAGGATCATCAATGTAAATAGATTCTCATATGCCAATGAAAATGAATGAGGGATGCATTTGTCTCTTTTACAACCTTTTTGGCTATCTTTTTCTCTTATTTTAAATTTTGGTGATTAGATGTCAAATTGAAAATGACCTTAAGTTTGTATCTACCTTAATGTTATGCAAGGAAATTCTCTACCATTGGTAGTGGTTTGATGTCTAATTATTAGTGAGTCAAGTATAGTCATGTACAAGTGTTTTTCTTAGGTGTTGTAATAGAAAACTTTTGAATTTTATATGATGTGTTAAATGGAAAGCTCCTTATCACAATGACTTTACAATGTAGAAATGTATATCTTGTTTGTATCCATGTTCATTTTACCTAAGATTTTGAAATTAATAAACAAGTTCTAGTAATTTCATCTCGATTTATTTCTATGGTGTATGTTTTATTTTTTACATCTTTTCAAGAAATTTTTTTAAATTACTCTAAGGGAAACATAAGAGTTGTTACAATTAAGGTGTCATCTACCTTGTGAGTTAAATGAAAATTCCCAAAATTCTTGGAAAGTGTCCTAAGAAACATAGAATGTATTCAGAAAATAAATTTTAATATTTATTTATTGCTATTGTTTGTATTATTTTCATAAGAGGGGATGTGTTCTACTACCAATAGTAAAAGTCAATTATGAAAAAAAAAATTACTTTCTTCCTTATGGATGTCTAGAATAAAATATTTTATTGTATTGGGAAATGCACAAAAGAGTGTCATTATACGTTTATCCAAGTGCAAGCTTAAAACTAGAACATGTGTCTCTTTATTTTTTACCATTAATTGATACAAGGGCATCGACATTTGGGTTTATTTTCTTGTTAAAGCTTTGATTTTTGTGTTTATTTTCTCGTTGTCAATGGTTCTTTGTTTCTACTCATCCATAATCTCCTATCGTAGAAACTATTATCAAGAAAGTGACTAGAACTAAATTTTTGTGGGCTTAAACCATTTGGGAGGTCATTAATGTTCCTCAAACATTTATAGTATCACTTATTAGTGTGGGCAATAATAGTTGGGGTGGTTGTAAAGTGGAGTTGATGGGACTAGTCTAGTGCTCACCCGTAGTTTTCTTTTCAATTCATATTTCCAAACTCTTTTAGTTATCCAAAGATGCTTTAGTCTATAGTTTACGACACTAATTTATGTTTTAATTGTATATCAAGAGTGATTACATAGTTGAAATCTTACATGTGTTTAGTTGATGATTATAATTACTTTCAAAGTGATGATACTTTATAAGCTCTTAGTTAGTGATTATAGTTCTTTTTATGATGATGTTGTACTAAGTGCTTTTAGTTGATAATTATAGTTATCTTCAAAATAATGAGATTAATATTTTAAGAAATGATGTTATTTATATTCATAGTTTACTACTTGTTCTTACCCCATACTTGCATGTGCATTGTGTATATGTTTTACATTTCTATTTGATGTACCCGATGTGGTTGAGGAAGGGAGTTGTAGTCACTTAGGAGTTGGGATCTACATGATGTACCACTCCCTATCATTTTTTATTACATATAGATATATATTTGTACATAATCATCTTCTATATAGGTTTTCTTGTACTAGGCATTGACCTCCTTAAATTTCAAGGATGAGTGTGCCCTATCATAATATCTCAATCATAAGAGAGGAGATATAATGTTCAAGTTCAAATCCCAATCCAAACCTATTATTATCATAAGAAAGATGACAATTATTGGACTAACTACCCATCCAGATTTATCAAGGCAATATAAATTTGTGAAATTATCCCTTGAATGTGTTTTTGTATTTTGTAAGTTTTTCTTGTTGGTCACATGTCATGTGTTTTATTGTGAAGTGTGATATTTAATTAGCTAAGAAAATTAATTTAAGATTAATTAAAGGTGAAATTATTATATTTATTAGAATAAGGAAATATCAAAATATAAGAGTATTTAATTAATTGGAAATTAATTAAAGAAATTTATTTAAATTAAAAGTCAAATTGTAAAAGTTAAAAATTTAATTAAATACTAAAAAATAAGTTGGTATTCTGTGCCTATTTAATTTATATAATAATCGATTATGAGTTGCATATAATTAGCATATTATAAATGTCAATTATGGATTAAATAATAATTGTACAAAATAAAAGTGATTGGAAATATAAAGTGAAAATAGAAAATCAATTAATTTAATTTATTTGTGTGCATGAGGGAGAAATTAGTGAATTAAATTATTTATTATCTAATTTTAGGTTGAGTCACCTTTTTTAGGAATTAGAAAATTAGAAACCTGTGAGAGATAGGGTTTCTTTATTAGAGCCTATTTTAGTCATTTGAGCACATATAGGTTTTGGGATAGAATTCCAGTGAATTGAATCGAAAGTAATTGTTTGAAGCATAGAAGTAATTTCTATCACATGAGTTGTCTTGTGGGTTTGAAAATTTAGCTAGTGGATCTGGGGTAGGATTTGAGACCCATTGAAATTTTCTTTTCTAAATGATTGTTGACCTCATGTCTGCCAAACCAACTGAATGAAATTCTAAAAATACGAATTTATTTATCTAAGAATTTGATAGATGAATTTACTTTGTATATTGTCTTGGAAATCTGAAAGAGAATTTTGAATGAATTTCTCATGTAGAAAACTTGGTGAGTTCATGAGATGTGGTAAACTTGACAATGCAACTTAAAAGAACTATTCACTTTAAATGTATTTGAAAACCCTCATTGATGATTGAGATCTTGCAATGAAAATTTAGCAAATGAAGAATTAAACTAGCAAGGATTTTAACCAAAAGAAATCTTACCTTGAAATTATAAAATCACCATGAAGTTCCTCAAAAAAATCCTAAAATTTTCCTCACATATTAAATGAGTTAATTTACAAAAGAGCATATTGGAGAAAAAGAAAAGAAATTAAAATTATGTTTTCTAGAGTTTTTTTTTGCCCACCCCTTGCCTCCACCTTACCCCAAGATGTCAACCACCATAGATAGGTTGTGGTTACCTTGGGTGCCTTGGCTACCTTGGCAAGCCGAAGACTAGCCAATATTTGTTAGGCAGGTCATGGCTAGCCCAAGGTCAACCTACAACCACACCTTTAAGGAGTTTATTTTATTTTAAAAAACAAATGAATAATTTATAAATAAGTCTAATTAATAATTTTATATATAGTGGTTGTATGACCAATATTGATCAAGAATAAAAAAAACTCAGCTCTACTTTGTTCCTTTTCATAACTTTTGTTCTTCCCACAATTTGTTCCATCTTCCACCCCTTTAGTTGGACATATTCCTATATGGAGGATGAAGATTTCCATTTTTGCCCTCATCTCAAAAACCCTGGTTTCATGTTACTAGTAAAAACCAAAAGAATCACCTCCTTCAAAACACTAAAGGAATTTTTCTCTACTTAGCACATCAATCCAAAAGAAGGAAACACAATCCTCCAATAATGACTAGTAAATATTGAAACAACCAATCCAAAATGAATGGTAAATGCAATGCTCCACCCATTCCTCTCAACCCTTACCTTCCCTATAAGATAATGGAATTCTAGAAATCTTGTTGTCATCCTCCATTCCCCAGTTTGCTTCAGGAGTAAACAAAATCCCTTTAGGCGGTCCCTATTGAAAGGAGATTGTTGAAGTGAAGAAGATTGTTGAAACCTATCATGGAACAATCATTATTTTGTCACTAATGTCAAACCTGCTACTTGTTGGTGAGACAGTTGCTTTCTTTGGTCTAAATGTTATCATTTGATTAATTGATGAAGAGGATTTGAAAAGAATGGATAACAAGAGAAACTAGAGAAAGGTTGATTTATATGATGTATAAAAGGAGCACTAAGACCAAGAAAGACATTGATAATATAGTGTATTGTTTATCTACTTAAGGGTATAATGAAAGGATACTTGAGCAAAGACTAAAAAAAGGCTAAGTAAAGAAATGTGTCTATGAAGCCTGACTAAACAAACAGTGGAAGTCGAGCAAGTTAATGTAGGTCGAGTAGATAATTAGTTGAAGCTAAACAATGAACCCAGTATGAGCCAAGTAAAGCAAAATCTAGTTGGTGCCGAGTGAAGAAAGTTAGTATGTACTGAGCACCAGTAAAGACTTAGTGTATGCCGTACAACCCAATGTTGGTCAAGCATCAAAAGATAGTGTTTGCTAAGCAAATAGAGTGTTATTGTCGAGTGATAGTAAAATGAGTTGGATCAAAGATTTGACAAATTTGAGTTGAAAAAGTTGATTTCTTGAATTGTGTGAAGTGTGATGAAGATGAATATGATGATCTAGTGGCAAAAAATTCAAGATAAACAATTTGAGGAAAATTCACAAAGGATTGAAGAGGAAGTTTCTAGAGGGATAAAATGGAAAGATGGGTAGATTCAATAAATTTGACCTAACCCTAGAATGGATGATTGTGATTAAGTGGCAAAAGATCTACATTTTCTATAAAAGGAGATAGTAGGCTAGAAGCAACTATTTCATGTGTGAGAACTTGAGAAAGACAAGAAGCCTAAGGTGTTGCTTCATATAGTAGTTGAATGAAAGAGTTTGTAGTTGGCATAAAAAGTAAGAAGGCTTAAAGTGATGAATGCTTAAAGAATGAACAAGCAATCAGAGACAAACAGTATGAATGACAAGCAAAATAGAGGACTGAATGTGAGATCTTTAATCTACAAGTGAGTTGTTTTATTATCAAATCAAGTCCCATTGTTACTCTCTTATAATTGTATCAGTCTTGATAAATCCTCTGGACTAAGGTTGACCTAACAATCCTTAATAAATCCTTTAATAGGGTGGCATTCTAAAGAAATATTCTAATGTCTTCTAACAAGGCTCACTCCTAATAGGGTGATTGAAATCATTTAACCAAGTTACATTTAACAATGTGCATTGTAATCGTTAATAGGTTTGGCTCCTCATGGGGCTTATTTCATAAGAGTGAAAGTTGGTAGCATGTTATTGGTGGTTTTCCCAAATTGGGTTTTCCATGTAAAATCATTGTGTCAAAATGTTTGATTAATTTTTTGTGTTGCATATTTATATTTTTGCAAAGTTATTTTTACCTAGGACAACAATATGCATATGTTTAAGATATTGAATGGTCAATGCATTCATATGTATAAGTTGAAGTACTAAGAGTTTGATTTGTACATTTGGACCTTGGATAATTGATTCACCCCCCCTCTTAGCCATTTTAAACATTCCAACATTCCCATGGTTTCCATTTCCTATAGTTTCTTCCCAACCCTAATATCCAAGTATATCCCTCAATACTCATACCCTAATCCTCCTATATGTAGATCTTAGGCTGAAAATCTCACTTCCCTTCCAAATTTAGGTGCTTCATTAAGATCCTTGAAACTCCTAGTATTTTGGAATAGGAAAGATCCCCTAAAGATGGCCAGTTGGCTAAACTCTTCCTTCATGGATTAGGTAAGTATCTCTCCCATTGAAAATATTTTTTTCTATATTGAGTGTTATTTAGAATCTATTAAGAATTATTTTTTAGGTGAGGGAAAATCTTGTTTGAAGGATCCACTTTTCTATTTTTTGACCTATGCTCCAATTTTAATCTAATTTCCTTCAAAATAAAAAAATCTTGGTATAATTTGGGAGTTCTCTCAATCTCCCTCCTTAATTGGGAGACACGACAGAGCATTGGAAACTATTTAAGTTCCTTCTTGAGATTTCAAAATTTGAGATCTCCCTAAGAGGATTATAAAATTATTCTCTTGATTAACTCCCATTTTAATCCCTCTTAGATGAAATTATTTAATGATAATTCATTCTTTAGATTCTCCTACAAATTATTCCTTGGCAAGATTCATTTTAATCAAGTTTTTCTCTCATAGGAATTTTCTACCCGCATCAAATCCTTCAGGCCCTTGATATCAACACTTTATCCCCCAACCCTCCTTCCAAGCCTATTTCAGTCAAATTTATACGATAAAGGGGATTTTCTTACAATATCCCCAATTCCTTTCATAGGAAATATTTTCTCCTCCACTTGAACTGGCCTTGTGTTTGATTATTTTTTCCAATATCAACCCCATTGAAAACTCTTCCCCTCCTCCACCTCTCATTGACTTCGACTGTAGGGATATTACTATCTCCATCATTGTTCAATATCAAGAATTTCCTTTTGGTTTGTCCCTTTTTGATATAGATTTGATCCACTTTCCAACCTTGGACCCCCCTATCCTTCCAATTCCTTCTCTTCATAATTTGGAGGCTACTAATAAGGCATAAGTTGCAACCATTATCAATTCTTGAAAGAATAGAATGCTTCAAATTAGTGAGTTAATGGGGGAGGTTTCATGTACACACAAAGAGGTTCAAAAATAACTATTAAGGTGGTAGTAACTCTAATCCTGAATCTATGATGCTCCCCATCCAGTCCCCAAAGTCAACCATAATGTCAATAGTGTATTGGAACAAACACCCATAGAATTAAAGACAATTTATAAGATGATTGATAGAAATCTAATATCAAATATGAATAATCTTCTCCTTTGGAATCCCCCTCTAGATCCAAATGTGGTTGTTTTCCAACAATTTTTGAACCGACCTTTAAATTTTGATCCCTACCAAAATTCTCATGAATATGCTTCCTCTCCCTCTTAACCTAGCCTTAGAATTGTTGATAATATCCAAGGAAAAAAATCTCCCAATTGTAGTAAAACCTCTAAGAAGAGAGGTCAAAAATCTAAGTCAGACTTGAGGAGTATTGATAGCGAAGCTGGGAATCGTGCTAAACTCTCTTTTATCTCTTACAACTAGAAGGTCAAGGGCTTTCCACCCCTTCAATAAAGCTGACTTCCTAGAACATTAGGGGCATCAATCCCCCTACCAAGTAGTGCCTATTAAGGCACATCCTTAAGACCTTAGATTCAAATAGTATCCTTCTCCAAGAGACCAAACTAGTTTTAGAAAAACTCTCCAGATTAGATAGAAAGTTTGGGATCTGTGAAGTTTTGGGTTACCCTATTATCCCTACATATAGTGGACTTGTTTTATTTGGAACCCAAAATCATTCTATTTTTCTCTAGATTTGCCACCCAAATTGGATGAGTGGATAGGTTAAAAGTATATCCTCTGATATCTTTTTTCTCCTCATCAATGTTTATGGACCTATGTCCACCTCCAAGAAAATAAGAATTTGGGGTGAATTAATTAGCTTTCTATCCAGGCATGAAAATAGCAATATAATTTTAGGACTTCAATACTATTATAGATCTCAAGGAAAATATAGGAGGCAATAGAATTCTAAAACAAGCCTCAAAAGACTTCAAAAATTGTAGCTCCTCGTGCAAATTTTTAGACATCAAAACTTTAAAAGGGATTTGTACCTAGAATAATAAGAGATCATGGTCTACATAACTTGTCTTTTGGATTTGATTGTGTGTGTTTTTTTACCATCAACATTTTGGATCATACTACATGATCCATCATCAGGATGAGAAAGTGCAGGAGTAGAGATGATGGATCATGTAGTATTATCCGAAATGTTGATGGTAAAAAAACACACATAATCAAATCCAGAAGACAAGTTATGTAAATATGGATTGTGGAAATATGATAATGTTAAGATCATGGTCTCTTTATAGTGCAAAAAGATTGGATAGATTCTTGTTCTATGATGACATACCCAACTTTAATCATAGTCTTTCTACTGAGATTAACCCTATATCAAGATCTAATCACTTCCCAATTTGTCTTGACATTGTAGAAGTTGTCATGCCAAGCAGAAATCCCTCTAAATGTAAGAACATATGGTTATAAGATAAGGAATTCCTCCCTCTTTTAAAAATCTAGTGCAATGAAGAGTCCTTTTAGGACTAGAAAATGTTATATTTTGTTTCCAAATTAATTCATCTTAAACTCAAAATAAAAAAATGGAATAGACACATCTTAAAATATATATTTGAAGAATTAGAGATTGTTGAACAAGAAATTAAGGATCTAAATGATGATGCTCTTATTAGAAGTATGAAAAATGATAGTTATTTCTAGTAGAATCTCATTAACTAGTATGTTGAATTTCTTATAAAAGAGGAGCTCTTATGGAAACAAAAATTAGGGAAACTTGGCCCTTTTTTCTTAGGGGGGTGCAAGGGTTTTGTAGAAACACAAAATTCTTCCATAATAGCTCCAAACTAAGGAGTTCCATAATTAGAATAAACAAACTTGGAGATTCTTAAGGACCGCTCCATAAAAATCCAATTGTAATGGCTAATGAAATGGTAAATTAATTTAAGGATATACCAAACAATTCATAATTCTCTAACCTTTTTGCTTAATCAACATTGTTGAAAAATATTCCAAAAATTATAACTAGAGATCATAATACAATGCTGATCGAAAAATCTCTAAAGAAGAAATTAAGTCTACTTTTTTCAATTGCACCTAGATTTACCTAGCATTTCTAGGTTGGTTTTTTTAGAAGTGTTTGCATTTTTTTAGAGATGAGTTATGAAAAGATTTTGAAGGAAATAGGTGTTGGCATTAAGTCTTTTTTTTTATTAGTGACAAAACTTATTTAGATTTTGTATGATTACCAAGCTCTTCATTTAGTCTCCAGTGTTTGCCAAGGAATTCAGTGGTTACCAAGTTTCATAGTTCATACCAAACATTCCAGTGGTTACCAAGTGAATACAAATAGTGCAAAGTCCAGTAGTTCAAATGGAGCAATTCAATTCTTACCAAGTAGTTAGTGGTTACTGAGCTTCACAGTGTCTACCGAGTCATCAATTCTTGTGATGTGAAGCCAGTGTTAATCGAGTGATGGGATGAGTAGTGTTTATCGAGCACAAACAAGTTAAACATGGTGTTTAGTTTCTACTGAGTGACACAATATCTACTGAGTCTCCAGTGTTCACTGAGTTTGAAGCTACGTTGAGTGATGAGTATGGACCAAGCCTCTACTTCTATTGAATGCATGACGATTCCAATTCATGTAGTGGATGTCGAGCATCAGAAATTCACCAAGTCAATTTTCAGAACATAAGTTTCTACATTTGGGCCAACTTAGTAATATTTGTGTTAACTTGTGTTTTGTTCGACCTTGTAATTATGAGAATTGGGTTAGTATATATGTAATGTATTGTATCATACCCAAGAACAATGATGAAGTGATGTTTTGAATAGAATTAAAGCGAATATGATCAGCATGCGAATGTAAATCAATAGCAAAGTAAAGTGTATAGCAAGGTCAAATTAGGAGTAGTCAAGTTACATCTATCACAAAGAGGTGATTAGCATTTCAAAGATCCAAATCAAAAATTTAGTTGTAAGTCAGATCTATTGTTTCATCCTAATAGGTGAATCAGATTCAAATCCTTTAACAGGGTAGACTTAATAGTCTTTTCTTTAAATCTCTTTACTGAGTGCATACTTCATTGTATGTTTGTAAAACCTCTAACAAGGTGGACCTAGTAGTCCTAATTGCTCCTAACAAGGAAAATTATCAAAAGTGATCATTGTAAGCCTTAATATGCCAACTTTATACTGAAATATTGAAGTTTTTTGGGTACCATCCTTACCCTTGTTTTACTTTCTATTTGGAAGGTTTCTAGGTCACCAAATATTGTGTCCATGTGCCATGAATGTTTATCTTCTAGTTTCTCATGTATGCAGTAGATTATATCTATTAATGATGAATGAATTATGTTATTAAGTATTAAATTTTGTCAAAAGTTTTAAGGTTACTGATTCACCCCTCCCCTCTCAGTAACCTAGCTAGTCTTGATTATTTCCAACAATTGGTATTAGAGCTTTGTGGTTCTCCAGATAAAGTTTGATAGCTTGAGAAAAGATCAAGGACAATGGAGATATTTAGACTTGACAAAGCTATTGACAATGAGAAGCTAGATTTGGAGATGGCCATAGCTCAACTCAAGGAAGTAAAAGAGCATATTTCCCAATCCCTAAAAAGAAGGAAGAAACTTGCAAAATAGATGAATGATCACCAATATGTTGAAGAGAGACTTTTTCCCCTCAAGTAGTTTAGATGAAGCAAATGATGCAATCAAAGAACCCCTAGAAAAGAATGGTTCCTTGCAAGAAGAGGTAAGAAAATTGAAAAGAGAATAGGAAATTTAGACGATAAGACTGTGTGAAATTTTGGAACAGAGAAATAAGGAAAATGAAGACTTGGAGGCAAGGAACAATGAAACTCAAAATCAATCCATTTGGAAAGAAATTCTTATCAATCAGCTCTCTAATGCAAATGAAGACATCATGAATCTGAGATCTAAAAATGAAAGGTTAAGGAATGATCTAAGAACTGAAAGGCAAATCAATGAAAGATTGAAAGTTGATCTAAATTATGAGAAGCAACTCAATGAAAGAATAATGAAATCTCAAGAAGACATGGACCAATTGAATCATCAAAATGAGTAGAATCTTTATAGGAAAAAGGGCAAAGCAGGACTTGAATACAAAGAAGAAGGTGAATCCTCGAAACAAGGTGCTCAAAGGAATCAAAGACCTACTTGCAATTACTATGGTAAGATAGGTCATACATCAAATAAATGTTGGAGTAACGGGAAGGAAAAATTCAATGAAAAATGCTACAATTGCAGTCAGCATGGTCATAAAGCTAATGAATGCAAGGAGAAACCAAAGTTTGAAGGAAAATGTCACAAATGCAAGAAACAAGGTCACAAGGAATATGAATGTAGATCTAAACCATTCAATCTAGCCAAACAATTTGTAAATGCAATATTTGGTTGGGACTATAATACTTGGTGTACATGTCATTGTATGGAGAATATGGACACATTTCCATAAATTATGCTTTGCATCGCTTGAGAAGAAAGGATACTACAATAAGATGTTACACATGTACTAAACTTGGTCATATAGCTAAGAATTGCATAAATATAGGTATAGTTGAAGATGAAAAGAAAATAAGAGCTGATAACATTAGGAAGCAGATGAGATAGTAGTGGGTTCCCAAATCTACCAAGCAAGCCAGTTCAAGTGATGATAATCATGTCACTCATGAAGTGGGTGACTCCACCATTTCTAATTAAGTTCTTAAGGTAGAAATGGAACTGTATTCTCAAGGTCATATCTCAAGCAGTTCTAATGGAAGGATGTAAAAGATCCAAATTAGTATTTCAGATATAGAGGGATCACAATGTCTAGCATCAGTATTCACTGAGCAACGTTAGGTCATACTAAGCAAGGTTGGGAGTGTTAGAGTAAATAATTAATTTCTAATTATTTATTCTATTACTTAAGCTTACTTAGGTAAATGCATTCATTAATTAGTTGTAGTCTAGGAGTTTGTTATAAGTTGTTGACAATACCGTAGTTTGTTCTCTCCTAAGTCATACTTATCCTCTCACATTGTTCGAGAACTTTCCACCTCATGTTGATGTATGCTTAGTTGTCACACTTATCTCCTAACATCTTCTAGCTTGTTCTAGGAGATTCCTTGAGGCCTTTATAAGCAGTCTCTCCCTCATTGTATTATGAACAACATCTCATTCTTATTGTAAATACATTTTTTCTTGTGTTTGCATATTTTTTCTCTCATTTCCATTTAGGGTTTTTCTCTTTCTCCTCACTCTTCCTTCCTTGGCTTCTCTTTGATAGTTTTTCACATGTAGGTGAACTTGGGTGTCTTCGGAGTTGAATTTCATCAACTCCAATAGGGAGTAACAAATTTTTGTTTGGTCACTGAGTTGCAAGGTTCCACCAAGTAATTTGCATAGATAGTGGATGATAGCCTGTCAAGCACTATGTCATTATGGCTCTCATCATACCGAGCATTAATGAAAATTTTCATCAAAAGGTAGAATTTTGACTTCATTTCCACTGCAAATTTAGTATATCCAGAGCAAAGTGATTTGTAGAGCATTTAAGAAATCTTGAGAAAAGTTTGCAATGAAGTTTTTTTGAGGAATTTTCTCAGTCTATCAAGTGATCATGGCATCCACCAGCAGTAGCAACAAGGTAAAGAAAGGATCTAAGATGTTCATAAAGAGGTGTTGAGTGGAAGGCTCTAAATTTCAAACTAGTGTAGGCAATTGTAGAATCCCTCAACCCCAATGGAGCTCAGTCACAAATTCCACCAAAAGTACTCCTTATCAACGATATCTGAACTCATTTCAAATGTGTTGTGCAAGAGATAGGAACCCTAGAAATGGATAGTTCCCTAAGTAAACTATGTGTGGATGGAACCCTTAAGCCCAAGCATAAGCACCTAGAGGAGAAAGGCTTAACCCATGTTTTGCACCTACCAAGAAATTTCCAAATTAAATGGATTAGGTATATCTTGAGCTGAGTGCACAATGGTCAATTATGGTTAGAGAAACCATTCTTGATAACCAAGAAGATGATTCATAGAATTATAGGTCTCCCTATTCTCAACAAGGTCAAAATTATGAAAATCCTAGGTCTAGATGAGCTTCAAAAGAAAACCCTAGCCGAATGGGATGACAGAGGATTAAAAATTAGCAATGTATCTGATGTGGAAGTCAAATTTGGCATTGATATTATTGCCCATAAGACATACAAATCTAGTCGACTTAATAATGTGCCATGTGAGGCTATGGACCTAGCATATAAGGTTGTTAAGAAGAATTTGGAATATGACTTAGTAGACTTAATGTTGAAACAATTGAATAAGAACATGGAAATCATCAGAACCTCACAGAATAATCCATGCAAATTTGGTTCTCTATTGACTTGTTTGTTCTTTTATGATCAAAAATTTTCCCCCTCCAAAGGCATAGTGGTATGGAGAAAGGACACTCCAATTTTGTATCAAATAAATGAGTTTATTACAGAAATGGGTGAGAAATTTGATAGTATAATGGACAATTATTTTGAAGCTTTTAAAGAAAAGATGAATAATAGGTTCAAGATTCCCCAAAAATTAGTTGAAGACTACAAGGATAATGTATGTTTCATGGTTGACTGTGACAAAGTGTACATCCAAGTAGTAAGGCCTAGAATAGTATGGGTGAAATCTCTTCCTTATGAGGTTAATATTGATGAAACAAAGGAGATAATTGAAGCCCTAGTGAATGAGCTTGTAGATCCAAAGGTACCTATCTTTGGAACATATGATGAAGCCAAAGCTAGAATAGAGCTTGAGATCTATACACTTGATTTGTGTCACACTCTAAACCCTTCTATCCAAATAATTCCATGAGTTCAGAATGCTTGGATGCCAGCTTAGAGCTCCCTATCTACGGAGTGCAAGAAGTTAGTATTCAAGAATGAAGGCTCTCAGCCAAGCCTTAGAAATGTACTTCTTGCTAGTAAACCATGCAACGGGAGGTTCTTTGAGACAAGAGCAAGAGTGCAAATATCTTCAAGGAATCCCTCAAGAATGCAATGCAAATATGGAAGATTAAACTAGAATGGAGATGCAAAATGCAGCTATGCTAAAACATGTATGAGAGTGTTACAATCCAACTACTAGACTATATGATTTAAGCTACATGTAAAAATAAAAGCTAAGCTAAGCTAGAATGCCATGGATGAGAGAATGTAGACAAGAAAGAGAAGTTCTCCACAAAGCTCCAAAGAAACCTGTTAGAAAACCTGTAGCATAACAATATTCAAAATGAGGATGGATCGAGGGGGAAAGCTCTCTCCCTTTTAAAGATGTATGGATGGTGGAGATCAAGATGAAGATAGTGGATGATCAACGGTGGAATTTAAAAAGAGGAGTGATCCATGTGCACACACAAGTCAACCAGTAGAATATAAGTTGACTTGTCATATAAGACAAAAGTCAGAAAGCCTTTTCTTTTAATTGTAAAATAGAAAAAGGACTTTATGTGTGCACTGTAAGTGGGTTAGAAGAATGGGGTCTTTTATTTAATTAAAAGGGGACATGTTATTTTAATCAAATAATAAACTTAGGATAGCATAGTCAAAATATAGGTTATAATCAAATAAATTGATTATTAGCAATTTGGTATAGGTAAATGATTAAATTAATCTAGCCAAAATGTTGAAAAGGGGGCTAATAGTCTAGATGACCATTTTTAGGTGATTACATTTGCCCCTCTTTGACTAATGCGTGATCGATCTGGGAACACATTATGTCAAAGAAAATTGAAGCCAAGTAGGCGATGATAGATATAGATATCTGATTCCAAAGAATGAAATGCAGAAATAGATAGCAAGTCCTGAATGCATAGCCTGATAGCAGTAGTACTGAACATTAAGAAGATGATGTTAGGATCCGAAAAGAATTTTTGAATAGATCGAGAGCAAGTGATAAGGTTAAACAAATGCTCCTAAGAAATAGATAATTGTAACAATCAACAATAGAGTATTTCTGCCCCCTCGAGATCGAAATCAAAATGAGGCAAGAGGAAGTAGAAAGTAGCTAGACATGGGAAAATTAGAATAGAGCAATGTCCAAGATGAGAGATAGATGATTAGAACGCAAGAATGACTATAAATTTTTTTGATAAAATGCCCTTGTTTGACTAGAGTTGACCTTGAAGGATATAGCATAAAAATTAGGTCAAAATGAGCAGAAAGGTGATTTTAGACATGAAACAATGAATTGAAGTAGATATGAAGTATGGAAATGATGAAGACATGAAGAAATGAAGATGCCCTAGTGATGATTCAGAGATTCGACCTCAAAAGGTTAGCTAACTACTCAGAATAAAGTAGAATTTTAAAAGACAATTTTGACCATCAAGATGAACTCGAATTTGGATTTCGATCTCGAAAATGAATCTAGGACGTTGGAATTATTTAAGAGGTCAAAACTTTATATAATGTGATGATAAGATAGAAAAGAGATGAAGCGAAAGATTAAGAAGGTGAAAAGACATGAACAAGAAGAAAATAAAGAAATATATGAAAGGAGTTAGCTGATATGTCCACAAAAAGATGACGAGAGAGCTCTCCCCATATGCAAGAATGCAATACTAAGCAAGAAAATGAACCTCAAATGCAAGCTAATATGCAAAGTGGTTTACCAGCAAGAAGTGCATAACATTTAGACTCTTAATTTCATCATTGAGCATTTATTAGGGACATCATGAGATCATACAACCATCACTAGTATAACTATGAGGATATGAATATGATCGATATCAGATAGGTATGTGGAAATCCAATCTAAGCATCAGAGACATGTAAGTCAAGATAACTACGCGATTAGATTCCCTAAGTTTAATTTAGCAAGATTACACCTATATTAAGGCATAAGTGCCAGGATAAACCCCAAGTGCAATATTGCAAAATAGTCAAGGATGATACATTTATAAGTCAAAGTGTTGAATAGGACAAGAATAAATGCTTACAACACTATAGACAAACAAAGTATACCCACAAGCAAAAATCAAGAAAGTATGTCCCATGCCCCCAGTCTTCTAGTCAACGACATCCTTGAAAGACTATTAGGGAGGGAACACATGGAAAAGAAATCATCATAGACAGCACACAAAGTAGATAAATATCAGCATAGCTCAGTTGTTTAAGTGTTAAAGTGCGTGTGTGTAAGTCACTTGGCTATTTCTTCAAGACTTGATTCTGATAGTGAGAAATATTGCGACATCGGAGATCGTAGGTAAACTATCTAAAAAGTGTTGAAAAACACTTGATGTCAAGGTGGGGGAAGTGTTGAGAAACACTATTTTGTGAGTTGTCAAAGAAACCCTAATGCACAAGAATACCTCAATAGGCTAAGCAGTTGTGCCCCAAAGACGAGGACAAGAAACAATTCCAAGCTAGGAAATGTGTAGCAAAATAGGTGATTGAGACTGATAGACAGAGGTGCAAGGGTCTCAAGTAGCACCTGTTTCTAGATTTTCACCACTTGACAACTTTTTTCAAGACTTTTTTCCATTTTTTGTATTTTTATATTTTTGATTTTTTTGGTGATACATCAAAGTGCTTGTTGCTAGGTTTTCACTAAGAAGATCTTTTTTTCAGGACATTTTTTTATTTTAAGGATTTTTTTCAAGATCATATATGATTTTTTGGATTTTTTAGAATAATTTAGAGATCACTAGTTCTTAAGCAAGATCGCATCATTTTCTCCCAATGTCTAGCAAGGTATAGGACATGATGGAGAAACAAGCCAGTGGATAAGCAAAGATGGATAAGAAAAAAGTATGAAGCAAGTAAAAGTGATCCTCAAGGACTGACTCCTCAAGAGTACCCAAGCTAAGGAAAGAGGTGAAATAGTCATATGAAGCATATTTTGGATAAGCAATGGAAGTAATGAGAAAGATAGCATTTAGGATAAGCAATGAAGCCAACAAGTGAGATAGCATGAAGTGTGTAGTCCAAAAGAGTAGCCATGTCAAGAGACCTATGAGAACCATGTTTCATTTATTATGATCAAGACCAAGGGGTCAACTAGATAGGATAGCAATGGGATAGAGCAATAAAAATAAAGCTCAAGATGGAGGCTATGAGTGAATGGGAGAGCACAATAGAAAATTTGGTGGATAAGATAGCCAATATGCAAAGATAGCTCAACATTGTCAAGATCAAAGAGAGAAGAGGGGATAGATGGATGATGGAAGAATTACGCATGATGCTTGTTTGCTAGGTTTTCATCATGGTACTTATCTAAGGTGCCACAAGAAGTATTTTTCACCATAGGATGGATTTATTTCTCTTTAATTTTGCTACCAAGGTGCCACAAGAAGTGGTTTTCACCAAGGCACATTTTCATTTTTATTTTTTTTGAATTTTTAGAAAGAGCTGAAGCTGTTTGAATGTAGATAATGTTCCTATAGAAAAGATAAGTTATGTTAAGCCAAGACTATAGAAAGGTATGCTCAAAGATGTTGATAGGGTGATGAAATAGAAATGGTAGTAGGAAGAGCATATGGAGGATAATAGTTCATGCATAGAAAGGAGGTGTAAGCTTTAGAGGATTTCATGTGGGTAGCTAAAATATTGGACAAGATCAACATTGACACACACCTTGAAGGGTATTGGAACAATGGAGGAATCATGGATGAAATAGCTTGAGATTTAGATGTATGAGGTGGTAGAAAATATTTGGCAAAAAGTGGAGTGGAAGGCTTTGGAATATTTTTAGGAAGATTTTTGGAAGAAGATGGAATAGAAGCCTTTGGAAGCTTGAATGTCAACTTTGAAGTATTTTCAATATTCAAGTCTTTTAAAAGAGACTTGGGAATCCACATAGCTTTAGATTTTCCTCGTTCTTTGGGTGCTTGAGAGTGCCTTTGTATAATGATGGATTTAGGAACCCATATTTTCTTTGGTTTAGCTCTTTGAGTAGTGGACCTTTGTGGTCTCTTTTGTGCATTCTCCTTCTTACCATTCGCATGTCGATTAGATGGGACATAGTGATCTTTCTTTTTCAATGGATTCTTATGTTTATTCTCACTTCTAAAGGAATTGGGATTTGTGGATGAATAAGGATGATATGACTGGTTTAGATGTATAGATGGGTGAAAAGTCATCAAGGATGAGTGTCTTTATTGATCTTGAGGTATGATGGGAGAGTTAGGGAATGAGCTAGGAGTGAATGTAGGAGATGGAGGAACATAAGGCCCAAAAATAGATGGAAGGTTTGAATGCTTTAGCTTAGATGGATATGGACCAAGGATAGATTTAGAAGATGCAGAGGAATAGTGGAAAGGGATATCAACATCTTTAGAGTGAGCAACATGTTCAAAGCCATCAATAGAGTCATGAGTACCTTTGATAGGAACAACATTTTTAACAGAAGCACTTGAAGCTTGAGCACAATTTTGAAGTGGATGTGGAGAAGTAGAACATGAGGGGACACTTTGATCTTGACAAGTAGCTTTGGATAGCATATGAAGAGAAATTTTCTCATAATTTTCAGTAAGCTCAAGGGAGATAATGGAAGTGGTATCTTCATCATACTTGGGGGGTGGACAAGATATAGGATATGGAGGGGAAAAATATTGAAAGAGATGAAAGGGTGCTTGATCTTGATCTTTCTTGAAATTTATAGCTTTTTCTTTTTTAGAGTCCTCTTGACATGGAGCCACTTACAAGGACAAGGGAGAATGAAGAGTGAATGGAGTAGTGCTTGGATTAGGCATAGTAGTGCATGAAGGTTGAGGATGTTTAGGATTAGTAGCATAGAAAAGCTTTGTACCCAAGTGAAGGTTAGCTTGAGTTTCTTTTAGAGGTAGCCCTTGAGGATACACATAGTCTATGTGGAAAGCATTAGGTTCTTTATTTGATGGAGGCATGTTGGAAAGATTTGAAGTGTTGGGAGATGCATGAGTGTTGGAAGAAGTGGAAGATGTAATAGAGCTGCTACTAGACATAGGTTCATTAATGTAATCTTTTCTCATGAAAAGTATCATCATCGCATGAATCATTAGAGGTATCAATAATTCCATTATCAATAAGATCTTGCATTTTCTATTTTAACTCAATGCAATCTGAAGTAGCACGGTCATTAGATCGATGATAGGCACAATAGGTATCCAAGAATGGATTTCCATAGGAGCTAGACTTAGGCAACATGATGAGCTTGGTGCCAAGAAGTGTTCTCAAAATGTCATCATAAGAATTCCCCAAGGGAGTAAAATTTCTCTCAAAAGTATGTCTAGAGTCCTTTGGTTGTTTCTCAAGTGAATAGAATGCATTCATGTCTTCATCATTATCTTCATCAAAGATAGGTCCATCATGAAATTTTGGCATAGGCTCAAAGAAGGTATCACTTGCTTGTTCTCTAAAGAGGTCTTTATATCTAGAAGATGAAGACATTTGATGTCTTGAAGTAGAGCATGTAGACCTAGAAGAAGAGGATGACCTCAAAGAAGGTGACTCACATGCATATAAAGACCTTAAGGAAGATTCATGTAACAATGTAATCTTCTCCTCCAACCTTTTCTCAAGTTTAGACTTCATTTCCATCATGTGCTTAGAGAGATGAAGGTAAGAAAGATCATTTGTCTCTTCTAGTTCTTTGTATTGTGCATATAGATCTTGAAACTCTTTAGTGACATGGAGGATATCATGATCATCTAGATTTGGTTGAATTTTGGTAGCACAAGGTTTAGATCCCATAGTTTTAGATGCAAAGCCAAGCATAAAAGAGCCTACAAGATAACTTGATGTTAAAACTATAGGAGGTAGAGTGTTCACTTGCCAAGATAGTAGAGAGAGATTAAAGCAACTTGTCAAACAATATGTCCAAGAAACTTACAACATGAATGACTCAAGTCAATAGCTAGCCAAGATGCCCAAATAGCCAAGTAAATAGAGCAAGCAAGGTGACAAGTGAACAACTCTCCAACCCAAGAGTGTAGTCAAGAAATCAAGGCAACCATTTTAGCAAAAGGATAACTAGCAAGCATGCATAGACCATGAAGACAAAAAGACCAAGAGCACTAAGAACAAAGAGCCACTTTAAGCATGTTCAAGAACTAGAGACATAGAAAATAAAAATCAAATGATGAGACTCCCCTTAGCAAGCAACACAAGAAAATGTTTGCATTTGATGTTTTGACTTGGTTAACAAAGTTTGACAATAGTTGATAGCATAGCAAGTTTGATGTTCAAAAATAATTTCTTTCCAAGCAAGATAGTGACACATGAAGTAGTCTTCAAACAATCAAGCAAGGGGAAAAGGAACCTTGCATAATACAAGCATATGTGAGGTCTTAAAATAAATCCCTAGAAATATCATCATGTGTATGTTCAAAAGATTTTCATAGGTCTAGCACATTCGAGAACACATCAAATAATATCTACCTAGAAGTCATGGTTCATTACTCAACAACTTGGCCCACACTTGATGCTCCTTCACCTCACATGAAGTGGTTGTCCACAAGAGATATTGGCTTTGTCATGGAAATGCCATAAGCATAACCAAGGGAACACATATGGTGAGTGTAAATCTTGGGGTGATCTAGGTAGTCCACTAGGATCAATCCTTGCACCAAGAAGTTGAGCGGCTAAAAAGGGTAGTTACTAACTTAGGGTGTTTAGATAGGGCTTCCATTCATAGTGTTCCTCTTGCTCCCAATTACGGGACACCTCACCTTGCGATGAGTAATCAATCTCGCGACCACAAAAGTACCTTAAGCATTCTTGCCTAGTGATTTTCCTATGATCGAAATCCCATAAGTGATCACACTAGGCGAAGAAAATCACTATGTCTACCAAGGTTTTGTGTCCTTGATAGCCTTGAGTTTATAGTGGGTTGGAAGAGCTAGATAATTTGCTTGTCCCCACTTGGGTCGTTCCTCTCAGGTTGTCCGAGAGCAGGCCCTCTAAAGGATCCTAACTACCACAAAATGGATCCACTCTCAAGGGTCAAGATTTTTGATTCACCTCAAGGGTGAAGAGCATACACTCCTACCTTGATTGCTTCCCCCAAACACACCAAGAAGATTTAGTTGCCTCTTACTCTTGAAACCAAATGGTAAGTTAAGATTTCTGATTCACCACAAGGGTGAAGAGCATACTCTCCTATCACCAAAAGATCTCAATTGTAAGTTTTAATGTGCCTAAAAATAAACAACTAGTATATGCCACACATGTAAAAGTAAAGAACAAGAAAAATTGGGGTTTTATGCATTGGGCAACCCTACAAACAATCATTAGTAGCCCTTGTGCATTTGAAGCTTTGACATGCATTCTTTTTATGCAATGTTTTGATTTTTTTTCACAAGGATGGCAACCTGCAATCACAACTTGTTAGCACCACAAGTTAGTGTGAAATAACATAAAATAATGCAATAAAAATTGGTTAGTTGCCTCAAATATCCAAGTTATCTTCCAATCAAGTGTATGCAAAGAAAGTGCAAACTAATCACAAATGCTCTCATTTTTACTCTTTGCTTTTGACCTAGTCAACAAGATTAGACTTTTTTGCTATTATTTAAGATCCAAAAACATAAATAAAAAGAAGAGACCCATGCTAAAAATTAGAGAGCTTTTCAAAAATGCAAGATATTCAAAAAAATCTCTTCATTTGGGCCTTAGAGACTGATTTTGTCAAAACAGGCCAGATTTATCAAATCGGGTTTTTGATCCCTAATATGACTTCAAAAGTCAAAACACAAAGATAATACCCCTCTTAGAATTCAAAAAAAAATCTGAAAATATAAGTTTTTCCTAAAAATGCACTGATTTTTGATCAGAAATGGCTTTTTATGAAAAAAAAAGAAAAAATCATAACTCTCACAAATCACATCAAAATGCTTTGAAAATAGGATTGAGATAGTTTGAACACATAAGAAACTTGAAAAAAAATTCAGAACCAAACTCTAAGAGGTTTAAAAGATATGATTAAATCTTTAAACCAACTAGATTTTTGGCCTTCAAACCAATCTACATATAGGTTGGCCTTAAAACCCAAGTGATAATTCTACAAAAGCATTTGATTAGATCCAATATGCTGCTGTAAAAAAATTAGAGATGAAAAATAAAAGCAAATGGAGCTAAAAACTTGATTCAAGACCCACGGTGGGCACCAAAAATGTACACTTGATTTGTGTCACGCTCTAAACCCTTCTATCCAAATGATTCCATGAGTTCGGAATGCTTGGATGTCGGCTTAGAGCTCCCTATCCACGGAGTGCAAGAAGTTAGTATTCAAGCATGAAGGCTCTCAGCCAAGCCTTAGAAATGTACTTCTTGCTAGTAAACCATGCAACGGGAGGTTCTTTGAGACAAGAGCAAGAGTGCAAATATCTTCAAGGAATCCCTCAAGAATGCAATGCAAATATGGAAGATTAAACTAGAATGGAGATGCAAAATGCAGCTATGCTAAAACATGTATGAGAGTGTTACAATCCAACTACTAGACTATATTATTTAAGCTACATGTAAAAATAAAAGCTAAGCTAAGTTAGAATGCCATGGATGAGAGAATGTAGACAAGAAAGAGAAGTTCTCCACAAAGCTCCAAAGAAACCTGTTAGAAAACCTGCAGCATAACAATATTCAAAATGAGGATGGATCGAGGGGGAAAGCTCTCTCCCTTTTAAAGATGTATGGACAGTGGAGATCAAGATGAAGATGGTGGATGATCAGCGGTGGAATTTAAAAAGAGGAGTGATCCATGTGCACACACAAGTCAACCAGTAGAATATAAGTTGACTTGTCATATAAGACAAAAGTCAGAAAGCCTTTTCTTTTAATTGTAAAATAGAAAAAGGACTTTATGTGTGCACTTTAAGTGGGTTAGAAGAATGGGGTCTTTTATTTAATTAAAAGGGGACATGTTCTTTTAATCAAATAATGAACTTAGGATGGCATAGTCAAACTATAGGTTATAATCAAATAAATTGATTATTAGCAATTTGGTCTAGGTAAATGATTAAATTAATTTAGCCAAAATATTGAGAAGGGGGCTAATAGTCTAGATGACCATTTTTAGGTGATTACAAGATCAAGCTTCCATAGGTGGTAAATAAAGGTAAGAGGAGGATATCCAAACTGAAAATAGCAAGTGCCCCTCTTATGATTACCAAGGGAAAAGGTGAAGATGAAAATCTAAGAATGAAAAAGAAGAATCAGAAAAGGAACAAGAGCCTATAAGGAAGAAAGGCAAGGTGATTATCACCAAGCCACCCAAGCCCTCCATAGTTGTATTCACTAGAAGATCCAAGAAGAAAGGAGGCAATGAAATTGTATTTAGTAAGCCCCCTCTCACATTCCAAGAAAGATTGAAGAAATTGGAAGAAGGTACTAGTATATCAAATTTTAAGGCATTGAAATGTGAAACCAGAACTAATTCAGAAAAGATGCAGATTGAGGAGCTAGTGCTAACAAAGATGAGAAAATGAAAATATTCCCCTGATTAGATTGCCGCTCAGATTTCCAATGAGCTTTTAATAAGGCTAAAACCAAGATGGGAATCAACTATGCAAATAGCCAAGGATATATATGAGCAATCTTTGAGATAGTTGCTATCGAGCCTTACCAATGTAGAGATAAAGGAAGGAATGAAGAAGAATGAAGACAAGATGACAATCAAATTTCAGACTTGTTTAATTTTGATAAAGGATATTGAGCATGTAGTCAAGGATGCTACATCCATGTGGAAGAATATTTATCATATGCATAAATTAATTGAGAATCTAGTGGAAATCAATGATGATGATGATAGTGACAAAGATGAAGATAATGAAGAAGACAATACTCCTTGTGTCACCATAGATGTTGAGGAATATCAAGATTTGATGAAGGATGGTGAAGAAGAGAAAGAGGAAGAAGTTGAAGAGGAACATAGGGAAGAAGAAGGAGAAAAGAATGTGATCTAGTCAAGATAGCTGCAGAAGTCATAGCCTCCCTTTCTCACTCTCCACCAAAAACTATAGTACCATCAAGCATAGAGATAGCCTTAGCAAGTGTGATTATGACCACAATAGATACATCATCTGCCCAATCACTCTTTGCTCCCTCCCAGCTCTAGGTATCACTAATGGAAGTGTCTACCACTTCATCCATCGAGCTACAACCCTCCTCTTCTTCAATGCTTAAGTCTGGGAAGTCAACAGTAAGTGTAGCATCCAGTTCTACAGTTTTGTCTACTTTAATTTTGCATATTCCACTAAGTGCTCCCATTGTAAATACTTCTATAAGTATTCCTCCTATAATTACATCAATATTGGGAAGTACATCAATTTTTTATTCTTCTAGTGCTCCAATTAGCATTCCATTAGTAGGCACCATACAAGTTTTTACTACAAGCCCTACTATTTCTACCATTGTTTCTATTTCAAAATCCAAAACAATAAGTTCAGAAGTTAAACCAAAGACACCACTTAAACTTCTGATTAGTGGAAAATAAATTGAGGAAGATATTGATTTAGACAAAGAAATTGAAATTTCTAAGTTGGATTTTGATAATGCTACTATGGAATAAATGAGATTGGTTAGCCAACTTCTTGAATAGAAGGCCAGACAGAAGCAATTAAGAGAAGAAAGAGATAGGGAATTCCAAATTATAGAAAGTACCAAGAATATCTTTAAAAATGCCATAGGTGTTGATAGAGAAGGTAGACAAAAATTTTGACAATAAAGTGCTTGAGCACATAGCTCAACATATTGTTATTCATCAGGTAGAGCTCTCCTCATTTTTGGCAAATCTTGAAAATTCTTTCACAAATGTAACATCTCTATTTGCTAAGCTATGTGATGTTACCAAGTATACAAAGGAAATAAAGGGAAAATTAAGTAAGATTGATGACGGTCTGAAGGCCAGTGCTCAAAAGTTGTAGCTTGACCCCAGTTTAAGCTTTGCACATCACATAAGGATTATATTCCTATTAGACATGCAGGTAGAATTATTGAGAGAGGAAACAATCATCTAGTCTACACTTATATACATCCAAAACATGATACTTCCTATCATGGATATAATGCAAAAGCATATTGCCTATTCAAAAACATTGATCCATGATAATAATTTTTCAATTGCAGATCATACGATTGAACTCTCAGTAGAAGTACAAGTTGCACTTCAAACCTACAAAATTTTGCAAGAAAATTGGGATAAGACATTATCTCTTATTCTTAAGCTCTAAGTTTCTCTCACAATTTTGTGTCTCTATATAAGTAGTTTGTATAAATCTTTCACATTATTGTCAAAAAGGGGGACAAAGAGATATTTGTGGGGAGAGACATGTTTATAAAGAGGAAAATATTTGTATAATATTATGTCTAATATGATATGTACATTGTATGGGGGAGATATGTGCGAACATATATACAACAGAATTACAAAGACAAATTTTGAAAAATTTAAATTAAAAAAAATCAAAATCAGCATGATGTTGTACATAAGTTTTGACTAATAAGTGTTTTTGTCACTAATGCCAAAGGGGGACATTGTTGGTATTAAGTCTTATTTGTTATTAGTGGAAAAACTTATTCAAATTTTGTATGATTACCAAGCTCTTCCTTTAGTCTCTAGTGTTTGCCAAGCAATTCAGTGGTTACCAAGTTTCACAGTTCATACCGAGCATTCTAGTGGTTACCAAGTGAATACAGATATATAAAGTCTAGCAGTTGAGACCGAGTAGTTCAATTCTTACCAAGGAGTCAGTGGTTACTATCCTTCATAGTGTCTATCGAGTCATTAGTTCTTGTGATGTGAAGCCAGTGTTAATTGAGTGATAGGATGAGTTGTGCTTATCGAGTACAAGCAAGGTAAACATGCTATTCAGTTTCTACCAAGTGACATAGTATCTACCAAGTCTCCAGTGTTCATTGAGTTTGAAGCTACATTGAGTGATTAGCATGAACCGAGCCTCTACTTCTACTGAATGCATGATGATGCCAAGTAATGTAGTGAACGTTGAGTATTAGAAATTCACCAAGTTAGTTTTTAGAACTCGAGTTTCTACATTTGGGCTAACTCAGTAATATTTTTGTTAACTTGTGTTTTGGCCGACCTTGTAATTATGAGAATTGGGTTGGTATATATGTAATGTATTGTATCATACCCAAGAGCAATGATGAAGTGATGTTTTGAATAGAGTGAAAGAAAATATGATCAACATGTGAATGTAAATCAGCAGCAGAGTAAAGTGTATAGCAAGGTCAAATCAAGAGTAGTCAAGTTAGATCTATCACAAAGAGGTGATCAACATTTCAAATATCTAAATCAAAAATTCTATTGTAAGTCAAATCCATTGTTTCACCCTAACAGGTGAATTAAATTCAAATTCTTTAACAAGGTAGACTTAATAATCTTTTCATTAAATCTCTTTACCAAGTGCATACTTCATTGTATATTTGTAAAAAGTCCTAATTGCTCCTAACAAGGAAGATCATCCGAAGTGATCATTATAAGCCTTAACATGCCAACTTTATACTACAGTATTGAAGTTTTGTGGGTATCATCCCCACCCCAGTTTTACTTTCTATTTGGAAGGTTTCTGGGTCACCAAATATTGTGTTCATGTGCCATGAATTTTTATCTTTCAATTTCTCATGCATGTAATAGATTAGATCTATTAATGATGAATGGATTATGTTATTAAGTGTTGAATTTTGTCAAAAAATTTGAGATTACTGATTCACCCCTCCCCTCTCAGTAACCTAGCTAGTCTTGATTATTTCCAACATTAGGAACTTAGGTTTTCTCCTCATGAGGTAAATTAATAGTACCTTTCTCACCCTCATTCCAAAAAAAGTGAAGCAATTCATCTTGGTGATTTTAGCCCTATTATGCTATGTTATACCTTATATAAGAGTCTCCCCAAATCGCATGCCAACAAGCTAAAATTGTTTCTCTCTATCATCATATCTAATGAGCATACATGGTTCATCTCTGGCTAGTCTATTATGGATGGGATGATCATTATCCAAGAACTTATCCATTTTGTTCAAAAGAACAAAAACCCATCTATGCTAGTTAAGCTAGACATTTAGAAAGCATGCAAATTTTGTTATTGGAGATTCCTCTACAAATTTATGAAAGAATTTGGTTTCTCTAGACAATGGATCTATCTCATTTTCAATTACATCTCCTGTCCCAAAATCTTTGTCCTATTTAATGGAGCACTACAAGGTTTCTTTAAAATTTCTAGAAGGCCTAGGAAAGGATACCCTATTTCTCCTTTCTTATTCATTATAGCCTTCAAACCAAATATTCACAAGATTTGGATCTCATTTGAGGTATCAAAGTCACGAATGGAATTCCTAATATTAGTTGCCAACAATTTTCTAACAATACCATCATGCTAACCTAATTCTCTATTAGAGAAGTGTCTTCCCTTAAATCCATCCAATACCTATATATGAAAGCCTCAAATCAACTTGTCAATGCTAATTAATCAAATATTCTTTATCAATTCAAATCTAATAATTGGAGATAGGGTATGCAACATTATGGGGTTCAAAAAAGGATCATTCCCTTGTAAATATTTGGGTATGTCTCTATATAAAGTGAATAGGCCCAGCAATATATGGGACTAAACTAGCTTGAACCTTGATAATAAAATGGATAGATGGAAATCTAGATGGATTTCAAGTGTTGGGAACCTACCCATGATCAAATCAATGCTCACTTCCCCACCCTCCTACAAAATGTATTTCCTTCTACTAACTTCCACAGAAAAAAATGAACTTGAATAGAAAATTAAAAAAATATTTTTGCAGGGTATTTTTTTATCAAAATAAGATCACCCTTATTAAAGGATAATATATGTAAACCATTCAAGAATGGGGTTCTTGGTGTTAGAAAACATTTTTGGTAAAGAAAATCCTTTGGTGCTAAATAGGTTTGGAGGATTTTAAGGAGTTCAATCAGAAGTGAGCTAAGATTATCTTCCACAAATATTTAAATCTAGTTTATACTTTTAGTATATTTAAAATAAAATCCCCCTAGTTGATCTATCATTTTGAACTTCATGTTAGACATAGACACCTAATCATTCAATATATGTCTTAGGATGTAGGAAATGGGAAATCTACTTTATTCTGGGAAGACTCTTGGGGTGTATACCCTCCCCTCTCAATCCTTGTCTTCCCCAATATCTTTAGCACCATAAATAATATATGGGGAGACTCCCTTTACAATTATATCACCTTCCCCAATAATGACCCCCATTTAGGATGGGTATGGATATCACTTGACAATATTCCCTATCTCATGTTGAAAGAGAAGAGTTGAAAGTTATCTTAAAGGAGTTACATATATTACCCAAAAATAAATAATATTCCATTATTTAGACTCGATCTAAATCTAGATTATATAATGTTAAAAATGGTTACAAAGCAATTTCATCTTAATTGCAATGGGACACTACTGAGCTCCCTTTGGATTTATTTATGAGAAAATCCTTTTTGGCTAAGGCATGAATGTTTCTGTGCATTACTATTTAAAAGAGGATCCTTACTACATAATGGTTTAGGAAGATTTGGTTTAAAGGCGCTTCTTGTTGTGTCCTTTGTAAGAATTGGGAAGAAACTTTGGATCATCTCTCTCTACAATGCTCCTATGCTCAACAATGTTGGTTATGTCTTTTTAAAAACTTCATTTTCATTCTTCTCTTTAGAAAAACTTTTTAAATCACCTACACATTGAACGATCCAAATATAATATGGACACTAGTGATACATTTTTGAAATTACCCTCAACTATCTTGATTTGGAAACTATGGAACGAATGTAATTGTAAAATCTTCTAGGAGTCTTAAATGTGTCATATCACTTTGTGTAATAAAATTGAGGTTAGTATTGCATAAAATATTAATAATAAATTGTGATCCATAACTCATGATGAGGATCCTTTTTTGATTGGGACTATCTAATAAAAAAAGAGTGGTTTGGTCTAATTAACCTAGATTGGGTTAGGGAGGGGCCAAATCCAAAAAGAATGAACAAGATTGTGTATGGATTTTACCTCCTCCTTCATGGCATAAATTCAATTCTAATGAAGCCTCAAGGGGAAATAAAGGCCAATCTAGTATAGGTTGTATTATACATGATTGGAATGAAGAGATGTGTGGCCAACTCACCAAACCCATTAATATCCTTGCTAATAATGTGGCAGATATTGAGGCCTTGGTAGAAGGTTTATTAGTGCCCAAACATCTTCATATTGATAATTTGATCATTTAAGGTGACTAACAGATCATTCTAAATGCTCTTAGGAAAAATTGGTCACTAAAATCTAGACTTAAAAGAGCCTTAGCTCTTTTAAATTATCATTCCATCTATAAGATAGTTCTCACATATAGAAAAAAAGAGGATTTCTTGGCTAATATAGGTGTATATGGCACCCATATCCCCTTTCTCCCATATCTTTAATAAATTTATGTTTTTCCTTATCCCTCCCCCTAACTAATATTAGTTCACAAAAGTATCCTATAATTTCCCCAAGTGTTCAAACTTTCCAAATTATTACTTCATAACCCTTTTTCTTGTATCATTATTCTCCCTTATTTGTTACATAGAATATGTTAAATTTCACCCTAATCTAGCTTGGTGGCATTTATGGCCCTACTAGATGTTGTCCTTTGAAGTGTGTTATCCTTCTTGTCATCTTAGGTGCTATAATTTTCTACACTCCTTCTTTTTCTATACTTTCCTTTTTATCTCAATTCATACTTTTTACCATATTGTGGGTAGTTTTTTCTTTTAAATTACACATCATTGTTCTCTTTTTTTTATTATTTATCTACGAATATGGATACCAATATTTGTGTGAAGACTAGTAAGGTAATCTTGTAATTTTGGGGTAATATTACTAAAAGAAGGCTCAAATTGATGATGGATGCCTCCCACAACTTATTTGAGTAGTTAGGAAGATAGCTGGTCATGATATTTCTTTTCTTAATGATAGGCCAAAATCAAATGCAAAGATTGTTACTATTTTTGTGGCAACTATTATGCATGCAAGAAAAGATAGAAGAGAAATCCTAGATCATTGTTGTAGTCCCTTTAAACCTCACATGGTGGTTGAGCTAAAAATTATCCTAGATAATATTGATGCTAACCTTTACATCCTTAGGCACAATGAATTTGGATTCATTAAAAAGCTAGTAGTGCAAC
Source organism: Cupressus sempervirens (assembly GCA_028749045.1). Classification (NCBI taxonomy): domain Eukaryota; kingdom Viridiplantae; phylum Streptophyta; class Pinopsida; order Cupressales; family Cupressaceae; genus Cupressus; species Cupressus sempervirens. The sequence continues at coordinate 170,744,154 of CM053790.1, read as the reverse complement.
CTATGCTAATATCAAAGATGCTAAGGAATTTAATATGAGGGTCCCATCAATAAGAATGAATTGGTGATTTTTGTTGAGTGTCATGCATGTTCATCACCCTTTGGAATATCAGGGCTTATAATGGTTCCTAGTGGTGGACAAGTTGATTATAGTGACTATGAAGCAGTCTCTTCCTGAAAGGAAGATTGATGGACGCTATTCTATTCATCTAGGTTTTTTTTCTTTATGACTATTATAATTATATGTTTTGTATTTTTAGTGATGGTAGCTTTTAGTTAATATTAACCTTTTAAACATTATTATTACTAACCCTTGATATAATTTTGGACCTATTAATATTATCAACTATGGTTTCCTTGTTTAAATCTTATTTTTCCAACAACATTTGAATCTTTTCTCTAAAATCATGAGCTATTATTACATGTAATTGACATAGTGGTTGCTAGATGAATTTTTGTTAGTTTTGTGTTTGCTTTATTGGCATTTGGTTAGTCCTGTTCTAGAATTAACTCTATATATGAATTCTTTGTATTTCTATATATCATGTCTATGATTTTTTATTTATGAGTTTTGTTGAGATGATTTATCTTACAAGGTGATTGTAGGCAAGGAAAATGCCTCTCTAAAGTTGATCCCTTAGTTTTTGGATTAGTTCTTCCATAAGTAGTTGTTTTACTTCCCCCATATATTTCCGCTCCCTAATCTACATTAATAGGTATTCATGATTCTCCATAGTCTTAGGTGTTTCCAAGGGTTCTAGAGTGCCCATCTTCCCCTCCTTATCAACAAGCCTCCTCATTGCCCATTTCTAGCATATTTTGACAAAATTGTTTGCCTTTTGAGTGAGCCAATGTTCTCTTTAATGAGTTAAGTTATTTAGACCCATGGTTGGCTAGAAAAGTGTATCTTACTTTTCCTTTACATTTCCTTATGTAGTGGGGCTATCGATATCTTTTGGGAAAGTATTGTCATTCAGAAGAAGGGTTTTAAAAATTTGGGGACTATTTGCAAATTGGCTCCCATGAAATTAATAAATGGGTTTTTAATTGGTTATTTGGTTAGTTTTGTTATGGCTTTTTCTTGACTATGGTTCTTATTATTGTGGATACTCTTATTACTTACTCTTCTCCTAGTGACATATTTATTAACGTTGTCATGGATAATATTTTATCTATTAGTTATAATTCTAGTTTCTCTCTAGAAATGGAGCTCTCACCCCTCTCCCCACTCCCTTATCACCTAATCCCCCTCCTATTTGATCCTCTTTAGCATAATTATGTTTACTATTATTTATGATCCCAAATTTTGTGAGTATTTTTTGAATCCTTATTGCCTATGACAAATTTTATTCAAAATATTTGTGGTGTTGTAATTTATATTTCCAATAAATATGTTTTTAGTTTCTTTGTTTCTAAATATAATGGTTGCTCCTATATCTGTTCCTTTCATGAATGGCTATAGGTTAACAAGTTCTATTTTAGATTGAGACAAATTCTTCACCCTCATTGTTCCTTGTCCTGCATCCCCCCACCCCACCCCTCCTCACCTTCCTAATCAATCACTTTAGTCTAAATATTCTTATCTTTAAATGCATATTATTTCTTGGATTTGGGTGGCTCCTCCTAACAAACGCTATCTACGGTTTGATTTTTCTTGGTTTCTTTGTTGCTTTTACTCATGCAGGTTTAGGGCGGTCATTGAAAGTGGCTTTATGATAGAAGAGATCTTCTCAATTAAGTTTTTGCAGGATATCTCATGGTTCTCCCCTTCATTTAGATTGATTTTCATGATGTTCTTGTTTTTTAATCACCATGTTGTAAGGGTGGGTATGCTTATCTAAGTCCTCCATTTTGAGGCATGTGTAACAAGTGGAATGCTACCTTAGGTATATAGATTGGCTTATGTAACTATGAGAGTATACCCTTCTAATCTTTTAATGGAGGTCTATATTATCCACCTCCCCTTGTATACATGACTTTGGTCATGGGCTTTACCATGGGTTTTCTTCCTTGTTCTTTTTCCTCTAGTGCTCACACTTTGAATGAGGTAAATAATTGTAAATATTTTTAATATTAATAAAATATGGCAATTACCTTTTACTGATATATACATACATACATATGTGTGTGCATGTGTGCGTGCGTGTGTGTGTGTGTGTGTGTGTGTGTGTATCTATTAATGTATATATGTATGTTTATGTGTGTGTGTGTGTAACTAATTAATTTAAATTTTATTTAGTTTAAATTTGATTTTTTAAATTTTAGTTTATTATTTATATGTTGAGGTTTTTATAGATATTCATTAGTTAAAGATATTAATAATTTAATAAATAATTGTAATATCTCAATATTAATATTTATAATTAAATGATTATTAACTAAACCAACCTATTATGATTAACCTTCTCTTGATAAATATTTTTAAATAAATCGATGAACCTTGGGTAAGACCTTTTGTTATGACAGTTTATGTGATATATGTGTCATTTTTATATGTAGATTTCTATGGATATAATATACTTTGGTAAATAATTGAATTATATTGTGTGGCTGAAAATTTATTATTTATAAAGTGTTGTCTATGTTTGTTTGATGGTTCATTTATTATAGTAACTAGGAAGTCTAGTTGGCTATTTAGGAATGTGCACCAAAGGTCAAGGACATGGTTTCTTGCCATTGTTAATGTAAGTTGTGATGTATTATGTGTTTTTGGATAATTGAATCCAAAATTAATGTGAATCATGTTATATGATTTTTTGAGGGTTCTTTTATGATAATTTGGTTTGAGGACCAATGTGAGTTTTAGTTACCTATTATGGAACTGAGATTGGTTATCATTTAGTTTTGTGAGCTATGAGATTTATTTCAATATGTGAGCTTAGGGGAGGTTGTCTTGGTACCTATTTAATGTAATTTCATGATGAATTTGCATTTAAAATGCATTTTCATATCTCTTGTTATCTTTTCTATTGGAATTGGGGTAGGATCTAATGGATCCTCCTTGGTATTCCTATTTTATTATACAAAAATCAAGGAAGGACCTATTCATATGGCATCCTCATTTTCTTCTTCTAATCACAAAAAAAATCTTTCCATATTGAAATAGGACTTTTCTCAAAATCTACACCAAATCTCTCAAAATTAGAACCTGTTTAGGGACCCTAGGGGAATCTTAGAGTTTTTTGGGTCTTGGTAATAGGTCCCCATTCTAGGACTAGAAAATACTGTGTCCCTATCCTAGGACTGGGATGTAGTGCATCCCATTCCGATGACCTATTTTGGGTACCTTTCTTAGCCATTGTATCATGCTTGATTTGAGGCATCATTTCTTTGCACGACTAACCATTGTGAAAAGTTTATTCTAAATCTCTTTAGAAGCACACTCAATTTCTTCATTTGGCATATAAATATAGAAAAGAGAAATCTTAAGAAGAAGGATAATCAACCAAGATATCAAGCATCCATCCAATATCTAAGAGCATACAAGAATTCTTCAAGAAGTCTTGATGTTTAAGAAAATTCTCCATAAAAGATCAAGGATTCAAGCATTCAAGAAATTGAAGACATTTATGCAAGGTCTTTCATAACATTTTCAATATTCAATATCTCTCTTAATACATTTTACATACTTTGTTGCATCTTATACATTCATCTCTCCAAGATTTACATTCAGTTATGAAGGCTTTAATTTGCTTTGATTTTCTTTCCTTTGGTTTTTGAAGTTGAGTCAAGGCTATTGTATCAACATATTTTATCACATTTTAAATTCAAGAGCATATTCATAGATTAACATTTCTTCATAATAGATCTACTTCCACTACTATCTAGCATCTCTATTTCAATTTTAATTTCAAGGTTAATTCCTAAACTAGGATTTGACCAAGGGAAACCATCCATCAAAAAACAAGAAATCTTTTTACTTTTAGGTCACAAGCTTCAAAAAGAAGAACAAACAAGATCTAGATACCCATTTTTCCAAACATTGGATATATAAAATTGGTTTTGTGATTGAGCTTAGAAGGACTAGGACACATTTCTTCCCCATCCTCAAACTAGGATGCATTTCTTCCCTGACCCAAAAAGTTGACTCTATCCTAGAGCCAAACAATTTATAGGTTTTATAGATCTCGCAATTTAAAGTTTAGAACCCATGTTTCAATAATTTACAATATCAATTGAAAACAAATTTACAATTTTGTATTCCTCTAGGTGATTTTCCTTCCCCTTTATATTTAAATATATATTTTCATTCATTTAGATTTAGATTTAAATTTCATATCTACCTACATAAAACCCTCTCTTTTTGGAGGTGGGGGAGGAGTAATTCCCATAAATTCACCCATTTTTCATAGGTCATGTATTGATACTTTATCTTGTGTTAATTAGGCCTACATGAGGAGGTGAATCTTGGTTTTAACCCTTCATATTTACATAGGGTAGTGGATCCATCTCCCTATACATTTTGGTAAATATGAAAAGTCCCTCCTTTTTTATTTTGGAGTTATATCCCTCAATCTACCTTTTTGCATTAGGTGTTTACCTCTTTTTTGTGAACCCAAATCACAACCATTTCCTGAACTTCGATTGTTTAAAATTTGTTGTTTACCTTCTTTTTGTAATCCTTAAACTTTCCTCCTTTGTGTGATTTTGGAGTTAGATCTACTTTGTATTTTATTTTTTTCACTAGTGGTATTTAGATCTCTTTTTCCATTGTTCACATATATATTTTATCTGATATATTTTCATTGTGTAAATTTAAAAAAATTGCATCTAGTTCATTTTTATATTGCATTTTTTTTTATAGTCACTACATTTCCTTTCAATGGGATTGTTATCTTTATTTTCAAGTTTCATTCATGATCTTCAAGATGTTCCATTTCATGCATATGATGAAAAGTTACTTTTTCATTTCATTTATTCTCATCCCCCTCCAAAGGGTGATATTTTCAAAGATGATGTTGATCGACCTTTAGTGATTCATGATGTTCCTAACCTTAATAGTGCTACTATTTGGGATGAGACCTTGGCTAGAAACATTGACTTCTCTCTCCCTCTTGAAATTTTTTTGATTCATCGTTGTTCCCCCTATAATGTTGCTTTCTCCCCTCCTTGGATGATCCTACTATTTGGGATGAACCCTAAGATAAGGATATGGATTATTCTCTTCCTTATGGGGCAACTTTTACACAATTAGTTGATAGTATTATTATTTCTCATAATAATAAACCACTTTTCATGCATCTTATTTCTTCTATACATGAGGCCTTTATAAGTTTTGTCTATCCTTATCTTACAAGTGCATTAGAAATAAAAATCCACACCCTTGATTCTTCTTCCTCTCAAGATATGTCTCAATTCAAATGAGGTAGTTGTAGAGCCTAATCAGACTTAGAGGTTTATTTGACATGGTTTTCCCCTAGATTATTTCTATAGGGGTTTGGGGGCAGTGACCCCAAGATGGGATCAAGGGGCAGCACCCCTATGAGGTCCTAAGGTAGTGCCCTAGGTGAACTCCATGTCATAGTATAGGGTGGGGTTGAGGGGCAATGCCCCTATGGGGGTTTTGGGGGACAATGCCCCTAAAGCCAAAATTGAACTTATATCTTAAAAGGCATCAGCTATTATTTTCCTATTGGACAATTTATTCTAGCCCTAATTTTGTAAGCGACAAAGCTTGTATAAAATAGGTTAGGGTTAAGGATCTCATAATGTATTGTGGTATTGTACCTTCTTGAAATAGTATTGAGCTATAAGGGATTGCACATTGTAATAACTAGATAATAATAATATTGGACTTGCTATTTGTGGACATAGCCTAGGGATTGGGTGAACTATGTAAATCTTTGCATCTTGTATTCTCTTCTATTTGATCTATTATTTTCCAATATTGGTTATATTTGCATGTAACTATTATTTTTGTTTGAGGTTAATCCTAACAAGTGGTATCAAAGCCAGATAGTAGTCAATTTTTTTTCTTTTAGCTATCCTCTTCAAGAAGATATCATGGTTGAGTCAAAGTCTCATAGTTGAGTGGGAGCAATGGAAGACAAGGGTAAGTTGAAGGTTGAGAAGCTTAATGGGAAAAACTTTTAGTTATGGAAGATTCAAATGGAGGACTATCTATATCATAAGGATTTATGGAAGCCATTGGAAGGAAAAGCCAAAATAAAGGAACTATGGCAGATCAAGACTAGGAGATTTTAGACAAAAAGGCACTTGGAAGTATTCGATTATGCTTGGCACCATTAGTAACATTTAACATTACAAAAGAGAAGATGATAGAATAGTTGATACAAACCCTAGTGCAATTGTATGAAAAGCCCTTTGCTACAAACAATGTATTTCTCATGAAGTGTTTATTTAATATGAAGATGACAGAAGGTGGATTTTCTGTAGATCATTTAAATGAGTTTAATATAATTACTAGTTAGTTATCTTCTTTGAATGTTAATTTCGATGAAGAAATTAAGGTTCTCTTGATTTTTGTTCTTTTCCTAAAAGTTGGAATGGTTTGGTAATGACTGTGAGTAATTCTATTTCTGGATCTAATACCCTAAAATTTGATGATGTGATTGGTGTTATTCTAAATGAGGAAACTTTTTGGAAAACCTCTAGTGGATCTACATTAGGAAGTGCTTTTAATGCACAAAGTAGAGGCACAATGATTAAGAGAAGAAATAATTTTGGAATCATGTGAAATCAAGAGGAAAGTTAAAGGGGAAGAGGTCTGAATCTAGAGGACAAAAAGATTGTTGGTACTATGGTAAACCAAGACATAAGAAGAAATATTTCTAAACTAGAAAGAATAATGAAGGAGATAAACCAAAAGGGAACACATAGGCAAATGTGGTAAGTAACAAATGTAAAGAGGATGTTTTTCTTCTTTCTTTAGAAAGAAGATAATTATTCATGGGTTTTAGATTCTAGTGCTTCATTTTATGCTACACCTCATAGAGGTTACTTTATTGATTATGTCCAAGGGGATTTTAGGCTTGTTTATTTAGGGGATAATGAACTCTATCACATTTTTGGAAAGGGAAAAGTTAAGATTAAGTTGCAAAATAGAAATCATTGGCTACCACATGAGGTAAGACATGTTCCAAGGCTGAGTAGGAATTTATATTCAACATGGAAACTCAGTGATGAGGGTTGTAGAGTTTATTTTAATGATAAAAATTGGAAGGTTTCAAAAGGTTCCCTTGTAGTAGAAAAATGTTTGAAAGTAGGCACCTTATATCTTTGTATAGGTCATACTGTTCCTTCAACTTTGATTATTTCAAAGTAAAATGAATGTTCAGGAATAGTTGTTGCAGTTGAGTAGGGAGAACAAACAAACATTGTAGATTCTAATACAATGCTATGGCACCATAGACTTGGACACATGAGTGAGAAAAGTATGAAATAACTTCATTCAAAGAATTTTTTACTAGGTTTGAAATGTGTTCATATGGATTTATGTGAAAGCTTCATGTATGGAAGAAAAAAAGAGAGTGAGCTTTGTGAAGAGTGGGAAGGAAAAGAAAAATGATAAATTAGAGTTGCATATAAATGTGTGGGGACTAGCTCAAATATCTTCCCTTGGTGGCATTTTTTATTATGTTACATTTATTGAAAAATAAACTAGAAATGTATGGATTTGTTTCCTTACACATAAATCTGATGTATTTCAAACTTTTAAGAAATGGAAATGCTTGGTTGAAAATGAGACTGGTAAGAGATTAAAATGTATAAGATCTAATAATGGTGGTGAGTATTACAGTCATGAATTTGAAGATTATTGATCCACTAATGGTATTTGTAGATAGAAACTTTTTCCAAGGAATCCATGGGAAAATGGAGTTGATGAATGCATGAACATGACAATAATGGTGTGTGCAAGGAGCATGAGGTTAAATGTTGGGTTTCCCTTAAACATGTGGGTGGAAGATATCAATACTAATGTATATTTGATTAATAGAGATCTTTCTACTCCTTTGGGTTATGGTATTCTAGAGGAAGCATAGACTAGTAAGAAGCTGAGTTATTGTTTTCTCAAAACCTTTGGTCATAAAGCATTTGCACATATAGATTCTGAAAATAGAACCAAGCTAGAAGCTCAGTCAAAGAAATGTGTATTTGTTGGATATGGCATTGATGAATTTGGTTATATGCTTTGGGATTTTGAAAGTTGTAAATTTGTAAGAAGTAGGGATGTCATATTCAATGAGAAAGTGTTGTACAAAGATATATTGCAGTAGCATGAGAATTAAAAAAATGATTATGTACTACTAGATGATACTAAAAAAGATGATGTTCTAGTAGTTCTTTGTGATCTACAACAATTGCAACAGCAAATACCATACACCTCAGTGAATGTTAGATGGTCAATAAGGCTAAGTAGACCTTCAAAAATAGTTTCTCCCTCTTTATACTCCATTTTATTAACTAATGTTGGTGAACCTAAGTGTTATGATGCAGCTATGTAGGTGGATACAAAGATTCGGTGAGAGTTTGCAATGAAAGAAGAAATGGACTCTTTGAAAAAAAATAAGACATGTAATTTATGTAAGTTGTCTATAGATTAAAAGGATTTACAAAATAAATGGGTTTACAAGTTCAAAGAAGAGGAGGGAGGTAAGAAAATATTTAAAGTTAGGTTAGCTATAAAAGGATTTGCATAGAAAAAGGACATTGATTTTGATGAGATATTTTCTTCTATTGCTAAAATGAGTTCTATTCATACTATTTTGATTATTGTGGCTACTAAAGATTTTCATTTAGAGTGGCTTGATGTTAAAACAACCTTTCTTTATGGTGATTTAGATTAAGAGATATATATGGCACAACCATAGGGATTTGAGGTCTATGTTAAGGATAATCTATTATGTAGATTGAAGAAAAGTTTATATGGCTTGAAGCAAGAACCTCGACAATGGTATTTAAAATTTGATAGTTTTATACATGAGCATGGATAAAATAGGTGTCATTTAGATAAAAAAATTTACTTTAAGAGGTTAGATGATCACAGGTACTTTATTTTATGTTTATATGTTGATGATATGCTTGTAGCTGGGTCTAACATAGATCACATTAATAGGTTAAGATAATAGTTAGCACATTCATTTTAAATAAAGGATTTGGGAGAAACAAAGAAAATCATTGGTATGAAAATTTGGAAAGATAGGGAAAATAGAAAATTGACATTATCTCAAGTTGATTACATTGCGAAGGTGTTGCAATGTTTCTCTATAGAGAATGCTAAAGTTGTCAGCACATCTTTACCTAGTCATTTGAAATTGACTAAGGAGATGTTTCCAAAGACAAAAGAAGAGGAGCCTAAGATGTCCAAGGTACCTTATAATTCAATTATAGGAAGCTTGACATATGATATGGTATGTACTAGGCCAAATATTGCACACATAGTGGGAGTTGTTAGCAGTTATACAAGTCATCCAAGAATTGAGTATTGGAATGTAGTTAAATGGATTCTCGGATATATGAGAGGAACATCCAGCAAGTGTTTACATTTTGGGGGCTCTAATACTAATTTACATGGCTATGTTGACTCAAATTTGGTAGCAGATATTGATACTAGGTGGAGTAATATATGTTATGTATTTACTATTGGTGGGGTAGCAGTGAGCTAGGTTTCTCAATTACAGAAGGTTAATGTTTTATCCACTACAGAGCTAGAGTATGTTGCTACTACAGAGGCAACCAAGGAGATGATATGGCTTCAGTTCTTCATGGAAGAATTGGGATACCCATAGAGGGATGATTATTTATTCATAGATAGCCTATGTGTCATTCATCTTGCAAAGAATTCTGCTCTGTATTCAAAGAAAAAATACATACATTTGCAATATTATTTAATTATGTCAGTTTTGGAAGATGGACAATTAAAGATGGAGAAGATATATACATATGGTAATCCAACATATATGTTTACCAAGAAGTTGAACTCCTCTTTAGCTTTGGTTGGTCTTCTAGACTAAACAAAATAAAAGAATAGTAGAGTCCAGGGTGGTTTTGTATTCTAGTGGGAGCTATAGGTTTAGTAGTGCTATGATTAGTCTCCAAGAGGGAGTTTATCCAAGAGGTTTAGTAGAGTATGATCAGTTTCTAAGTGAGAGATTATTGTGATGTCGAGCCTAATCAGACTTACAGGTTTATTCGATATCATTTTCCCTAGATTGTATCTATAGGGGTTTGGAGGCAATGCCCTAGGTGAACTCCATATGTCACAGTACAAGGTGGGTCAAGGGGAAACACCCATGCATGGGTTTTCGGGGGTAGCACCCCCAAAGCCAAAACTAACCTTAATTGTAAAAGGTGTTAGTTGTTATTTTTTAATTGGATGACTTATTCTAGCCCTAATTTGTAAGTGAAAAATATTGTATAAAATGGCTTAGGGTTCTTGTGATGGTATTGAGTCATAAGGGATTGTAGATTGTAATCATTGGATAATAATAATATTGGAGTTGTTGTTGGTGGATATAACCCAAGGATTGAGTGAACCACATTAAATCTTTGTGTCTTCTATTCTCTTCTATGTGATCTATTATTTTTTGATATTGGTTATATTTGCATGCAACTATTATTTTTGTCTGATGTTAATCCTAACAAAAAACTTTAGATTCTTTATAGAGTTTCTTGATTGATAAATTTAATAAGAAATCAATAGGTTGGAAAGGTGGTGTTCTCAACCAAGAAAGAAAGATTAAACTTCTTATATCTACTCTTCAAAATTTTCCAACTTAAACTCTCATCATCTTTCACATTCCTTCTAAATTCATTAAGTCTATTGAAAGGATCAAAAAATGGTTCTTATGGTCTAGGGATGATGACCAAAAAAGACCCACCCTCATATCCAAATATCTTGTCAATAATCACCCCTTTTAGCATTCTCTATTTTCCACTAATATCTGAAATGACTCTTTCATTTGGAATGGTATTCTTAAAGCTAAAAATATTTCTTCCAAGGAGAATAAATGGAAACTAGGTAATGGAGAACTTAATTACATTTGGGTAGATAATTGTCTTCCAATTGGATATTGGAAGACCATGAGGCTTTCTCTACTTAGAAAGATTTTTTTGTGATTAGATTTGGTAGAAGGGTGGCTAACTATTGGATGGGAGATGCATGTGTTAATTTATGTGAGGTCTCTCCTTGGCTTCAGCCTTTGATGCCTGTCCTTTCTTCAATTATCTTAGTCAATAAGTAGGATGTCTTGGTTTGGGTTGCCTCCACCTCTAGATTCTTATCAGTGGATTCTTCCTATCAAGTGATGTCTTTAGATCAGGAGGACCCTCAATGCTAGACTAAGGCTTGGAACTCTTCTCTTCTTCCAAAGGTGAATTTTTTTTCTAGATTTTCCTTCAAAATAGAATCCTTACTATTGACAACCTGTGTGAAAGGGGCTTTTGTATTCCTAATATGTGTTTTTGGCAATGGGCCAACATCCCTCATAGGATTCATGACATGGCATAACCACCTATTGTGGTTCTATAAGACTATTGGTTGTATTGAGCATTGATAGGTTGATCTTTTGGTGCAATTAAAAACCTATCCTTTCTAAAAAATTAGTATCAGAGCTTGGTCATAGGTTTGAATCTCACAATCCATGATGAGTGATGTTGGGAGGGTGATTGTTAAAACTAGGCCAATGTCCCTTTTAGGATTCACAACATGGCTTAACCACCTCCTATGGTTCTATAAGACTATTGGTTGTATCAAGCATTAACAAGTCGATCTTTTGGTGCAAAAACCTTGGCCTTTCTCATATTTATATTCTATTATTTTTATGTTTAATATGTAATTACCTCTTCATTCATTGCCCTTTTTTCTAGAGATATTTGGTCTCTGTTTCTGTGTAATCTCAATTTCTCCTAGATTTTCCTCGCCAACAATACTGAGTGTTTTTAACCAATGGTCCTTCCATTTTAAATCCTCTAAAGAATTAAAAAAGTTGTGGGCCTTAATGCTCCCTTATATTCTCTGGGTCATTTGGAAGGGGGTGGACACCATGCTACTTAGAGACACGCATTCTCTCCCAAAAGGGGTATTTTCTAAGATTAAAAATGTTATCTTGCAGAACATTAACTCTAAGGGGGAGGATATCCTAATCTTAAAAAACTCACTGAGACCATGTTGGATACCAATCCCATAAATAATAGGTTTATGTAGAGTAGATGATTTTTTCTTCTAGGTGATTGGTGCAAGACAAACTTTGATGCGACAATTAAGTGTTAACCCTAGGCTAGTTTGGTGTAATGGACTGATAAGAAACCAATTTAGTCATTTCCTTGGTGCAGTGGCACATCCCTTGGAAATCCAAACTAACCAATTTGTGAAGGTGATGGTTGCCCTTTAAACAACCAAATTAGCTAAAGATAATGGTATTACTAAGCTATGGTTGGAGGGTGACTCTTAGAATATTATTAAATTGTCTAAAGGGGATATCTAGTCCCTCTTGGATTATTAATAATATCATAAAATAAACTTTGGACATCCTAAGAACTATGGGCATGTATTTTATCATTCATGTGCATTAGGATTCAAATATGATAATTGATTATATGAGTAATATGGTTGTGAAGATTAACCAAAAGATGATCTAATAGGGTGAGGTGGCTTTTCCTATAGAAATCATGTCAAGCATCAATTGTGATTTAATAAATGGGAAAGAAGGATTTATAAATAATGATGAAGATGGTACTTATAAGGGAGTTGTTTATGATTATTAGATGCCTGTGGGATTGTAGTGAAGGGAAAATAATTTATTTCACCTTTTTGTCGCAAGTATTCTGGGTGTTTTTGAGAACCTTAGCTTTTATCTACACTTACCAATTTTTGGATTTTGGTGTTTATACTTTCCTTTTCTTTGGTAGAGTCATGGTGAGTGATTTGTAGAAGAGAATGAGTGGGAAATGCATAAGTAGGGAACCTTAAAATTATAATAAATGGAGATGTAGGACTAAGGTGAAAAATATTTTACTGAAGGGTGGCTTGACCCCATTCATAGAGAGGTTATGTGGGGGTAAACCCAAAGTCACCAAGTTTTTTTGTGAAAAATTAGAATGAAGTTATTTTGAATGTGGATAGGAGTTTCACTATGTTGGTTAACAGTTTTTCCTCATGGTAGATCTAATAATCTTGACTCTTTGATACCTAATGCTTGGAAAGACAAAAGGATGTTTACCAATAGCTAGGTTAGTGTAAGTATTCTATTACTGCCCTCTGAATTCATTAGGTGCAACTCCCTATGGTTCTTGCAATGATATGCAATGAATATGTCTTTATGTGATCATAAATTATTGATATTATAAGCTCTTAACCTGAGAGCAATAAAGGATAACCAAATTGTTTGTAGGCACAAACAATTCAGGCAAGATGTATATAAATAACCTATCACACTCAATGGAATGATTGTAGTAGATTATCTTGATATTCTCTAACTTCTAATTTTATTCTAAATTCATTCACTCATCTATATGCAGAAGTTGGAAAGAAAGAATTATACATATGAAGGCAAGTGGAATTTCTTTCTCTATTAGCCTTGAATGAAATGGAATTCAACAAGTATCTAATAGGTTCACATACATTATCCTTCAATTTCCAATGGATTATCTAACATGTATGAAACTATCAAGAGAACAAACAGAATTATATATGAAACAAAAGTGGAATTACTATACTACAAATATCAAAATGAAGTGGAATCCATTTGATTATTTATAGGATCATACATAATTGTCTTTCAGCTCTAAGTAAAAAACTATCTAATGCATGGACCACAAAACATGAAAAGTAAATATTGTAAATGGAATTACAAAACCATTCACTCTCAAGTTTTCCAACCTTTGTTATGTCAAGTGAAGTTACATTTATAGTTCTCTATCATTTCTTATTTTTGGTAGAGCAACAGTCATAGAATAAAAAGAAAAGAAAATATGAAATTTTCCAATCATACGAACATGTGGAATCCTCTCCATTGCTGATTTTGAATCCATTATGCTTGTAAAACACATGATGACCATTCAGCTTCTTGCAATCTTCAAAAAATCCTGTGGAAAATCATTATTTTTTTTATTTTCTATTGTTTTGCACCAATCTACTTATTTCATATTCCAATAGTCACTGCATTTTCAAATTTTGACTATCGATGTTAAATCAATAATCATGATTTAAAATGTTGAGACTTCCCTTTATAGTTTAAACCATGGGTCCCTCCTTGTACATGTGTTGAACCATCACTTTTTTGCATAGAATAATAGCCGATCAACTTTTATAGCAAGATAAAAATGATGGTGGATCCATCTCAATCTAACAGTGATAATAAAATGATGTTAAACCTCTTTGTTTTGCAACGTGGGTCCACCTTTCCAACTAGGTACATCATGGCATACACATGGTAATACTTTGTTGGCTGGAATATGCAACATTGGCTTTCATGGCACCTCATGACTGAATTCTAACTGTGCTTTGTGAAAAGTGATGGCCCACCAGACACGTGTCTTTCTCTTGTTATGTCCCTATGACTATTTTCTATGCATCTCTCCATAATGACATAGTGAGAAGTGTTGATCTATTTCAATCGAATGGTTTAGAACATACATGATCCATAGTCTTCTTTTAAACTATTTGACTTGTCAACTATCCAATAACATGCATTCTTTTGTCTATTTGACTTTTCTCCTCCATGTAGCTTATTATGATCACATATGAGCCATTGATTTTATTTTCAAAAGAGTCATACCACCTTTGACTTGATTCGTTTTCCATTTCTACATTTTCAGGCATTCATTCTATATTGAATTTTTCTAAACTTGATTCTAAACTCTTCTCATGATATGCATATCAATCTTCAACTTCAGTCTTCAATATTTTCTTCTATATTTGCTCTATATATGTCAATGAAAATGTATCCTTCTTTAGATATAGATCTTTTGACCATGGAGTTAGAAACTTTTAGAGATGAAGAACTATGCCTCAACATGAATCTTTGTCTTAGACATGATTAGGAGCAAGGAATTATGAACCATTATAAATATTTAGACCTTCTTCTCATCAAGAAAATGCATAACAAACCTTTCCAAAACCTAATCACCTAGCCAAGAATTAATGTATAGCTCATATAATTCCCACACCATGTTATCTCAAAGGGAGGATAAGAAGAAAGGCCATCCTATGGGCAATCTATACTTAGACTCAATATATTGACACTTGACTTAACTTCAAACCCTAAAGCAAAATGATATGACGGAAACTTGGGCAACAACTAGCTCTATTTGGGGACTTAAGCATGATAATGCTTGAAAGAATCCAAACAATCTCTAGTTTTGTACAAAAGGTGACAACTTGGAAACAAAAAAAAGTGGGGGGCTAAACCAAGAAAGAAACAAGGAATTACCTAAGGAAAAAAAACAACTAAACTAAGAAAAAATACATGAAAGGAAAATCTACCTATCTAGCTACTATGTAGGGATTACCTACTTTCAATTTCACATTTGATACAACTTTAGATCATGCCCATTATAATAACATGATAGGATTTATCCTGTAGGATATGCCAATTTGAAAGATTTATTTTAATTTTATTGTATGATCTAAAAAGGCCATTTCCATAAAGACTAAAATTTTGAATTCATACCTCTTGGTTCATGCCTCTTATCCCATAGTAATACTAGATCACCTTCCATGAATTTTCTTGACCTTTCCCTTTTATCAAATAGTTTATTTATCCTTCCTTGATGTTTAGTGATCTTATCCACCATCTCTTCTCTTTCTTCTTGCAATTTGGTGACATATAAGATCCTCTTCTCTAACCTATCTTTGAAAACATCATCTTCAATTGTAGTTTTCAATTTACAAGTAACAAGTTCTAATGGAAATAGAAAATTGGCTTCTACTCCATATACCAATTTAAAAGGTGAGATCCCAATAGCTCTTTTAGGTGTAATCTTATCAGCCCATAAAGCATTATGAATCTTCTTATGCCAACCTTTCTAATTATTTGAGACCAATTTTCAAAATATTAATCAAGTTCTTATTACTAGACTTAGCTTGCCAATTTCCTTGAGGAAAATAATCAAAGGAATGACCAACTTTAATACCATTACCATAGAAAAAATCAATGATTTCTGAGGAGGAAAAGTAAGATGCATTATCCATTACTAATTTCATAGGAACTCCAAACCTTACTAGAATATGTTCTTTGATAAATTCACATACCACCTCTGAGGAAGTTTTATTCATTGGCTTTGCCTCTACCCATTTACTAAAATAGTCTGTGGCAATAAGTAGTATGAATGTCCTTGACTAGAGAGAGGATTAATTGGGCCTATAAAATCTAAACCCCATTAATGGAAGGGAGCTTCAATTATTACTGGCCTAAGAGGAAAAGTAGCAAGTTGAGGATTACCAATAAACATTTTGCACTTCTCATAATTAGCTACCCACTTATATGCATTTTTAAACATACCAGGCCAATAATAACATTGTCTCATAATTTTGAAAATGTGTCCTCCATATGCTTCATTATGAAAAGATGTCAACAATTTTACCTACTACTCTTTATCCAAACCTTAAAAATGTTACATCAATTTCTCTCTTGTATAAGACATTATCATGGATCACATACTTCAGGGTCTTTGTTTTGAGATCCCTCCTTTGTTTAGCAGTTATCCCTTCAAGGTACTCCCCATATGTTAGAAGATGGGCAATGTTTGAGAACCAGGGATCTTGAAGACTTGCCATAAGAACCTTTGGAGTATCTTCTTTGAATTTTTGATACTTTTCTAAGGCTTTACAAAGTACATTCCCTCTTACAATTTTGGTTGGCTTAATCTCTATATCATATTTTTGAACTTTGTCTATCCACACTCATCTATTATTGCAGCCAACATTTTATTGTGGAAAAATAATTTTCACTACAAGATGTGGCACATATATTATTGAATGATAATGCAATACATAAAATCTAAAATTCTTGAGAGCTCTCACCATTGCATATGCATGTTTTTCTATTTGCGAGTATCTCAACTCTTGTTTTTTCAATGGTATACTTATGAAAGCTATTGGAGCTTGTATTTTCTCTCTTTTCTCTTGCATCAATATAGCTGACATGGTATGTTCTAAGGCATAATAGTAGATGATGAACTCTTTGGTATAGTCAGGATGAACAAGCATAGGGGTTTTTGTAGTGGCATCCTTGATATCTACAAAGGCTTTTGTTCCAACATCACTCCATTTGAAAGATCATTTTCCTTTCATCATATCAACTATACATTTAATTATTTCAGAGAAATCGGGTACAAATCTTCTCAAGAAATTTCCCTAGCCAAAGAAATATTTCATTCAAGTTTTTCTCAATGGAAGGCTTAATTGTTGAATAGCTTTAACCTTATATGAAGCAATCTTTACTCCTTCTTGAGATACAACATGACCAAGCAACTTGCCTTCTATAACAAAAAATACTAATTTCTTTGGGTTCAAAGATATACCATGATCTTTACATCTTCACAAAACCTTTTCTAGATCTCTAATATGTTCTTTTCTCTTCTTGGAAAAGACTATCAAATCATCAAGATATATAACAATAATTCTGTATTTCAAACTTTCAAAGGCCAAGTTTATACCATGTTGAAAAGTTACACCCACATTGATTAAATCAAAAGGCATTCTATTGTAGGAAAAAATACCTCGTGGTGTGGTAAATATAGTCTTCAATGAATCTGCATCATTTACTTTAATTTGATTATATCCTTAAAAACCATCTAACATGGACATCATTTTTTATCTTGCAACATTTTGTAAAAGATGATCCATATTAGGGAGGGAAAAATTATCTTTGAGTGAGGCTTGATTTAGAATTCTAAAATCTACAAAGATCCTTATCTCTCCATTCTTCTTCCTCACTGGCACAATATTGGCAATCCAAGTAGAATGATGAATAGGGTATATAATCATGGCCTATAGAATTTTGTCAATCTCCTTGAAGATTTCCCCTTCAACTATAGGGTTATAATTTCTTTACTTTTTCTTGAATGGTGTTACATCTGGTTTGAGAGAGATCTCATGTTTAAACTTTCCACCCATACAATTATTTAGGTCTTCATAACTCCAAGCAAATACATCTTGAAATTAAATGAGGAATTTCTTGATTTCTACTCTCTCGACTAGCATGCAACACTTGCCTATGTTTATCATCTTTGGACTGACTTTTGTCCCTATGTTGATTTCATCATATTCAGCATAGGTTTTTCCTTTCTTATCTCTTTCTCTCTTTATATATGCATCATTCTTATCAAAAAGTTTTTCTAAAGAGATTAAATGAGGTGGAATCTTGTTACCTTTCAACTAAATCACATCAAATCCTATCTTCTTTTTATCTCTTGCCACTGAATCATCACCTTTTACATTAGTGCTTCATTTAAAATACAAACATTCAAAAGGATCTTCTCCTTTAATGAATTTGAGTATTTTTTTATCATCTTCAAACACCTGCCATGAATCTTCATTATTAGGGACATTAGGCCTAAATAGAACTTCTACCTTATAAACCTATTATTTGAAATCAAGATGAGGTAAGAGCAATGATTAAGAGACTACTAGGGAACCAAATCTTGAATTAAATTCTTTGGGAACTTAAAAAATGGAGAAAGCATTCAAACTCTTAATTTCATCCCATGTCTTATTACGATATTTCTTCAATCTTGAATTCCTAATTACATACTGATCTCTAACTTGTCTTTCTACCAACTCTGCATCTCCTTGTTCTTTAAGCATCCTAACTCCTTTTTGTTTTGTTGTCATTATTCCAAGAAGAAGAGCTTCATACTCTATAGTATTATTAGTGTTTTTGAAATCCAACTTATAAGAAAAACAAATCATTTCTCCATCAGGTGATATCAACACCACACCTACACCTAATCTAGCATTTACACAACTACCATCAAATTTTAGGGTCCACATTGATCATCTTTATTTTGTCCTAGTTCTTCTAAGAACTTAGGGGTATTAGAGAACAACATTTAATTTCCAAACTACATTTCATGATACAAGATTTGGGGTCTAGGATCATCTAATTTTAAAATAGTGAATTTTGCTTTCTCTTATGGTTCTAGCTTCACCTTTTTGTCTCCAAATTGTATAGTGGCACTAAACCAATATAATTTTATATCTCCCCCATATATTTGCAAAAAAATCTCCTGAAGAGAATTACATAGCTTTCAAGGATGTCTGCTACTAAAATAGTAAGTTTCAATCTCTTAGAGGTGTGAGAAGCAAGGGTAACTTGAGCATCTTTGATCTGTCCTAGCAATGGCACTTGTTTGGCATCCATTGAGTAGCATCTACCAAAAGTTAGTTAATGGGAGTCCTAAATATTTTGCAAAAGAAGTAGGCATCATATTATTAGAGGTTCTTGAATGTATGATTTAGTTACTCAATCTATTTCCACTAATGAACAAAGAAATATAAAAAGGATCTAGTTTCTCATTTGGGAGTGAGGCTAAAATGGTAGATTCTTCTTCTTGAAATAGTTTAGGAATTGTAAAATCTTCATTATCAAAAGAAGTTCCACTAGTGCAAGCCTTATTATGGTGTTCAACATTGACATTAGTATTAGCATGATCTATCTCTTTACTATTGCAGTGCTCAAATAACCTTTTCAATTGATCAAGATTAGATTTCAAATAATCTAATGGAGATATTTGAATTCTTGTTTCTTCAAAATATTGTACTATGTCAAAGGAATTAGCAAACTTACCTTTTTACTCATTTTGTGAGGATGAAGTTACTATGCCACTATCTTTATCAACTTTATTTGTTGGTGTATTATTCTTGATATGAACTAAGTTTTTGTTCTAATTTATGTTCTTCTGACCTCTACCCATTATTGTTAACTAAGGTCCTTCTAGAGTAGAAAAACAATCACCTCTTATTTCTAAATTGATTCATACTCAAAGAAATAATTTTTAGAGTCACTACAAGGAGCATGATAATCCTCACTTTCTAGGTATTCAATCATTTATTCTTTTTTATCCACCATCTATCTATATTTGATCAAATCAGCACATGTATCTCCATCATGATCTACTCTTAAGTGAAAGCACACATATTTTGTTTCTTTGGAATAGGTTCAATTTATAATCTCTATTGAATAGGTGGTATTTGCAAATATTTACCTCCATTTGGATTTCTATAACCTTCCTGATGAGGTTAATAAGTAGGTCTATTATTTTTTTTTCAATGAAATGAGCTCATTACACAATTTTTTAAGCATGGATGCTATAGTATTGGAAGTACTAGTTGTATTACTCACATTCCTAGATTGAAACTCTCTTTTCCACTTACCATAGGCTATCATGCCATCCTCCATCTCCACAGCCAGTGTTTATGTAGCTTGCAAGTTGGCCACATTTTCTCTTCTAATCTAGTATCCTATATCAGGTGGCATGGAGCTAATGTAGAAAGTTTTCTTATTATCATTGGTAGTTGCACTTGTAGAAGGAATTATTTTGAGAAGTTTATTGAATTTATATTGAAATTTCTCATAGAAATTGAGGTTTCTTTCTTTATTTGTGCTAATCATAATAACAAGGTTTGTGCATCCTATGATTTTGTATCTTTCCTCAAACCTTTGTTTCATGGTGTTCCAACTTGCGATGCATCCTATATGTAGGTCTTAAAACCAATTTATGGTGTTGTCCACTAACATATCAACAAACATTCTGACTACTACATCCTCATGTTGAGGATTTACTACACCACAAGCCTTGTGGAAAGCACTCCAGTGTTGTTCTAGAGAAGTAGAGCCATCTCCATTGAATCTTGGAAAGCTCTTCCTTGATGCTCTTGGTAGATCATTATTAGTCCCACGAGAAATAGGACCAATACCATTTCCCCATGCTTGTGCCATAAATGCTAGTACAGTAATTTGATTTGTTTGAAAAATAACATATATAGGAAGAGTAGTACCAATCAACAACAAAGCATCAAAAATAAAAGGAATAGAATTTTTGAAAATAAGAGGAGAAGAAGACTTCTCTATGTTCTGTTACAATGGATAGTTGTACAGAAAAAATTATCTTAAAGTTATTTAGTTACAAGTTCCCTTGTATGTGTTCTTCCTCTTCTACAAAGATCTTCTAGGTTAGGAAAGTTATCCTTCTTGAGATCTTTGTATATTAAGTCAATCTTTCCTTTCTCCTTGGCACTCCTGGTATATTTAGAATCCAAAGTGTATCAAATTTTAAGAAAAATGTTGTTAGAAATTATCTTATTAGTTTTCAACATAGAATTTTCTTCTTCTCTTTAGCAGGTTGAGGCTTTAAACCTAGTATCAAGTCCTTATGGCAAACACCTAGCTACCAAAAGTCTTTTCTTGCAACTCACATATATATTGCAAATTAAAATGAAGGAAAATTCTTTAGAAAATTCTTCTAAATCTCCCTAATAGAGTTGCCAAAAATTGTTGGTTAATAGTTTTTCCTCCTATTAGATTTTATAATCTTGACTCTTTGATACCCAATGCTTGGAAAGACAAAAGTATGTTTACCAATGATTGGATCAATGTATGTATTCTATCACTGCCCTCTAAATTGATTAGGTATAGATCCCTATGATTCTTGCAATAATATGCAATCAATATGCCTTTATGTGATAAAAAATTCTTGATATTATAAGCTCTTAACCTGAGAGTAGTAAAGGATAGCCAAATTGTTTGTAGGCATAAACAATTCAGGCAAGATGTATATGAATAAACTATCACACTCAATGGAATGATTGCAATAGATTATCTTGATGTTATCTAACTTCTAATTTTATTCTAAATTCATTTACCCATCTATGTGCAGAAGTTGGAAAGAAAGAATTATACATATGAAGGCAAGTGGAATTGCTTTCTCTATTAGCCTTGAATGAAATTGAATTCAACAAATATCTAATATATTCACATACATTATCCTTCAATTTCAAATGGATTATCTACCATGTATGAAATTATCAAGAGAAGAAACATAATTATATAGGAAACAACAAGTGCAATTGTAGATATTAGTTTTCCACAATCCATAAGAAATATTTGTTGTATTACTTATGGGCAGATTGTGTGATAATTTTTGCATCAACGTTTCGGATCACACTCTATGATTCATCATCAAGATGAAAGAGCTAAAGGAGTTGTTATGGTGCACAACAGTTGAGGAGAATTTTGAGGTTTGGTAGCAAGGTGAATCGAGGAAGGAAAATAGGTACATGGAGAAAAAGAAAAAGAAAAATCAAACCAGGAGAAGAACTAAGCAAGAATAAGGACACAAACTTACTCATGAAAATAAAATGAAGATAAAAATAGCATGAATGGTATGTGTGTGTATGTATTATTATATAAGATAATGTGATGATGGAAAATTAAAAAGAAAAATGTTTAAGAATCTTTATCTTTATATCCATTTAGTTAATATCTATTAGTTGAATATATGTATATATGAGAATGAAAGTCTAAAAATGTAAATAAATGTCAATGTGTGTGTGTGTGTCGACATTTATTTGCATTTATTTAATTTTAATATATATATATATATATATATATATATATATATATATATATATATATATAATTTATTATATAGTAATCTATATATATAGTTGTAGTTACACTTCTTTCTTCACTTTCATTTTCTTTTAAATATATATATATATATATAGTAGCACTTTATTTTTATTTTTATTTTATTTTATGTTATACATATAAAATAATATTATTATTATTATTATCGTTAATTTATTTATATTTTCAATCATTTTTATTTTATTATATATATATATATATTCTCAAACATTTTTCTTTTTAATTTTCCATCATCACATTATCTTAGATAATAATACACAGACACACACACACACACACACACACACACACACACACACACACACACACACACACACACACACACACACACACACACACACATACCATTCATGCTATTTTTATCTTCATGAGTAAGTTTGTGTCCTTACTCTTCCTTAGTTCTTCTCATGGTTTGATTTTTCTTTTCATTTTTCTCCATGTACTTGTGATCCTTCCTTGATTCACCTTGCTACCAAACCTCAAAACTCTCCTTGACTATTGTGCACCCTAACAACCCCACTACCCCTTTTCCTTACCCTCCCTTTTTATCCACCCTAGGTCTACAATCTTACCACATTTCTCCTTTAGCTCTTTCATCCTGATGATGGATCACAGAGTGTGATCCGAAATGTTGATGCAAAAATTATCACACAATCTACCCAACAGTAATACAACAAAAACAAGTGGAATTACTATATTGAAAATATCAAAATGAAGTGGGGTCCATATGATTATTTTTAGGATCATACATAATTTTCTTTTAGCTCTAAGCACAAAACTATCTAATGCATGGACCAAAAAGTATGAAAATCAAATACTATAAATGGAATTACAGAACCATTCACTCTCAAGTTTGCTGACCTTTTTTATGTCTAGTGAGGTTACATTTATAGTTCTCTATCATTTCTTTATTTTGGCAAAGCAACACTCACAAAATAAAAATAAAATAAAATATGAAATTGTCAAGTCATATGAACACATGGCATCCTCTCCATTGTTGATTCTAAATCCATTATGTTTCTAAGACACATGATGACCATTCAGCTTCCTACAATCTTCATAAAATCTTGTGCATAATCACTGCTTCTTTTATTTTCTTCTATTTTGTGCCGAATTTCTTATTTCATATTCCAATGGTCACTGCATTTTCAAATTTTGACCATTGATGTTAAATCAACAATCATGATTTAAAATGTTGAGACTTACATTTATAATTTCCACCACAGGTCCCTCCTTGTACATGTGTTGAATTGTTACTTTATCACATAAAATAAAGGTCAAGAAAATGTTTATAATGAGATAGAAATGACTGTAGTTCCATTTGAATCTAATGGTAGTAATAAAACAATGTTACATCTCTTTGTTTCGTAGTGTGGGTCCACATTTTCAAGTAGGTACATTGTGCAATATATATGGCAATACTTTATTCGATGGAAGATCTAACATTAGCTTTTGTGGCATCTTGTGACTAAATTCTAACTATGCTTTGTGAAAAATGATGGCCCACTAGACACACATGTTTCTCTTGTTATGTCATTATCACTATTTTCTACACATCTATCCATAACAACATAGTGAGAAGCATTGATCTATTTCAATTGAATGGTTTAGAACAAACATGATCCACAATCTTCTTTTAAACTACTTGACTTGTCAACTAGCTAAAGACATACATTCTTTTGTCCACTTGAATTTTCTCCTCCATGTAGCTTATTATGATCACATTTAAGCCGTTGATTTTATTTTTGAAAGAGTCATACCACCTTTGACTTGATTTTTTTGCCATTTTTGCATTTTCAAGCATTCATTCTATATTAAATTCAACTAAACTTGATTTTGAATTCTTCTCATGATCTATATATCAATCTTCAACTTTAGTCTTCAGTGTTCTCTTCTACATTTACTCTATATATGTCTATGAAAATTTATCCTTCTTTAGATATAGATCTTTTGACCATGGAGTTAGAAACTTTTAGAGATGAAGAACTACTTCTTAATGTGAATCTTTTTCTTAGACATGATTAGGAGCAAGGAATTATGAATCATTAGAAGCATTCAAACCTTCCTCTTATCAAGAAAATGTATAACAAACCTTTCCAAAACCTAATCACCTAGCCAAGAATTAATGTATAGTTCATATAATTCCCACACTAGGTTATCTCAAAGGGAGGATGAGAAGAAAGGCCATCCTATGGGAAATCTATACTCAGATTCAATACATTGACACTTCACTTAACTTCAAACCCTAAAGAAAAATGATGTGATTAAAACTTAGGCAACACACTATTATGGAGGAAGTCATCTTCAAAATGGTGGGCATTCTCATTGTGTCACTATACTGAAGACATTGAGGGTATGCATTTGGAGGACAATGAGACCACCATTACTAAAGCAAAGGGAAAATGGTCTTCTTCCAAAACCCTTGTGAGCTCTATCAAGAAGGAATATAATTTTTTTTGGTATAAAAGATAGGTAAAGATGGTCATCTTCTCTAATGAGGAGTATAATGAAGGTGAAGAAGATACAGAGACTAATGATTAGGATGTGGGTTCCAATAGGAATAAACATGGAAAGATAGCAAAGAAAAATAAAAGGATTGTGATCCTCGTAAGGAAGAGTTCCAAGCTTCTAGTGGCTAAGAGATAGGTCAAGGTAATCATCTCCTCTAATGATAATTATGATGAGGAGGGTGAGGACATGGACATAGAGAATGAAGAGGTTGGAACTAGTAGGAAGAAACATGGCATGTATTCTAGGAAAAAATAGAAGAAGGTGTTAGGAATTGAAAGTGATAAATAAGTTTTAGAGTCTCCTTTGAAGCTCATCCATAATAAATACAAAGAAAAATCTTGGGTGGTGAGGATGATTAGGACACCAATGTATCTCCTTTAGAGAAGACTTAGTTACCCATGGGTGAGACCCCTGACCATTCTCTTGTGAATGGAAATCCACCTAAGATGAGGAAGACTTCTTTGAAGAATATGGAAATGAACACTATGAGGTTTGGTATTGCTAGGGAAAGATTGACTTGATAGTTGATGGTTGGTAGAGAGGAGCCTAGAAAAATTTGTCTCAAAGATTTAATTGATCCATGTATGTTGATTCCATTAAGAAGCCTAAGATGGATGTGTTGAACAATGATAGGAATGATCTATTAGACAATTTAAGGTCTATTAAATGGTTTTATCATGAGATAATTAACATCAATGATATAACAGTAGCTTTGGAGGGTAAGGTGTGTATTCATAAGTACTTGAAGATGGCTAGCAAGGAGAACCTAGATATGAGCTCCTTAACTGATATGGTTTCTTTTTATAATTTGATGTCTAAGGTGTTGGAGATGGAAAACAAGATGACAAGGATGGATAAGACTCTAAATGGTGTTTCTGATCAAAGTTATAAAATCCTCAAGGCAGCCAAGATCACATTAAAATTCTTATAAGTGATATGGAGAATGTGGTTAGAGACAAGGCCATCATTAAAAAATTTGATGATTAAGGTGGTCCCATAGATAGTTAGGATGGGCCTAGAAAGAGGACAAGGACCAATACCAAAAACATGGCTACTATTGTTTCTACTGACTGGAAGCCAAAGCTCAACTACTATCATTAAATTCACAAAGGTTTATCACTAAAAATCTGGGGAAGATTTGATCAAGGTGCACATGAGTCTTGATAAGACAAGAATGATGGCCATAACCAATAAGATTGGGTAGATGGATAACCAAAGATATGAAGGAAAGAAACTACATTTAATATGGAGAACACTCAAAAAGAAACTGTAAGCAATTAAGGACTTGTTCACCACTAAAGAGTTGCTTGTTGTTGTGTCTATAACCATGCAAAGTAAGTTGTTTCAGCATTTGAATAATTAACCTCGCTATGTGGCCCAATAATCTTTTAGCATTCTACCATCAAATCTAGTTACCATCTTATGTTGACCTATTGGCTACCTCTACTATTTGCAATTTCACAACTTGAAATCCTCTCTAGCTACATGGCCCTGCAAAATTGTGATTGCCTAGTCTATGCTTGATCGCTGCTTCACAACTTTTTTCTACCTTATTCTCTTAACTGTACTAACCTTCTGACAACATGGAAATGATCATTTCAACTGTCGTCATGGTTTTGGCTTGACAACCCTCTAATTGTGTGATGATATGAAATTGTTTATCTTGCCTTTATTGCCTTATTACAACATATTTCCTAGCTAGCATGAAACATTCATGACCTTATGATCCATGTATTTTTCTACTTTACAGCTTGAGAATACTTAATTATTTTTATACTTGTGAAGTTGCAAATATTAACCTTAGTTGTCAATCACCCCATCATAGCCTAACTCATTAACTCTGATGCTAACTCTACAATTGAGTGAACAAAAGGTTTTCACAGCTTCGTTACCATGACCACAGGTTAGTAATTTAACCATACAATGAAGTGACTGAAGGCTTTCTCCATCTTGCAGCATCAACCTTGAGTTAACATTTAACCATGGAAATGATGTAAAAACATTGAAATTGACTACAACATTTTTGACCTTCACAACATTGCAACTTGGAAAATGAAGCCATCTCAATAGAATGAAATTGACTGAATTGGTCAACTCTCATTCAATGAGATATTCTATGTCCATTTGATGATGTGATGAAGAAAACTCAAATGCGCCTAGCCCACCATGACATGTGTAGCATGCTCATATTCCTATGATGGATAGAGCTAGAGCATTTTGAAAATGTGGGGATATGCTAGATGTTGATCTGTTGAGATCTAACAATTGAAAAGATGCATCAATCCTCTTTACTTGAAAATTAGAAAGGGGCCCACAAGACAAGTGTTAGCTCATTGCATGTGCAACCCTAACTCTAATCATAGCTTTTAAATCTATGAACATGCACCCAAAAGAAATTTCCATTTCACAATCTAAACTCTAAATAGTCCTTAACCTCCTACAACTGTGTGAAAAAGGGAAGATCACAATGTTGCCACTTAAATTGTTAACCTAGAAGTTAACCCTATGAATGAGCGATCAAGGAAATTGAAACATTGCTAACTTAACTCCAAATTAGACTTGACCCTTTGCAACCTTGTGAGAACATGTAAATTAGACTACTAGACTTAATCTTTGCATGGTTGCAACTTGAGAGTGCCTGGACTTGAAGCTTCTTGTGATCATGTGACCAATGTTTAATCACATGGTCACCACTAAAGTATAAATATTAGCCCTTTGAGCTATGAAGCCATGCTAACATTGAGGTGATCATTTTGTGCATTCACAACTTCAATGAAAATTATTCCATAATTTCCCATGACTAAGAAAAGAGGTATAATCGCATCGTTGTAGCTTGAAATCTTCATATGATATGAGAATCATAAGAGACTTAAGGCTATAAAGGGAAAAGTTAAATCTATTTGTCATATTCCCATTGACCTACATGGAAAAAGGAATAGTCCAACAAATGTGGACATGGCTACCAACTTGGAAATTTTGATTTTGAAAGGTGGCAAAAAATGGTGAACATTTCTGGTGACTTAGAGAGGATGCTTTCATGCTAAGCATGGAATAGTGGCATTTGAGCAATCCATTGGGTTGGAGTCACAAAAAATGAACTTCGTAATCTATCTACATTCTCACAAAAACTACCTCTTCTACAAGTACAAAACTCTTCTATCTCCTACAAAGAAACCTGAACTTGAAGCACTTATTGAAAACATCAAAACTATTCTAATATATATGGAAAACCTTAACTTTCTTTAGAAGAAAAGTTTAAGGTGAATTCCATTAACTAGAGTTGGAAAAATATCACCATTAGGCCTAGATAGCTAAAAAGTGTTGGCCTCCTTACAATTGGTGATAACATATGGACCACTCCACATAACATCAAACTTGGATTGTCTACCTAGTTTAGCTCTATCTACATCCCACTTGAGAACAAGATCTCCCTCCTTGAAAACCCTAGCTTTAGCCTTCTTGTCAATAATTCTCTTGACCTATTGCTTACATGCCTCAAGTTTATGCATAGCTTGTTGTCTATTCTCTACTAATTTAATTAGTTCTACTAGCCTAACTACCATAGCATCATTCTTAGCTAGCTCTAATTGATGGGCTAGTTCAAGAGAGGGGAGCTCAAGTGAAATAGGAAGTCTTGCTCCCCATCCATATACTAGCATAAAAGGTGAGTTTTGATTTGTTCTCTTGGGTGTAATTCTATCAGCCCAAAGGGCACTCCTCAATTTGGCATGTCAACAACTCTAATTATCTTCAATTATTCTCTTCATGATTATGATGAGGTTCTTATTAGAGGAATCAGCCAAGCCATTCCCTTGGGGATAGTAGTTTGAGGAAGTGCTCAAATATATTCTATGTTTCAGAGCCCAAGAACATATATGAGTTCCAACAAAGGACTTGGCATTATCAAAAGTGATAGTTGATGGAATACCAAATATGGTCACAATCCCATCAAGGAATTCAACCATTGAAACCTTTGTTGCATCTTTCAAAGCTACTTCCTCTATCCATCTTGTGAAATAATCTATGGCTACCAAGATCCATTTGTGACCAGAACTAGAGGGTGGATTTATTGGACCAATAAAATCCAAACCCCATTGAATAAAGGGTTGGTCAACCTGAATAGAATGGAGAGGAAGGGAAGGTAATTTTTTCTTTCCTGAGAAGAATGCACATTTCTCACATTTCCTCACCAACTTATGGTAGTCATTGAATAGGGTTGGCCAATAATAACTAGTCCTCATGATTTTCATTATAGTAATTCTAGCTTAGAAATAACCACCAGTAGGGCCATCAAGGAAATTTTTCAACAACTTGTTGATTAGATTAGTTTGTATACACCTTAGTAGGACTCCATCATAATCTTTTCTAAATAATATTTCATCTACCAAGACGTAAGGGATAACCTATAATCTGAATTGTCTTCTCTTGGCTCTATTTAGGCCTTGGGGATATCTTCCTTCTATCAAGAAGGTGGTCATTTCATGCAGCCAATCATTCTTATTTTCATTCTATATGGGTTGCTCACCTTGATTTAAGAGGAAAGCCTCTTCAGGTTTCTCAAAAGGTGAATCCATCTACTCACATAGTCCTTTGCCTCTTACAATCTTGGTGATCTTAATATCAACATCATATTCCATGACTTTAGTAATCCATCCAAATCTATTTTTATTGATGTCCTTTTTCAACAAGAACTCTTTCACACTTGCATGTGGGACCTAGAGTTGGACCTTATTTTGGGACACTAGATGTCTGAATTTTTTGAGAGCCCTTACAACAACAAGGACTTACTTCTCTATATAGCTATATCTTCCTTCATAATCCTTGAGCCCTCTACTAAAGAAAGCACCAGGCTGCTCCAAATTATCTTCATTCAACTGTGTTACAACTGTTGAAATACTTGACTAGCCTCCAAAGGAGTAGAAGACAAAATCTATGTCAAAATTGGGGTTGACAAGAAGAGTAGGCATTGATGTAATTGATATCTTGATCTCCTCAAAACTGGCCTTCCCCTCCTTGGTCCAAGCAAACTTCATATTCTTCTTCAACGTAGTTGTGAGAGGTTTCACCATGGATGAAGTTAATCCTACCAAGAAATCTCTACAATCCTTTTTTGGTGGTTGGGAAGTGACAGAGAGAGAATTGCTTCTACTATCTTTGCATCTATTGTTAGCCCATCTCTTAAAACAATGTGTCCTACGAGCTTTCCTTGATCAGTGGCAAACACACACTTTTTGGGATTTAGAGACACACCATACTCTCTACATCTAACAAATTCCTGTCTCAAATTATCAAAATGATCTATTTTGTACTTTGAGAAGACAATTATATCATCAATATACACTAGCACAAAATTTTCTAGCCCACCTTTGAAAGCCATCTCCATTGCTTTTTGAAATGTGGCACTTGCATTGGTTAGTCTGAATGGCATTTTAAAATAAGCATAGGTACCCCATTTGGTAGTGAAGGTTGTCTTATATTTGTCTAATTCCTAGATTAGTAATTGATTATAACCTGAAAAAACATCTAAGAAGAAAACCTCTCTAAACCACTAACCTTGGATAGAATTTGTTCCATAAAAAGAAGAAGATGGTGATCTTTAAAAGAAGCCTTATTAAGGTCTCTTAAATCTACACATAATCTAATTTCTCCACTCTTCTTCTTGACAGGGACAAGATTAGCCACCCATGAAGAGTGTTTGATAGGGAAAATAATGTTAGTCTCTATGAGCTTTGATACTTCTTTTCTCATTAATGGTTCAATCTTAGGGTTAACTAGCCTTTGTTTTTGTCTGGCAAGCTTTGCATCATTATTTAAATCTATAGTGTGCTGAAATAAGCTTGGGTCAAAACCCTTTAAGTCTTCATATATCCAATCAATAACATCATTGAATTCCTGACATAATTTAATGAAAACTTCTTGTTCAGTCTTAGTTCATACCTCTCCCAAGTTGAGAGTTTCCATTAGCAATGGTGAGAGGTTTATAGTCATCCCTCCTTGTAGTCAAGTTTGAACCTTTTATTCTTGATTAATCATTAGAGTTGAATATTCCTTCCAAAGTGACTAGGCCTTTAAGAAATTTGTTGGAGCTAAGGTTCATAATCTAATTGATTTGAATTGTGAATTTAGGTTATAATACCTAGCGTAGAACTTGCGGTATTATGACTAAATTGAAAACAATTAAAATGTAATAGTAGATGTTCTACAAGCCAAAAAGTAATCCATTCATTTCACAAAATAGAGTTTATACAAGTTTGATGGATCCCAACGATCACCATTATCCCTTGGATATGAAAACAAAAAGTCCACAAGCTAATTAATTACAAAATAAACTCTAACAACTATAAAAACTATATTAAAAAACTATATTAAATTCTATATCTACTTGTAGAAGTTGTAACTTTCTACTCGTAGCTCAAAATTACAAACTATTATAGTTTCTAGAAAGATCTTCTAGAATTCTACATTTATTATCTAAAGTCTTAAGAATAGCCCAAAAATGACCCAAAGACCTGCAAAAATGCAAAGTACTAGAACATAGAAAATACCCAAAAAATGGATTTCAATATTTTCCCATTTTTTCTTGTACCAACATCCTCTACATCTTCCTAGACTATCTTTTGATCACTAATCCCCATACTAACTTTGTATTCTTGATTGATTTCTAGTAGATAACTCTTCATTTTTCAACAAATTAACAATTTGCAAATCAGAATCAAACACTTTCCAATTTGTGCAATTATCTAGGATAGCAAGCCTTACAACAATTCTAATTTGTTGCTTCCTTTCATTAGTAACATGATTTGGTATGTCATGATGAGTACCAATTTTTCCAAGTCCATCAACATGTTTATTTTTATTTCTAGGGACACTTTGAATGTTAAATTCTTGAAAGCCTTCAAGTAGATCCCATACTCTATGTTTATATGACTTGAGAAGGCTATTCTTTGTGACATTTTGATTTTTGATCTGATTTACAACCAACTCACTTTCCCCAAATACCTTCAAGAGCTTAATGCCTCTCCTTTATGGAATTTGAAGACCTTGGATAAAAGCTTCATACTCTACCACATTATTAGTGTAGTTGAATTAGAGTATATAAGCAAAGTAATATTTCTCCAAATTAGGTGAAACTAGCATGACACTGACCCTTGGGCCATTTTTATTCCTTGAGCCATCAAATAACATATTCCACAATACACTTGTATCTTATTTTGTTTTCATAAGACTAGGAATAGGAGCATTTGCCTCAAACATGCAACAAGTTCCAAGACCTATCTCCTCAACGTCTTGTATTGGGTCAAATTTATAAGAAGCAGCCCATTCATCCAAAAGATAATCAGGCACCTCTGCTAAGGAAGTAGCATGATCATGAGTTATGCATTCCTCATCCTCCTCCTAAATTGTATAATTTATATTTATGGAGCCAGGAGTATAAGTCTCTATTTGATTAAGAGCTAGAGGTTCTTCCCTTAAAGAAGCTCTTTTTTCATATTCTATTTTAAAGAACATATAGGACCAATCTATTACAATAGGACCAGCTATTTGTGGAGTGAAGTCTCTATATAGACAGATGGAAACATATGGCTCAACCTCAACTACTAATACATCTTGAGTAATAGTACAACTAGGAATTTCATGCAATGCCATTTCCACATTTTTTAAGATTCCTATTGTCTTAAAAGAGCTACCATCTAAATGGAGCACATCCCTAAACATTGGCTCATATTTAATACCAAGGAGGTTAGCATTACACTTAGGCATTACTAACCTACTAGCTCTAGATTCTATCATGCAATTATGGACTAACTTGTCACCTATAATCAAAGAGACATAAAAGGTATGAGGCCTATTTTTCTTACTTGTTTCTCCTTCTTTTACTAGCTACACTAAGCTTGTTGCACTATCCTCTTAGACTAACTAGTTTATCACCTTTATGCTTTTGAACTCCTATTGTAGTAGTTTCAACTATGATGACATAGTGGCAACAACATCCCCCATAAGAACATTAACATTGGTCCTCTTCATTTTATCTACAATGTTTATAGGAGTGCCAACTATCTTTACTAGAGCCTTGGGAGCTATAGGAACTGCTAACTAAATTTGAGCAGTCTGGAGTTTAGAAGACTTCCCTTTGTTGTTTATATTTTGTTTCTGGAAGTGGGTAGCATTTGATTGTGCATTTGTGACTGGAATATGGGAAGGAATATTGGAAGTTGAAGATTGATTTGGTGGGGGAGGTATGGCATCCTCAATATCTCTTCTTTTGCTTCTAGTATTATGAGCACTGGCATCATAGTTATAATGATTAGAATGGCAGTGTTCTTCTAGCCGATGGTTCATGAAAGAACAATCACCCTATTGTTGTAGATGAGAAGCATTAGTAGGATTACTAACATTATAATGTTGTCCTACTATTTTCTCTTTTATATTTAATGCTTGGAATGATCCTACTTTTTAGCACATACAATACCCATACGAATAGTTGCAAGAGGGATATAAATCTTGATCTTGAGCAAGATTGTTCTGAGGAACTAATTGTTGGAAACAATTGACTAATTGTGTATTGCCTTTGATGTTACACAAAATATCATATCATTGCTAGTCAATGTATGTTGAGCTCACTCAAGCATTGAAGATAGTTTGTTGTGTTTGTCAAGCATTTCAGATTTTGCCTAGTTCAAAAGACAATGTTTACAAAGTTCACTCGGGTGATGAAGGAAAGTTTGTAAAAGTTGAGTGTTAACTGAGCTCACTTGGTTAATGAATGAAATGTTGGATGGAACAAGTGTTAAACTAAGCTTACTTAGTTACCAAAGGAGCTTTGTGAATATGCAATGTTAACTGAGTTCACTTCACTAAAACAAGAAAATCACTTTGAGTTAGTATCTACCAAGCAGGGTCGGCTAACAAAGGATTTTATTATTATGGCATATTGAGTTTAATTAAATTGTCTATTGGTTCTATCCAAATGAGAAGGTGAATATTAATTATTCTAAGTTGTATTCAAGCTTACTTGACAATATGTAAGATATAAATATAAAGTCAAGTTGAGGATTGAATATGTGGAACATAATTGAAGATTTGATGATGCTAGGAGGAAGTGAATTAGAAGGATAAGTAGAATATACTTGTTGAGATGAAAAGATGTATTTGATCAAGAAGGATCAAGTATACAAGCCAGAATTGAGATCTATAATTAGTAATTTAGTTACATCAAAAATTAGATCATCTCATTGTTACTCTCTAACCATTATAATAGTGATCTAAATCTCTTTATAGTGTTGGCTTAATAGCTATTTGTAAATCCTCTAACAAGGTGGCATTTCCATCAAATTATCTAAAGAGCTATAACAAGGCCACTCCTAATAGGATGATTAAATCCTCTAATAGGGTCACACCTGATAGTGTGTTTTGTAACCTTTAAAAGGGTTGGCTCCTAACAGAGCTCACTTTAGAAGAGTGAAAAGTAGTAATTAGTTGCAATTGGTAGTTTTACTCAAATTGGGTTTCCACATTATAGTTTTTTGTTCATGCTATTTCTCTTATGTATTTGCAACTAGGCTAAACTAATATCAATCATATATAATAGCTTAATTTTTTCATGTTAAGCATTTGCCAAGCTATTTCAGTGTTTATCAAGTTACAACATTTTTTTTGTGTGTTTAATGAGTTACAATCAAGTTCAGTTTTGATTTATATTGACATCTAAGGGATCTGGGATATATTTTTGTGGTAATTGATTCACCCCTCCCCTCTCAGTTACTCCTCTTATATTCTCAAAAATTAGTATTAGAGCTTTTGGTGCTTGCAAATAAGGTTTTAAGGACCAAAGCTAAAGATT
This sequence comes from Cupressus sempervirens, assembly GCA_028749045.1. NCBI lineage: Eukaryota > Viridiplantae > Streptophyta > Pinopsida > Cupressales > Cupressaceae > Cupressus > Cupressus sempervirens. The sequence goes on along the minus strand of CM053790.1, from coordinate 170,709,190 downwards.
AGGATGTCTTATAGAAGAGAGATTCCCAAGTTGAATTGAGACAACTTTGCAACATGGAAAGGACTTATGAGGTTACATTTGGAAACTATCTGTGATTCAGAATGTAAATATCTTGATAGTGATTACAAGACTCCTATTGGAATATCATTAATTGAAGATATTGTTGAAAATAAAAATCATAACATCATGATGATTGACATTGCTTCTTCTCTTAATTATGTTGAATTTGATGAAGTCAAAATTTGCACTATAGCCTATAATATGTGGATAAAACTAAAAGACATCTATGGAGGAGATGGTAATGTAAGAAGAGCCAAAGCCAAAATTCTCAGAGGACAATTTGATCAGATGAAGATGAGAGAAGATGAAAATATTACAAAATATGTTGAGATAATTAAAGCAAGTGTGAGTGCAATCAAAGCATATGGAGGAGACATTGATGACAAAATAGTTGTAAGCAAGGTACTTAGAACCCTTCTTCCTATCTATGCAATTAGAGTATTTTCTATTCAAGAAATGAGATGTGATCCAAATAGAAATATAACTTTGGATGCTCTAGTTGGAAGATTGATAGCCTTTGAGTTGGATAACTATGATAACTATGTCCCTAGTTCCAAATGTATTGAGTCTGCATTTGAAGCCAAGCTTTCACTCAAGAAAAAGGGTAAGAAACAAAAAGCTAATCAACCATAAAGTGATGAAGAAGGAGAAAATTCAAACAATGATCTTAAAGTTGTTGAAGCCCTACTTGCAAGGAAATATTCCAAAGGTAAAGGAAAGTACAAAGTTAAAATTCCTCTAATCTATTTTTCTTGTGAAAAAGTTGGTTACATTGCTGCAAGGTTCCCAAACAAAGAAGACAAGGATGAAAAGAAAAGCAATAAGTACAAAGGCAAGAAGGAATTCAAAACTACAAGGTGTAGACACCTAAATCTGATTACATCACTAGGTAATCATATTTAGTCATCTCCTAAGGCATTATTGATTGAATATTTATTATTAAATTAATTAATCATCATCCCCTAGTTTATTTATTTATTTAATTAACTATAGTCCAATTGATAAAATCAAATGATCGCCCAAAATCAATTTATCAATTAAATCCCTCTTCCCCTATTAAATTGAATAAATCATTAAATCTATTCAATTTAATTCCATACTCCCATTTTATTGAATTAAATATCTAAAATCTAATAGCCCCTAACCTATCCTTAATCCTCCATTTAGCCTAATCCACCCCATCCACCCATACTAACCTAGCTTAGTCACTAACTCACCCACCCTCATCAATACCATCCACTTGCACTTCTCTAACATCCTTAATCTAATCCTAACCCAAGCCTAACCCATCCCCTAATCATTTGCACAATCCTAAATGAGATTAAGACTTTCCTAAGCCAAGCTAAAGTATATCCCCTCAAAATATCCCAACCACCAAGCCATAAGTGCCCCCACAAAGCCATAAATGACTCTTACAAGCCCATTTATTGCTCTTACAAGCCATTATGAGGGTCTTTATGATATTTGAGCCTCCTTTGTTGACCCCTCAACCCCTCTTGCTCTAAGTAATGACCCTGTGACATGTGTCACTCCCTGATTGGCTATAAGGAAGCACAATCCATGTGCTCTCCTCTCATTCAATCTGAGCCCTCCTTAACCATTTTTCCATCCTTGCATCTTATCCCTCCATCCCTCAAGCCTCTTTCCTATAAATTGAACCTCCTCCCTTCACAAAAGGGATCCACCTTTTCATGCAAAGTTATAATGCTATTTTGAGAGCTTAGAAACTACCAAAATACCATTATTATTCTGAAATACCTCCATGACTCCATTGTTGAAACCTTACCTCATGCATTCCATCCATCCATCTAAGCTTGAGCATAACTTGTGAGTATACATACCTTAAATCAGGGACATAGCTTCATCATCATGAGAAGCACTTGAGGAGTTTACCATCTTTGATCTACTTTCCTCAAGTTTGTCTTCTTTGGTCCTATCTTAAATGTTTTCCATGTTTAGTATGGTTAAAGCTTTCATTTAATAGTTAGTTTTCATTTTACACTACTAAACTAGGTGATACACAAGGACTACAAGGACAAAGGTAAGAAATCTTGTTTCATGGCTAAAGATTCTAATAAAAATTAAGATGAAATGGTATATATTGTTGTAAAAGATGAATCTAATGATGAAGGAGATAAAATGACACTTATCTCTCATGTTAGCAAAAATGATACAAGGATTACTGATATTGGTTTCTCACATCCTATGACTAGGGAAAAAATAAAGTTTGAACATATGGAACATTCTAATGGTGGTAGTGTGAGATTTGAATACCATGAACCTTATTGCATAAAGGGAAAAGGGTGTATCTCATTAACCAATGAACTTAGATGTGATAATGCTTATTGGGTTGAAGGACTAAAGCATAATCTAATGAGTGTGGCATAGTTGAAATACATTGGATTCAAGGTAGAATTTATGAATGGGAAGACCAAAGTGCTGGATGGAAAAGGAAATCTGATTGGATCTAGCAAACAAAAAAAAGGTAATCTATTCTATCTAGATCCTAATGAAAGTTCATGTTTTATTTCTCAAGTAGAAGAAATTTAATTATGGTACAAAATATTATGTCATGTAAACTTTGATAATCTACTCAACATAAGGAAAAATAGAGGAGTAAGAGATATTCCTAGCTTGAGGAAACCTAATATGGGTCTATGCAAAAATTGTCAAATTGGTAAGATGGGAAAAACTAGTTTCAAAAGAAAAAACTATCATTCTAAAGAAGTCTTAAAGATTGTACATACAGACTTATGTGGACCTATTCGAATAGAGAATTACATTGGAGATAAAAAATTTATTCTATTTGTTGATGATTATTCTAGAATAACGATTGTTATGTATATAAAAGAAAAATCTAAAGCTTTTCAAAAATTTAAGTGGTATCTGGCAAGAGTAGAAAAAGAATCTGGAAAGAAGCTAAAATGTTTGAGATTAGACAGAGGTGGTGAATTCATTTCCAATGATTTTACTGAATTCTACATTGAAAAAGGAATTAAGAGAGAGGTATCAGTCCCTAGTACACCTCACTAGAATGAAATAGCTAAAAGAAGGAATAGATCCATCATGAATTGTGCAAGAACATTGATGATAGAAAAGAATATTGCAATCAAATATTGGAAGGAAGAAATTAGTACTATAGTGAATACCTTGATTAAAGTATAGTTGAAGAAAGACTCAAATCAAACTCCTTATGAACTATGGTATGGCTACAAACCTAATGTAAGTTACTTGAAAGTATTTGGCAACAAGTGTTATATCTTGAAAGAATCTAGGAAAGGAAAATTTGATGTCAAAGGTGATGAAGGCATATTCCTAGGATACTCTTGTAGAAGTAAAGCATACAAATGTTTGAATTTATCTACTTATAAAATCATAAAAATTGCACATGTGAGAATTGTTGAGTTTGTGGAAAAGGTTGAAGAAGGAAGCAATAAAGAACTTGAGGATTACAGAAGATTTGTTTACTATGATCCTAATACTTTGCCAAATCTATCTAGAAATTAGGAGGCCTCACCTCCCAAGTCCCCAAATCTCCAAAAGCTACCAAGTTGCAATCAGTGCAATCTGAGTCATAGTCTAAAGGACCTCAATGGCAATCAAAAGCTGTCGAGCTATTACTAGAGAAAACTAAGTCTGATGGACCCGAGTCACAGACAGTGGGACCCAAGCTTAATACAGAAGATCATCAAGAAATAAATGAAACAAACTCCAAATCCAAAGTACCTGTGTTAGCAAGATATGTCAAAAGGCATCATGCACTTGATCAAAGCATTAGAAATAAGTCAAATGGAACAATTACAAGAAAAAAATTGAAAGGTACATGTTTGCTTGCTAAATTTGAAAGGTTAGAAATGCTAAAGATGCTTTGGATAATGAAAGTTGGATTGAAGCAATGAATGAGGAAATAGAATAGATAGAGAAGAACAAAGCTTGGACTCTTGTTCCTAGACCCAAGGATAAAAATGTGATTGGCACAAAGTGGGCATTTAGAAATAATCTAAATGAAGATGGAGAAGTTTCCAAAAACAAAGCAAGGTTAGTATGTAAAGCTTATTCTCAAGAAGAAGGTATTCATTATGTTGAAACTTTTGCTCCTATTGTGAGATTAGAAGGTGTTAGGACTTTACTAGCTTATGCAACTCATAAAGGATTTAAATTTTATTAAATGGACATAAAATCTACATTCTTGAATGAAATTCTTGATGAGGAAGTCTACATAGAACAACCTGAAGGTTTTGTAGATCCTAGCAAAAGAGATATGATCTGCAAATTACACAAAACATTATATGGTCTCAAGCAAGCTCCTAGAGCCTAGTATGAAAGACTTCATAACTACTTGATAAAGATTGGTTTTCAAAGAGCAAATGATAATAGTAGTCTATATATAAAAGAATGATCAAACAAGAAGATTATGTTGGCTGAAATATTCATGGATGCCACTTTATCTATAGGAAATGATGACTAGCACAAAGAATTTTTTAAAGAAATAAGTAAATAATTTGAGATGTCTATGTTTGGAGAGATAAAATTCTTTGTTGGATTGCAGATCCAACAAAGGAAAGATGGTATCTACATTATACAATCTAAATATATCAAGGAGATACTAAAATTTGAAATGGAAGACTCAAGACTAGTTAAAAATCCTATGTCTACTAGACATAAGCTTTCCAAAAATGATGATTCTAAGGACGTAGATTAGACCACATATAGATCAATGATTGGAAAATTGTAGTATGTAGTGCATACAAGGCCTGATATTGCATTAGCAGTCAATATGGTGGCAAGATTCTTAGCAAATCCCAAAGAAAATCACATGATGGGAATCAAAAGAATCATGAGATGTCTGAAAGGTACTAAAGACTATGGTTTATGGTACAAAAAGGGAGGCAATTTTGATTTAAAATTATTCACAGATGTCGATTGGATAAAAAGTATTGATGACAGAAAGAGCACCAGTAGTGGAGCATTCTTTCTTGAAAAAAGACTAGTGCCTTGGACAAGCTAGAAATAGAATTGTATTTCTCAGTCCATAGCAGAGGTAGAATATGTGGTAGTAGCAATTAATTGTTCTACTATTATTTTGTTCAAATAGCTGTGGGTAGCTACAAAGATAGAGATCAAGGATATAGTAGTTATATGCTGTGATAACACCAATGTAATTAATGTATCAAAGAATCCAATAATGCATACCAAAACAAAACACATTGCTATACAATATCATTTTTTGAGATAATTAGTGCAAGATAAAGAGGTAAGATTGGAATATGTGAATACTAAAGAACAAATTATAGACATATTCACTAATCCATTACCTAAGAATACATTTTTGTATCTAAGAGGCAAGCTAGGGGTCATTCCCCTATCTAAAGCTCACTAAATGAAGTTTAGTGATGCATCAACTAGAGCATGTTGAAGATAAATTAGTTGATGTAGTATTGACAATGGCATATTTCAAATGAATTAGTACATGAGATAATTGATATATACTGAACATTGTCTTTGGCATGAGATATCAAAGAGGGAGAAGGAAGTTTGTCATATCTCATAGAAATTTTATCACTCTAGGAGATGACAAAAAGGGAAATATCAAAGGTAGAAGTTTGCTGACAGAGGGAGAAACTAAAGGCAGAGGGAGTTTACACTAATAGAGGGAGTTCTCATAGATGAGAATTAGAATGAAACTAAGGATATGTTCCTTACTTTATTCTTGCTCTAAAATTTCATTGCATTATGACATGTTGTATTGACATCAATGACAAAGAGGGAGATTGTTGGAAATAATTGATTAATTGTGTACTGTCTTTGACATTACACAAAATGTCATATCATTGCCAGTTAGTGTATGCCCGGTTCACTTGGGCATTGAAGACAATTTTCTATCTCTAGTGAGCATTCTAGAGTTTTCCTAGTTCAGAGATAGTGTCTACCAAGTTCACTCAGATGACAAAGGATATTTGAAATCTCTATAATATACCCTTTTACCTTATATTGATTCTGAGTTAATATCCTAATACCATGTATATTATAGATATTTGAAATCTCTTGAATATGCTCTATAGGAGAAATGGAAATTTCACCAGTGAAATTTGGTATACGTTGAAGAGAAACTACTAGGATATCATGTCTCTGAGCCAAGTAAAGAGGAATTCCATGATTGAAGGTGGAAAAAACTTGATTTTTAGGAAGAGTCATACGAAATAATGATATATTCAAATGGAAACATGGTACCCTAGGCTGTGATCTATTAACATGAGGAGTAGAAAGATATCTTGCAAGTGTATGCATTATTGATGAAATCTTAACTGGTGATAAAGAAAGTCTAGTTCTCTTTCTTCAAGGATTTGAAAATGAAAGTTTAGTATATTGAAAGGTACCTTTAGAATATGCCCTTGTATGAGCCTTGGGCATGAATCACATCAATTATGGTCTAGAACCAAGATGTAGAAGTGTAGTCATCAAGCACTTTGGATGTGAACCTCTTGAAGGTTTGGAATGTTGAGAATAACACTATCTCCTCAATATTAATTTGAAGATCTTTTCTTGACACTAATGAACTAGTAGACTTAGTAAGCTTCGATATGAGTCCCATTGGGCATACCAAAAATTGTTGACACAAATTTTTTCACCCTTGCCTAAAGTTTTTACCTAAAGGAAACCTCGTATAATATGGAAACAATCTCAAAAGTGTGAGACTTTGTGATTGGAGATTGAGTCTTTGGTGAAGTCCACCTTCCTTACTATCAAGGTGCACCTAACTATTTCTTGAAAGGAAAATGGGAAGGAATACATGAAAGCAAACTACCTATTCTAATCTAAAGGGGGTGATACACCAAATAGTATTGTTCAACCTTATCCCAACCCAGGGAAGTGTAGTTCATCAATATAATCCTTAGATACATGGATTCTATCTTAGCTTTGGCTCAATAATCATGCACATATCATAAGTCAATAAAATGATATAAGGAAAGAAATTCATTCTATATCATTTGAAGATAAATAGACACAACATATAACTGAAGAATGAAAAAAATACATCAATATAAGGTAAAAGGGTATTGAAAAATATATTAATGAAAGAAGGAGATACAACTGAGAGTTATATGCATTCACAAGTAAAAGGGGAATTACACTAGCAAAGCATAGAAGGTAGCTGCTAGAGAATTAGAGAAAAGACTAACCCTTAGAAGGGTTACAAAACTTTATTTTATAGTTCAAGCATAACTAACAAAACTTCTAGTGGAAGCCAAAACTTAACTATTGTCATTAAATTCATAGAGAGTAATCATTGCAAATTTGAGGATGATTTGATCAAGGTGCACATCCATATGCAGGAATGATGATCCTACACACAAATTTGAGTCTTGATAAGACAAAAATAGTGACCATAACCAATCATATTGGGTAGATGGATAACTAGAGTGATAGAGGAAAGAAACTACATTAAACAAGCATGGAGAACACTGAAAGAAGTGGCTGTAAGCAATTGAGGACTTGTTCACCATTAAATAGACCATCCCAAGTAAGTTGTGTCAGCATTTGATTAATCAACCTTGCTACATGGCTCAATAATCTTTAAGCATTCTACCATCAAATTCAATTTTAATCTTATGTTGACCTATTGACTACCTCTACTTGTTCTTAGTTTCACAACTTGAAATCCTCTCTAACTGCATGCCCTTGTGAAACTATGACTACCCTTGTCTATGCTTAATCATTGCTTCACGGCTTGTTTCTATCTTATTCTCTTAATCCTGGTGACCCTACGACAACACATAAATTATCATTTCAAACTATCACCATGGTTTGGGCTAGATAGCCCTCTAATCGCATGATGATGTAAAATCACTTATCTTTCCTTTATCTCCCTATTGTAGCTTATTTCCTGGCTAGCATAGAATATCCACGACCCTATGATCCATGTATTTCACTATGTCATATCTTGAGAATACTTAATTTTTTGCTACCTATGAAGTTGCAAAGATTAACCTTAACTGTCAATCACCTTGTTGTAGCCTAACTCATTAACTCTAATGCTAACTCTATGACTAACCAGACAACAAGTTTTTGTAGCATTGTTTCCATGACTATAGGTTAGAAATTTAACCATATGACTAAGTGAATGAAGGATTTCTCCATCTCACAACCTTAACCTAAGCTAACATTTAGCCTTGGCGATGATGTGAAAACATTGAAATTGACTATAGCATGTTTGACTTTTGCAACATCACAACTTGGAAAATGAAGCCATCTCGATGGAATAAAAACAATTGAATTGGGAAACCCTCATTCAATGAGATATTCTCTACCCATGTGATGATGCAATGAAGAGAACTCAAATGCACCTAGCCCACCATGACACATGTTGCACACTTGTATTCCTACAATAGCTAAATCTTGAGCATTTTGAAAATGTAGGGATACATTAGATGTTGATCTGCTAAGATTTGATGACTGAGAAGATGCATTGATCCTCTTTACTTGAAAATTAGAAAGGGGCCTAAAAATAGGTGTCAACTCATCACATTTGTGCAACCCTAACTCTGGTCATAGCTTTGAACTTAGTTGAACATGCACCCAAAATAAATATCCACTTCATAGTCTGAACTCTTGTTAGTCCTTAACCTCGTGTGATTGTGCAAAAAAGGGAAGATCACAACATTGCCACCTAAATTGTTAACCATGAAGTTAACCCTATGAATGAGTGATCAAGGCAATCACAGCATTGCAAACTTAACTCTAGATTAGACTTTACCCTCTAGGACCTTGCAAGAACATGTAAATTTGACTACTGGAGTTAATCTTTGCATGGTCACATCTTGAGGTTGTCTAAACTCAAAAATGTTTGTGATCATTCAACCAGTGGTTAATTGCATGGTCACCGCTGAAATGTAATTTTTATCCCTTTGAGCTATGAAGCCACACTAACATTGAGGTGATTGTTTCATGTGTTCATAGCTTCAATGAAAATTACTACATAACTACCTGTGATTGAGCAAAGAGGTATAATTGCATCGTTTCAGCTTAAAATCTTCATATGATATGAGATTCTTAAGAGACTTAAGGCTATAAATGGAAAATTCAAAGCTCTTTTTTATGTTCCCATTGGCATGCATGGAAAAAGGAATAGTCCAATAAATGTAAACATGGCTGCCAACATGGAAAATTGGATTTCAAAAGCAGGGAAAAAATGGTGAACATGATTTAATAGTGTAAATATTTAGCTTCTTTTTAAAGGTCTTTAGGAGAACTTCAAAACCTATTTTACTTAATAAAAAACTATTATGACCTTATTTTCACCAATTCAACCTTAGACCATAAAGACCTTAATCTCATTGGCCCTATGGTTGGTTTCTCAATTCTTCGAGATTCAAATACCTTAGATTTCACACCAACATTATATAACAAGGCATACATCATTGGCATTTTTAATCAAACAACTTTACTTAATGAGTATATGCACAATCTAATCACACCTAAAAGATCTTCTTTTTCTATGCTTCGTCCTTATTTTCATTATAAATAATTCATTTCTTATTTTATATTTCATATGTATTACAATAACGAATGATATATTTTTCCTGATCATCTACTTAATACATATAAATACCTATTATGTTGCTACTAACTATGTGCATATCCTTTGTTGGCTTATTTTCCTACTTTATGAGTGACATAATAGTCATTTCCCATATTTCCTCACTTGGGTGGCAAGAGCCCTATTTCCTTTTTCTATATTAATTATAGGATCCATTTTCTTCCTTTGTTGACTTGTTTTCCTTTTACATTATGACATATTTTCTTGCAATCATTTGTATTACTTATAGATTAAAATCCTAAGTGCAATATTATGTTTTCTTGAAATTGTGTATCTAATACAAATTGAAACCATTTAAGGAGACATAATGTGTCCTTCTTTCCTCATTCAATGAATTCATTATCCTTTATGAATTTGTATTATCTTATAATTTGATACTCTCTTGCATACATTTATTATGTTATCTAGGGATTAGCATCCTAAGTGCAATCCTATGCTTGTAAGTGCATTTTGATTATATATAGTCTATCATTTAGTGCATTTATTGGATTTTATTTCTCTCTTGTCTCAAGTATACATTATCTCCTTGTTGTTCCTTTCTTGATAACTAAGTAGGCATAGCATAGTACCCTTTCATCTCCCTCTTCTATTTCTCTATAGGTTTGCATTATTAATGGCACATCCTTATCTATGGATATGTAATGCTTTGTTTCATTCACAATGTGATTATTGCTTCCTCACAATGTATTTTCATTCCTTTGATTTTAATGCTTCTCATTTAATAATCATCCATGGTTTAATTCATATGTGATATCTTTTCTATCATCTTATGTTGTTTGGAATTCCATATCCTATGATGTTTCTTGCTTTAATTTTCTCCATGGTGTTGCATTATTCTACAATACTTCTTATTGGATATAGGGTGTTTTTTTTACATACGGATAGATTATGGTTGTTTCTTATAGTTTATCTCTATATCTTGCATGATTTTATTATATAATCCACCATAGACTTATATTTCTTGCCTTTTACTTGGGGGGAAAGGTTTTTTGTACATTCCTCATCTCGTTTTCTCTAAAGATCGACTTTCCTTAGTAAATTGACATTTGTTTATCATGTGACATTATTTTTACTCTAAGGAATTGTTTCTTCATCATGTCTCTCTCTCTTATACAATGTATGTCTTAAATTATCACCTCTCCTTTATTTTCAAAACTATGTTCATTATAACCATTTTCCCTAGGGGTCCTAGTATCCCATGACCGCTTTTGACCCATTTGAAATAATGACATATGTTCATAAGGGTCCTAAGACTTGTAGAAACATATGTTATCTTTAAATGGGTTCAAAGGGGTCATAGGGTACCCTATAACCCCTTTTGACCCATTCAAACATGTAGTGCCTACCCTCGTTCACATCTTTTTTGGACATTGTTGTTGTTATTATTAGACTATGATAGACTAGTTTTATGTTGATGAATTAGTGGTATTGTTTTGAGACTATCAGACATTATGTTATGGATTCAGTGGATATATGATGAGATCATTTAGACTTTACATTTCATGCATGCATGATGATCATTACATTGCTTTTAGTTATTGTTGATGATTAGTTAGATGGTTTATTATCTCATGTGTTTTATTATGGATACTTACCCCATACTTGCATGTGTATGGTGTGCGTGTTTTCATATTGTATGGCATTTTTGATATGGTTAAGGAAGGGAGTCGCAGTCACCTGCTTAGTTGGGATCTACACGATGCACCACTTCCTGCCATTGTCTATTTAGCTTAGCATTATATATATTGTATGTACATGCATGGTTTTTCTGCAGGTTGCAAGTACCGGGTATCGACTTCCCTGAATTGCCAGGATGAGCGTACCCTATTATACTATCTCAATGATAAGAGAAGGGAGATAAATTCTCAAGTCCAAATCCCAAACCCTTAAAATAATTGTCCTAGTAAGGTAGGACAAGTATCTGGATATTTTACCCACCGAATGTGTCGGATGACATAATTCATGATTTTTAACCCTTTAGACTGATTTTGTGTGAATTTCTCTATGATGGGTTTTCATATTTTATCTTGGAGGTCTATGGTGAATTTTCTATTAATTAAGTCTTAATAAATAGATTAAATTAATAAATTAATTATTTGAGAAAATTAATATAAAATATCATGATCTTTGATATTTTGATTATAATTAATTAAATGTGAATTAATTGAGAGAAAAAGAATTAAATAAAAGAAAATTAGAAATTAAAATTAATAATAATAATAAAATAATAATAAAGTAATAAATAAATAATAATAATAAAAGTTATAAATATTTAAATAAAAATTAAATAAAAAGTAAATTGGAGTTATAAGCTTGCATGGGAATTAATGCACCTTTTCATTTCTTATATGTCAACAACACGGGGGTTAGTGCATCAATTAAGCACATGGTGTCTACAACCCTATGACTCATCTAGAAGGTTGGAAAAAACACATGCTTAGTTGGTGACACCTTCTAGCTATTTCTAGAAGCATTCTAGAGGTTTCCTAAGAGCTCTTTATATTCAGGCATTCCTAAAAGCTTATACATAGCATTGGAGAGCAATTGGAGCATTGGAGGACTCGAGAACTCTAAAGGAGGGAGGAGCTTGCTCTACGGGTTTTCTGAGGAAGAGCGAATTAGCATCAGAATCCAGGTAGATTCTTGTGATTTTACTTATGCTATTTCCGCATCTTGCATTCCTTGTCTTCTTCGTGTCTTCCATATGTCTTCTGAAGATTTTCTTATTTTTATTGTATGCATTCTCAATATGGGTAGTTAAATTTATTTGAAAATCTTATATGCATAGATCTGAAAAGAACACGGGGCTAGGCATTAAATTGTAGCCAAGCCATTAGATAAACTATTGAGTAAATTTTGAGATCAAAGGTTTATAGAAAAATTTTGAGAATTGGAATTTATATATTGTGTATATATATGTTTATATTTTTAAATCTGAATACATATATGTGTGTGTGTGTGTGTGTGTGTGTGTGTGTGTGTGTGTGTGTGTCTATATGCTGTGATATTTGATTAAACTCTCTCTCTCTATATATATATATATATACACACACACATATATATATACATATATACTTATATTTATATTTATATATATATATATATATATATATACATACATATGTATATATACATATATATTTAATTAAAAGTCGAATGGCATATATTTCGCAGCGAGCAAGTGTTAAAAAAAATGCATCGTGATTTACATTGGAGGGAAGCGTTTTTAATAAAACGCAATATAAAAAAAAATAATAGTAAATTTTGGAATGGGTGGGAGGGACTTATTTCCCCACCCCTGCCAATGGCAATGCCTATGTGGACTATGGTACCGTAGAGTACTTGCGATCTGTAGTGTACCTGCGACTGCAGTGTACCCTGTGATCCGCAGGTCATATATATATATATATATATATATATATATATATATATATATATCTATATATATATATATATATATATATATATATATATATATATATATATATATATATATATATATATATATATATATATATATATATGTTGTGACCGACGGTTATTAAACTCGCCGTGTGTAATGTGCGGTTATCATATGTTTTATTAATTCAAATTTTTTTATATAATTCATTTTGCAGATTAATAATTATATATGTATATGTATTTATTTATATATGTATAAATATATATATATATATATAAGTATATATATATGTGTGTGTGTGTGTGTGTGTGTGTGTGTGTGTGTGTGTGTGTGTGTGTGTGTGTGTGTATACATTAGTAATAATAAATAATTAATATGTTGATAGATGATTGGAATTTAAAGAGTAATTCTTTAATAACAATTTATTTTATAATGTTGAGCAATATAGGTTCAATTTAATCTTTTAATTTGGAAAGATGAATATGAAAAGAATTTCAATTATTATTTTGAAAATGATGGGGGTCATTATGATCAAAATGTATATATAAAAGACATTTAGAACATTTAGAAAATTGAGCCTAATGGTTTTTGGGGAGAAACTTTTATCTATCAAACAAATACAGGGGTTAGGTAAAACGTGAAATTTCTCCACTTGATATTTAAATTGGAAAACGTAAACTGAGACTTTTACAATTAAATTCAAGTTTGTAAGTTTAGCAAAACCAAAACATGTGTTTGCATTGTGTATTCTTTATGCTACTGTTTTGGGTTTTGGGTTGACTAGTGTTGACCAGTATAGGACGTCTACCAGAGGCTTGGGGGTTATGTGATTGTGATTTCATGATGATGTTTTAATCTGGATCTTTATAAACCCAACCATGGTTATGTGATGGAATGCTCTATGTATTGGTTGTAATTACTGATTGTTATAGTTGAGATTCTTATGTATGAGACACTTGACTTAACCATTTTTGTTCATCGATCAGTTATCCTTGGTTATTTTCTAGTCGCCATGATGGGACTGAAATATGGACTTATTCTTGATGATGACATGTTGTGACATGTTTTGACTCAACCATTTTGGAGTCTTTGATCAGTATGATTTTGAGATATATTTGGTTATTGAGAACCAATGGATACTTTTGATTATCAGTGATGCTTAAGTTGCCAATAGAGAGCTGTTGTGATCATGATTTTCTATGGATGCTTGCTCATGGAGAATTGATGCTTTTATGCATATTTGATGATTTTATTATGGATTATCTTTTGTGATTTTGAGATTTATGATTCCATGAGCTTAGGGTAGGATATCTACATGTAGTGTTGGGAAGTGGCTTGCAATGGGGGCCAGGGCCCTAAGAGGATGCCAGGGTAACTCATTGTAAGTTGGATTAATAAGTGATAACATTCACACCTAATACTAACTGAATGAACCTAAAAAGATAAGTGTTTGGTTCTCGCCCATGCCTTGAGTGCTTGTACAGGCTAGGATGGGAGTAGTGAGAATGCATAGTTGCAACCTTGCATTCCATAGTATGCCTCATCAGTATGAGAGGATACTAGTGGCTGCATGAGATCAGTATGGACCCATGGAGTTTAGCTAACTTCCAGGGTAACTTCTATGTGATAAATGTGATGACACTTTCATGTTTGCATATTAGGTTCCTACATGTCTTTGTGTGCCTCTGGGATTAGATGTCAATTTTTGTGCTTCAAACCTTTGAGTTAGTATATTTTTAGGATTCTTGGACTTGCAAAGATTTATGCTATGTGTTTTGGATAGCCTGTTTGGGACTTGAGATAATCTCCTCAACATGGTGGGAGTGGACCACTTAGGTACCACGTGGTCAGGTGGTAGTGTTTTTCCACTCTTATCATTTGAGATTCATTGAGACATCGTGGCTGATGCGTCCTTCATGATGGTGGATATGTATCCTTTCATTGATGATTAGCATATGTTAGATGATGTTATCTTATGCTTATATTTTCATGTTAGATTACTTTCTGCATATGATATAGTATATGTTAAGAGTGACATTCCTACTATGTTAATACTGATGATCTCTTCGGTGATTTGGAATATTACGCACGAAGGGATGGCTAGGGCCCATGATGGTCTAATGATGCTATTAACGGTTGGGAGGAACCGTGCACTTAGTTTATTATATTTGATCTTTATGATGGATGTATATCTTCTATGATGATGTATCATGTGTACTTTGATGTATCATGGATTAGAATAGGATGATGTACCTTATTCTATATATGTATATTCTTTTGAGCTTTTCATACCCTGTGACATGTACAGTGGATGATTGAGCATTTGAAATGTAATGTATGAACATTGGACTTATCATTATTATTTCATGTAGATGTGGTACTAGATGGATTCATGTATGTTAGTTGTTTAGATGTAATTCAACGTTAAGGGATCCTTAAAGAATGTAATCAGTTGTGTAAGTTATGTTTACTTTTAGATGGACATTGCTATTGCTTCCATTACGGTGCATGAGTTATATGTGGTATTTACTTTCATGTTTTAAAAAAAAAAAATAATGCTACCAAAATTAGTGAAATTCTAGGTTAATTCTTTGGATCCCTTGGCGGGACATTATAGAACAAATGAGATATGTGCTTAGGGGTCCTAGGAGCCCTAAGAACATATGTTGCCATTGAATGGGTTGAAAGGGGTCATAGGCTACCCTATGACCTCTTTCAATCCATTCCATCACATTATATATGTCTTTAGGGGTCATAGGACCCCTAGGAACATATGTTGTCATTGAATGGGTCAAAAGGGGTCACAAGGTACCCTATGACCCCTTTCAACCCATTCAAATATTTGAGCTATCCCTAGTAGTCCTAGGACCCCTAGGGACATATTTTGTCATCTAATGGGCCAAAAGGGATCATAGGTCACCCCATGACCAATTTTAACCCATTCAAACATATGAGATATTTATGTAGGGGTCCTAGGGACATATGTTATCATCAAATGGGTCAATATGGGTCATAGGTTACCCTATGAACCACTTCAACCCATTCAAACATATGAGATATGTTCTTAGGTGTCATATGACCCCTAGGGACATATGTTGTCATCAAATGGGTTGAAAGGGGTAATAAGTCACCCTATGAACCCTTTTGACCCATTCAAACATATGAGATATGTCTCTAGGGTTCCTAAGACCTCCAGGAACATATGTCTTCATCGAATGGGTCAAAAGGAGTAATAGGGTACCTTATAACCCCTTCTGACCCATTCTAACAAATGAGATATGTCCCTAGGGGTCCTAGGACCTCTAAGAACATATGTTGCTATTGAATAGGTCAAAAAGGTTCATAGGATACCTTATGAGCCCTTTTGAGCCATTCAATTATATTATATATGGGTAAGTGCACAAAGTTGTGGACTAAAAAGATGCCACTTTCTTTTTTTCCCCAATCTAAAGCAAGTGCAATCATGCAATAGTGTAATTGCACTATAGTTTGGATAGCGGAAACCATAGGCTCAAAAAAAAAAGCTCTAGCATGGTATAACACAAGTGTGCTTTGTAAATTTCTAACATTATATATTTCTACGTCAAAAAAATTATTCTAAATTTTCAAGTAATGTTTGATATAAGGGGTTTGCGGACCCCTTAGCACACATATAATGATTTGAATGGGTCAAAAGGGGTTATAGATTATCCTATGATCCCTTTTGACCCATTTGATCACATAATGTGTGTCAAGGACCCCTTAACACACATATAATGGATCTAGTGGGTAAAAATAAAAATAAAGTACCCTGTAACCCCTTTTGACCCATTTGATCTCATAATGGTTTGAAAGGGGTAAAATGGGTTATATGGTATCCTATGACCCCTTTTGACCCATTTGATCACAAATGTGTACCTTATAGGACCCCTTAACACATATAATATGATAATATGGTTTAAAGGGGGTCATAGTATATGACCCCTTTTAACACATTTTATCACATAATATGTGTCTTAAGGGGTCCATGAATGCATATCACACATATAATGATTTGAATGGGTTAAAAGGGGCCATATGGTACCCTATGTCAACTTTTTACACATCTGATCACACAATATATGTCTTAAGGGGTCCTATAGCCCCTTCACACACATATAATGGATCTATTGGATCAAAAGAGGTCATAGGAAACCCTAAGACCCCTTTTGACTCACTTTATTGCATAATATTTTCTTAAGGAGTTTAAAGACCCCTTAGCACATATATAATGGTTTGATTGGGTTATAAGGTACCATACAAACCCATTTAGCCCATTCAATCACATAATATGCATTAAGTGGTTGAAGGATCCTTTATTACACATATAATGCAATATGGGGCACCCTAGGGCCCCTTTTGACCCATTCAATCACATGATGTGTGCGGTAAGGGATTTGAGGATCCCTTGGCACACATAATGTGATTGAATGGGTTACAATCTATCTTAGGATACCCTATCACAATTTTTGACCCATTTGGTCACATAATGTAGTCTTATGGGTTTCTCAAACCCCTTAACACACATATAATTGATATATTGGGTTAAAAGAGGTCATGGGGTACCCTCTGACTTGTTTTGACCCACTTGATAGTATAATGTGTGTCTTAAAGTGTCTAAGAATGCATTAGCACACATATAATGGTTTGAATGGGTCAAAAGGAATCATAGGGTACCCTTCATTATCCCTTTTAACCCATTCAAAAGAATAATGTATGTCTTAAGGTATCCAAAGACCCCATAACACATATATAATTGTTTGAATGGATTAAAAGAGATCATAAGGTACCTTATGACCCATTAGATCATATAATGGGTCTCTTAAGTGATCTAAGGACCCCTTAGCACATATGATATGATTGAATGGGTCAAAAGGGATCATAGTGTTTTTTATAGCCTCTTTTGACCCATTCAATCATAAAATGTGTGTCCTAAGGGGTCTAAGGATTCCTTAGCACACATAATACAATCAAAATGTTTAAAAGGGTGTTGGAAATAGAGATGGAGTAACTGAGAGGGGAGGGGTGAATCAGTTACCACAAAAATAAATCCACAGATCCTTAGATGTCTTAAAATATAGTTGCTGCTGACACTCGGTAACCACACAAATAAATGTTGAAACTTGATAGATGTTTTGTTAACTTATTAAGAATTTAAAGTGATTAACATGCATGCATAAAATAAATAACATGAACACAAGAGACGCTAGATTTAATGTGGAAACCCAATATGGGAAAAACCACCATGTAACTAGTCACCAATTTTCACTCTTCTGAAGTGAGCCCTGTTAGGAGCCAACCCTATTAAAGGTTACAGAACACACTACTAGGTGTGACCCTGTTAGAGGATTTAATCACCCTGTAAGGAGTGGCTTGGTTGGAGGTCTTAAGAACAATTCAACTGAATTGTCACCTTGTTAGAGGATTTACAAAATGGCTGTTAAACCAACTCTGTTAAGAGATTTTGAATCACTGTTACAATGATTAGAAAGAAAAAATTAAGTGATCTAAAATGTATGCAACTTATCTTTGTTGAATACAGATCTCTATTCTACTTCACTAGATCCTCACTGATCGAATACAACTTTGTAGCTCCATAAGGATATCTAATCCTTCCACAACATTCGCTCATATATTCAACATTCACTCATTCTATTTACATCCATACATTCACACTCTTATGCATCCACACTCTTCATATTCATGAATTCACAACTTGACCTTTCATATATACCTTACAAATTGTCAAGTCAACTCAATTACAAGTTACAACAACTGAAAAACATTCAATTAGTCGGCTACAAACATTGCACAAAACAATTAAACTTAATTCTTTAGAACAATAAAATTCTTCGCTGCCAGACCCAGCTCGGTGACCACTGCTCCAGAATGGGTTCGCCATTGTTAACCAAGTGAAGTTTGGTAAACACTGCAAACCTTGCAACTTCCTTCGGAGATAGAGTTAACTCAGTAAACACTGACCTTCCTTCACTTATCGAGTGAGCTCAGTAAAAGCTAACTTTCTCTTCGATGATCGAGTGAACTTGGTAGACATTGACTTTCCCTTTGTTAACCTTGGGAGCTCGGTTAACATTAACTTTCTGCTACAAAATCCTTTGATGCCCGAGTGAGCTCGGTAAGAGCTAACTTACTATGTAATGTTTAGGAATGCTTGATAGTCACTATAAATTGCTTTTCTAACCATTTGAGCTCGGTAGACTCTATCTGATGGCTGATATAACATTTGTGTAACATCAAAGATAATACACAATTATCAATTGTATCCAACAATCTCCCTCTTTGGCATTGATGGCAACACAACAAGTCAGAGTAGAATGAAATTTGAAAAAAAGTCTTTCTCTTATATGGCAACATAACATGTCAACATAAAAATTCTCCCTCTAAGATAAAAAACTCTCCCTCTTACAGTAATCTCCCTCTGTGAAGGAATTACATAGCGAACTCTTTATCTTAAAGAAATTTCAGATAGATATGACAGTAAAACTCTCCCTCTTTGACAACACATGCCAAAGAAAACTCAAATCAAATGAATTTCAGTGTACCTTTAGTACTGATTCATATGCAATATTTCCTAATTATGCTGCATCAACTGATAGATCTTCAACCTAGTATGAGTTGATGCATCACTAAAACTTCATTTTAGTGAACTTCAGATAGGGGAATGACCCCTAACTTACCTCTTAGATACAAGAATGCATCCTTAGGTAATGGTTTTGTGAATATGTCAACAATTTGTTCCTTTGTAAGAACATATTCCAATCTGATCTCCTTATCTTGCACCAATTCTCTGACAAAATGATATTTTATTGCAATGTGCTTGGTTTTGGAATGCATCATTGGATTCTTCGATATGTTGATTTCACTTGTATTATCATAAAACATAACAACTGGTTCTTTGATTTCCACCTTCATGCCTTCCAACAACTATTTAAACCAAACAATATTAGAATAGTTTACTGTTGCAACAACATACTCTGCCTCTGCTGTAGATTGGGATGTACAATTCTGCTTTTTGCTTGTCTAAAAAACCAACCTCTTTCCAAGAAAGAATGCACCTCCACTTGTACATTTTCTGTCATCAAGGTTTTTTGCCTAATCAGCATCAATAAACACTTTCAAATCCATATTACCTCCAAATTTGTACCATAAACCATAATCCTCAATTCCTTTCAAATATCTCATTATTCTTTTGATTGCCATTATGTGATTTTCTCTTGGTTTTGCTGAAAATCTTGCTACAATACCAACTGCAAGGGCAATATCTGGCCTAGTATGAACTACATACTACAACTTTCCAATCATAGATCTATACAATGTTTGATCTACTTCTTTTGATTCATCTTCCTTGGTAAGTTTTAATCTAGCACACATAGGAGTCCCAGCTGGTTTACAATCTTCCATTCCAAACTTTTTAAATATCTCCTTGATGTATTTTGATTGAGTGGCGTAGGTACCATTTTTATTCTATTGAATTTGAAGACCAACAAAGAATTTGATTTCACCAAACATAGACATTTCAAATTCCTTGTTCATTTGTTCTGAGAATTCTTTGCAAAGATCATCATTTCCTATGAACATAGTGTCATCTACAAATATCTCTGCTAAAACAATCTTATCATCTAATCCTTCCTTTATATACAAACTAAGGTTATCATTAGTTCTTTGAAAACCAATCTAAATAAGATAGTTATGCAATCTTTCATACCATGCTCTAGGGGCTTGTTTCAGACCGTACAATGCCTTGTGTAATTTGTAGACCATGTTTTTCTTATCTAGATCAACAAAACCTTTAGGTTGTTCAATGTAAACCTCTTCATCCAGTATACCATTGAGGAATGTTGACTTGACATCCATCTGATAAACTTTGAATCCTTTGTGAGCAGCATATGCTAGTAAGGTTCTAACTCCTTCCAATCTTGCAACAGGAGCAAAAGTTTCTCCATAGTCTATTCCTTCTTCTTGAGCATATCCTTTGCATACTAGTCTAGCTTTGTTTCTTAATACCTTACCATCTTCATCCAACTTGTTTCTGAATACCCACTTAGTTCCAATCACATTTTTATCTTTAGGTCTAGGTACAAGAGTCCATGCCTTGTTTTTTTTAAATCTATTATATCTCTTCATTCATAGCTTCAATCCAACTATCATTTCCCAATGCATCTTTAATATTTCTAGGTTCAAAATCAGCAAGTAAACAAGTACCTTTCAACTTATTTCTTGTCATGTTTCCTTCAAATTTATCTCCAATGATCTGATTTGTTGAATGATGTCTCCTGACATACTTAGCTAATACAGGTTCCTTGCCTTTTGAATGAATTTCATTATTATCCTCTTGCATTTCAACTTCAGGTTCTGTGTGTTCTGGCTTGGTAGATATTTGCTCGATAGATGTTGCCTCGGGTCCTTTTGACTCAGTAGACACTTGCTCAATAGTCACTGAATTTAACTCAGTTTGTAGTTTGAACTTCTTGTAACTCGGTTACAGATGACTCGGGAGTAGAAGATTCTTGATTCTCTGATGTACCTAGTACTATATCAGGTTCAATGAAGACAAACTTTTTATAATATTCTGCTTCCTTTTTGCTTTCTTCTTCAGTCCTTTCTACAAACTCATCAACTTTCACATGTGCATTTTCTATGACTTTGTGAGTAGACAAGTTCAAACATCTATATGCCTTACTTTTGCATGAGTATTCAAAGAATATACCTTCATCACCTTTCACATCAAATTTTCCTTTTCTAGATTCTTTCAAAATGTAAAATTTACTTCCAAATACTTTAAGGTAACTTACATTAGGTTTATATCCATACCATAACTCATAGGGGTTTTTTGAATGAGTCTTTCTTCAGCTATACTTGGTTTAGGGTATGAACTGCAGTGTTGATAGCTTCCTTCCAGTATTTGATAGCAATGCTCTTTTCAATCATTAAAGTTCTTGCACAATCCATGATGGATCTATTCCTTCTTTCAGCTATTCCATTTTGTTGGGGTGTTCCAAGGGCTGATACCTGTCTTTTGATTCCTCTTTCAATGCAAAAGTTATTAAACTCATGTGAAATGAATTCTCCACCTCTATCTGACCTCAAGCATTTTAATCTTTTCCCTATTTCCTTTTCTACTTTGGCCAAATACCATTTGAACTTTTCAAATGCTTCTAATTTTTTTCTTAGATACATGACTGTCATCATTCTTGAGTAATCATCAACAAAAAGAATGAAGAACTTTTCTCCATTATAGCTTTCAATTCCAATGGGTCCACATAAATCAGTATGCACAATTTCTAATATGTCTTCAGACTGATAGTTTTTACTTGTAAAACTAGTCTTTCCCATTTTACCAATATGACAATTTTTTCATAGACCGACCTCAGGTTTCTATATGTTAGGAATGCCTCTTACTTTCTTGAATTTGCTTGTCTTTACCAAATGATCAAAATTTACATGACACAACCTTTTATGCCATAACCAACTTAATTCAACTTGAGCAATGAAATATGAACATTCACGTAGTTCAAGATAGAACAAGTTACCTTTAGTTTGAGTACCTGATCCAATCAGCTTTCTTTTGCCATCTAGCAGTCTTGATTTACCATGCATGAATTCTACTTTGAATCCATTATTGAGTAGTTGTGCCACACTTAACAAATTATGCTTTAGTCCTTCTACCCAATAGGCATTATCACATATAAGTTCTTTGGTTAGAGAGATTCTCCCTCTTCCTTTTATACAACAAGGTTCATTGTTACCAAATCTTACACTGCCACCATCGTAGTCTTCAAAGTATTCAAACTTGGTTTTGTCGCCAGTCATGTGATGAGAACAACCACTATCTATGATCCATGTATCATTTTTGCTCATATGAGAAATGAGTGTCATTTCCTCATTATTATCAGACTCATCTTTCATAGCAATGTAGACAATTTCATCTTCTTCTTCATCATTAGAATCATTAGAATCTTTAGCCATAAAACACGTTTTCTTACCTTTATCCTTGAATGATCTGAAGTCTTTCTTGCCATTGAACTTGTATCCTTTCTTCTCATCTTTATTCTGCTTGTTTGGACACCTAGCAGCAATATGACCAACTTCTTCACATGAAAAATAGATTAGAGGTACTTTACCTTTGTATTTTCCTCTGCCTCTAGAATATTTCCTTGCTAGAAGGGCTTCTATTACTTCAAGATCACTGTCTGAACTTTGGTCTGATTCATCTTCACTTTCTGACTGAGATTTTTTTTCTTTTTTCCTTTCTCCTTGAGTGAAAGCTTGGCTTCAAATGTTAATTCAATGTTATTGGAAGCTAGAACATAGTTGTCAAAGTTGTCTAGTTCAAATGCAGTTAATCTTCCAACTATGGCCTCTAAGTTTATCTTATGATTTGCTTCACATCTTCTTTTTTGAATTATAGAAACTCTAATTGCATAAATGGAAAGTAGAGTTTTGAGAACTTTACCTATAACTGTCTCTTACTTGATATCTCCTCCAATTTCTTTGATTGCAATGACACATGTTTTGACTCTTTCAACATATTTTGCAATGTTTTCATCCTCTCTCATTCTCATTTTATCAAATTGTCCTCTCAGACTTTTTGCTTTGGCTCTTCTAACATTATCATCTCCTCCATAGATCTCTTTTAGTTTTTCCCACATTTCAAAAGTAGATTTTCAATCCTTGATATCATCAAATTCTACATAACTTAGAGAAGATGCTATATCTATCATCATAATGTTGTGGGTCTTCTTTTCAACAATATCATTGACAGATAGTGTACCAGCTTGTTCTGCATATTTTTCATCGAGGTATTTTATTCCTGTGTCTCCAATAGAAGCTAGATGAAGTCTCATCAACCCTTGCCATGCTGAGAAGTTGTTCCTATTAAGTCTTGGAATTTTCCTTTTATAAGACATCTTGATCTTTGGCTTAGATCCTTGAAATCTTATCCTGCAAGCACCAAAAGCTCTTATACCAATTTTTGGAAATAGAGATGGAGTAACTAAGAGGGGAGGGTTGAATCAGTTACCATAAAAATAAATCAACAGGTCCTTAGATGTCTTAAAATATAGTTGTTGCTGACACTCAGTAACCACACAAATAAATGTTGAAACTTGATAGATGTTTTGTTAACTTATTAAGCATTTAAAGTGATTAACATGCATGCATAAAAGAAATAACATGAACACAAGAGACACTAGATTTAACGTGGAAACCCAATATGGAAAAAACCACCGAGTAATTGGTCACCAATTTTCACTCTTCTGAAGTGAGCCCTATTAGGAGCCAACCATGTTAAAGGTCACAAAACACACTATTAGGTGTGACCCTGTTAGAGGATTTAATCACCCTGTAAGGAGTGGCTTGGTTGGAAGTCTTAAGAACAATTTAACTGAATTGTCACCTTGTTAGAGGATTTATAGAATGGTTGTTAAACCAACTCTGTTAAGAGATTTTGAATCACTGTTACAATGATTAGAAAGCAACAATGAAGTGATCTAAAATATATGCAACTTATCTTTGCTAAATACAGATCTCTATTCTGCTTCACTAGATCCTCATTGATCAAATACAACTTTGCAGCTCCATAAGGATATCTAATCCTTCCGAAACATTTGCTCATATATTCAATATTCACTCATTCCATTTACATCCATACATTCACACTCTTATGCATCCACACTCTTCATATTCATGAATTCACAACTTGACCTTTCATATATACCTTACAGATTGTCAAGTCAGCTCAATTACAAGTTACAACAACTGAAAAACATTCAATCAATCGACTGCAAACATTGCAAAAAATAATTAAAATTAATTCTTTAGAATAATAAAATTCTTCGATGCTCGACCTAGCTCGGTGACACTGCTCCAGAATGGTTTCCCCAGTGTTAACCAAGTGAAGCTCGATAAACACTACAAACCTTGCAACTTCCTTCGGAGACCTAGTTAACTCAGTAAACACTGACCTTCCTTCACTTACCGAGTGAGCTTGGTAAAAGCTAACTTTCTCTTCAATGACCAAGTGAACTTGGTAGACATTGACTTTCCCTTTGTTAACTTTGGGAGCTCGGTTACCATTAACTTTCTACTACAAAATCTGTTGATGCCCGAGTGAGCTCGGTAAGAGCTAACTTACTGTGTAATGTTCAGGAATGCTCGGTAGTCACTATAAATTTCTTTGCTAACCATCTGAGCTCAATAGACTATGTATGATGGCTGATATGACATTTGTGTAACATCAAAGACAAT
Organism: Cupressus sempervirens; assembly: GCA_028749045.1. Taxonomy (NCBI): domain Eukaryota; kingdom Viridiplantae; phylum Streptophyta; class Pinopsida; order Cupressales; family Cupressaceae; genus Cupressus; species Cupressus sempervirens. Next base: position 170,683,844 of record CM053790.1, on the reverse strand, counting down.
ACACAATTATCAATTGTATCCAACAAAGGGATCATAGGGTAGGTACTCTATGACCCATTCAATCACATGATTTGTGTATTAGGGGTTCCAAGGTTCCCTTAACACACATATAATGGTTTGAATGGGTCAAATGGTGTCTTCAGGTACCTTATTACTACTTTTGACCCATTTGATCATATAAAATGTATCTTAAGGGGTTTGAGGACCCCTTAGCACACATATAATGGTTCAAATGGGTCAAAAGGTCTCATAGGATACCCTCCGACCCCTTTTAGCTTATTTGGTCACATAATATGTGTCTTAAGGGATTTAAGGATCCTTTAACACATATACAATGGTTCAAATAGACCAAAAGGCGCCATAGGGTACTCTATGACACCTTTTCACCCATTTAACTGCATAATGTGTGTCTTAAGGGCATAAGGATCACTAAGTATATATATAATGGTTCAAATGGGTCAAAAGACATTATAAGATACCCTATGATTCCTTTTGACCCATTTGATTGCATAGTGTGTTTCTTAAGGGGTCTAAGGACCCCCTTATAACACACATAATCATTTAAATTGGTCAAAATGGGTTGTAGGGTACCCTATGACCCATTTTGACCCATTCAATTGCATGATGAGTGTCTTAAGGGGTAATCATAGCCCTTAATAGTCATTTAGTATTTCAAATTAGTCAAAAGGGGTCATAGGGTACACTATAACCCTTTTTGACCCATTATATCACAAAATTTGTGTCTAAAAGAGTTTGTGTATCAATTAGCACATATAATATGACTGAGTTAAAAAGGGGATATAATTAGCCCTTAGCATACATATAATTAGTTGAATGGGTCAAAAGGGGTCTTAGGGTACTTCATCACCCCTTTAATCCATTCAATCATATAATGTTTGTTTGAAGATGTCTAAGGACCTCTTAATGCATATATAATTGTTCAAATAGGTCAAAAAGGCATCATAGGGTACCCTATGACCCATTTTGACTTATTTGATCACATTATTCTAAGGACCCCTTAGCACACATCTTAATGTTATAATGGGTCAAAAATGGTCATAGAGTACTCTCTAACCCTTTTTGACCCATTCAATTCCATAATGTGTGTCTTGAGGGGTTGAGGGGCCAAGGGGCCCCTTAACAAACATACAATGGGTCAAAAGTGGTCACAGGTTACCCTATGACCCCCTTTGACCCATTCAATTAAATAATGTTTGTTTTAAGGGGTCCAAGGACCTCTTAGCACATATATAATACTCTAAATGGGTCAAAAGGGGTCACAAGATATCTTATGACCCCTTTTGACACATTTGATCATATAATATGTCTAAGGACAAGGTAGTGAGAGAGAGAGAGAGAGAGAGAGAGAGAGAGAGAGAGAGAGAGAGAGATATCACTAATTTTAGAAATTCTTGTCAAAGTTTAGAAATCATCAATTTCAAAAAAAAAGTGGCATCTTATACAGTTTCCCTTTTGGTACCACAACTTTGTGCACTTATCCATATGTCCCTAGGGGCCTTAGGACCCCTAAGAACATATGTTATCATTTAATGGGTCAAAAGGGTTCATGGGTCACACTATGACCCCTTTTGACCCATTCAAGCATATGAGATATGTCCATAGGGATCCTAGGACCCCTAGGGACATATGTTGTCATCAAATAGTTTGAAAGGGTCATAGAATACCCTATAACCCCTTTCGACCCATTCAAACATATGAGATATGTCCCTAGGAACATATGTTTTCTTTGAATGCGATGAAAGGGGTTATAGGATATCCTTTGTCCCATTTCAACACATTCAATCAGATTATATATATGTCTTTAAGAACATATGTTGTCATTGAATGGGTCAAAAAGAGTCATAGGGTACTTCGACCAAACGAGATATGTCTGTAGGGTTACTAGGACCCATAAGAACATATGTTGTCATCCAATGGGTTGAAAGGGGTCATAATGTATTGTGATCCCTTTCAACCCATTCCATCACATTATATATGTCCTTAGGTTTCCTAAGACCCCTAGGAACATATACCCTATTGTTAGGAATAAGGTGTCTCAACCTTGGATAATTCCTATTCTTATTATTTGTTTTCTAAATGTATTTTTTGTAAATAATGTAATTAAGTGTGAGTGTACATGTCTAGTTGGCATGTTGATGTGTCACTCCACTTGCATGTATCGGCATCTTGAATTATGATGAATTCCTATGATGGATTCCTATGACGTTTAAGAGCTATCTTTGGAATATTTAGTTGTGTGTAAGGAGATCACAACCAAAAATGGTTATGACAGATTCCTATGACATGTAAGAACTATCTTTGGAAGATTTAATTGTCTGTAAGAAAATTATAACTGAAATGGTTATGATGGATACCTATGACACATAAGAGCTATCTTTGGAAGATGCCCTAAGCGTATTATATAAGCACTTTGAGGGTTGTAGATAGTGGAGTGAGTGTGTGAGTAGTGTATTGTTGGTTGCTACTAGTTAAGTCTTCCATGTCCTGGAGGAGCTTGCACTGCAAGTGTGTTGTAACCTTTGAGTTGAAGATAATACATTATGCAAGTTTTTGAGGGGTGGGGTTGTTTTACCGAAATGTTTTTTCCCACCAACATATCTTTATGTTTATATGTTATTATTTCTCTATCTATTTTTGTATTCATAGTTCACTACAATATTATTTTTTACATAATATCGAATATGAAATTGTAAGAATTTTAAAAGAATTTGCACAATACTTTCCTTAAGAGATTATTATAGAAAGTTGTTTTTGCACCTGAGTTTCCTTACACCTATGACCCCTTTCAACCAATCTAATTGTATTATATATGTCCCTAGGGGTCCTATGACCCCTATGAATATATGTTGTCATTGAATGGGTCAAAAGGAGTCATAGGGTACTCTATGACCCCTTTTGAACCATTCAATCACATTATGTTTAGCCTATAGCCTAGAGAAAAATGGGATGGGATGGGCTAGGGCAAGGGCATGCCTTATAAATTGAAAGGGGAGGTGTAGTGAGCTATTTTGATTTAGTAGGAGCATCTAGCCCCAACTCATTAAAACAAAAGCATGTCCTGAAAGACCACCCTATCTTAGTAGTTGTCCATATTAAATATTATATTTAATAAATTATATAATATTATATTATAATTAAAAATCATATATTACTTAATATTATTTAATATATTAACATACTTATATAAATAGCGTGATATTAGAAAATTTATGTTTATTAGAACATTTTATTATTATAGATTTATAATATTGCATATTAATAGTACACCTTATAACATTAAGAAAAATTATCAAATTTTATCAAGTATTATAATTATTATATTATCTTAAATGATCAAAATGTTCTATTTAATATAAAATCTAAAAAGCTAATTAATATGTTGTTAAAAGTGCATCTAAATTAAGAGGGAAAACTTGGTCCCATAATATAAAAAATTGAAATTTTGAATTATATGCAACACATTAGGTACCTGATTATTTGGGTATTTGATTAGGCTTGGTAATTATCAAGCCTCGTTTTTCGACAAGAAAAATGTGATTTTGCACCATTTAGGTGACTTTTAGACTTGGATTCAAGGTATCTGACACCTTTTAATTTGACCAAACTCACTAAAATGAAAAGTGTTTCTTAGGGATATTCTTAGCTTTCTAATGATATACTTTCTGTCAAAATATGAGTTTAGTAATTATTACTTATTTTTAAATGGAGATACATATAACATGTTGATTGATATATTGATTGAAAAACAACTATAACTTTCAAACCATAAAACATTTTTTAAATTCAAAAGATGCGTCACATTCTATGCTTCACCTATTACAATGTAAAAATTTAAATTGTGTAATCTTTTTAATTAGTTAAGGTGGTGAGACAAAAGTTTTTTTTATTCTAAAATGTTTTAGTCAAAATGTCATAATTAATTATTTTCTTAGAATAAAAATACTCAATAATATGTGTCACATTTGGGCATGAGTTCTTATATCTAGAATATTATTCAAATATATATATTAATATTTGAGTGTGATTAAGGTGGTCAAACATACATCTATGTTTTTTTTTTTGTCTTGAAAATTTTGCAGTACTACATTAAAATCTAAATTCTTCACCAATCAAATTTTATTTTATTTTCAAACAAGGCCTATTTGTAAACACCACCAATATGATGATTCCCACTCTCAAAAAAGGCAAGGATAAAGATGAGACATTTATTTTCAAATAATTTTAGAGATCCATGAAATCCTCACATTGTATATGAAGAACTTTGATGGCAATGATTCTTCTTGGATGCCTATATGGAATCTTATGAAAGACTCTTGGAGATATGTCAAGGGTGGATATTTAGTATACAATTTAAAATATGGAAATAAAAACTAATTAAATATGAAAATATATGGAAATATGATAGTATATATTATGTTTGAAATATAGAGAGAGGGGGAGATCTAGAGGGACACAAAGAAATAGAAAGAGGCAAATATAGTAGTAGAAAGAGTGAGATGGGGGGAGGTTAAGAGATAGCCAGCTAGGGATAGAGTTGGAGACGAATATGGAGGAGAGGCTATGTAGAGAATAAAATGGATTGATAAATAGAGAGGAGAGATGGGTGGATAAAGATGGTAGAGATAACTATATAGAGAGGATACACATTGAAAAAATGAGTGAAGGAGAACAAACAATATGGAGATGGAGATAGGAAGTGATATAAAAATATAGATACAAAGAAAGAGGGATATAGGGATAGATAAAGATGACAATATAAAATGTGTGTGTGTGTGTGTGTGTGTGTGTGTGTGTGTGTGTGTGTGTGTGTGTTAGAGAGAGAGAGTGTGTGTGTGTGTGTGTGCGATGGAAAGAGATAGAGAGGAAGAGATAAAATGATATATGGATGGTGAGATAGATTGATAGATAGATGAGGAGATATAGACACATGATGAATGGGAGAGAAGGAAAAAGGGATAAATAGTTAGTTGAACTTCCATACATCTGTGGCATACACATTTCATAATAAGGTTTGATTGCTAGTTTAGATCATTTCTTATATAATAATCATTATATTATGTATCCATGGGATACTTTTAACTTCTTTGTGGCTATCTGATAATTTTTCTACTCATTATTCTTTTTAACTTATATTTCATAGGTAGTGAATCTATATAAGGAAAAACTCCTCCTTGATTAAAGTTTAACATCTATCTGTAAAATAATAATACCTATTTCTCCTCCTATAAATATATTTTTCAAGGTTGTTCTAGATTTTGAAAACATTAAATCAATTGGTAAATAGAAGATAGATGTAATGAGTACTAAGTGTTTCATTCATTTTCATGAGAGAGCGATTTGCATGAACTACTACTCATGAAACATGGATCAATGAGTCTGATTCAAAAAATGACAAAGTGGAATCCTATTAGCAATACCACAATATTAAATCAAGTTTTATTTTTATATTTTTTGAATACTTTAAGTAAAATATGTCATTTCTTTGAATAACTATTTGTGTAGACTATAGAAATTAGGTATAACTGTTAGCTTAAAGAATAAATTTGACAACTGAGTGTCAATACACTTAACCAAGATCAAGAGTAAGTGTCGAGTAAGATAAAGTGTCAAGCTATAACAAGTGCTGAGTATAACAAGTGCCGAGTGTAATAGGTGTCGAGTGTTAACAAGTGCCGAGTGTAACAGGTGCCGAGTGATACAGTTTTGTTTAGGTGCCGAGCTATTGAGAAAACAGCATGTGCTGAGTATCAGCAATACTTCAAGAGCCGAGTAACTCAGTAGATTAGCATAAAGGTTTGAAATTGCACAAACTATGATGCAAACAGTTTTTGCAGCCGACATAAGGTAAACTTCGAGGGATTTAATGATAAAATCGAATCTTTTATTTTTTTCGTGCAATTCACATGCAGCCAATAAGAAAAATGATAAAGGCATGCAACCAATCAGTAAAAGACAAGTATTGAGAGAGAAATTGAGATTCAATGTGGATCATAGATCCAAATCAAATGTAGTGCCTGCCCCTGGTTCACATTTTGTTATCATTGCTGAACTCTTTTGAAACTAGTTTTATGTTATTGGTTAGCAACATTCTTTTGAGATTATCAGATATTGTGCTATGGATTCAGTTTATTATGTGATGAGATTACTTAGACTCTACATTTCATGTATGTATGATGATTATTTTATTATTCACAATTATTGATGATGATTATTACATTGCTTTCAATTATTAAAGATGATTAGTAAGATGATTTATTATCATATGTGCTTTCTTATAGATACTTACCCAATACTTGCATGTGTATGGTGTGCGTGTTTGCCTTGCGTGTTTGCTTTTGTATGGCATGTCTGATGTGGTTAAGGGAGTCGTAGTCACCTACTAGTCGGGATCTACACAATGCACGACTTCCTACCATTGTCTATTTAGTTTAGTATATATTGTGTTTGTACATGCATAATTTTTATGCAGGTTGCAGGTACCAGGTATCGACTTTCTTGAATTGCCAGGATGAGCATACCCTATCACATTATCTCAATGATAAGAGAGGGGAGATAAATTCTGAAGTCCAAATCTCAACCCTTTGAGCCATTTGTCCTAATTGGAAAATTAGGACAAGTATCTGAGTTGAATATCCACCGAATGTGTCGAATGACATATTTTGTAATTTTTAACCCTTTAGATTTATTTTGTATGATTTGTTCTATGATGGGTTTTCATATTTTATCTTGGAGGTCTATGGTGAATTTTCCATTAATTAAGTCTTAATAAATAGATTTAATTAATAAATTATTTATTTAAAAAAATTAATAAAATATCATGATCTTTGATATTTTGATTGTAATAAATTAAATGTGAATTATTGGAAAAAAGGAATTAAATAAAATAAAACTAGAAATTAAAATTAATAATAATTATAAAATAATAATAAATTAACAAATAAAATAATAATAATAAAAGTTATAAAAATTAAAATGAAAGTTATAAAATTTAAATAGAGATTATTTAAAAAGTAAATTGGAGTTATAAGATTGCATGGGAATTAACATGTGTCAACAACACGGAGGTTAGTGCATCAATTAAGCACAAGGTGTCTACAATTCTATGACTCATCAAAAAGAATTGAAAAAGACTCATGCTTAGTTGGTGACACTTTTCAACAGTTTCAAGAAACATTCCAAAGGTTTCTTGACAGCTCTTGATATTCAAGCATTCATAGAAGCTTAAATGAAAAGCTTAATGGAAGCTACAAGCTTAATAGAAGCCACGAGCTACAAGCTAAAATAGAAGCTTCAAAGCTTACATGCATGAGAGAAGATTCATATGCTCATATATTTTCTACTTGCTTCTATGCTCCTTCTAGCACTTCTAATCACTTGGAGGATTCGATCGGGTTGGATTCTTAGAAGAATTGTGAATGATGGAGAAGGAAGGGATTTTCTATGAACTTCTGAAGCATGGCAAGTAGCATCAGTGTCCAAGTGCACTCGTGATATTCTCATATTCCCTTTACACTCTTTCTCTTCTTGTCTTCATCATATCTGTTTTATGTGTCTGAATACTCTCTGTGATTGAATCTACTATTTGAAATTGGAATCTAGATATTTTATTTGGATGAGAAAAAAACAATAGAAAAACCCTCATTCCAAATAAGAAAGAAATTAGATTTTAATCGGGTTTGGGTTCGAATTTATATTAAATTAGAAAGACAATATTTGGAATTAAAATAGAAATTTTATGGTGAAAATTCGAATGATTAGATGTAATATTTCTATCAATTATATTTTTAGATGCATATGAACAAACCCTTTTATGGTTAAATTTAGAGAACAATTATTTTAACAGGAAATTCTTAATTCATCACAACTGCCTTGTCGTTGCTCCTTGGATAGACCCGAACTCAGTTATTCATAATTTTTTATTGGGATCGAATTTATTCGATCTCTCCGGTCAGAACTGGTGCAACTTGGCCCTCTCCAACATATTTAAATTTCAACTCGATCCAACGGTTCATTAGGGAGATATGGCCGTCGTACTGTGACTGTTTTATTCAAAAACAGATATTTCTCCATTTTTCATAACCAAAAATTCTTTATGCTTAAACTTCACAAAATAATATATCAAAGCATGGAATGAATTAAAGATATTTTTGAAATCTTTCTTTATTAGAATCTTATTAAAATGCATTAGTTTTATATGGTTTATTATCTAATCTAATTAAATCAAAATTAATTAAGATTAGTTAATAGTAGAAGAAGTGTAATTAATTATTAGTCAATCTAAGTAAATAGATTTTTAAATGAGAGAAAATTAAAAGAAAAAGAAATTTTAATATAGTTTATATAGTGGACTTTTTATAATGTATATTGAATGCTATTTAATATATATTAAACAATTTTAGAGTTGTTTAATGAAGATGATAATGTTAAGAATTTGGAGATTATTCATGTTAAAATCTACAATGAGTCTTATTGGTGTGTGATAGGGATCTTTATATAGACAAAATATTATTAGAACAATTAGAAAATGGAGTCTAATAGTTTATTTCAACATTGATTAAATAATTGTAAGATGATAATTTATATTATGTTGATTTAAATTTAGATAACTCTCAATAATATTGGATTAAGACTGAATTATTATGTTATTGCTTAATACGTTTGAATACCTTAATAGAGTTAAGAGTTAGCCAAATATTAACTAATGAGTTTATGGAAAGATTCTATAGATTGGGTATTTATAGTTTGAGGAGTTTATTATTTATTAATGTTTGTAAGGACTAGCAAACAATTAATAAATAATGGTGTAAATAGTTCGATTAGATTTAATCTAGTGAAGATTATTTAATGATTAAACTTTTGTAAAGATATTAGTTTTCGAATTTGAAGTATAATTGATTTTTAATCAATTGATATTCATTGAATTGATATTATAACTATGATATTAATAATTAAGTTGTGCGATAGAGTTTTATTTGAAAAGATTAATGATAATACAAATTTGTCAAGGGAATGTTGGTATTCTTTGAAAGAAGACGAATGAGGTCATTATAAATTTATTCTCAATATAGCTTGCTAATAAATATTGACAAGTTATTATTATTGAATTATTAATATGAATATTTGAGTATTGAATTAAAGTTGACTTTTATCTTACAGAATTCTAGTTAGTTATTAGTCAACTGATATTAATTGGAATGTTGCTATGGTTATACAATTATTAATTAAATCAATTAATGAGAGTTAATTAGATTTAATTAATAATTAAATTATATAATAGAAATTTAATTGATATAATTCTTTTAATGAGATTTTAAAAGTATTTATATCAAGTTGATAGGTCTTAATCTGATGACTTGAATAATGACTTTAGATATTTTAATGGTGAAGACTTAGTAATATATAATTGAGAATTATTAGAATAATAAAAGGTTAGGGATTGTGAATCTATGTTAATTGATCATTTTAATAAGTTATAATCTCTTATTCGAAGAATGATAATTTGTCCTCTTATAATATAACGAATAATGATCCTAAAAAAGTTGAAAGGTTAATCAATTAGAATATGGATCATAGTTAAATATAAAGGACAATTTAATTAAGGTCAATGATGATCAGTTTAGTGAATATTTATCCTTAAGTTATTCTTAGAATGTAATTCTTAATAATGGAAGGGTAATGCTATCGAGGAACAATTGGGTTGACTTGTAGGTCAAATGATGAAACTTAGAACACTTGAAGTATACTTGCAAATAGAAAATTGGAAACCCCTACACATTATTCAACTATGTGAATTTAGTAAACCAAAATATGTGTTTGTATCATGTATTCTATATGCTTCTTGTTTTGGGTTTTGGGTTAACTAGTGTTGACCAGTCCTAGGTTGTTACCAGAGGCTCGGGGGTTATGAGATGTGATGGCATATTGATCTTATTTGGTCTCGATTTTTATAAGCCCAACCATGGTAATGTGATCGTATGCTCTATAAAATATTTGTATTTACTGATTGTTATTGTTCATCAGTCTTCATGTGTGAAGTTGAGATGTATGTGTATGAGACACTTGAGCTAATAATTTTTGAGTCATCGATCAGTTATCCTTGGATTACTTTCTAGTTGCCATGATGGGACTGAAAAATGGATTTATTTCTTGATGATGTCATGTTGTGACATGTTTGACTCAACCATTTTGGAGTCTTTGATCAGTATGATTTTGAGATATTCTTGGTTGCTTGTTGAGAACCATTTATCTAAAGATATATTTTGGTTATTGAGAACCAATTGATACTTATGATTATCAGTGATGCCTTCAGTTGCCAATAGAGAACTGTTGTGGTCATGATTTTCTCTGGATGCTTTTTTAGATGCTCATGGAGATTTGATGATTCTTATCTTGGAGATTTGATGATTTTTCTTATTATGGATTTTTGATGCTTTTATCATGGTTATTTGATGATTATTTTTATGGATTATCTTTTGAATTTTCTTTATAGTCGCTTGTATAGGACTGTAGTGATTTATGATTCCATAAGCTTAGGGTAGGTAATCTACTTATAGTGTCGGAAAGTGGCTTGCAATGGGGGCTGGGGCCATAAGTGGCTGCCAAGGTAACTCATTGTAAGTTTGGTTAATAAGTGATAACATTTACACATTAAATTGGGATTAAATGAACCTAAAAAGATAATTGTTTTAATGTTCTCGCCCATGCCTTAAGTGCTTGTACAGGCTAGGATGGGAGTAGTGAGAACGCATGGTTGCGACCGTGCATTTCATAGTAAGCTTCATTAGTATGAGAGGATACTAGTGGCTGCATAAGATCAATATGAACCCATGGAAATTAGCTAACTGCCAGGGTAACTTGTATGTGATAATTGCAATGACACTTTCCTGTTTGCAGAGTAGGTTTCCTACATGTCTTTGTGTGCCTCTGAAAACTAGATGTCAATTTTGTGTGTGTTGGAACCTTTGAGTTAGTATACTTTTAGGATTCTTAAACTTTTTATGCTATGTGTATTGATATCCTGTTTGGGACTTGAGATTATCTCCTCAGCACGGTGAGAGTGGACCACTTAGGTTTCACGTGGTCGGGTGGTAGTGTATTTTCACTCTTATCATTTGAGATCCGTCCGAGACATCGTGGCTAGAGTATCTTTGGTTGGTATTTATTCTTCATTTTGTTCTTGGAGCATTATGATAGATAATATACCTTATGATGGATGTATTTACTAGTATGTTTCTTATATTGATGATTTGCTTTACTTTGCATATGTTAGTTGATGATTTATTATGCTTTACTTTTCATATTAGTAGGATGTTCTAAGAGTGACATTCCTACTATGTTAATACCGATAATCTTTTCAGTGCTTTAGAATGTTACGCACGGAGGGATGGCTAGGATCCACGATGGTCTAATGATGCTATTTACAATTGGGAGGAATCGTGCACTTAGTTATTTATGTTTGTGATATATGGTTATCTTTTGTGATGATGTATCATGTATGATATGTGATTTTATTTATGTTATTGCATCATGAATTAATATTAGATGATGATGATGTACTTTATTTACTTGGATGTTTATTCTTTTAAGCTTTTCATACCCTATGATATCTATAGTGGATGATTGAGCTAAACTAAAATATAATTCCAAAAAGACACTTGTATATTGTTTAAGTACATTGGATGTATCATTGTTATTTCATAAGGATGAGATGTTAGATGAATAGTTAATTTAGATGTGATACAACGTTAAAGAATCTTTAAAGAATGTAGCCTGTTATGTATATATGTTATGTTTATTTTCATTTGAATTGTTGCTATTGCTTCCGCAAATGTTATGAATGGTTTTATCTTTCATGTTTAAAAAAAAATTGTTTGGCAAACTTAGTAAAATTCTTTGGATCCCTTGGCAGGGCATTACATCAAACCCTAATTCTTTGAAGTCTTTATAAGGAAGACGAAAATTCATTGTAAATATACATGAAAGGATATACAAGGGTGTATAAGCAAATCTATTTTCAAAAGAAAGGGTTATTAGATCACAAAGGATCAAGATCAAGAGAAGGCAAAAAAGGAGCTTGCATTCAGCAATCAAGGATTGTAATCTATCAGGTTTATTGTATCTAATACTCTCTAGCAATTGTATTAGAATAAAAATCCTATGGTGATAGGTTAGCTTTACAGCTATTTTGTAGATCCTTTTGATTAGGTGATTAAAATATTTTAACAGGGTGACACTTCATGTTAAGTGTTTGTAAATCCTCTAACCAGGTCACTATTAATACAGTGTAAAGCCTTTAACAGGGCAGGCCTTTAACAGGGAAAATCATCAGAAGTGGTTGAACAATATTGCTGCAGTAAATTTTGTGGGTATCATCTCCACCCCAGTTTTACCTTCTTATTTCTGGAGGGTTTCTGGGTTACCAAATTCCAGTGTTATGAGTTATTGATGCATGAGTTTTGTTCCATGTTTATTTGATGTATTTACATGCATGCAATTTACTTTCAGTTAAAAGTTTTATTGGCTAAAGTGTGATACTTATGATTCACCCCCCCCCTCTCATAAGTACTCTTTTCATATTTGAATATTCCAACAATTAGTATCAGAGCTATCCAGGTTCTCACAAGAAAAAGTCTAACAGATTGGAGGAAAAGATCTAAAGATGGAAGCTTTCAAACTTGGAAAGATCATTGAAAATCAAGTGATAGATGTGCAACTTGCTCTACATAGCTTGGAGGAATTCAAAAACAAATTGAGAAACTCATTAAAAAAGAGGAAGGATCTAGCCATAGCTAAAAATGATATACACTACAAGGAGATTGATACCACCAACATATTTTCTAGTGGAGACACTAAAGAGTTTGATATAGCAATAGCAGAACTGATGGAGAAAAATAAAATTCAAGCAGATGAGATAAGATCTCTCAAGATGGAACATGAATCAAGGCTATAATGATATGTGAAATCACTGAACAAAAGAAAAGAGCAGTTGATGATAAGGTCATGATGGAAAATGACAAAAGAAATCTTGCAAACAGACTTGAAGAAAAATGTACTGAATTGACAAGGATCTCAAACATGCAGATGGATACACTTGCTCAAATGATGAATCTTCATCATGAACTCAATATGAAAGATATTGAGATTTCTACTTTGAAGATGCAGAAAGAACCAATGCAGAATGAATTGAACAAAGAAAGAGAGGTGGTAGAAAATCTCAACAAATCAAGTGAAGCCATCAAATATTTTGAGCAAATACTAAAATCTCCAAGATCAACCTATGATACAACAAGACTTGGATATAACAGCACTGAAGTTGGCGAATCATCAAAGAATGCAGAAAAAAGAAGTGAAAAAGGTAAAGATGTTAAACCTATATGTCATTTCTGTGGAAATAAAGGACATACATCTAATGTTTGTAGAAGCAAGAATGCCCATCAGCATGACAAACTCAAAAGCATAAATCATTGTCATAAATGCAAGAAGCAAGGTCATCAAACATATGAATGCAAAACCCAAACTATCAAGACATCAAGATTTGATGGACATTGTTATAATTGCAAAAAGTATGGACATAGAGCTTTTGAATGTAGATCAAAGTCTATGTGGATAATAAATTAACCAGCAAAGACATCAAACCATGAATTTTGGGATTACAACACCAGGTACAGCTATCATTATTGTCAAGAATATGGACATATCCCACAAAACTGCATAATAACACATTTTAGAGGGAACTACAAAATATGGTTGAGTCAAGCTACATGTTTCAGTTGCTTAAAAATTGGTCATGTTAGCAAGAATTGCCCAACAAGGTCAAAGGCATCAAGTTCTGAGTTCAGCAATGGAAAGGCAAAGATAGATGTTGGACATATCAGAAGTGAAATGAATAAGACATGGAGGAAGAAAGATGAGTATAGCACATCAAGTACAGAGATCACTTCACCTAATAGGTCAAGTGATCACACTTCATCAAATTAAGCAAAGAATAAGTGTGTGGGATTGATAAACCAAGTTACATCATAAATCAGTCCCAAGACATATAAGAACTGCAAAAATGAAATCAGCATAAGCAAAGATGCTAAGTCAAAATTGAGAAAGTTGTCTTTAGGAGCCGAGTTGCTAACAATGATCGAGTTGATAGTTGATGCTGAGCTGTGAAATATCAATAGGAGCCGAGTAAAGTAAAACACAATGGGAGCCGAGTCATGACGAAACTTTTTAGGTGTCGAGTAGACAGTTGGCAGCGTACTAAGCATTTATTACTCTATTTTGAAGGGTACATAAATCTGATCTTCGATCATTTTTCCACCATTCAAATAAGAAGCAAAGCCGAGAAGAGCAGAAAAGATCAAGATCAGCTCAAAAGCCATTTGTGAATATTTCAACAACGATTCAAGACAAGTTTCATCGATTTAAGGTATTTTACTTAAGTGTTGAGCTACATAGGACTTATAAATTTGTTTAAATCATAAACCCTAGTTTGGCAAACAATGGCATCTGGGTCAAGAACCACTAAGGGTATAGAGAGTCATGAAGTACAGTTGGTCAGCAACGAAGTCAAACAACCTAAATTTAAGCCCATTCCAGAAGTAGCATACAAGAATGATCTTGCAAGTGCATTATTAGTTATTTCGGATAAAGTTGTTATGGTCCAAGATGTTCGCAGATGTTATAATTGCAAAATTGGTGCCATAGGAGATTTAGAAATCTATAATGCATATGATAAACTATGTGAAAACAAAGTACTAAAAAATGAGTTTTCAATAATAGAAAGAAAAGGATTAACCAAAATCCTAGCATTTTCAATTGTTTTCAAAACTGAATGGGTACGAATAGTTCTGAGCTGAATACATGATGGAGCTTTTTGGTTAGAGTTAGGGCCAGTAAAATTCACCAAAAAAATTGTTCATAGGGTTACTGGTATTCCAACCCTAGATCGGCCAAAGACCCTACGAAGTGACAAAGGAGAAGTAATAGAGAAAAATATAGGTGCCAAATGGAACAATAGAGGAATGACTATCGACACAGTCACATATCCCCTACTAGATTTTGCTGTGAGAATCATTTCACATAAATTCTATCAATCAAGCAAGTTAAATAGTGTACCTTGTATAGCAGTTGATGTTGCATACAAGATAATTAAAAGGGATCACACTTATGATTTGGAAAAGTTCATGTTTTGACAGATTAATGAAAATTTGGGAGCTATAA
Source organism: Cupressus sempervirens (assembly GCA_028749045.1). Taxonomy (NCBI): domain Eukaryota; kingdom Viridiplantae; phylum Streptophyta; class Pinopsida; order Cupressales; family Cupressaceae; genus Cupressus; species Cupressus sempervirens. The sequence goes on along the minus strand of CM053790.1, from coordinate 170,668,613 downwards.
GGAAGAGCAAGGGAGCTCAATGCAAATTTGGATCAGTTTTGATGTGCATGTTTTTCTATCTGATGAAAGAATTTTCTTCTATGGGTAAGGTAAGATGGAATCTAGACAAAACAATTGTTGAACAAATTAATGGATACATTGAATAGATGGGTGAAAATTTTGATGCCCAAATGACTGGTTACTTTGAGCACTTCAAAAAGTCTATGAAACAAAGAATGAGAATTCTAGTCTCATTGATTGAGAAATATGAAAAAGACATTTTTTTTCTTGTAGATATATATTATACCTATATACAAGTAGTTATACCTAGAGTAAGATGGCTTAGGCCACTAGGTTATGAACTTGATGTTGATCAAGCCTCTACAGCAATAACAGCCCTACTTGCAGAAGAAGTTGATAAAAATCCAAAAAAATTTGGAACCTATGATGTTGTCAAATCAAAGGTGATAATAGATTTGAAGACTGCTTCAGTAGTAAAGAAGAAAGAGAAAATGGTGAGACAAATCAAGAGAAAATTTGGCATGGAAGAAGAAGGAATAGCAGAAGAAGAGGGAGAAGACATTGAAGAAGAAGGAGATAAACTTCAAAGTCTAACTCAAGGGTTAGGAGAAGATAAAGAGGAAAGTGCTGAGGTAGAAGAAGCCAAGGAAGCACTAGTAAAGAAAAAGACCACAACTCCTTCTGCTCCTAAATCCAAGGGGAAGAAAGTAGCTGCTCCTACACCAAAGAGACCTACCACAAGGGCTGTAGCACAAAAAGCCCAAGAGGATGCAAAAGGAAAGAAGAAAGACTCAAAAAAGACTACTGCTAAGTCAAAGAAAAAGAAATTTATTCTCCAGCCTAAAACAGATGAGGAGAAAATAGAGTCAGAGGACAATAGTCAATTTCAAGTGGTAAGACACAAACCCCAGACTGTTGTTGATAAATTATGTTCAAAAATTAGGAATGATGATTTAAAAGGTTTAAAGAACCTGAACTTTTCTAAGCTTACCAAAGAAGAGAAAAATAAATTAGAGGAATCTGTGTATGCTATGATGGCTGAATATAAGCACACATCTCTAGAATTAGATGAATCTATGCCAAGAGAATTGTATAAAATTGTAGAGGATAAATGGCATTTTTGTTTACAAATGAAAAAAGAGATAAGGGAGTCAACATTAGCCAGATTATTGCCTGATTTGACTAAAGATCAAGTAATAAATGTAGTAAAGAGGCATAATAACATATTCACTCCCAAGTATAGAGCATTCAGCATATTGCAGAATAAAATTGAAGAGGTAGTTACTAAATCCACAAGATTGTGGAAAATAGTTTACAAGAAAATAGAAGATGTATATAATGAAGAATATAAGGCAGAGGAAAGTGCCAAGATAAAGGAAAAGAAGGTGCCAAAAATCAAAGAAAAAGAGAAGGAACTAGTGGAGAAGAAGAGTAAAGAAGAAAAGGAAGAAGAGGCACATAATGAGGAGAAAGAGGAAGAGAAAGATACAGCTGAGCCACAAGAACAAAGTATGCAAGACATACAGGTATCTCCTCCTAGTCCTCCTCATGCCACCATCACACCTACAGATATCATAAAAATAAAAGATGTTACAGACACTTCAAATCCAAACATCAATCCATTAACTGCAGAGGATTTGGAAATCTTTGACCAATCATCACTAGTAGCAAAATTAAGTTCAAATCCTGTATTGGTCAGTGTTGATGAATTACAGAATCCAAAAGTTAAAACAGAGATAGTCAAGGTAAAAGCACAAGTTCTACCTTTGAACACACAAACTACTGGTATTCTATTTCTTCCACCACCACCTCCACCAAGTATAGTCACTTATACACTCCAAATGTCGAGTACAGCAGCAGGGGAAATAAAAGAAACATCTGAACAACCAACAAGTTCAACCCCACCTAGCGATCAAAAAAGGGATATTCAAGATGAAGAAAAAGATGAGACAAAGAAGAAGGAGGAAACTGCAATACAAACACTGGTTGCATTACCAAACTCTGGTACTCCAACACAGACTCTTCAGCAATCGAGCACAAATGGGTTACAGCTATAAATCAGGACACCAGGCTCGAGCTCATCAAAGGCAGTCAGGAAACTTCACTATGGAGTTCCTGAGCTTGATGAAGAAATAAAGATCCCATATTATGAATCTAGCACTCTTACTAAAGAAAAGATTAATGAAATTCAGAGTGCATTGGACAAAAGAAGGAGACAAGAAGCACTAAGAAAAGAATACAAGCATAAGCTTACCTTGAATGAAATTAAAGATATATTCACAGAAGCCTTTTGCTTACAATCTTCAAATGCGTCAAGACCAATTATAGAGCAACTATCTGATATAGTTGACCAGGTGACTAATGAAGACTAGGAAACAAATGCCAGATTGCTTGAATGGTCAGAAAGGAAGTTCTAAGGTAAGGTAAATAGTAAAATATCTGGTGATATAGTACTGTCACAAGAAGAACTGGCAAAGAAAGTTATAACAGTTAAAATTGTACTAGGAAACATCTTTTCCCTGTACAACAAGTTGTGTGATTTTTCCACATTCACACAAGACACTAGCCAGAAAATACTGAGCTTGGAAAACAATCTAAAAATTTCTAGCATGCAACTCCCCACAAATCCAGCTCAGAGTGAGAAGTATTTTGTCCAATCGCTTCACACACAAAGAGAGTTAGATGTCTTAGCAGCAGAGGAGGCAACCACAAAAGCTAAATTGATGCAAATTCAATCATCAATAACTCCTCATTTGGAACTACTTCACAAGGAGCAGATAAATGCAGAGACAGTCCTCAGGAAAGACCCCAATCTTTCTTCATCTGATGGACTTGTACACCTAGCAGCAGAGATTTCCATCCAGTATAAGACATTGGATGTCGCATTAGCAAATTGGGATGTAGCTCTAAAGGTACTCCTTGAAGTAAATAGCACATTTTTGGCTAAGTATGGTATTTCATTGTAAGACCCTTGACATAAGTGTCAAAAAGGGGGAGAATAGATAAATTAATGGTAATAAGAAGTGATTAAGTATGGGGGAGTTAATTATAGGAATGAAATGATAAGTATGATAAAAGGGGGAGATATCAAATTTTGGGAGCAAATTTTGAGATAGCAAATTTTGAATGTAGGATAAATTAATGAGTCACATGGATCTTAATTAAGTGTTTTTGCCACTCATGTCAAAGGGGGAGATTGTTAGCTTAAAGAATAAATTTGACAACTGAGTGTCAATACACTTAACCAAGATCAAGAGTAAGTGTCGAGTAAGATAAAGTGTCGAGCTATAATAAGTACTGAGTATAATAGGTGCCGAGTGTTAACAAGTGCCGAGTGTAACAGGTGTCAAGTGTTAACAAGTGTCGAGTGTAACAGGTGCTGAGTGTTAACAAGTGCCGAGTGTAATAGGTGTCAAGTGTTAACAAGTGCCGAGTGTAATAGGTGCCGAGTGATACAGTTTTGTTTAGGTGCCGAGCTATCCAAGAAATAGCATGTGCCGAGTATCAGCAATACTTTAGGAGCCGAGTAACTCAATAGATCAGCATAAAAGTTTGAAATTGCACAAACTATGATACAAATAGTTTTTGCAGCCGACATAAGGTAAACTTTGAGGGATTTAATGATAAAATTGAATCTTTTATTTTTTCCATGCAATTCACATGCAGCCAATAAGAAAAATGATATAGGCATGCAACCAATCAGTAAAAGACAAGTATTGAGCAGGAAATTGAGATTCAATATGGATCGTAGATCCAAATCAAACCCTAATTCTTTGAAGTCTTTATAAGGAAGATGGAAATTCATTCTAAATATACATGAAAGGATATACAAGGGTGCATAAGAAAATCTATTTTCAGAAGCAAGGGTTATCAGATCACAAAGGATCAAGATCAAGAGAAGGTGGAAAAGGAGCCTGCATTCAGCAATCAGGGATTGTAATCTATCAAGTTTATTGTATCTAATACTCTCTAGCAATTGTATTAGAATGAAAATCCTATGGTGATAGGTTTAGCTTTACAGCTATTTTGTAGATCCTTTTGATTAGGTGATTAAAATCCTTTAACAGGGTGACACTTCATGTTAAGTGTTTGTAAATCCTCTAACCAGGTCACTATTGATACAATGTAAAGCCTTTAACAGGGAAAACCATCAGAAGTGGTTGAACAATATTGCTACAGTAAATTTTGTGGATATCATCCCCACCCCAGTTTTACCTTCTTATTCCTGGAGGGTTTTTAGGTTACCAAATTCCAGTGTTATGAGTTATTGATGCATGAGTTTTGTTACATGTTTATTTGATGTATTTACATGCATGCAATTTACTTTCAGTTAAAAATTTTATTGGCTAAAGTGTGATACTTATGATTCACACCCCCCCCCCCCCCTCTCATAAGTACTCTTTTCATATTTGAATATTCCAACAATAACACCTTCTATGAATGCTAGTTTATTGGTTAAATTTTTAACATAATCGGTGATGTTTACATGACATGTCTTTTTGATACTGTATAGGCTGAAGATAGATTGGATGTTGTGCATTGCCCAAGGAGGCTCTTGCCAAACAAGTTGAATCCCAACCCTCTTTGAATGGATAATTTGCTTAGCAATATTATTTCCTTTAAAAAATAATCCAAAAGCTATATCCTTAATTTAAATGAATCTAGCCTAAGAAGGAAAAATGTTTTTGTTAATAAACCAAAAAAACTCTTAGTCGAGTAATTATTTCTTTTTGGTGGCCAAACCTTATTACTTTCATTTATTTTACTCAATAATAATTTTTGTAATTTCTATATTTTTTAATGGAGCTTTAGAGTTTGAGTGTGGTAGCCTGGTAAAGACTCAAAGCTCATGAACACATCAAGCTAGTGGGGACTTTCACAAAGTAATGCTTTTTAACCAATATGAAGGCACATGCTTATGGGTTGAATCCTCTTTAGTTAAGAGCCAAGGATTAAGGGGTATCTAGTCTATGAAATGCAACTAGGGTACGGTCCCATCCTCATTCCTTATGATCTTGAGGGCCTTGCACCCAAAAGGACTTCATGGGCTCATTGTGGAACCCTTCAAGTTTAGTAATAAATTGTAATGCCTAACCCTAGTTGACTTTTCTTGTGGTACTGACAAATTATTTTAGGCTAATTTTCTAATTTTTTTTTATGATTATCAGTACTTGGTAATCAGATTTGATTATATGGAATTTCATACTCAATTTATATATGGGATGAGTTACGTAGTTATTTCAAGTGTTTATGATTGTTTTGATGATGATATATATGTTCATTTAATAACTTTCAATTATTTCATGATGTTAGTTAGAGGAATGATTTATATGCAATTTCTATGGTTACCTACCCCATACTTGCATGTGTATGATGTATGTGTATGTGTATATTTTACTTTATGTTTACATTCTTGATGTGGTTGAGGGAGGGAGGGAATTGTAGTCACTTGCTAGTCAGGATCTACGAGATGTACCACTTCCTACTGCCTATTTAGTTTAGAATATATGATTTTGTATATGCATAGATATTATGCAGATTGCACATATCAGGTATCAACTTCCCTAAATTGCCAGGATGAGCGTACCCTATCACAATATTTCAATGGTATAAGTGGGGTGACAACTCTTGAGCCCAAATCCTAACCTAAGCCAATTGTCCTAGAAAATAGAACAAGCATCTGAGTTAATTTCATCTTTCCAAATTTGTTAAGTCATGTGAATTCGTGATTTTGACCCTAGAGTTTGTTTTGGTATTCTGTACTTTATGATGGATTTTCGTATTTCATCTTGTGGGTCTGTTGTAATTTTCTATTATAATTAAATCAAATTAAAAGATAATTTAATGATTTAATTTAATGGAAATTCTATAAATAAATTTAATATTTAATTATATTTAATTAATTAATTAAATGAATTAAATTTAAAGATTTTATTAAAGTTTTATTTTTGACGTATTTATATTTATTTATTTTAATGATAATTATTTAGGAGTTTTTTTTTAATAATAAACTCTAAATAATGTTATTAATTAAGTTAATAAATGTATTATTAAAATGTCTTGTAAGTAATTAGAGAGAGAAAACATAAGTTTAATAAATTTTATTTTAATTAAATTACATAAAGCCTATGCATGAAATTAAAATATAATAAATTAATTAAAGAGAGGAAGAAAATTAATTTGATAAAGATATTTTAAATTACTAAAAGTGTGCATGAAGATGTAAAAGATAATAAGATATTAAAAGAAATTGATCAACGAGTTCCCTCTGGTGATTGCATAATCAAAGCCCCAAATTAGGGGAGAACTCTTTATCAAAGATTTAGAGTTCATTTTTCAAAAACTAAGATTTTGGAGAAGCAATTTTAGGGAAGGAAGCTTTTCAGAAGGAAGGGGTTTTCTCACGTGCTTCCTACATTTCTGTGTTTGCATCAAATTCAAGTAGAATCTTGTGATTAATTTACACAATAGATTTTCATTTTTTAATCTTATGTCTGCTTCATGTCTGGATATTCTATTCTAGAAATTTGTAGAATTGTTTGATATCATTGATGAAATCCTGTTGTGAATCTTAATTTATTTTCATTTCAAAGTTATCTATGTTTGAGAAATGAAATTTTTGGAAAAACCTCGTACTTGTAAATTTTAATCAGATCGGTTTTTGTTTAAAAATTGAAATATAGAATATAAATTCGACTGGTTTATTTGGGTTTTCCTATTAGAGTATTGTTCACAGTTTTATTATATGTATGTATATATATACATATACATACATACATACATACATATCTATCTATATATGTAAGTATGTATGTATGTATGTATGTATATATGTATATGGAATTGGGGAGGCATTTTATTTATTTAATAATTTAAAAATATATATATAAAAAATTGGTGGGCGAGGCCACCAACCACCACGCACCTTCCTCCTTCACCACTTCTCCACATAGCAGTCATCTACTATGGTGGCCAATGGGCCTTAAAACACACCGCAGAGCGGGGGGTTAATAGTTTTTTAAAAATTTATTTTTATTTTTATTTTTATATGTATAAATTTTAATTTCATTAAACATTAATTATTAATATTTTATTATTATTAAAGTTTTATGATTTATTAAATATTTTTAATTAAGGTATAAATTAGTAGTAATTAGATTAATTAATATTATTATTAATTAATCAATTTATTAATTGGATATTAATGGGAATTATTTAATAAATTTGTTTTATTATTTAATGATTTTTTTTATTATTTAATAATTTAAATAATTACTGTTAATTATTTAATAATTATTATTTAATATATGATCCTAATAAAGACGATAATTTTTTGAGTTAGTGGTAATTGGGTGATTGAATTTAAAAGTAGAAATGGGTTCTATTATAGGGGAAATTTATAAACTTTATAAAGTCAAAAACTTAGAAATGAAATCCTAAACTCTTATGTTTTGCTAATGAATTTAACTATGAAACAATGTTTAAATGACTTTATATGAATTGTTGAATTGTCTAGGATTCTAGTGAATTTGAAAACCATAGTGAATGTGGCAACTAGAGAAATGGAAATTGAAAACCTGTTTGAGATAAAATAAAATAAAAAACATTATGGAATTTATACTTGGAAAAGAAAACTAAAATTGTGGTTGTTATTGAATCTTTGTGTCTTGAAAATGAAAATGAAAACTTGGAAACTTAGAGTGAAAATTAAACTTGTTTGTTTTCAAAAACCTAATGAATTATGAAAATTTACTATTTTATGTATTGTATGAGACATGTGATTTACTAATTTTGGTTTTTGGGTTTGACTTAGCTTTGACCAATTAGAATGTTTACCAGGGGGTTGGGAGTTTTGTTCTATGATGTCATGATGATCTTTTTTGTACGATCTTTTATATTCAGCCATGGTAATGTGTCATGCATGTTCTATGATAAATTTGATCTATTGGTGGTTATTGTTTTCTAGTGTTCTTGTGTGAAACTGAGGTGAATGGTATGACTTTTCTGATATAACCTTTAAGTCTTCAATCAATTATTCTTGATTGCTTCCTAGTTGCTTGTACAGGACTGAGGTGATTAAATGATTTTTTTGGGTGATGTCATGTTATGACATGGATTTTGTATATGTGTACTTGATTTTAGATCAGTCCTATTAGGATGATAATATTGGTGAAATCCATGATTTTGATCAATAATATTTTAGTGCTTTCTAGTTTCTTGTTTAAGAATTGATGTGTTGTTTATGGTCATTTGAGATCTTTTTCTTTTCTTGAGATTAGGGTAGGTTATCTGTATGTCATGTTGGGAAGTGGCTTGCAATGGAGGCTGAGGCCCTAAAGAGGCTGACAAGTAACCCATTATAGGTTATTTTAATAAGTGATAGCATTTCATTAAATGGGTTTAAAATGAATTAATAAGATATTGGTACCACTGAAAGTCACTGGGGGGGCAGACTATTAAAAGACTACTAGAGTAACCTTAGAGATGACTTGTTAGTATGTCTTGTATATATGAAAGGATATTGACACCACATAGAGACACTAGGGGGCCAGAGTATTAAAAGACTATTGAGTAACCTTAGAGTTGGCTCATGCGATGACACTTGCACACTTACATAGTAGATTTCCTATGTGTTTGTGTTGCCTCCAGGTTTAGTTGGTACTTGTTTCTTTGTACCCTTGAGATAGTTTTCTTTCAGTTGATTCCTTGAACCTAGCTATTGGGTTTGACTTTTGAGTTTTCTATCATTTTTGGGACTTGAGTTTATCTCCTCAACATGGTGGAGTAGGCCTTTTTGGGTTCTACGAGGTCAGGTGGTAGTACTTTTTCTTATACCATTGAGATCCAACTGTTGGATGCCATTGATAGATGTGTTTATGCAAATGTTCCTTTTTATCTAATCTTGTATTTCTATGATGGATGGTTATACTCTAAGTGTATTGTATTTTATTTCATGGATCTTACAAGATGGTGTAATCTATTTCATGATGTATATTATTTCATCCTTTCATACCCTGTGACCTATATAGTGGATGATTTTGCATTCTATTTATTGCCAATGTCATGCCCAAAATTTGAGGGCAAAAAAATACCAAATTTTTTTGAAAGATAACTTAGGAATTCTCATAAGAAGCTATACATTTTCAATTCAATTACCAAATGATTATAAGTTCAAGATATGTAATAGTTACATTTATAGGATTGCACAAGTTCTCAATTCCCTATTCAAAGTTATCCTTACTAGCTTGGTTGAAGGTTCATCTCTAATTAGTACTGGACATCAGGGTAATATTTTTGTTGATAAAACATTAATAAGTAAATCAACTCTTTAAGCTCTTGATATTACTATACATTAGGGTTTACTAGTTGTCATGTCATGGCAAAAAACTAGGTATGAACTTGAGCTTGGTCTATATGGTAGTGATTATGTTAAAGGGTACACTTATTGAAGATGTTATGCACTTTGATTATGGTCATGATTAGATCATTGAACATATTGAATGTTGGCTAGCTTCCTCACATAATAATCATTATTATTATATTTCAATACCCAAATTACAAGTTATTCACCACAAAAAATCCACCAGCTAGATAATTCTTCCTTTAAACTCAGGTTGCCTCAATTTTCTTAATTTCCAAATCGACATCTTACTATCTCAACATCGACATGGAAGGTCTACTTAGTAGCTATTGTCTCAATGCTTACCTCTATAAAATTTTAGGTCCTACATAGAACCCTTTAGTGAAAGGCAAGTTAAAAGGGGGTGATATAACATTAGTTCAGTGCTCTAATTTTACATGTAACATACCATTAACTAAGTTATTGAGATTTGATACATAAGACTAGGAATATTACACATCTCATACATGACAACTCAATAAGTTACATTTTTAATTCAACCTTATAGTTATACTTACAAGGTGGAATGAAATTAAGGAAATGAACAAGGTTATACCTGTAGACACCTAAAAATCCTTTAGAAAATAAAATATTTTTATTTTTTGTGCATCAGTTTCTGGATTAGATTGTGTGACAATTTTTACCATCAACATTTCGAATCACACTACGTGATCCATCATCAGGATGAGAGAGCAAGAGATGTCAAACAAAATTGTCACACAATCTAATCACGAAACTGATGCACAAAACTATGATGGATTGTCACACAATTTTGTTTGACATCTCTTGCTCTCTCATCCTGATGATGAATCACGTAGTGTGATTCGAAACATTGATGGTAAAAATTGTCACACAATCTAATCCAAAAACTGATGCACAAAACTATGATGGATTGTGGAAACTTGATCACATTAATATTTTTAATTTCTGAAAAAAGTCCCTGATGACATCATCATTTATTAATTAATTAATTATTTAATTTATTTATTTATTTTTATGCCATTAAATCCCTTTATCTTAATTAAAAATATTTAATTAAGGAATCCCTCCCAAAAATGTTTAAATCTTATTTAAACATTATTTCCTTATTTATTAATTATTTAATTAATAAATTGACCAAAAAACTGAAAATAAATAAATAAATAAAAATTTGCCCAAAACTTGGCCAATTTCCTTAAGACCACTAACCTCTTCCAAAATCTTCTAATCCTTCTTTAATTTTGATTAAAGGCTAATTCCACCATTTCTTACCCCTAATCCCAACTCAAAATATTTAATTAAGATTAAATATTAATCCTCATGTTTATTAAAAAAGTTTTAATAAATATCTCCTCAACCCAAACCCTTGAAATAAATAAAACTTTATTTATTTCCTAAAAATCTAATTTATCCTCATCCTAAGAAGTTCTAGACTCTTCTAGAAAGTCTTCATCCTCATCCTAGGAAGTTCTAGACTATTCTAGAAAGTCTTTATCCTCATCCAAAGTCTAGACTCTTCTAGAAGATGTCTTTAAACCTAATCCTAATCTCCTCCTAACCTTGTCACATTCCCTAAACATGGGTTAAAACTTACTAACCGAAGCCAAAGTTAACAAATATCTCCTCCTTCACCCACCCTCATTAAATACCATCCACTTGCCTATCCCTAAGCTAATCCTAACCCATCCTAATCCATCCTCTAATCATTTAAACAATACTGAGCAAGCTTAAAACCTTCTTAATCAAGCCCAAGTCGAAATTCCTCTCATCTCCCTCAAAATATCCCAACCATAAAACTTTATGAAGCCCACTAGGCCATAAATGACTCTTCCAAGCCCTTTTATTGCTCTTACAAGCCATTATGAGGGTCTTTATGAAGATTTTATCCCTTGAGCCTCCTTTGTTGACTCATCCTTCCCCTTTCCTCCATCCTCTCACCCTATGGCATGTGTCACTCCTTGATTGGCTGTAAGGAAGCACAATCCATGTGCTCTCCTCTCATGCAATATGAGACCTCCATGAGCTTTTCTCCATCCTTGCATCCTAGCCCTTGATCCCTCAAGCCCTTTGACTATTTAAGGAATCCTCTCTCAAGTCATTTTAACACAATCCATGAAGTAAAGTCATAATGCCATTTTAAGAAGCCATTTTACATCAAAACCATACACTCACACCCAAATTCCAACTCCATTTGAAGCCCTTTTTGAAGCATAAGCTTGAGCATACATCCTATCTATTTAGACAAAGCCACTCAACAAGAGAGCTTCTCATTGAGAGAGTTCATTAATGGCTCATATTCTCAATTGAGAGTTCATCTTAGTCTATCTTGAAGTTTATGAATTTTGTTTAGTTTGTAGAAGCTTTATTTAAATTTGGTTTCTATTAGCATACTAACATTGCTCATATACAATACCTATCTAGATTGACATCCTCGCAAGTGTTATTGGCTAGTGCAAACCCTATCTCACAAAATATATTAATACATTTTGAATTGATATGAATTATTTATTTATAATGTTTGGTACTTTTAGATATGATGAACTGACCATATTATATATCCCCATTCAAAATAATGTTCTATATACATTCTTTTCACGTCATCATGCTTTCTTATGTATCACCACCAACTATTTTATGTCATATATTATTAATACATATGCATATATAAATATACTAGGACCATCATCTCAAAATAACATTCTCATTATATATCTTATATATTTATAAGACTCTATATAAAATGTTATATATATTACCAACATATAACCTATCACTATATTATTTATTCTAAAAAACCTAACATCTAATATATTTTATAATATGCCATAAGTTATAAATATATTAAACATATGATAAAGAACCTATAGAATATTTAAATTGACATATGAATAACATCTAACAACTAACAAAAAAAACATTCCCCACTCCACCCTATCTAATTTAATATTCATCAAGAACTAACTTTTTTATATCCTAGCTACATATTAACTAACTCTACTAGCATATTCCCATACTAATTTCTATGCTACTTAATTAAATTTACTTCTCACTAATGTCCATACACTTACCTACTAACACAATTTATATTACCCATGAACTAATTTGAAATTAAAGCCTAACTATTATACTAACTACTCTACTAACATACACTCTAAACATCCCACAAATTGCTAACCCTCACTAGCCCACGTGGCTACTCCCTTTATTCAACCTTTTCTTTATTCCTTTCTAGCCTCCTAACCATGTGGGTTCGTCTCTTCTCCCATCCTCATGTACCCCCTTCTCCTTAAGTTTCCTGACCTATCCTCCACCTAATGCGAACCAAGCCTCCCACTTTCCCAAGTGCATGACTTGAGTGCTTTTCCCAAGCGAATGGCCTAAGCACCTTAACCAAGGCTACTTCCCCTTTATTTTATTGGTTGCCTCACGACCTATGAGGGGTATTGTGTAGTGCACTAGAAAATGTGGTATAGGGAGGGTGGAGTGGATCACTAACCCAAAAGGGTCCCTCCCTTAGTTTTAAATACATATTTTCTTTTTTTAAGCATACTTTTCCATGTGGGTTGGTCAAGTTTCTTGGAAAACATATAGAGGTTAAGGTATTATAAAAGTACTTGTTATTTTTATTTATTTAATTGTATGTTTATTTATTATTTTTTATGTTATTTGTTGCTAGAAATATAAGAAGATTGTTTGTTATTCGACATGGAGTTACCCATTCTAAACTTGTACCAATCATGTAAGTCTTAGGTTATAGGGGAAACACTATAGGATATATTTATTTATTGTTTGATGGAGAAAAAACAAAGGTAATATATTTGAAGATTATTTTATTACTCTATATTTGGAAAGTGGATTACTTTCCACTTCCCATACATTTTCTAGAGAGTTTGATGAACTCTCCCAAACTATACTCCCAACCCATAGTTTTAACTTTTCATGTGTTCCCTTTTGATTATTTTTGCTCTAGAATCTACTCAACTATAGTATTGTGAATCTTAGTTTAACATAACTCTAATGTGATTTTTTTGTCTCAATGCAATTAACTAGATTGATGAGTCTATTTAAAATATTTAGAACAATAAACTTAACACATAGGATGCAACAAAAACTAGATCAACATGGAACTACCAAATTACTTTTTATGAATAGTGGAACTCTAAATGATATCTATTGAAAATATAATACTTGGTCAAATTTATTTACATAAAAAATATAATTGAAAGACATTTTCTTTTTCTTGCTTAATAATTCAATTGATCATGATTCCAACAATGCATATTGATTACATGAGTATCAAAACAATGGCTATCATTTGAGATGAATCTATTTCACATTCCACCTATGACAATTATGATACATCAATCCTTCTATTTTATTACATCTAATTCATGACATTGAACCTTACAAAACTTGTATTTATGATTATATCCAAATCTCTTCATTCACTTCATGGATCCACCCTTCACAACAGTGTACATAAAATGAAGATCTCACTTTTACAATTCAATACACAATGACACAATAGAAGGGTTCAACTCTTACAATGCAATATACAATAAAATGGAGAAGGATTTCATCCCTTAAAATATATTACAAAATTACACATCCCTTCCTTACTACTAAGAAATCATTCATTGCAACAACATGAGTAAGATGGAGAGAGATACATGTACAATGCACAATGACAAGTTTTTTCCTTCAAACAACATCTACAAGGTGATATTTTTGAGCTTTTTCCATTATTCCCTTGAGCACAAAATATGCCAATACATCACAAAAAACAACAAAGACCCATGGGTACTCTCCTCCCAACCATAGGCCTCCAAAGAAACCACCCTTGAGCTAGGGGAACAAGGCTCAAAATAGGTATCACATACAATCTTGCAAATGCATATACATCATAATACAACACTTGAACAATTCCATCCCAAGGATATTTCACAATGGTTCACCAATGGAACCATGAACATAGGGTGAAGGTGTGCTTTTCAAATTGGAGACTTGCCATATCAAAAAAATCTGCAATAACAAATTTCATGCCCTTGTGGGGTTTTCACAAATTAGCAAATGCCATGCCCTTTTGCGGCTTTCACAACCATCCTCCAAACACACTATGTCATGTCCAAATTCTACAAGGGAAAAACACAACTAATTTTTTTAAACTTGGCCAACGATATAGCTTCCTTAAGTTGGCATGGAATTTCTTAACTCTGAGATGTGCTGCATAAGGTGTTAGATTGTGGTGACTGATCAGGAAAGTACCGTACATACTTCATAAATAGTGGAAATTTTTTTTTTTTTGGAAGTAGCCGACATGGTAGCCGACATATTATGGCCGACATATGGCCGACATGTTATAACCCTAAAGCGGTTTAATACTTGTATAAAAAGGGCTTAGGGTTGGGTATTTTTTATGTGTGGTGATACAAAATTGGTTCTTGCGGCGGTATTGAGCTGTAAGGGATTACGGATTGTAATCAGGTTGTAATCACTGGATTGTAATAAGATCGGACTTGCTGTTTGGTGGACGTAGCCCAGGGATTGGGTGAACCACGTTAAATCTTGGTGCCTTGTGTTCATTTCTGTGTGTTCTATTATTTTTGTTATTGGTTATATTTGCATGTAGTTTTTATTTCTGTCCGTGGTTTATCTTAACAAGTGGTATCAGAGCCTAGTTGTTTTTCAGTTATCCTCTACAGGAAAGTCTCACGGTTGAGTGGGAGCAATGGTAGATGATGGTAAGCTGAGGGTTGATAGGTTTAATGGGCAGAACTTCCAGTTATGGAAGATGCAAATGGAAGACTATTTATATCAGAAGGATTTATGGAAGCCGTTGGAAGGAAAAGCCAAGAATCAGGGAACTATGTCAGAGGCTGAATGGGATCTTTTGGACAGAAAGGCACTCGGAAGCATTCGGTTATGCTTGGCACCATCGGTGGCATTTAATATTACAAAAGCAAAGACGACAGAAGATTTGATGAAAACCCTAGCGACACTGTATGAAAAGCCCTCTACTTCAAATAAGGTATTTCTCATGAAGCGTTTATTTAATATGAAAATGGCAGAAGGTGGATCTGTTGCAGATCATTTAAATGAGTTTAATACTATTACTAGTCAATTATCTTCTGTGGGTATCAATTTTGATGAAGAAATTAGGGCTCTCTTGATTTTGTGTTCTTTGCCTAAAAGCTGGAATGGCTTGGTAATGGCGGTGAGTAATTCTATTCCTGGATCTAGTACCCTAAAATATGATGATGTAATCGGTGTTATTTTAAGTGAGGAAACTCGTAGAAAATCCTCAGGTGGATCTACATTAGGAAGTGCTTTAAATGCACAAAGCAGGGGCAGAACGACTGAAAGAGGAAGTAACTCTGGAAATCGTGGGAAATCAAGAGGAAAGTCAAAGGGGAGGAGGTCTCAATCGAGAGGACCAAATGATTGCTGGTATTGTGGGAAACCAGGGCACAAAAAGAAAGATTGCTGGACTCGAAAGAAAAATGAAGGAGATAAATCAGATGGAGAAAAAGAGGCAAATGTGGTAAGTAACAAATCCAAAGAGGATGCTTTGCTTCTATCTTTAGAGAATGTTGATGATTCATGGGTTTTAGATTCTGGTGCTTCTTTTCATGCTACACCTCATAGAGGTTATTTCATTGATTATGTCCAAGGGGATTTTGGGCTTGTTTATTTGGGGGATAATGAACCCTGTCAGATTGTTGGAAAGGGAAAGATTAAGATTAAGTTGCAAAATGGGAATCATTGGCTACTACATGAGGTAAGACATGTTCCAAAACTAAGTAGAAATTTAATTTCAGCAGGGCAACTCGGTGATGAGGGTTGTGTAGTTACTTTTAATGATAAAAATTGGAAGGTTTCAAAAGGTTCCCTTGTAGTAGCAAGAGGTGTGAAAGTAGGCACCTTATATCTTTGTACAGGTCATATTGTTCCTTCTACTTTGATTGTTTCAGAGAAAAATGAATATTCAGGAACAATTACTGCAGTTGAGCAGGGAGAACAAATAGCTGCTGTAGATTCTGATACAGCGTTGTGGCACAATAGACTTGGGCACATGAGTGAGAAAGGTATGAAAGTACTTCATTCAAGGAAATTTTTACCAGGTCTAAAATGTGTGAATATGGATTTCTGTGAAAGTTGTGTGTATGGAAAACAAAAGAGAGTGAGTTTTGTAAAGACAGGGAAGGAAAACAAAAAGGAGAAATTAGAGCTTGTGCATACAGATGTATGGGGACCGGCTCAAGTATCCTCCCTTGGTGGCTCTCATTATTATGTTACATTTATTGATGATGCAACTAGAAAAGTATGGGTTTATTTCCTTAGACAGAAATCTGATGTATTTCAAACTTTTAAGAAATGGAAATGCTTGGTTGAAAATGAGACTGGTAAGAAATTAAAATGTCTCATATCTGATAATGGTGGTGAGTATTACAGTCATGAATTCGAAGATTATTGCTCCACTAATGGTATTCGTAGACAAAAAACTGTTCCAAGGACTCCATAGGAAAATGGAGTGGTTGAACGCATGAACAGGACTATAATGGAGCGTGCAAGGAGCATGAGGTTGCATGCTAGGTTGCCCTTACACATGTGGGCGGAGGCTATCAATACTGTAGTATATTTGATTAATAGAGGTCCCTCTACTCCTTTGGGCTGTGGTATTCTAGAGGAAGCATGGACTGGTAAGAAGGTGAGTTATTCTTTTCTCAAGACCTTCGGTTGTGAAGCTTTTGCTCATATAGACTCTGAAAATAGAACCAAGCTAGAAGCTAAATCAAAGAAATGTGTCTTTGTTGGATATGGCATTAATGAATTTGGCTATAGGCTTAGGGATTTTGAAAATCATAAAATTATAAGAAGCCGGGATGTCATATTCAATGAAAAAGTGTTGTACAAAAATCTGTTGCAGCAACATGAGAAGAAAGAAGATGATTATGTAGTGCTGGATGATACTCCAAAAGCTGATGTTCCAGCCATTCCTCATGATGTGCAACAACTGCAACAAAAAATACCACACACACCAGTGAATGTTAGACGGTCAACAAGGCCAATTAGACCTCCACAAAGGTTTTCTCCCTCTTTGTATTCTATTTTACTTACTGATGCTGGTGAACCTGAAAGTTATGATGAAGCTGTGCAGGTGAATACTAAGATTCAGTGGGAGTCTGCAATGAAAGATGAAATGGACTCTTTGCTGAAAAATAAGACATGGGATTTGTGCAAGTTGCCTGCAGGTAAAAATGCTTTACAGAATAAATGGGTTTACAGGTTGAAAGAAGAGGAAGGAGGTAAGAAAAGATTTAAGGTCAGGTTAGTTGTAAAAGGATTTGCACAGAAAAAGGGAATTGATTTTGATGAGATATTTTCTCCTGTTGTTAAAATGACTTCTATTCGTACTATTTTAAGTCTTGTGGCTACTGAAGATTTGCATTTAGAGCAGATGGATGTTAAAACAGCCTTTCTTCATGGTGATTTGGATGAAGAAATATATATGGCTCAGCCACAGGGTTTTGAGGTCAAAGGTAAGGAGAACTTAGTGTGCAAATTGAAGAAAAGTTTATATGGCCTGAAGCAAGCACCTCGGCAATGGTATCTGAAATTTGGCAGTTTTATGCATGAGCATGGATATAACAGGTGTCATTCAGATTACTGTGTTTATTTTAAGAGGTTGGATGATGATAGCTACATTATTTTATGTCTATATGTTGATGATATGCTTATAGCTGGGTCTAACATGCATCATATTAAGGGGCTAAAGTGCCAGTTAGCACATGCATTTGCTATGAAGGATTTGGGGGCAGCAAAACAAATCCTTGGTATGAAGATTTGTAGAGATAGGAAGAACAGAACATTGACGCTATCTCAAGCTGATTATGTTGAGAAGGTGTTGCAACGTTTCTCTATGGAGAATGCTAAAGCTGTTAGCACACCTTTACCTGGTCATTTGAAATTGACTAAGGAGATGTGTCCCAAGACACAGGAAGAGGAGGATAAGATGTCCAAGGTACCCTATACTTCAGCTGTAGGAAGTTTGATGTATGCTATGGTATGCACTAGGCCAGATATTGCACATGTAGTGGGAGTCGTTAGCAGGTATATGAGTCATCCAGGTTTTGAGCATTGGAATGTTGTCAAGTGGATTCTCAGATATTTGAGAGGAACATCCAATAAGTGTTTACACTTTGGGGGCTCTACTACTGATTTATAGGGCTATGTTGACTCATATTTGGCTGGGGATATTGATACCAGGCGGAGTACTACAGGTTATGTCTTTACTGTTGGTGGGGCAGCCGTGAGCTGGGTTTCTAGACTACAAAAGATTAATGCTCTCTCCACTACAGAGGTAGAGTATGTTGCTGCTACAGAGGCAGCCAAATAGATGATATGGCTTCAGTTCTTCTTGGAAGAATTGGGACATCCTCAGAAGGATAATTATTTGTTCACAGATAGTCAGAATGCCATTCATCTTGCTAAGAATTCAGCTCTGCATTCTAAGACCAAACACATACAGTTGCGGTACCATTTCATTCGGTCAGTTTTGGAGGATGGACAGTTAAAGTTGGAGAAGATACATACCAATGAAAATCCAGCAGATATGTTGACAAAGGTTGTAACAAGGGAGAAGCTGAACTCCTCTTCAGCTTCAGTTGGTCTTTTAGACTAAATGTGAATAAAAGAACAGCAGAGTCCAGGGTGGTTTGATCCAGTGGGAGCCCCATGCGATAGTTGTATTGCTACAGGATCAGTCTCCAAGTGGGAGATTGTTGTTTAGTGTGGAGTCTGATCAGTCCCCAAGTGGGAGATTGTTAGATTGTGGTGACTGATCAGGAAAGTACCGTACATACTTCATAAATAGTGGAAATTTTTTTTTTTTTGGAAGTAGCCGACATGGTAGCCGACATATTATGGCCGACATATGGCCGACATGTTATAACCCTAAAGCGGTTTAATACTTGTATAAAAAGGGCTTAGGGTTGGGTATTTTTTATGTGTGGTGATACGAAATTGGTTCTTGCGGCGGTATTGAGCTGTAAGGGATTACGGATTGTAATCAGGTTGTAATCACTGGATTGTAATAAGATCGGACTTGTTGTTTGGTGGACGTAGCCCAAGGATTGGGTGAACCACGTTAAATCTTGGTGCCTTGTGTTCATTTCTGTGTGTTCTATTATTTTTGTTATTGGTTATATTTGCATGTAGTTTTTATTTCTGTTTGTGGTTTATCCTAACATAAGGTGCTCGATGAGCCTTTAGAATAATGAACTCACACAAGTCACCTATAGAGGGTACATAGATGAACCCTTTATGTCATAATAATCCTTTAGAATCCAACAAATAATCAGTAAATTTACCCTCGAGGGGTCTCTAAGAGTGGACTAGCTAGCTAAATTCTGCATAGAATTCATCCTCTGGTAGGTGGTGCATAATACGCTCCCACAAATCTATGCCTATAACCATGGAAGCAAGCTCATGACTTCATCTACTCAAGGCATCCACCACTACATTCTCCTTGCCCTTAATGTAATGCACATCAAAATCATACTCACATAGGAACTCCATCTATCTCCTTTTCCTAGCATTAAGATTTGGCTACGTGAAAATATACTGTAAGCTCTAGTGATCTGAATGAAGTTCAAATCATTGCCCTAGAAGGAAATGGTGACATCATGCCAATACATGGACCAGTGCCATGAGCTTGAGATCATGAGTAGGGTAATTGAGCTCATGACCCTTGAGTTTTCAAGACTCATAAGCTATGGCTTGATCCTCCTACATAAGGACAACTCCAATTTCATCTAAGGAAGCATCTATGCATACTACAAAGTCAAAAGAGGGGTTGGGTACTGCTAAAATGGATGCATGAGTGAGTGCCCTCTTGAGCTTCTAAAAGGCCCCTTACACTTTTCAATCCACTCAAACTTCTTCCCCTTTCTCTAAAGAGAGGTAATAGGGTGAGCTACCCTAGAGAAACCTACCACAAACTACCTATAGTATCCTGCCAATCCCATAAAACTTATAACCTCTATGACATTGGTAGGTGCTAGCCAAGCCATGATGGCTCAGATCTTGGATGGGTCCACTAAGATCCCATCCCCTGATATCACATGCCCCAAATAATGCACTTCTTGTCTGAAAAAGGCACACTTTGACAAGCTACCATAAATTTGATTCTCCCTTAACTACTATAATACCTAACATAGGTACTCTTCATGTTCCTTTTCATCACAAGAATAGACTAATATATCATCAAGGAACACTACTACAAACTTGTCTAGGAATGTGCAAAATATCAAATTCATGAGTCTCATAAATATAGCTAGGGCATTTGTGAGACCAAAAGGTACCATTGTGAACTTGTAGTAACCATACTTGTACGAAATGTAGTCTTTTGGATGTCACTTTCCACAATGTGCAACTGATAGTACTTTGACTTCATATCTATTTTGGAGAATACTCAGGCACCCTATAATTGATCAAATAAGTCATCAATCTTGGGTAACAAGTATCGGTTCTTGATAGTCACCTTATTTAGCTACTAGTAATCAATGCACAATCTAAGTGATCCATCCTTATTCTTTACAAAAATCACTTGTGCTCCCCAAGGTGATACACTAGGTTGGATACATCCCTTCTCCAAAAGTTCCTCTAGCTGAATCTTAACCTCACTGAGCTCATGGGTGGTCATCTTGTAAGGTGATCTAGATATGGGTTCAACTCCTAGAACAAGATCAATATGGAAATCAACTACCCTTGGTAGTGGCATACTGGGAATCTCTAATGGAAACACATTTCCAAACTCCTATAATATCAAATAGTCATCAAGGCAAGGTTCCTCCCCTACCTTCTCCTCTCTATCATTGATGGTGATAGAAAATAGCTAACACCCCTTCTGCATGCACTGCTTAAGCTACATGGTAGAAATCATATAGAGGGATACTAGCCTCTGAACTCCTAAAATCACCCCAAGTGTACCATGGTCATTTACACTCAATTATCTTTTGTCTACAATCAATCTTGGCACTATGGGCACTAAACCAATCCATGCGAAGAACTACATCATAGGAACCCAACGGAACAACATGCAAGTCTAATGTGGTGAACATGTCTCCAATTTGAATTGAACACTCATGGATCAAGGAATCAACTAACACCCTAGCCCCTAAAGCTAACTCAACCTCCTAGTCAACATCTTGTCTAGCTACCACTAGCCTGCATCACTCCACTACAAATGGGGATATAAAAGAGTATGTAGCTCTGGAGTCAAATAGTACAGTAACCTCATATCCTCTAATCATACCTATAGCCTCAATCACTATGGCTTGGTGCTCAGCCTAGTAGTTATCAATCGCTGCAAACACCCTGTGGGATCTCTATAGGCTCTAAGGTGGCTCCTCGCTAACTGCCTATTGTGAGACCATGTGGACACTCTCTCACAATATGACCCATACCACCACAAGCATAACATGGCTTATGGGTCTAAATCTGTACTCCCTATGGCCTAGGCTGTTGCTGACCCCCAATCTTGCTAGGCCTACTAAAGCCTCCCCTAGAGGATTGTTGAGTCCTAGCTAGCTATGTATACTAGTTTTGTGGCCTCTGATTATGTCTGGGGCCTTATGAATGCCACTATTTTTGCTTAGAGCCCTAGTAACCCTAAGATGACCTTTGTATAGTGTCTTGTTGGTCTCTTTGCTATTTTTGTGGGGCCTTTGAGGACCCTATCGAGTGGCTCTAATTACCCTTCCAGGAGGGTTTATGTTGTGCTTGCTACTAGGAGGGATTTTAGTTATGGGACCTATCCTGAGATTCCTATCTGGTATGAATATCTTTAGTAACTAATGCCACCTCAACTACCTCTCTGAAAGTGGTAGGAAATGCCAACTGTATTGATCCCTAGAGAGATAAGTTAATGCCCTTAATGAATTGATGGATTCATAGATTCTCATCTCTCATGTACTCCAAATAACGAAGTAGCTCTAAAAACTACTCTCATACTAGGCCACCATGAGACCCCTCTACTAAATATCATGGAACTCCTCAACCTGCCTTTGTCTAAAGTGCTCTAAAAAATATCTATCCCTGAAATGGTCCACAAAGGACTCCCATGTGAGTGTCTCTATGTTTACTCTCCCTACGGTCTTCCCTTGCTACCACCAAGTGGAGGCATCCTCTCATAATCGGTGTATGGCTAGTCACGCCTTCATATTACTCCTATGGGTACTCAATCCAAAGCACCTCTATAAGCTCTATAGCCATGCCTCTGCACATGTTCCATCTATAGTACCAATAAATATAGGTGGCTTAAGTTGTAGTAGGTCACTAATCTCATCCCTAATATCTCGGAGTGCTCTCACTAGTGCTCACTCTAATGTAGTGGGTGGCTCGATCTAGTGTATTGATGCTTCCCCTTGATCCTCTACAAGTCTAGGTGAGGGAATTCTACTCCTTTCCTTAATATTTGTCCCATACCCCTCTGTATCCTATTCTCCTAGCTATGGAATGATAGGTGGTAATCTCTGTTGCACTACTCCAATCAAATTACTAATAGCATTCAAAACTTGATCAAGATTTGGAGGTTGCCCGAGTGGGGATCCTTTCACATCCTGTCCTGCCCCCTCTTGGCCTACTAGGTTTTCTCTAGGACCCCTGGCCCTCTGACGAACATTGTGAGTGACTGCAGGCATCCTACACAAATTGCTATTCATAGGTTAGATGTAATGGGTTAGGCTCCTAGTGTCAAAACCAAAAGCTCTGATACTAGAATGTCATGCCCAAATTCTACAAGGCAAAAACACAACTAATTTTTTTTTTGAAATGCAAAAACTGAAGGCAAGAAATATAATCTATCTTTAAACTTGGAGGTGATGAAGTTGGAAGATGGAATGAAGTTTTCTCTACTCAGGATTTGCATTTCAAGCACACTATGAGGAGGTCACCTAGTTGCTAGCTACTAAAAGAAAAACTACATTAAGATGTTATGGTTGTGAACCCTTAATCTTTTGCACACAATATGAGACACTTTGGTGTGCAAGTGAGATTCAAATTTGTGTTGATGTAGTGGTAAAAGTTCTAAGGATTGCAACAAGAAGGTTTTTTATTACTAATCATTTATTTCTATTAATATTGGGTTTACCTTTATTTTAATATTTTCATTATTATTATTATTTTGAAACCACCTATACCTTCTATTCTTAATATACATTCTTTATTTTAATTGTTAACATTATTGTTATATAATATTAAACTAAAATTACTGCATTGCAAATAATGTTTGATTAATTATCATGAAAAACTATCATCTAATCCTATACTACCTATGCTACCCTTAACAAATTATATATATATATACACACATATAGTTTTATATATATATATATATATATATATATATATATATATATATAGTTTTATATATACATATATATATATATATAGTTTTATATATATAGTTTTATATATACATATATATATATATATATATATGTATATATAAAACTATATATATATATATATATATATATATACATATATATATATATATATAACTATTACACTCCCAAAATATCTAAAATCAAAATATACTATAATTAAAATATCTTAAAATTAATATATATCTATTTCTCTTAAAATTGTCAAATAATCTATATTCTAAATATAATCAAAATAAATTATAATCTAAATATACAATCCCTATAATCCAATTATAAGAAAATAAACTATAAACAAATTATACAAATTCATAACCATGCTATCGTACTCCCTTAAAATATTCTAAATAATAATAATAAACTATTCATTCCACCCTACCCCATCTACCCCACTATCTCCTAGGTTCTAAACTCTATGAACCCCATAAATACTTTACCACCTAATAAATCCCCCTCCCTCCACTCTTAACTACTACCCCCTTTTCTCTCTCTACCCATGTGGGGAGGAGGAGAGGTTAGCAGCCTACAAACACATGGCATCCCCACTTGCTTAGCATGCCTCTCACTTCATATTTAATGCCATACTAATATCGTAGGCCACTAGAAAAGAGGGGGGGAGGGTTAGTCCTTTCCCTCCCCCACCCAAAATTGCATTAAATTTTTTTATTTGATAGGCCCTTTGACATATTTAATGGCCAGTTGCCTCCAAGGGATAGGGATTGATATAATGTTTATATATATATATATATATTTCTATGCTCATTAATTATTGATTGTGAGGGTTACATCCTCGCAACCATAAAATCTTATATTTATATATTTTTTCATTTTTCTCTTGGGTAGCCATCATTACTGTAACAATTGACTTATATATTTTTATATTGCTAATACATAAATATGAATATTTTTATTCTGATAGTATTATTTTAATGACTATAATTTCTTGGTAAAAGATTTAGTTGGTTTGCCATACATTTTCTAGCAAGCAAATGTGCACCTACAGGTTACTTATGAAGTTAAATTTTTTGACTACTTTCTTCATACATTCCTAAATTTGTTTATAATCGAGCTAATGAAATTGAACATGGTATTATGCATTATATTATACATTCTAATAAGAAAATTTAATGTATAACAACTATCTTATTACTAACAAAATCTACATGCAAGATACACTAATATGGAACATAAATAAAAACTTTTGGTTATAATTTCATGAACCTCAGATATTCAGTTTACATTATTGACATCCATTTCATGATTAAAAACTGTCTACGAATCCATTAGCTATCAATTGCATATTCTACAACTAATTATGAATCGAGATTGAACACCAATGCAACTAAATTATTCATATGAAATTTTAGGAGATAAGAATAAAAAAATGATAATATCCTATTCATTCTTCCAATGTATATCATAATACAAATTTCTTTTCTTCAATAAATTCAAGTAATGATACAACAACATCAAAATAATGAAATTTTCCTTCATGTTCCTCTCAAGATTTACATTCAACACACTATCAAGCAAGCAATAGGGTGGTGAAATCATCATATCAAGATACACAATGGAAGGACTTTTACAAGCAAGATGATTCACCATCTCACTATTGGCATATGTATGAAATCAATAACATCATTCCTACAATACAAATACATTCACATAACAAAAATGGAGTTTTTCTCCATTGCAATACAAATACAATAGTGTTCACTTCTTCTATGCAAGGGTAAGACTTCTCATCTTCCAAATGTCCAAGACTCCAAGAAAATACCTACAACACAAGTGACAAAATGCAGAACCATGGAGGCTCACCTCCCAACCTATGTAGTGCCTGCCCCTAGGTCACATTTTTGTTATCATTGTCAAGCTCTTTTAGGGCTAGTTCTATGTTGATGGTTAGCAGCATTGTTTTGAGACTATTAGATATGTGCTATGGATTTAGTTGATATGTGATGAGATTATTTAATACTGATCATTAATAATCGCGAGTAAAAATACGATGGAAAAACCTTCAATAAATTTGAAATGCATTTGTTAAAACATTATAAAATTTAAATCGTATTTGAAATACGTTTATGTTTTTATAAAAATGAATTGCAATATTTAAAGGGGTGGGGAGGGACAAACCTGTACCCCCACCCTTTTCATTATATGGGTGACGCTGGCGGCTTTGCTGTTGCAGGTACTACGACAGAAGGCTTGCGTCAGCAAGAGCCACGGCCTTGCTGCACTTAATGCATTAAAAGCGGCGATAGTAGATGCAGAGGGAAGGGGTACTACGTACCACCTGCTATATTGGTATATGTGAATTCGGTTTTATTATTTGATGCAATTCGATTTTAAAGTTATATTGATAATTATATATATATATATATATATATATATATATAATATTGTAATTAAAATTTTTAAATTTGAAGAGTTATTGAATGTTAACTATTTTATATATGTGTGTGTGTGTGTGTGTGTGTGTGTGTGTGTGTGTGTGTGTGTGTGTGTGTGTGTGTGTGTGTGTGTGTCTGTGTCTGTGTCTGTGTGTGTGTCTGTGTGTGTGTCTGTGTGTCTGTATGTATATATGTATATATATTTATTTATTTATTTATATATGTATATATGTATATATATATAATACATATATATATATATATAATATATTAATGAAATTTTAATTAATGAAATTTATCAAGTGATATAGTTAGAGCTTATCAGAATAAGTTTAAATATTTAAGTCATCAATTATTTTTGGGGCTTTTGAAATTATAAATCAAAGTTTTGAATGATGCAATCCTTGTTTGATAATATTGAATTCATTTGAATTATTAATTGAATATTGAGGGATTAGAAGATTAAGTCTAATGGTTGACTTTTAATATTGATAATTTAATGTATATTAAATATATAGGGGTGGTAATTTTATATTACGTTAATAATAGTTGTTTAATGAGGATGATTTTAATTAAGAGATCTTAATGATATTGGACAATGGGTCATTGTTACATTTTGACCTTGTTATATCATAGCTACGATTTAAATTATTGTTATGATTAATACATTATATATTATTAACTAAATTATTGATATACCTTAATGGTGATTAGAGTAACCACTGCAGTCTATCTAAAGTTCTCTAGATTGATTATTTATAGTCTTGATGAGTTTATTATTTATTAATGTTTGTTGGGACTAACAAACTATTAATAAGTAATGGTATAAATGAAACGGATTAAAGTTAATGATTGAAATTCTGTAAAAGATATTTATCAATTTGAATTGGTTAATAAATTAGAGGAGTATTAACTAATCGGATTATAAATCAACATGCATAGGGGGAAACTATTTGAGGATATTAATATTGGGGTGTCTATTATAACTTGTTATTATCAAAGTATTAATGGGAACATTGTTGAAGAATGATGAATTTGGTTATAAGATTTCCAATATAGTTTGGTATTATTATTGAATTATAAATATGAATATTTGTGTATTGGATTATGGCTAACTTTTAATTATTAGCCAACTGATATTCATTGGGTTGACGGTATGGTTAAGTAATTATTAATTAAATCAATTAACTAGAGTTGATTGGATTTAATTAATAATTATGTAATAGAGATTTAATTGATATAATTCTTTTAACGAGATTGTAAAAAAATTGATATCAAGTTGATAGGCCTTATTCTCATGATTTGAATAATGACCTTAGATATTTTAATAGTGAGACTTAGTAATATTTAATTGAGAACTATTAGAATGTTAATAGGTCATGGATGGTGTACCTATGTTAATTGATTGATTAAATTTATCACTTTAATAAAGTTATAATCTTCTTATTTGAAGACTAGTATTTGGCTCTCTTATAATTTAGACGAATAATGATCCTTGATTTATGTTAAAAGTTGAAGTAACATTAAGAAGAGTCATTCAATTTGTAGCATTGATCTTAGAAAAATAAAGTGAATGATTTTATTAAGTGTCAAATGATTTAATATTTATCCTTCAGCTATTCTTAAAATATTATTTTAATGATGGAAAGAATAATGCTATCAGGGAACAAATGGGTTGACTTGTAGGTCAAATGATTAAACTTAAACACTTGAAGTATACTTGAAATAGAAAACTAAAGCTCCACACATTATACAACTATCTGATTTTAGTAAACCAAAACATGTGTTTGCATTGTGTATTCTCTATGCTATTTGTTTTGGGTTTTGGGTTGACTAGTGTTGACCAAGTCTTAGGTTGTTACCAGAGGCTCAGGGGTTATGAGATGTGATGGCATGTTGATCTTATTTGGTCTCGATCTTTATAAACCCAACCATGGTAATGTGATCGTATGCGCTATGAAATGTTTGTATTTACTGATTGTTATTGCTTTTCAGTCTTCATGTGTGAAGCTGAGATGTATGTGTATGAGACACTTGAGCTAATCATTTTTGATTCATCGATCAGTTATCCTTGGATTATTTTCTAGTCGCTATGATGGGACTAAAATGTGGATTTATTTCTTGATGATGTCATGTTATGATATGTTTTGACTCAACCATTTTGGAGTCTTCGATCAGTATGATTTTGAGATATTCTTGGTTGCTTGTTGAGAAACAATGGATATCGTGATTCATTTTGAGATATATTTTGGTTGTTGAGAACCAATGGATATGGTGATTTATTTTGAGATATATTTTGGTTATTGAGAACCAATGGATACTTATGATTATCAGTGACGCCTTCAGTTGCCAATAGAGAACTGTTGTGGTCATGATTTTCTATGGATTCTTTTCAGATGCTCATGGAGATTTGATGATTCTTATCATGGAGATTTGATGATTCTTATTGTGGATATTTGATGCTTTTATCATGGTTATTTGATGATTCTTTTTATGGATTATCCTTTGGTATTTCTTTCCAATCACTTGTATAGGACTGGGGTGATTTTATGATTCCATGAGCTTAGGGTAGGTAATCTACTTGTAGTTTCAGGAAGTGGCTTGCAATGGAGGTCGGGGCCCTAAGTGGCTGCCAAGGTAACTCATTGTAAGTTTGGTTAATAAGTGATAACATTTACACGCTAAATGGAGATTAAATGAACCTAAAAAGATAATTGTTTTGATGTTCTTTCCCATGCCTCAAGTGCTTGTATAGACTAGGATGGGAGTAGAGAGAACGCATGGTTGTGACCTTGCATTTCGTAGTATGCCTCGTTAGTATGAGAGGATACTAGTGGCCGCATGAGATCAGTATGGACCCGTGGAGTTTAGCTAACTGTCAGGGTAACTTGTGCGTGATAAATGCGATGACACTTTCCCACTTGCAGAGTAGGTTTCCTACATATCTTTGTGTGCCTCTGGAAATTAGATGTCGGTTTTGTGTTTGGAACCCTTGAGTTAGTATATTTTTAGGATTCTTGGACTTGTAAAGATTTTTGCTATGTGTTTTGGATAGCCTGTTTGGGACTTGAGATCATCTCTTCAGCATGGTGGGAGTGGACCACTTAGGTACCACGCAGTCAGGTGGTAGTGTTTTTCCACTCTTATCATTTGAGATCTGTCAGAGACACCGTAGCTAGAGCATTCTTGGTTGGTATTTATCTTCATTATGTTCTTGGAGCATTATGATAGATGATATACTTTATGATGGATGTATTTACTGGTATGTTTCTTATATTGATGATTTTCATATATTAAATGATGTTATCTTATGCTTTACTTTGTATGTTAGTAGGATATTTTAGGAGTGACATTTCTACTATGATAATACCGATGATCTCTTTGATGCTTTGGAATATTACACACAGAGGGATGGCTAGGATCCACGATGGTCTAATGATGCTATTTACGGTTGGGAGGAACCATGCACTTAGTTATTTATGTTTTTGATATGTGGTTGTCTTTTATGATGGATGTTTATATCTTTTGTGATGATGTATCATGTATGATATGTGGTTTTATTTATGTTATTTCATCATGGATTAATATTGGATGATGATGTACTTTATTTACACAAATGTTTATTCTTTTAAGCCTTTCATACCTTGTGACATGTACAGTGGATGATTGAGCAATCTAAAATGTAATTACAAAAAAGACACTTGTATATTGTTTAAGAATGTTGGATGTATCCTTGTTATTTCATAAGGATGTGATGTTAGATGAATAGTTAATTTAGATGTGACACAACATTAAGGGATCTTTAAAGAATGAAATCTATTATGTATGTTATGTTTACTTTCAGCTGGATGTTACTATTGCTTCCGCGAATGTTATGAATGGTTTATCTTTCTTGTTTAAAAAAAAATTGTTTGGCAAACTTAGTGAAATTCTTTGGATCCCTTGGCGGGGCATTACAACCTAGGCCTCAAGGAGGCCACCCACTGAGTTTGGGGAAACAAGGCACAAATGGTTACATACTACACATTCACATATCATGCATGATCACAACAATATAACAAAACTCTACACAATACATTACAAGACAACCCAACCCAAGGCTTGCACAAAGATTCAACAATTGAATCAAGTTATAGGGTGAAGGTGGGCTCTCTCTGTTAGGAGGATTTCCAAAAAATGATTCACAAATATGCACATATTTTCATTATCGACATGCCCTTTTCTTACAATGACTTCCCTCTTTACACACCTCCTTATATCTCCCAAAATGCAAGTAAACAAGAAGTCCATATTCTATTGAACACATAAAAATCATCTCCACACATGGGAGAGTTCCTCAACTACATGACTGAGCTCAATTAACCCCTTCACCCAAGCATCTCTTCCCTCCCAAGGGTGATTGATGCTTCACACTCATCACACAAACACACAACATGTAAACAAACAAGATTCAAGGAAGAAATCGCATAAACTTCTCACATGCAACACTCAAGCAAAGGATCCTTTTCCACAAACCACATCTACAATACACCAAATTTATCATGGAATGAAGAACACCATGGATCATGGATACCAACCTCACTTCAAGCAATGGAAAATGAAAGTTGTAGTAGAGCTCCTTTTATTCTTCCTCCAAACCCTAGTTGTCTCTAAAGATAGAGAGTGGCCAAGTGAGTTTCTAATTTGACCATGCCTCTATATATCACTCTCATTTTCGGATTCAATATAAAATGTATTATTTTTGGGGTCTCCTAGGTCTTCTATGCACCCTAGTGGTCATTATTAGCCCCCTAACTTAAAGTATTAACGTGGGTATGGTTTATTTTTATAGCAAATTCACCTTAGAGCTACTTTATGGCCCTCACAATGCTAGGTAAGTTCAAATTTCAAATTTCCTATGGTGGTAACCTTGTTCTTTTTACTAATTTAAGGCAATAATTAACATTTCTCAATTAAGGTATTTAACTTAGAATAAGGTGGCCACATGATCCATCATCAAAGAGCATTTCATTTTACATAACGAGTACAAGTGTCCAATGACACACACAAAATTCACTATACATCACACATGACACATTTAGAATCTACACATGAAATACATACTACACACATACATCTCACTTTTACAAAATAAACACATCACAATGAGGTTTATGAATCTTATAAAGATTCACCTTGGCAGAGTCATATTTACATGTGTTTATACCTTGTTTCCCCATTATGTTTCCATGGTTCCTTTCCTGCACACTAAACTCAAGCATCAATAGTCTAATGAAAAGCCACATATAAAATACATATGAAAATAAAATTACATGATAACTTCATTATTATACAATTCACATATAACACATTTCATAATCAACTCTCTATTTCTATCATTTACATATAATCCTTTAATCATTAGCCTTCAAGAACTGTACTTTACTAACTTCTTTAACAAGATCACATTAAGCATTACAATCACATTAAAACTTATTTCTAACATAATAATGAAGTATTCAATAAATATCCATTAATTCATCCACTATACCAATTATTTCCTAATACATATCATAATGGAAAACCACAAGGTAAATATCGTCGGTTAAGTAGAAAAATTCACTGTCCATCAAGTATCAAAATATATGTCGAGATATCCAGTCTAGGTAAATATATGGAAATACAATAACATACAATATCTATGTTATGATGGGTTGGGGTGAGGCCTCATACACTACCATCAACTATAGCTTTCTTGGAGCCCATACTCCACAAACTTCCTCATCTCCACCATACTTCCCTTATCACCAGGGTCCATACTCCCCAAGGTTCTCAACTACATTGTCAAGCCCAACTAACCCCTTCACCTAATACTTCTCTTCTCTTCCCTTCCCAAAGGGTGAGTGAAGTCTTGACACTCATAAAAAAACACATGCACAAAATTATGAGAAAGAAAAGCAAGAAAATAATGAGAATACAAACTTCATGCTCATCACAAAACAACACAAGGTGATACAAGATGATACCACACTTTTTCTTACAATGGAATGCTCACTTGCTACATGCTCATGAATGCAATACCATGATTAAAATTAAAAATGGAAGAACATAATTACATGGAAAGAAACACCAACCTTGAATCCTTTTGCAAAATGGGAATGAAAGGTTGTAGAAGAGCTCCCTCCAAGCTTCCAAACCCTAAAAGTCTCTAAAATTAGAGAGTGGGTAGACAACCCACTAATTTCCCCCAAGCCCTCTAAAAAGCCTCCAACTTCTCATCTAGCTAAAAAATTCCCAAACAAGAAGCCCCCCTTTTCTTACATCCTTGCCCCTTTCTAAAATTGTAATCTTGACCAAGAGGGAGAAACATGTGAACCCTTCAATTTCGAAATTCTAAGAAAGTGACTTGTTGGGAGGGTTCCCAAGGTCATCTAGGCCCACTAAAGGTTAAATTCAGACCCCCAACCCATAGTGCTAACATGTGGGCATTTATTTTTCACCAAAGTAACCCCCTAGGACTATTTTTTGATTCCCAAAAGTTAATGGAAAATTGGAATTAGAAATTCAAATGGATAGGGACTTATCCTAACATCTTCCAATGTGAGGTCAACTTAGGTACTATGTTGGGGTTAGGTTTAGGTTAGGTTACTTTGCCCAAAAAAACCTTAAATGACATGTCATCTCCACATGGACAACACAAGTGTCAAGTGACACATTAAAACACATCACAATTCACAATGACACGTCTCTAGTGTATTCATGAATTTAAATTTACTACACATGAAAACTCACATTTACAAAATAAATACATCACAATGAGGCTTTGAATCTTCCAAAGATTTGTCATGGCTATGTCATGTTCACACGGGCTTGAGCCTTGGTTCCTTGTTAAATCCCATGGTTAAATTCTTGCACACAAAACTCGAGCATCAGTAGTCCAAGAAAATCATGTAAGCAATATGTAAATATGTGCAGCAAATCATTATCAAATTCAACATTAGGGTTTCATACTTCATCATTTCCAATTAACTTACTTTTTAAAAAAATCATTCTCACATATAACATTCAAAACATTTAATATCAACTTTTGATTATCAATATTAAACTTTACTTAACATGATCAAATTAATATTCTAAATAACTCCATAATCTATTTTCTATCATAGTGATGAAATATTGAATCCATAACTATTAAGTCACTAGGCATGTGAATTAGGTCATATTGCATATCACAATCTATCCTTTAACCTTAATTTCCACTTAAAAATTACAATTTGATATTTCAAGCATTTCTAAAATTTAGTTTCTATCAAAGCAATTGCAAAAGATTAGAAAATGAATGAAATCATTGAATATATCCTTTAGGTCCGAATGTGCAGACATAAGTGCAAATCATCAAAATGTAGATATTAAAATAACATAACCCTATAATCTTAAAAGTGTGTCAAAACATCAAATTAGAAGTATCATAATTCAAATATGTCATCTATGCTATGACGGATTGGGTGAGGCCTCACAACTAAGTGACATCCTGTATTTGTATATTGTTTAAATGGAATTTGTACTTGTGGTTATTCGTTAATATGGATGGGTTATATATTGGGTTTAGATTAATTAAACTTAAATGTGATTCAATTACATGGGACCCTTAGGATATGTAATCTATTTATGATGGTGTTGTGTATGTGAGTTAATGCTTCCGCTATATTGTATATGATGTTGTTAAGTTATTATCTTTAACTTTAAAAATATTTGTTGTTATTAAGTTATTATCTTTCAAAAAAAATGTTTGGCAAACTTAGTGAAACTTTAGGTTAATTTCTTTTGGGTTCCCTATCAGAGTGTTACATCTGGTATCAGAGCTTGATTTTTTGCATTGGGAGCTCTGGGTATATTGGAATGCCACTAGTTGATAACTAGTTGAACTGAAACAAAATTTGAACTGTTATATGTCTCTATTACAAACTTGAACGCTTGAACTCCTTGAACTGAAATGAAACATAAATAGTCTTATGTATCTTTTGTAACTTTAACACTTGGAAACTTCAAACTTGAACACTTGAAAACCCTAAACTTGATTTCTTAAAATATAGGATCCTTTGTTTAAATGAATTCAGCTTAAGTAGGACAAAATTATTTTGTTAATAACCAAAGAAAACTCCTAGTCACAATTATTTCTTTTTGGTGGTTGATTCTTGTTACTTTTGTATATTGTTATTCAATTATAAGCAATTGTGATTATTGTGTTTTACTTTAATGGAGCTTCAAGTTGTGAGTGTGACAACCTAGTAAAGGCTCAAAGCTCATGAACACACTAGGGCAGCATGGACTTTCAGGAAGTAATTTTAGAAACCTAATATGAAAGTACAAGACTATGTGTTGAATCCTCTTCAGTTAAGATTCAAGGATTTATGGGTATCCATTATGCCAAATTCAATTAGGGCATATGATCCCATTATCATTCCTTATGGGGTTGAAGCCTGGCACTCAAGAAGACTTGATGGGTTCATTTGAAACCATTTAACTTTACCAGTAAACCAAGAACTTGTTTACAATTCATATACTATTAGAGTAATAGAAATAAGGTTAGTAAATTAAAATTCTACTTTTAAAAAATAAAGTAGTTTATTTATTCTATTTTAGAAATATGTGCTAGGTTGAGTCTTAATTATTATAATACAAGTATGTCCTGACATGGCATTTCTTCTCAGATTAATAATATAACCCAAAATGATGTTTTGAGTATCATTTTTAGCATACACAAATAGTGTGTTGTGTAAATGTATTTGTTTTATATTTAGTAGCTCTTACATAAATTTTAATTACAAATTATGTGAAGAGAAGGTGGTTTAATATTCAATTTTGTAATAATCTACAAATTCTATTCAAATTTCATTCAGGCTTCCTTTTTTAATTTCATTGGAGGTTTAGACTTGTGAGTAGAGGCAAAAAGTTTGTAAGAAAACTAATACGACCATCATGAAATTTTTACAATCTAATATATGAGGGATTCGTCTATCCTAATGCAAAAAGTGACATGGATGTGGCATTCCACATCATAAAAACATGTTTTCGTACAATAAAAAATAGATGACACATACAAAGAGTGCATGCATCATCACTGCTAGTAATAATAGATGGAAACAACGGAATCATTGTTAGTAATAATGGAGGGAAATGATGAAAGTATAGAGTGAAAATGATGGGAAGATAAGTAAAAGTGACATAGACCAAATTAATGTGGCATGTTAGTCAGGCTATCTGATGAACATATAGTTTATTGCAGCTAATGACATTTTTCAAATGCATTAATAGTTTTATGATTTTTTGATGTGTCAATTATTTATATTATTTTATCTTTAAATTTTTAATTTGTATTTGATTAGTTTTAAAACTTAATATAATTTAGTTATTTTTTTGATTTTGAATTTAATTATCTTTTTCTTCTATGTTAGATATATATAATATTATTTTTTAATAGTAATTTTTTTACTATTTTCTAATCTATAATAAATAATTTTCAAAATTATATATATATATATAATACATTATGTATTATGTAGTCTATATTTAAATATATACTAAAATTATGATTCTATATTACTATATCATATTTCTTTGTCTAATTTTTAAAAAACTTAAAAGTAAAAAATAAAATAAATATCAATATAATAACAAAAGAAAAATAAAATTAATTAATGTGAATTAAATTAAAATAACTAAAATAACTCTAAATTAAATTGAAAAAAGACTAATAAATTAATCATAACACATTAGTCAATTTTTCTAATAAATCTTCAACAAATAAAATAACATTTCATAGAAATGACATAAACAAAATATATTATAAATTATAATTATATTGACATAATTTTTATAATAGCTAAAATCATGTATAGTTATTACTATTACTAATACTAATTTTTATGTTAAATTATTGATTAAAAGTATATAATTATTTAGAATAAAATAAGCAAATAAGATTTAAAAATATCTATAATAGTTGTTGAAAATATAGAATGATAATATAACAAGACTCTAAAGTTTTTCCTAATGGTTGCATCAAAGGTTTGGGAAATGACTAAGGAGAAGGTTACTATTAGAATCAACATTAGGGATAAGATTATAGCTATGGTTTTTAAGTTTAAGATTATGGTTGAGGCTTTTGCAAGGGGTTAGATTTGACACCATGGAAAGGCTTATTAGTATGGTTAGAATTAGAGCTTTATGGTGATATTAACAATTAGGTTTATGGCTTTCATGATGGTTCTATTATAAAGATTAGGGTCAAGAATGGAATTATGACTATGGTTGATTATTATGTTTCAAATATTGGTTAGTGTTATTCTAATAGAATAAATGATCTAATATGCATGTATAAACATAATATTAGTATTATAGTATATTATTTATGTATATGATCATAATATTAAATCATTTATTATATATTTAATCTTTTTATTTTCTATTATAATATGTTAAAAATATAATAATATATGTATATATACCAAAAATATGATATGATAATCAGGCATACTTAGAATATATATATATATATATATATATATATATATATATATGTAACATAAAATTTTGGGATATTGATGTGTATATTTAACCCTTAATTTTAATTGTATACTAGGGAAGGTGAAAGCGAGACCAATAAGCATAATCTTCTTAAGGGCCCATATTGGATTAGCACTACCCATGGTAGATGTACGAAGTGACAATGTTGAATCAAAGTCATTTTCCAAGA